>OW121694.1:10668181-11268181 GCA_933228735.2 Amblyteles armatorius | reverse complement strand
AGGCTTCAGATACTGTCCTCCGGTCTCCTCGTGGTATCGTTTTCTTTTCTGAATTATCTGAATAGTAAAATGAGACCTTGTTGTTGCAAATCTCGTTTTCTAGATCACCTTAGGTCGCAACCAAATTGACTTCAAAAGGTGTACAAAAAAAAGGCATGGTCGCTTGCTCTCGGTCAAAAACGTCCCCGGTACTTGGAAGTTAACGCGGACCCGGGAAGAAATTTTCGAGCGTTACATCGGATCCGTATAAGGCCTCATCAGGCCCTTGTCAAGCCTTGTCAGGACCCTATCAGGGTCCGATGTAACGCTCGAGAATTCCTGCATCGTTAAAAGTTGTGTTGTTATATTAAAGAAACCGACCTCTGACGTAAACCCGTGTAGCACTTTCACTGCCTCGGCGTGCGCGCGGCCCTTTCGAGTCAACGAGAATAACCAATTGTTCATAAACCATGGATGTGTGACTCTGTGTAGATCAAACAAGTCATCCACCATATTAGTTAGTTACTATCCAGACAATTCAATCCAACTTATATCAAGATTTTTTCCACATGCCTGTAATAAAGTATTTCACCAACTATTATCAGCGACCTTCTGTATCTTTCCTGTGCAGAACGATCATCCTGCATGGTCGTGCCCATCGCCGTCTCTGGATTATATGGAAGTAATTTTTCGAATTACTCACAGTTTGCACTTATTCGTTGCAAGTGCATCGCAACGGAACCCATACGTATGCTGTTTTACCACAGTTCGCGCTCAAAAGTATTTAAAAAACCACAGTCGCATACAAAAACTGTAACGAATAAATTTAAGAAGATCGGATTCCATGCATGACGCTCAATCCTACCGCATATAATGTCGAGCATGTATGTGCTGAATAAGGAAACGACGTCTTCGACGACTCCGCCGCGTTTCTCCTTAAAGGAGTTCACCATTCTGTCGGCTGTCTCGACAAATACTCCAACAAAATCGTGTAACACGTTGTAATGAAGAGTGGGAGTCAGCATTTTCCTGCGTGCGCGCCACTTATTTCCTAGAAAGCGAAGTAATCGAGATTTGTCGGTTACACGGTGTAATTTTACGGCGATGCTCGCTGGTCACTGATAATCTATAAGTCATTTTTTTTCTTAAACGATCAGCGAGACATATCGAAAATATCATACATTTTCGACATGTCTCGCTGATTCAAATATAAACGCCATTCACATTCACTTCGGCAAAAAAAAACTACTTTGGATGTATAAATTTCGATAAATTTCTCTCATCCGAGAAAAAGCGTATTTAATAGTTTAGGTGATATGGAACCGAGGTCGTATCATCTCAAGGCACAGTTACGAATTTTCCGCACATGTCACTGAGCGAGAAACTTACCATCGCTCGTCAAAAGTCCTGTATTCAGCCATGCATGAAGAAGATCGTAGACAAAGCTTTTACTTATATGCTTTTGGCTGCTTGTGACTATCTATAAAAATTACGTTGAATGTTGAAAGTCTGCCGAGATCGTGAATTCAAAAAGGATGGCCGAATTTCTTTCGTTTACAGGCTTTCGCCCTATCGAGACAGCATGTGCCACTGCAGCAGAATTTACCTCAACGTCATTGGGATGATGAATAAAAATCATCGGTATATGTGTTAGCCAGATTTTAAAAGTCGGATAGTACATCGACGTCCATTTCAACATCAGAGGCCATAATTCGGCTAAATTAAAAATAAGTGAACAAAATTGTTTCAACATGTTTGATGTCGTTTATACAACAATTGTGAAAAGGCAATCGTGAAATTCTCAGAGTTAAATAACGAAGTGATACACTGAGAAAAAATTACATAGTAAAAGCAGCGATACTGACTTTTACCAAAAATTAAAAATAGTTCCCAAGAGGAACGTCTACATTTTGTAGTTACAATGACAAAAAATCAATTTTTACCAATTGAATAAATACTATCAGAAGCTGTCTACATAGACGTTCCCCCTGGGAACTATTCGTTATGGTACAAAACACCGTGCTTTCTGTGACTGTAAATTGAGAGAAAAAATTGGTTGGATTAACCAAATGCCGCAGACAGACGTTCAAAGCTGTTATTTGTTTGGTACAAATAAAGCATTGTCTTGTCGAACGATTATTTGCTTCGATTTATTAAAAAATTTTCGATTGAAACAAACATTCTTATTGTACCAACCAAACACACTTTTGAACGTATGTCACCGCGCATTTGCTCGGTCCAACAATTTCTCATTCTCAATGTAAAAAGGATCATTGCTAACATCGGATATATGTCGCTTACCTTCCGGTATCATAAAATCTAAGACATTTCCAAAAATCGGCCGCCCTTTTGGTCCTGGGATTTTGTTTATCAACATTCCCGATCTCCTGTTGTGAATTACCAGATGGAAAACCGTCAAAGCTGCTGTTATTAAGAGAAAGATCGTTAATATCAATTCCATTGCGATTCAGCGTTATATTGCGTCGCGTCTTGTCACTGTTCCGCACGAGCACTTCGGGTGAAATGTGCTTTATTCACTGAATCTACTGCGACTGCTCGATTGTTCAATTTTGATACCGGCTTTCAAGACCAGTGCAGACCTCATGTGTGCGTTTAGAATAGCAGAAGGGGATACCATTGTTATTCACTAGATATAGCACAAGTGTTACTACCAGCAGTTATTCATCCCTCCTACTCCGCTTACATAGCAGTATTTTTAGTTTTTTTCAGAAATTTTAATAACGCCACACAGAGAAGAAAATCCTATATAGAATATTATACCGTGGTTATCTGCACGAAAGGGTTTTTTTTTACTTTTTTGGACATTTTTTTCTGGAACAATACTCGAATGACATATCTCCGTCTGTGACCCCATGCCAATTGCAACGTCCATCAATCCCAGCTACTAAGGTAGCCACGGTAGGTTGGCTTGACGCGGCAAAGCAAAAAGCGACAATTACACTCTTTGACTCAGCGGAAGTTTAGTTTAATTTATTCAATTCGTCAATCAATGCCACTATCAGCTTAGGCTTTTTTCGTTTCTGATTTTGTGTTTGTTTTTTAATGTGTTCGTGATTCGTTTCATACACCTTCGTCACTCGGTTATAACTACCACCGCCCAGAATCCGAAATATGGCAAAATTTTTTATTTTCTCATCACATACAAGGTATGTAAGGAGCCATAAATACAGCAGGTGGCTTAGGCTGTTCTCTCGCAAGATCACTTCAGTGCTGACACAGAAGTTTACAAGTAAAAAAAAAAAATAATGTATGACATCAAGGCTTACTCAATGAGGAAGCTGAAATCGATAGAATTTATTCACACATACCATCTTGATAAATGTAGTTTGTCTCGAATAATTATGGTCAATTCCTAATCGATACACTGAGAAGGACAAATCAACTGAGTTTGAGAAACAAATTTCTGGTCGATCGAACGAAATAATTGTCGCAACATTTGTTTCGTCAACCGCAAGCCCACATTTTCTTGAATCAATTTATTTTGTTTTCTCCGTGCATAAACTCAATTTAAATTTCTTTTTTTTTCGAACCATTCGCTTCTTTTTTATTTCTCCCGAATCACGTACAATGCGCAGGAGTGCGAGAAAACAAAAAGCTTCCGTGCTTCAAAGCCGTACCGGGTAGTGCGGCATCTGAGAATGGTACAAGAAAAGCAACGGCGCGCAATTAGCATAACGACACTAATTAAAATACAAATGAAGAGTCTCAGAGAGCCGCTGTCGCTGCCGCGACCGGGTGCGACTCATTATCGCCCCCTGCCGTTGTCGGTAATTTCGTTCCCTTTTTCATACATTCCTCCGCTCGGTTTCATTCACTCACCGTTCAACTGACAGTCATCCCTGAAAAACCTAATTATATTTAATCGACCAGTCGAGGATAATTTTCCTCCTGGCAAATTGGCTCTCGCCGAAGATCCATGACTCATCTCTCTTCGCGGACTTCGACGCTCCCAGAGTCGTAGGTCAGTTACTCATTGTCTGACCGTACACGCGCCATTAACCACTCGCGCCGATTCCCATATTACACTGGATCTCTGTACACACGCCATACATTATGCCGCCTATTCTCTCGTCTCGTCTTCCAGTTTCCTCGCATCGCAACGGGGAGGAAAAAATCTTAGGGACAAAAAGAAAAAAAAAAAAACCTCCGAATCGACAGCGCGGAGAGCGCGTTACGGCACGGACGATTGGCCACTCTCCGACTGACATTTTCTTTTTACTATCTTTTTTTTTTTTTTTTACGGCCTCGTGTCTATAGTATTCGAGGGTGGATGATGGTTATACTGTAGCGTATCCATTCGATATCGTAAAACATTCTATTTCGCCCTGGTAATCCCTGATTCACGTGAGACAAGCCGAAGCTTCTTTTCGAAAGATCCTCCTTTTGCCCTATAAATATGATTGGGGCATCGTTGCAGCCCCCTACAAGAATTTTCTGGCTCCTCTCTGCCCTCTCTCTATGGCTACATATAGTGTGGCCTTGCACCCCTTCACTCATTCCCTCATCCTTTACGTACCTCCGGCTCTCTCCCTCTCTACCTTCGCGTTCGCTCTCTCCTCTGGCCCCTTTTCTACCCTCGCCCTCGCCGACTCCCATTGATGCCTCACACGGATCACCGGGAGAAAGCAGCACGCGACTTCCTTTCTCACCCTTTACCTTCCCTTCGCAAAGTCTTCTCGTGCCCTTGATCCCTTTACGACCGCGTTACGAAGAGATATTCGATCGGAAACGCGCTCTGCTATCAACTACCAAAACCTTCCAACCGCCCTCCCCCCCCCCCCCCCCCCCCCTTCATCCCGCTACGAGTTGGTAAGTCTCTACTAGCTAGCAACCCCTTTCATCCAACGAAACTCGACCGGAATCCTGATCTCGAAAGTCAATTCTACGAGAGATCGTAGAGTTCGGAGGTTTCTAATTGAATTTCACTCTTGCGCTCTTGCAATTTTTTGATCAAAAATTGAAGGGTTCGAAAGGAAAAATTTCGAAATGAACATTTTTCGCTTCAGCCAGAGGGACATTATATGGGCAAAAATAAAAACTTTTTTTTCATCATAATTTGAGTGTTTCTTGGCTTTGATTTTTTTTCGTTAAAACAAAAGTGTGAAGAGCGAGCTCATCCGGCCAGGTCTTCTCTGGTGATCGTACGAGTCGGTTGAGTGACGTTACAGTCGTCGGAGGTATGAACGGGAGTCGTTAAAAGGTGAGGCCCGTTCGTCGTAAACGCGCGAGGATTGAAGCGCGGTGGGCGAGACAGGGAGTGAGAATGAGCTCTTGGAAGAAAAAGTTGATGAAACGCACAGGAGAAAACTCGGAATCACCCGGTGCACGTAGCGTTAATCCTGGCTTCGTCGGGGATGCTTATGTATATCTCTCAACCCCTCGTTCCTTCGTCAGTCCGTTCCATCGTGCAGGCGCACATACCAACGAACGAGCCTCCCCCTTTTGCTTATGCCATGGCTTCTCTCCGCCTTCCCGACTCCCTCCCTCTTTCTCACCGCTCTTTTCGGTTGACACTTAATTTCCGTTATTCGTACGCGGCCCGGTACTCGCTCTTTCTCGCTTTGTGACACACTCCAACCCCATATAACAGGATCTCCTTCATTCTCTCGGTTAACCGGCGGCAATATTCATCTCTCGTAGCATAAAAGCACGAGTAGCGCGAGATCACGACGGACACCCGACTCGTACTCGAACGAGCGGTATCTATCGTTAAGGCGTAACTCCCGCAAAGCAGGAAACTGCATAAAATGTAACGATTTTTTTTTAACCAAATTTTTTGTTATTTTTTTACGAATTATTTCGTTATTTTTTAAATAGAATTTTTTGTTATTTTTAAATCGAATTTCTTGTTATTTTTTCAATAGATTTTTTTTAACATTACTTTCTATTATACGTGTCTTTTGGGCAGATATTGACGAACGTATCGTACAAATGTTGTAAAAAAACACCGAAAATTTGCCGAGTTATGCGTTATGATTAGGGCGAACTATGTACTCAATTAGGACATTTAAACAACAAAAAAAGAGATCGTTCGTCGACAATAGGTTTTTCGTGTAAAACTTTTTAGCCCGATAGCCTAAGAATCGTAAGAGGCAGCGCGCGAACGGACTTTTTTTATCAATGTTCAAAACTGCTATCCTTAAAAATTTTTTAACGTGAAAACGACGAAGTTGAAAAATTTCTCTTCGGGGTTTGCCACTTCGTATTTTGATCTCCTACCGACGGTGTATTAGCAGTATCCACTGGATGATTGCCAGTTCCCTTCGACGTGGTCGTCTCGGAAGCGCGATCGTTCGCCCACGTGCCCGGAAATCCTGATTCACGTACGTCGCGCACGACCGCCTCGCCTGACCGCTCTCCACCCGCACTGTCTCTTCTTCCTTTCCATTACATTCTTTTTTTTTTACCACTCTCCTGCCATTCCCGAACTCTTCGGCATTCGATTCGGGACGCCGCGTGAAAAACTCCGCGAAGAATCTCTGTGAAGATTGAGATCCCGAAGTCCCGAACGAAGTTACGCGTACGCGTCGAGAAGCGACAATCAAGTTATTTCCTTAACTCCTCAGGAAAGGAAAGTGGCTTCGAGTGCTTTGAAAAAAAAAAAAAAAATAGTTTTACTTGCGGTTCTCTAAAACACAAGCTACAAACTCGATACACAGAAATCATCCCGCAGAGAGGTCATTTACACCTAAAGGGGATGGCCACACAGGGCCAGTGTCGGCGCGGCGTCGGCCGGTCTTCGGCCGACGTCGTCCGGCCTCGGTGCTGCGTGCCGTTCCCACCAGGGCAGTATCGGAGGAGCAAAGAGGAGGAAGGAAGGTGAAAGGGACGCTGAGGTCGCGAAGACTTAATGTCGAAGCTTGCGGGGAGGACGTCGAACGTCGGAGGGAAGAACGGTAAAGAGGCCTGGCAGAGCGCGTTATTGGAAAACGATGATTTACGATAATGGGCTTTTTTTTCCTCCTCTCTCCGGACTCTTTGCCTCCCTTGCGCGGCAAAAAGGGGGCACGGAACGAGTGAGGCAAAACGGCGACGCCGAACCTGGCGCGGGGACGAGCGAGCGAAACGGAAAAGCCCGAGAGGGTGGAAAATATACACCCCTTGCCGGGCGTATACCTTCCAGCTTTCGAAGCTCTTGCAGGGTGGGGGGAGGGGGGGGGGACTACGGGAGGACGCGTTAATAACGTTAATTAATATTTCGCGAGAGGTTTGGCGGTCGAAGAGAGGCCGCGTGCACGGGACTTTCGGGGTGGCTTGCCGAGCGCGGTTTTCCAACCTACCCCCCCCCCCCCCCCCCTCGTCGTGGGACGGGGTAGCTTCGCTATTGCTGCTACTGCTCCTGCTGCTGGTTTAACGCGATGCTGCGCGGCAATCTGCCAGCTGGCAGCCACCTCAGACGTCTACGAGAGGCCAATGCGACCGATCGTGGAGTCCTCGCGGGGCGTTAGACCGACCGGGGGGTTTAACCATCCCTTAGGTTTTCTTGACTGTGCTACGGGTCTGAAAGATTTGAGGGGATTAAGGGTTAGACTTTTTTTTTTATTGTAAAATTAACAGGAATAAATTATATCGACGGTATAAGGCCAGAATGCTTACGTTTTCTTCACAGTGCGATGGGTCTGAAAGGTTTGAGGCGATCAAGGGTTAGACTTTTTTTAAAATTGTGAAATTGACGGATAAAGAATGAGAGGTCAGCCAGACGAAAACGGGTGTATATTCTTGCTCCCTGCTTCGCAGACATTGAAACGTCGCCGGCATCAATATTTTATTTATTTTATTGCATCGTATATATATATATATGCACTATGAAAGAATAATGCAGGACTGCTCATGTAAATTCCACGAGAGATTTTACGACAATGTAATCCCCCGCGACTCCGAGAGACTCGCCGCCTGACGAGGCGGCCTCCTCGCGCTTTCGCACCCCGTCCACTCGCGATCTCTCTTCGCTCAAGCAGCGGTCGACGAAACGAGGGGTGATTTTTATCTTCGACCACAGACTCTCTGCTCGGTCCCTCATTCGCATTCCTTTTTTTTTTTTCACTATGAATTGTGATTAACGTTTCACTTTTCTTACTCCGTCCTAAGAGTAGGAAAAATTTATGTCACGAAGGGTACGAATAAATATCGAAGGATATCATTTTCTATTTTTGTTGCTGCAAGCTTTTCGTCGGCAATTTCAGTCGCGCGCGAAATAATTTAAAAAAAAAATGTTTTTTCTTAGCTATTAGCGGGAGAAAATAAAGGAAAGCGGGAATAAGGGCGAAGAGTGGAGAGGAGAATCTTATCCGAGCTGAGCCTTCGTGATCGTTCCCATCGTCCTCCTTCCTCGGACGGATTTCGCTCGCTCCGTTCTCCGCGAGGCGTTTCAGCCGTCGTCGCCGGTTCCTTCCATAATTTGATTGTTTTAATTAAATTTCGCCCGGGGAATCGCTTTACGCCGGGCACACTGGCCCCGATGAGGGGGAGAGGCGGAGGAGGCCCTTCGGAATAGCGCACCGCTCGGCAACCGGTCTCTGCAATGCAAACTGCGAGGTGTGCACGCCGAATGAATCGGGATTGGAAAACCGACGCTCGTGGAAAGAGCGCGGTGACGAGGGTGAGGTAGGCTCGTCTTCGACGAGCAAACCTCCATCGCTATCCCTGACACGGTGAAAAACTGTTGGTCCATTCAACAAAAAAAAAAAAAAAAATTTGTTCACATAAAGAGATAAAAAAAGGAATCAATTTTTTATTTGGGAGTGAAAAGTGGGCGGTTTTATATTCTCCATTTCTTTACTTGTCTCAACGACATACTCTTACGTGATCGACGAGACGACGTTTCCAAAAGTTTTCCAAGTTGTTGCAAAAAGTACAAACTTTTTTGACTGCGTGCGATATTTAAATCTACGTGTCACATTTTGTTCGAGTTAGATACAAAACGGTTTTATGTTCTCCATTTCTTTATTTATTATTACAATGTAATCCAATTATTTCCCGCCAGTGTCTCGACGCCATACTCTTGCGTGGTCGATGGGACGACGTTTCTAAAAGTTTCCCAAGTTGTTGTAAAAAGTATAAACTTTTTTTGGCTGTGTGGGATATTTAAATTTTGTTCGGGTTGGATACAAAACGGTTTTATATTCTCCATTTCTTCATCTATCATTACAATTTCGTAAAATAATTTCCCGCCAGTATGTCGACGATGCTCATGCATGATCGATGAGACGACGTTTCAGGCCCCGAGCGCCAGGAACGCGATGACGCGGTCTTCGCCCTTCCGCCGATGAGGAAAACTGGTCGCCGCTTATATCGACATATTTCCCGTAGATATTGGAATTTGTATCCTCGCCTATCTCGCTTACCTCGTATTATCTTCCGTCCGGAAAGCGACGTAATACCTCGCCCCGGGTTTACACCGACGCGCGCCTATCCGTCGGATACACATTCGCCACGGTTCCGCGCGTCTCGCGCAATAACCTCGACGTCGTCGGCACCGCATCGAATTCACGTCGTTCCCGATTAAGGCAAAATTAACCCCCGTACGCTCGAACTCTCCCGCTGTCCCATAATTCGATTTCATTTCTCTCGTCATCGAAAAGCTTTTCCCCGACGCGACACAGTTTCCCGCAATCACGACTTACCGGAGAAAATTATTCCAGCCCGCGCGTGCTCGATAGTAGTTAAAGGTACGCGCGTTCCGCGCGCTCACCGGGAGATGAGAAAATCGAGGGCGCGCCGGTACACCTCGTCACTACCGTGTATTACATCGCCCTTCGATAAATCTGATTACACGGCCATTATCGAGCCTTTACTTTGTGATTTCAAACAAAAGAGATTCGCGCGCGATGACGAGAGGAATGAGGAGGGGGGGGGGGGGGGGGGGGGGGAAGTGTCTCTCTGGCCTCCGCCGGAGCGTCGGAAGCCTCGAGGATGCCGGAGGCTGCGACGCTCGGGAAAACGAGAGAAGACACCCCTGCTCCGTGTCGCGCCTGGGGTCGACCGGGCCGACACTTCTTCCGCCTCGATCGTCATCCCCCGCTTGGGGGACGAACAATTTAGATTAGCCTCGAGGACCATCGGTAGAATGCATCTTAGACAATTGGAATTTAAAAAAAAAAATTAACATCGAGCCCTCGCGCACGGGGGATTTTTTTTAGGAGGACAAGATGAGTTGCTTCTTTGGCTTAAAGCTTTGGATGTTTGTGATAAACAGTTTTTTTTTGTACCATCGTGGAGAGTCTGAGGTGCCATCGTGATTTTTATGGGATTTTTTGCTAGCTCGTTTTCTTACTTATCCGGGTTGTTTGGAAATCCTGGACGGGCGAACTTTGGCTCCGCGCTGGGCGATCTCGGGCGCAAGGGTTGAGCTAGGCCTTGCGGTAGTCATAATTGGTTTTGCATGGGTTTAACATTTATTTTTCTTGAAACATTGTAGGTAATTGAAGATAATGATAATTATTATAAAAATGTATAAAAATTACGAAAGATTATAAACAAAATAAAATGCCGACTATATACGCCTGAATTATATAATCACAACTTACATTCGATAATTCTAACAAAAAAAAAATTACTTACATAAAAGACTGAAGGGAATCCTGACTGGGATATTTTGGTACCCCAAGCGCGCTGTGTCAGCGTCCTGTGCGACAGCCAGAGAGTAACTGAGGCTACTACCAGCCTCCGCACATCCTCAGATCATGGATCTAAATTATCGTGGAGGTCCCAAGTTGATAATGTGAATTTCTACTTTAGGAGTGCAGTTTGAGTATCGTCTGGGGTACTTTTGTACCCAAAATAGAGCACTCATTGGACCAATGAAAAGCGCTCCAACCTCCTCAACCCTTTGACCCATAAATTTTAACACTGTAAAAACAAAACTTTGGTATTTCATGTCAATAAATTAATTTAAGAACCGTCATGCATAGGCTTAACGGATAATTTCTCGGCGCGATGATTTTTAACAATTACTCTCTTTCGCCAATGTAAAATGTCTCCACTGTGCTCTCTTGCTGCATGGTCGAGCGAATTTTTTTTAAGACCGGAAACGCGCGGAGGTCAGCGAGAGCCAGTGGAAAAGTCCATTGAAGTCTCGGTCCAGAGAAGCCCTCGAAGAAGCGACGAATATATATATATATATATATATATACACATATATATGTATATATCTGCAACCCCTTTTCGCCAGCGTTACCAGCGAGAGCCTCCACAAGGGTCGAATGCGCATTTTTACTAAATTAAAAAGTATCGTGTGACTGCGCCGGCGACTCCCTCCGCGGTGCTCCGCTGTGGCTGTTGCGCGCTATTGCCGAGGCTCGAGAGTGTAGAAGCGCGCGTGCCTTGTTCCGCTTCCAAAGCGTTCTTAACCCCCCTTAAAGCGAAGCCCACCCTTTCCCGTTCCGAGCTTCCGGACTACCCTTAACCCTCTCCTTCCTTTTCTCTCTTCTTTTCCATTTTTTTTTCTTTTCTTTTTTTAACTCGAACGATTCCGTGGCTTCCTCCCCTCGTCCTGCACCGCAACTTCCTTGCTTCCCTGTGCCAGCCTCTCGACTCCTCGAGCCCCCTCCGAAATTGCTACCCTTGTTTGCCTTTAATGCTTCGCTGTGTTTTTTTTTTCTTCCTCCCCCGCTCTCCGCCCGCCTCTCCGATGGCTTTCGGCCCGATCTCTCGTACCTTCCCTCTCACCTTCGTCCACCGGACGCCACCCAAAAGACGCCCCCCCCCCCCCCCCCGCACAACGCAAAGAAGACGCCGCTTCCCTCATTTTCGCGTGTACTCGTCTCATCCACGGCGCGAAGAGGGGTCGCCGAGAGAGCCGCGAGAAACGAGAAAGGAGATGTTGTAATGGGGGTTGAGAAAAAAAAAAAAAAAAAAATTCGCAGTCCACTCCCCGCTTCCACTCTCACCCTCGACGGTGAGCCCTGCGAGCGGCGCTTCTCCTCTCGCTGCTGTCCACTCTCGCCCTTCTCGCAGGAAATATATTTCTCGTTAAAACGCGAAGTCTCTTCGAGCTACGGATACACATTATTTTTTTTATTTTATTTTTTCATTTTTTGCTTTCTTTTTTTAATCATTATTGTTATTATTATTACGACTCTCAGAGGGTTGTTTCTCATCGCGGCAGTAATATAAATTTGTTGCGAGAGTCGGAAGAGGCGGGAGTGGTGGGACATTGAATTTACACGGTAGGAATGAAAAAAAAAAAATATCGCACGCGTCTTTCCATCCCGGGCCGGAGGGGCGGAATGGGGGAGGGGGTGGCTTTTTGCGCTCCGAAGGGCCTTTGTTGCCGAATACTTTGTCGGGGGCGACTGCGGTCTGACGGAACTCACCGGTACGCAGGCTTTCCTCCTCCACGAACTCTCCGCGAATTTAACCCCCTTCTGCCCACCCCCTTTCACCCCCCCCCCCCCCCTACACCCCGCCGAGCTACCTACAGCGCGAGTGTGTATTTAATTTGTAAAAGTATTTCGTAATTCCCCGTGGTCGTACGGGGCATCCATGGCTGCAACCACCGCTTACTTGCCCTTTTATCCCTTTTCTCGTGTTCCGTACACGAGGGCGCTACGGATATAGGCTTCCGACGAGAATTCGAGAGAAGCTTGACGTCGGGTACGGCATGGGGTACTTTGTAGTTTTTTTTTTTTTCAAGGTATGTCGGAAGAGAATTAATTGGCGTGCGTGAGCGATTTATTAGAATTCGGGTTATTTTTTTTTAAAGCAACAGTCGCCGTGGAATGCGAAGCATTGAAGATTGAATTTTTTTAGGGGTAAATAAATAAGAATAAATACACAAGAGTCATAAGGGTAATAAGAAGAATAAATAATTCTCATAATTCTTATGAGAATAGGAATAATAGGTATAATATTCTTACAAGAATAAGAATAAGTTGGTTAAAAAAAAAATGAATTGACTGCCCATTTGATGTAAAATGGCTCGAGTAAATTATTTTAAAACGTGATCGAATTCTGTACACACCTGCAGTCCGGTGAAGCGGGGCAAAACGGACAATTTTTTACCGATTTTTCGGGGGACGTAAAGAAACTATCATTTGAATGAATGGTCCATATCGCCCCGGATTTCCGTTTTGCCCCGCTCGCCCCTGTGTCTAGTCTCGCATGGTAGTAAAAAAAAATATCGGACCTCGCCGCTGCCGGTACGAACCAATAAAGGTTTTCGCGAAAGGTAGACGGTTTTCGTCTGTGTCTATTTTTTTTTACCCTCTCGAGTTCTTTGGTACGGCGGCTGTGGTTGCGGTAGTGCGGTTTCCGAAAGGGCATTTTCCGTATCCGATAACTCCGTGCATTGGCTACAGTTGTTTTAAAACCCCTTCGTTCCTTTCTCCGGCGCTTGAGAACGAGCTTGCCGTACACAAAAAGAGTTCTTGCTGAAACAAACTCTATGTCGCGGTCGGCAGAGATGAGTTTCTCCGACGGTTAAGCTATCTTTTTCAACTTTTTTTTTCTTTTTTTTTTTTTCATCTCCACCGTTTACCGTAGCTTGTAAAGAGAGAAAATTTGCGAAGGGTGAAAAGCGGAAGGACTCAGTGTCGTCGCTGGTGATCCGCACAGGAAACGTCGGGGTCGTTTCACCCTTGTTTAGACCTCTGTACCGTCATTCCCCCCTCCCCCGCCCCTCCGCCCTTTTCCTCTTTCGGTCAACGAGAGACCTCGTAGGAAACTACAGAAGCGCTTACGCACACATACTTCCACGGATTTCAGGCTGGACGACTTTTCTCTCCACGCTGTTAGTAATGTTGCCCGAAACATTACTGACTCCTATGCCATGACAGAACGAAATTATTTACAGCTGTCACGTTTCGCAAAAAGTTGCTTTCGTACTGAACCGATGATATAATATAATGTAATATAATATAATATAATGTAATATAATATAATATAATATAATATAATATAATATAATATAATATAATATAATATAATATAATATAATATAATATAATATAATATAATATAATATAATATAATATAATATAATATAATATGATATAATATAATATAATATAATATATTATTTTGAGAAGGCTTGTGTTGGTGAAAAAATAAATTTTTGAGATCTTAAAGAAAACGTGTTCAGAATATTCGAAAATATCATAAAATCACATGAAGAAAAAATGTCCGGATGTATGTGTATGTGTGTGAATCAGAAGCGAAAACATTCAAACCGCTATAACTCGAGAATGGCTCGCCCGATCAAGCTGAAATTTCACACACAGCATGTGTGACTAATACACGGACTGCGCCAAACCCCCTCCTCTCCGTCGTCAACAAATTTCTATCGACTATATCTACTCGCTTGCCATTCGATCTTCGACTCAGTCGGAAAATAGTAACCAAAGTATCGAGAGAATTGAGACTCGTGAGAGAAAATAAGAAAATAAAAAAATCATGTTCAAGTCGGGTTTTCTCCTGGTGGCGTGCTTGGTCATCGCCGTTCTTTCCGGTGAGTAAAATTCTCGCGTTTTATCGGCTCCGTTTTTATCAGTTACGAATTTTCGAGAATTACCAGATTTTTCTATTTTTCCACCCAAAAATCCGTAGCCGATCAGGAGACAAGCGAGCCGGGGAGTTCCACTAGGCAGGACTGCGACTCTTGCATTTACTCCGAAGACGGTAAAACTCGGATCTACACCTTGATAAAGTGCGAAACAACGAAACCAGTTTGTGAACTAGGCCAGACGATGATAGACGACTGCAACCATTGTATGTGTGGGATGAACGGGCACGGGTGGGTCTGCACCTCAATGACTTCCCCTCCGCAGGTCTGTCGGCCTGGAAGCACTTACCGGAAATTCTGCAACAGCTGCACTTGCGAATCTCATGGGTTATCTGTCGCCTGCACGAAAAAAGCCAGTCCTAAGGAGATCTTCAATGAGGACGGTAGCTTGAAGCATCTCGAACTGTTAACGGACAATCCGCTGGTGAGGCGGATTCGTCAGGTCAGCGACGACAGTCCTTACGTGCCTGGAAAACGCTCCAAGAATTACGGCAACACCTGCAGCTGCGGATCCGATGGCTTTTCTGTCACCCGCACGAGAAAAACCAGTCCTAAGGAGATCGTCAATCTGGACGGTAGCTTGAAGCATCTCGAACAGTTAACGGACAATCCGCTAGTGAGGCGGATTCGTCAGGTCAGCGACGACAGTCCTTACCTGCCAGAAAAACGCTCCAAGAATTACGGCAACACCTGCAGCTGCGGATCCGATGGCTTTTTCGTCGCCGGCACGAGAAAAGCCAGTCCTAAGGAGATCTTCAATGAGGACGGTAGCTTGAAGCATCTTGAACAGTTAACGGACAATCCGCTGGTGAGGCGGATCCGTCAGGTCAGCGAGAACAGGCCTTGCGTGCCTGGAAAACGCTCCAAGAATTACTGCAACACCTGCAGCTGCGGATCCGATGGCTTTTTCGTCGCCGGCACGAGAAAAACCAGTCCTAAGGAGATCTTCAATCTGGACGGTAGCTTGAAGCATCTTGATCAGTTAACGGACAATCCGCTGGTGAGGCGGATTCGTCAGGTCAGCGACGACAGTCCTTACATGCCTGGAAAACGCTTAAAGAATTACGGCAACACCTGCAGCTGCGGATCCGATGGCTTTTTCGCCGCCGGCACGAGAAAAGCGAGTCCTAAGGAGATCTTCAATGAGGACGGTAACTTGAAGCATCCTGATCAGGTAACGGACAATCCGCTGGTGAGGCGGAGGCTTCAGGTCAGCGACGACAGGCCTTGCGTGCCTGGAGAACACTTCAAGACTGACTGCAACACCTGCATCTGCGGATCCGATGGCTTTTCCGTCGCCTGCACGAAGAAACACTGTCCCGAGGAGATCTTCAACGAGGACGGTAGCTTGAACCAACCTGAACAGGTAACGGACTATCCGCTGGTGAGACGGAGGCTTCAGGTCAGCGAATAAGCATCCCGAACAGGCGACCAACAGTATTGTGCTGCATCAGAGATTCCAAGTGACCAATGACAATTTAATTTTCACACAATTACCGTACTGTTCTTATGTACATTCGTATGCCTTAAAAATGATAATAAATGTGAAACAAGAATCATGTCCTAGATTAGGTTTTAGATCGCTATACATAATATATATATATATATATATATATATATGTATATATATATATTTTACAACACATTTTGTGATAACTACACATGAAAATGACGAGGAGAAGTCTACGGAAGATTAATGAATTCGATCGTGGAAAAAAGGGGACAATCATTGCGCATGAACAGAACGCAGTACCAGGCTAGACAATTTTCGCGATTAGTTTTACCTCCGAAATTAATCGGATTCTTCTCCGCTACTCGGATGCATCGAGGCGCAATAGAGAAGTCATTAAGAATCAACATTTTTTTAAATCGTTTCGCTAGAAAATCAACTGTCTGAGAAAAGTCTCAGCTGTCAATGATATCATTGAAGCAACTTTTCTAACTTCCACGCCATCACATTGTCGGGCGAATGAAAAGAAAACAGTCCATTTTTTTCAACCCTTTTTCTGAACCCCAAACTTCGCTATTATTCCCATCTCACATACAGTACAAATCATGAAACATCCGGTCAATACATGCGATTCGACTCCGAAAGAGGCTTCGGACTCGAGTGACCTAAAGAGTCAAAGAACAACCAAACTTTGCCGTCGTTCGATAATCACCCTGTGTATCCGACGATTTTTTTATATATTTTTTTCATTGCCGAGATTTTTATGCCCCGACGAGATGTCTCGGAAGGGAAAACTGTGAGGCCCGTATTACATCGTTCTCCTGGTTCCCTCCATTCGTTCCTTCGCGTTTCGAGTGTCTCGAGAGCGGACCCGCGACAAATATGGAATTTGCATATAAATCGGGTACTTCCATCTGTGCCCCCTCCCCCCCCCCCCCCCCCCCCCTCTGGATGGGCTTCGCCGGGCGTCGAACACGGAGCATCCATATTCGCCGGTGATACAGAAATGAGCGAGGAAGTGAGACCAAGTTAGATTTTACGCGGATCGAAGCCCTTCGACTATACGAGACCCCTCCCCCTCCCCCCTCCCCCCCTCCTTTCGTATACTACCCTTACTGGCTTCCACGGAAAATACTAACCTCGAGATATTATTAATAAGCCCGATGGATCGACGGGGATGGCGCGCGCGATTTAAGAAAATTCGAGCTGACGGAAGGAGGCGGAGAAATGGAACGGATCGGTAAGGGCGTTCGGGAGAAGTTCGTTCGCGGCACCAGAACGAAATCAATCTCTGGCGCTATCGGCAATAGCGATTGGGGTAGTTTGAGAAACGACGAAACCGCGCTCGGAAATCGGTAAGAAAAAAAAATACGTGGAATATACAAGGAGAGGTGCGGGCACATTTAAATTCAATTCCATATCGCGGAGAGCGGGTAACAAGGACTGTGCGGGTAGCCCAGCGGAGAGACCACCACGGTAAGCTTATCGCGTTTGGGACCAATTTGGAAGGCACGAGGCGGGACGCATGCCAATCTCGTGACCACGGAAGCTGCAGAACTTGATTCGGATTTGCGATTTATTTTTATTTTATGGCCGTTTTTTTTTTGTTTTTTTAATCCTAATGTGCTATGCGAAATATATCAGGTGAAAACTGAAAAATAGGTAAAAGTCTTGTACTATTTTTTATGACGCGTGTACATAAAATCCCCCTTTCGGAAAATGATCGGAAAATGAACAAATAAAAAATTGTGGACGTTTGTGGACAATAAATAGTGTTAAAAAGTTAAAACTTTTTTCTACTGTTTACTGTGATTATTTCTTTTCTCTCTATCTTCAGTTTTGCTTAATTGTAATATGTAGGGGAAACATACTGACTGGAAATAGCGTGAACATTTTTCCTTTTTTTTCAATCTTGATTTTATTACGCTCCGCGATGCGTTCGGAGGTGTCGACAAGTGACTTCTCTCCTGGATTTATTTTCTTCTTTTTTCGATGCCCCCGGGGTGGCCAGAAGAGAGCAAAGAGCGCAAATAAACGTGAAGAGGATCGCGTTTCAAGCCCCTGGAACTACCCTCTTGCATCCCTTCTCCCATTTGATCTCTTCTTTTGCCTCTCTTCGTCGTCTTTTTTTTCGTTTTGTTTTTTCACGGAAAGATAGAGAGCTCGCGAACGTGGAGAGGACGAGATGCTGAGAAGGATATCTCGGCAGTTGTAGTATGGGAGGGCGGGCGGGGGAGAGAAAAAGCTGCTTTGGTAACCGGATAGCAGCGCGCAGCCCTCGCGGATTCTCGCTCGTTCCACCGCTCTAGGTATTTTTTAATCGGGGAAAATAAATCGTTTGATTCAATTATCAGAGAGAACCCTGCACCGAACCGCGAGTGAGAGAGGAAAGAAAAAAAAAGGGGGCGCGCACACAACTCGAGCCAGAGAGGGAGGGAAAACGAAAAAAAGCTTCTCTTTGTCCGGCTTAAGAGTCTCGAAAGTGCGTAAGAGGCTTAAGGCTCGAGAGAGACATTAAATACCGACGGGCTAGTGAAAGGGATATAGCTCGAGAATTTTTTTTTTTAAAGCAAAGCTTATTAACGACTCTCGCGTCAATAAAAATCAGTTCTTAATAAATATGTGAATAACTTGTTATTATTATCATACATAATATTACTTATTTTCTTACTCATTTATTTATACTCTTATTTTTTTATTGCAAAATAAATATTTGTCGAAAAAAAATTATGGACCGTACCGACGAGGGGATAAATGGAATATCGCTTTTACGGACTGAAAGAAATGTTTTTTTTTTTTTTTTTTCAAACAAAGTTTGTTTCCGAGCAAAGCTTCTTAACGACTCTCGCGGCAGTAGAAATCAGTTCTAAATAAATATGGAACTATTTATTACTATTATTGTACTCTTTTTTTTTGACACTTTAATTTTAAAACATCGAAAAATAAATATTATTTGAAGGAAATTGTGGACTGTACACTTGTGTCAGAATTCATTTAGAAATCAGTTCTAAATAAATATGTAAACTTTTTATTATTATATCATTTATTAACTCATTTACAATTAAAATTTCAAAACGTTTAAAAATAAATATTAGTCGAAGAAAAATTGCGGGCTGTGCGCTGGAAGAAAAAAAAATAAAAATGAGAAAAAACTATCGGTGGTGGAAAGCATGGCCGTTCGTTTTCCACCAAGGTCTTTCCTTATTTTTATCAGGTTCCTTTTTTCCACGGGGATGAATATTTAAGGAGGAGAGGTACGAGAAGTACCAACGGCGGACTTAATCTGCGCTCGGGGATTCGCGAGCGGGCACAGGCAAGGGATGATTCTCCTCCTCGGGTATCGCAAAGTAGCCGTTCCATACCTCCGCCTTCTCGTGACCTCCCCCCCCCCCCCCCAACCCCCGGTTTGGTATAGTATACGGATAGGAGGGTGGAACGAGAAATAACGCTGCCGCCGATTTCTCCGATGTAGTTCCGAGGGTTGAAAAAACTCCTCACCCCCTATATAACAAAGCTAAGAATCATTGTATGTGAACTTTGCGTTTTGCGTCTCTCGTGTACGTCTAAATAATTTACCGGCCTTATCGACGATTAAACGGGACGAAAAATCGAGCAGGGCTGAAAATACGGGAAATGTCTCATTCGTAGACACAACCAGAATTTTTTTTTTCTTACAGCCGCCGTTTATTTGATTTAAGTAAAATATTTATTCGATTAAAATAAATGTTTATTTAAATCAAGTAAATTGTTACTTGAGCGAAATAAATATTTGCCCTCACTATCCCGTTTTGACCTTCTGTCCCATTTTGCCTCGCTGTCCCCTACAGCTTGCGAAAAAGCATGAACGTACACCCAGAAAAATAATTTCTTTGACGAGCACCCCCGTTAATGCATATTTATTTAAACCGAATAAATATTTAGTTGAATCAAATAAATATTTATTTAAACCAAATAGATATTTATTTAAATCAAATAAATATTTATTTAAACCAAATAGATATTTATTTGGTAATATTGGACATGGAAAATATTGGCTCGTCCGTTCAATAAATCATTTTTCTGCGTATAGTGTCACGATAGAGCTACCGGTTGCTCCACATCATGCGAAACTATGTATTTCATAGAATCTTTTTTCTCCGTAACGATTCCATAAAATGGAAAACGAATTGCGGGGCGGACTGCGTTAATCAAACACGTAGTGCGCCCCGTAATTAATTTTTTATTTCATAAAACTGCCCCGGAGAAAAATGGAATCAAAATATTTTAAGGTGATGTTGATCTTAAGTCCCACCTTAAGATTGGCTGATTGATCCAAGGGCGCGGCGGAGAAGGACTAAGGGTGACACGACTACCTGCAGCGTGGGCAAAAAACTCGAATCTCGCTACCGATGAAACATACAGTAATTTCGCAACCGATTCAAATCTGCTTAAAAAAAAAAAAAAAAAAAAATGGCTCTCTCTCCCGCAGTCGTAGCCGTGTCACTCCACCTTAAGATCGGCTGGTTGGTCCAAGGGCGCGTGGAAAAAGGACTAGGGGTGATCCGGCTACCTGCAGCGTAGGCAAAAAAGCTTGAATCTCGCTATCGACGAAACATACAGTATATTCGACCCTCTCTTGATTTACGTCGCCCTCGGCGATAAGTTGGCTCGCCGAATCTACTCGACACGGCTATCCAGTTCTCTCTTCCTCACTCTCTCTCTCTCTCTTTCTCGCTCGCGACCTCGATGTAATAGAACCACTCTGATTCCAATAACCATGAATCTATCATACGTCAAAACGCAATCTCCGCGGCAAACGTGAAAGCCCCCCCCCCTCCCCCCTCTCCTCCCCCTCGGGCCAGCTGGAGAGTAACAGGAGTTTGCTTTGCAGACTCGGCGATCGAGAGTGAGCTACTTCTATGCATGTGATATAGTGTACTTTCTACTGTACGAAATCAGCCACGAAATCGAAACCCCATAAATATCTTTAGGCAGTGGCATGAGGATTTGGTCCAAAAATAAAAGTGGCTTTCCCATTTTTTTGTTTTTTTTTTAAAGCCGGTATTGGAAGGATAAGGTGGTGTCAGTACTTTGCGATACAAAGCGTTGAACTGCAATTTTTGCACCTTGTGAAGTAAAACATTTTTCAATTAAAAAAAAGACGAGAAACTTGGTAAGACCATGTACAAACGGTGTGTAAACGTCCAACCTTGTCCTTTAAATACCCTAGTAATTATTGTCAATTTCCCACTTTCCGTGGGTAAGAGCGAGAAGCGCGAAAAAATCTTGACGGTGTCGGAAAAATAGCTTCCTTAAAATAATAATAATAATAATAATGAAAGCCTTGTCGTCCGAAGAAGACGTGTTTCTGAGAGATGCGTGACGCGGGAAATAAGTATCGAAACGGTGCGTAAAAGTCCCACCTAGTCCTTTAAATACCCAAGAAATTATTGTTAATTTCTCACTTTCCGCGGGTAAAAGCGAGAAGCGCGGAAAAATCTTGACGGCGTCTGAAGAATAGCTTTCTTAAAAAAACAAAAAAAATAAAAAAAAATTATGAAAACCTCGTCGTCGGAAGAAGACGTGTTTCTGAGAGATGCGTGACGCGGGAAATGAGTAATGGTAGCCAATGACAGTGCTAACGCCGGGCCCCGGTACAAATGAATGCGCGACGAGGCTTTGACGCGCGATAATTTATCACACTCTTCTTCCGGCCCCCTCCTCTCTTCCCTCCGTCGCGCGGAGAAAACGTCGCGCACCTTCTGATCGGGGACAAATATAAATAAGGCAATCCCGTCGCTCACGGCGCCTTCGGTTTTTCCGGAGGGTGCAGATCGGCGGAGGCCGGAGCGACGAGTCAGAAGGAGGAGACAAGCGTGGAGAAGCCTCGCAGTGGAAAAATCCCCCAACTGATCAGACACATCTAAGCGCGATGGCTTAACGGATCCCGATAATCCCAGGGGAATCGCTGCAAACGTCTCGCAATTTTACGTCAGATATGTCACCGACCCATGCGTGTGCAAGCCGCTGGAATCACTCCGCGCTACCGAATCCTTCTCTGCACACATTCCCTTCGCGCCCGGCAACTTTTATCGTCGCGCGAAACTCCGGTGCTGAAAAATGCTCGAAAATTAGTCTTCCTTCCGCGAAGTGGGCAGGATGAACGCGAGATTTTTTTACCCTCATGTTTCAATCCCGATACCGGTACATCGAAGATAGCCGACATTTTTTTTTTTCAAATCTGTTTATTCCATTCATTAATTTATGTATTTATTTATTTATTTATTTATTCATTTATTTACAGGTGAAATGTTTCGGAAAATCTAATAGTTCCTCCCCCCCACGCATTTAAAAAGTATGTAATTTATACATTTATATTTATAATATATTTTCGCTCGTCAAACATGTTGTTTTAACATATTTAAAATACATTTTCCGTACTTTTTTCCGTGCCGTTTTATATTCGTAATTATTCAATCTGCGCCGAGCGTGCGCGTTCGTGATTAATTATACACTCAATTATACAAATATTAATCGATATTAATGTTCAATCAATAAAAAATAATGTAATCGAATTTCAATTACCAGTACATTAAAATTACAATTTATTTTTACACTGCACATGAGACATGAGTGTTTCTTCAGTGGCGTTACATAATCATTTATGTAACGCCACTGAAGAATCTTGAAAGCCACTGAGAAAATCGTGCTGTCGTCAGCAAGATTTTTTCAAATTCGTTTTACTGATCAATTTTTATCTCTCTACCCTTCGACAGGCATGTATTTATTTATGAGCAGAACACAAATAGAATTCAACGATTACATAAACTTTAGATATGGCGCACACTTCGCGCTCGCATGCGTGTCAACTGAACGCAATCAGTGAGTTGACACGAATGATCGCGCATATAGCGAGCACATTAAATCGGTTGACAAAATTTATTCTCGACAGATTATTATGGACATTTTTTTATAGTTTAATATTCGTCATGTTTCATCGTGAAAAGGATATTTTTTAATCTGCGACGAGCGTACGTGTTCCTTATTAATAATACATGAGATGGGGGGAGGGAGGGGGGGGGGGGGGGGTATTTATTCAGTGGCGGTTGGCTGTTTACACTGAGCATCAAATATGCAGGTGTCTCTGGGAAGGTGAGCACTCGAGTTTGGTGATGCTCGTGCTCCTCATGCTGGCGCTCGTGTTGCAGACAGAAAATACCCGAAGAGGGCGCGTTGCCGAGGAAATGAAGGTGGGACGACGGGTGATTAGACGCGACAGGGCTTGCCCGCGAGATACCCCCTGACTTTATTAACGATATCGTGTGCGAGAGACCGACGGAGTGGAGGAAAAGATGCCGGGGGCTTTTTTACCCTCTGAAAATGTAAACGAAGATGTCGTGGCTCTCGCTTACAATATTCAGAAGCGTGGAAATCGCGACTAGGTGGAGAATTTTTTTTTCTTTCAATATCTTCACTCGAACTATCTTACTTAACATATTTGACCTCTTTGCAGGCAAATTTGACCTATGGAATTGACGCGCTCCATAAAAATAAAAAAACCAAGTTCAAACCGTTTAAAAAAAATGTTCTCTCCGAACGAACCGATATAGTACATTACTCCACGAGGGCGAAAAACGTTTCCCTAACGAGTGTGAGTTTGCAGCACAAGCCGAAGGCGAGTTCTGTAATCGCACGAGTTCGGCATCGACGAGCCGGCTGGTACCTTTTTCAAATACCTTTTTCACTCAAATTATCTCACCTAGCATATTTGACCTTTTTCCATGAAAAAAAGCCTACGAAATTAACACTTTACAAAAAAAAACGACAAATTCCAAACCGCTTAAGAAAAAATATTCTCTTCGAACCAACGGACAAATATTTTCCGGACCCGAAATCCTCCGCAATCGTGCGTAAATGGCACATTTATTTTTTCTTTTTTTGTTTCAAAATTCTTCTCGATTCGTGCGGAGTGCGTTATAGTCGGTCCCACAGGATCTCGAGATGACGGTATCGACGAGCCGGCCGGTCACTATTGTCTCCTACGCTTTCGTTTCCCGACGTTAACTGGGCCGGGGAGTCCCCGAACTATATCTCGACGATACACGAAACCAATCGCGACACCTCGAACGGGGGGGTGAGTTTTCGTGGACTCGCCGGAATACACGACCGCGTACGAGTTGTTTCATCGATGCCGGGACGGAGCCGGCGTCCGGTCCGTTCGACCTTTTATTGGCCATAAAAGCAATAATGCGATGCCATACGATAGCCACGCGTGCCGCGGCGTCTCCTCTCGATCTCGCACTCGGGCCACGACAAAACGATACAGACAATGCGAAATGAAGAGAGAAAACTTCACCCCTCTCGAGAGCCGGACCGTCCCTTCGTGTAGTACTTTGTCCTCTCGATTGTAGTCCGACCGTCGGATACATTCTTTTATTTTATTTTTTTCCTCTGGACTCCCCGTCGTAAAAACGAAATGCGGAGCAGAGTCGATTTTTAGAGAAAAATTGCTTTAATTTACCGCGGAAATGGAAGCGAGGGTGGATCTTTGTCACGGATGGAAGATGAGTAAACGCGACGATGTCTCGATGCCTTTAGACGGAGCTTCTAAAAAAAAAAGATGAAGAAAATTGCGGCTGGGATTGGGTGGAGAAAACAAGGGAAGGACGTGAGGGAGGGTCGGGAGAACTAGAAGGGAAATCCTTATCAGGCGCGTCGGCCGGCTTAATTTACTTGTACTCGTGTCTCGCTCGCGCTTATGTTTCTTTTCTCTGCTCATTTCGTCTCTCTTCTCTCGAGAGCTCGGGTGAGAATCTTACCCTCTACTTATTTACAAGTACAAAATTGGCTGGTATGAAAAAAAAGAGAGGATCCTGAACGAAGCGACGATGGCCTCGTTTCGAAGATCGTTAACTTTGACGGAACGTCGGGTGTAATGCAGTTTTAACTTATTACCACTATTCCGAGAGGACGGGCGAGCATTTTTCTGGCAACTGTGCGAAAACTGTTGATTTCAATAGGGTGCCTCAGAGTTCGAGCCTAAAAAAATTATTGAAGAAAGGTAAAGATAGAGCAATGAAAAAATTACTCACTGCAAGCTAAATTTAAAAATGAGCTTCCAAATTAGCATCACAAATACTTTCGGTTAATGTGTAGTTTACATTTCTCTCCCCGCCCGTAACTATAGGAAAATTGTTGCTCCCAATGTACTTATTGCCCAATGCCTTATCAATCGAGACGAAAAATTTGATTGAAAAAATGGCAAAGAAATAAAAAATATAAAAATTAATGTTATTCATTGCGAGAACATTTTTAAACATGAAGTGCCAAATTAGTCTCCCAAATATCTTCGGTTTCATGTTTCCTTTACACTTTTCTCCCCTCCCCTAAAGAATCCTCAAGAAGAGTGTCTCGATGTCTCGCAGGACACGGCAAAGCTCACTTGAGAAGATTCCAGGCGTGAACGACACCTTGAGCCGAGATTACGAGGACCGGCGGAGTCCTCAGAATCCTCTTTGCTAGGGCTCTCGACCTTCCGGCTTGTTCTCGATCTCCCCCTTCCCGCAACCCCTGCCCAGGGTCTTACTCTTGTTCCCTCGGCCGCACAATCTTTTTCTACCGATTCCGTGACACGGACTCTCGTCCGCGAGTTCCAAGAGTCAACGGCCCGGTAACGCACCCAGAATAATATTTTATTTGACGGCCGCCTGCAAAGTAACATTTATTTGTTTTAAATAAATAGTTAATTTTAAGAAATGAATATTCATTTTTATCAAATAAATATTTATTTTTATCAAATAAATTTTTACTTGCCGGTTGTCCGTAAAATAAATTGTTTTTCCCCCCACACCCAGAAAAATAATTTATTTGACAAGCCCCGCGCAAATAAATATTTTCTTATGAAAATTAATATTTATCCTGAGCCCTTACGCCACAGCACATAGTTGCATTTAATCGTTGCAAAATAAGTCATGTTTCACTATCGCGTTCACACTTTTCCTCGCAAATTGAAGGCAGACAAGCAAGAAGGAATCCGGTCGATGGCCCATTGGGCAAAGGAAAACATACTCGAAAAACTTGTAAACACCCGCTTACTCATGTAAACATTTTGTCCAATAAATTTTTTGCACTACCAAATACTTATTTAATTTACCCCTGCGTGTATACATTGAGTCTTTGAAGGGACAGTCGAAACTTGAAACTCTCAGTTTTTTCCGCTTTTTCGATTATTCTTCAATATAATATAGTGTACACACGGAAGGTCAAATAAATAGTTATTTTATTTATATAAATATTTATTCAATTTAAAAAAACATTTATTTTCGGGTGCCCGTCAAATAAATTATTTTTCCGGATACGGGAACCCGCGCCAGAGGTTTCGACGTTTCCTCTCTCTGCACTCAAAGAGAAATCGCCGAATAAATTCGAGGGAACTCGGCATCCGACTTCTCGTAGGTACAGTATTCGTAGAGTAGATTTTTAAGTTTCACCCGACTTGTAATATCTTTTGTGCGCTTCGGGATGGTAATGGTTTCTAGGGGATGAGCGCAATGGGGAATTTAATGGCTCGACCGTGGACCCGGTTTTACGGTCGATTATCGCCTCTCGCTCTTTCCCGACTCACACCAGAGAAACCCTTTGCTCAAAACACTATCGCGAGGAGGATTCTTACTTTAACCGGAATATCCTCCCTCTCCCCCCCCCCCCCCCCCCCCCTCCTACCCGCCGCAGTCGCCCCACTGCCATTCGCTCGGTAAAGAAGCTAAGATTTGCCCGAGATGCTATATAGGGTGAGCGTAAAGGGAATTGCGGCATCATCGTAAACCGCGACGGGAACACTCCGACTGAAAATGTATGGAACCGAAGCACAGCTTCTTATTCCCGTATTCTCTCTTTCGACATTAAATCTGTGGCATTATAGCGTCGAATCGTAAATTGACCTGGAATAGTCAACAGTTACGGCTATGAATTCTAAATAACTGCCGAACGATTCATAACTTTATATTCTATCTTCAATAAGCCGGATATATGTTAAATTTATTTATTTATTCGTTTGTTTATTTATTATCTTTTACGCGGAACGTCGTTTCTTCGCCGTGAGATGCAAGGCCGTTAATCGCGATGGCGATTGATCAATCGATTACGCTTTGTCGTAAAATTTAATAAAATCAATTGACTCAAATTTCGATATATAAAAAATCGGTTAATAGTAAATTGTTTAAAAAATCTTATATCGCAGACTTAATGCCTTACTGGATTATCTGTCGGCAAGATAAAATTTGACTAAAGTAAGTGTTTAACAAGTTTTGAGATCGTAGAAAATTTATAAAATGAGAAAAATCAAAAAATTGTACAGTCGACGCGACGTTGGGTGACACGTCAGAATAAAACGCAACAATAACGTACCTCAAGTAAAAAAATTGCCATAGCGAAAATAGCAGACGCCTCGAATTTGTATTGAATTAAATAGACGAACTCCAAAGTAGAATGACGCTCCGCGCTCGAATGAATTTAATCGACCTCG
This sequence comes from Amblyteles armatorius, assembly GCA_933228735.2. NCBI lineage: Eukaryota > Metazoa > Arthropoda > Insecta > Hymenoptera > Ichneumonidae > Amblyteles > Amblyteles armatorius. Next base: position 11,240,728 of record OW121694.1, on the reverse strand, counting down.
GAGATTTTCGGTAAATGGTCTCTCGCGTTCACCGAGCATTCTCAACGCCATTAATTTATTTCCCTTTGAATGCATCCCCAAGAGCGAGGGGATTTCTGGCCACCCCTTTCCTTAGCTAAAGCTCCGTCGTCGTCGCAGTTGTCGACGTCGTAGAACACCCTCTCGCTCTCTTCTTCCGTCTTGGGTAGTGGGCGTCGCATGACCGGGACATTAAGACATTGTTCGCATGATTTACAAGTCCGAATTACATTTAGCTTCGTACACTATAACGCTCCCGCTCCTGCTCCTCGACCGCTCGTATATTAAACATACATTGTCCGTTAACCCTTTCGGTAGCGTCGCGCCCTACACTACTCGCAGCCCTTCTTGTACCCTTTCGCCTCAGAACAATTCCCGTAAAGAAAAAAAAAAAATTCTGCAAATTTCGTAAGCTGTTCCGTGCAAACATTTTTTGTTTTTGCAACAACAAAAAAGCATAAATACTTCATTTGACAAATCTAATGGAAACAGATCTTTTGACAAATCTATTGCGAATGATCTTTCGACAAATCTGTTGCGAATGATCTTTCGACAAATTTATTGCAAATAATATTTTGCCAAATCTATTGCAAATAGATCTTTCGACAAATCTATTGCGAATAGATCTTTTGACGAATCTATTGCGAATGATCTTTTAACAAACCTGTTCCCGTCTTCGCAACGGGTTTTCGATCGACACACATAACAGATCAACAGCCAAAGATCTACAAAGCTACACTAGATTTTATACACGTCATTCTTTATTTGATTTAAAAACAAATTTAGAAGCCAAGTCTCAGACTGCACAGTTACTTGCCTAGCTCATCGAGTGCATCTACAACCGATCCAGCTGGCGAATTTTCGATCGCCACATAATAGATCCACACCCGAAAAAAAAATGTATTTGTCGGCCACCGTTTATTTGGATCAAGTTAAACATTCGATTATATAAATATTTATTTCATTTAAGTAACTATTTACTTAATTCAAATAAATACTCATTTAAATCAAATAAATATTTTACTTTATCCAAATAAACGGTGGCCATTGAATAAATTTTTTTTCCGTGTGTACAGCCAAAGATCTTTTTTATTTCTTTTTATCGCTGGACTATTTTTAATTTTCGTTTTTTTTTTCTCAGAGCCCGAATCTTCTCCATTTCTCCTACTTCGTATCACGGATCCGCCGTGGCATACTCCGCGCTGCAGCGACGAGCGGAGTTGGAACCGTTTCCAATGAACTCCGCGCGAAGTCATCGATCATCCAATTAGCGGAACGCCGCGGCAGCGTGGGTGATCGATCATTCCGTTACGCCGTTTGCGCTCACCGTAACCCGGCTCGTACGCCGTCGTTCCTCGGCGTTGTATGTGTACGATCAGACACGCCGCTCGCAACTGATCAGACACACGAGGAATGACTAGGAAACGTTGGGCCGCCGCTAAACACCCTCCGGCGTCCAGACGCGTTCGACCCTTGCATCGTATTCCGCAAAATCCCCCTCCCCCCCCCCCCCCCCCTCCCTTAACAAATCCCTAATCAACCCTTTTCAACGCGCGCAATTTCGCGAGGCAAGAAACCCCTTTTCGGCGCTCCAACGGCCCCGGGGCTTGCCAGCACGCAGTGCAACACCGCTCCGGAGAAAATATCGTTCGCAGCCTCCGATTCCCTTATTTCCCATTCTCATTCCCTTCGCGGTCCATCTTGTACCCTAATTAATAGATTCTCGCCACGCACTTTTCACAAACTTACGCTCGCTAACGAACGCACTGTGACTACCGGGCTTATAGATGAGAAAAAAAAAAAAAACTGGAATTCGCTATATTCCGGACCGTGGGACGTTTATAAAAGGCCCTTGCGCGCCCTTGAGCGAAAGCTCGATACGCAGCCGACGCAGACGGAGATGGAAGAAGGAGCGAAAGTTTGCCGGCGTTACGTCGGGAAGTTGGTTATTTCTTCAATATATTTTTTTTTCTTCTTTCGCTCTCCACTCCACTCAGCCCCCGAGACCGGAGATACCGGAGGGGCCGACGGAGGACTCTGAGTCTTGTTAATTTTTTTTTTTTTTTTTTTTTTTTTTTTTTTACGGGAGAAACGAGCCGAGAACGACGACGACGTCGAGAGGGGACAACGAGTTTCCTTCGGGTCCTGTCTCGATCTTTCGTCGGCCGCCTCGCTCGCTGCTGTTCCGTGAACGGAGCGGCGACCCTTTCGCCACTGGAGAGTGTCTGCGGGGCCATCGAGAGGCTCCGCGTTCTACGGTTTGTACCGGAGGTTTTCCGTCGACGGTGCGTACGAGCCTCCGGCGCTCCGCAGGGAAACCGCTCGGACTCGCTTCCTCTCCGAAGGGGCGGCCGAGCTACCTTTATCCTTCACCCTTATTCTCACGCGCAACCCGGAATTTGCCTGCCGGACACGGCCCGGGCCCGGGAATTCGTTCGCCAGTTCGCCAAAGAATTCGAGACGCCGGACCTTCCACTCTGCGAGAGAATATTTCGAGATACAGGGGTGGCAGACTCGACCGGGCATTTCTTGCGGGAGCTCAACTTTTGGTCTATCGTTATTTTAACGAGGCAAATTTTGGTCAATTGATTTTTGTTTTTAAGCTGTGCTCGAAGCGAGGCGAGGCGTATTGGTCTTGTTTTAGCTACAACGGAGATATGGACGTTTCTAGAGAGGAATGGGGCAAAATGGACTAGTGTCCTCCATTTGAGATTGGATTTTTTTCTGGTTCCGAGAAAAATTGATAAAAATTGTCCACTTTGCCCCCTCCCCGGTTTCTCTACATCTGTGACTTTTTTCCGAATTTTTTCAAAGAAATGACTTTCCTCTTCAACTTGTCATTTATTAACTGGGGAGATTTATGATTCGCAGAAATGGTCGTAATTGGTAAAAATTGCCCATTTTGCCCCGCTGTTTCCCTCTACATCTGCACATTTTTCCTAAATTTTTTGTAACCAAATTTATTTTCTCTTCGAGCCGTTACTTATTAACCGACAATATTTCTAATTCCTCGGACCGATTCATCGAAGAAATCGTCGATTCCCGCCCGAGTTGGCAATCACCTCTCGTGCGCATCAAATTCGCAGGGCAGATTCGGGAGATTTTACTTATAACCAGCGTCGGGGTACGAGACGGTATTGTACCCTGGGATTGATGGACTCGAACACGAGTGACTCGTTAGCCGCGCGGTGTGAGCAACGGTGGAAAGAGCCTCGCGGGGATTTTCGGTGCGTGAGGAATCGTTCCCCGTGCAGTGTATAACAGTAACTCCGTGCGAGAACTCCCTCGGCACATCGGCGCCTGTATCGAGGGGGGGTGTTTGCACAAGGTGTTTGATATATAACTCGATATCGGATAATAATGCGGGAGGATACGATGCGTGAGTTGTTAATTCGAGCTTCGGCGTCCGCTGCACATGACGTCGAACGATTTCTCCCAAGCCCCTCGGGGCTGCCTCTCTATATCGGTGTATATATTTTCACACTCGACTTGTTTCTACGATAAAAAAAAAAAAGAAAAGAAAATTATTCTTATCACTCTTTGCTACTAGGGTAGTTCAAGCTGAAATCAGAGTTGAGACTCGATTAACAACGTCCGATTTTATTGGATAAAATATATAGTGCGCAAATGTGTGGAGGATGGAGAGGACCCATTCACTCCTTTACACTGTCTTGCCCCCCCTCCCATTTTTCGCGATTTATGTCAGTTTCCATAATTTCCTCTCAGCTGATAATTCGAACAAGTGCTAGAACAACTCTCGGGCCCTTATTGCGCCTTACGGAAATATCTTTACGATATATATTTTTTACCTAATTAATGGATTATTTTTTCTAATAATATATTTTACTTAGAAAATGTACACTGTAAACAAATTTAGTTTGAAAAATTAATCAACGTTATTGGAAGCTTTTTTTTACAAAAACTGATTCTTAAATTTCAAACTCAAGTGCGTTGTAAATTTATACCAAGACTTAGATAGACTTAGATAGACTTAGATTTAATTAAAATTTTGTACATTTCAGCCAAAAGATTTGTAATTTTTATGTCTGGTATTTTCATTTTCCAAAAAAGTGCATCAATATTCAATCGATGTAAGTAAATTAAGCAAATTTCAAGTTCCAGTACATTGAATTCACAATTAATTCTTAAAGCCTGTTATTTACTTAACAAATATTTTATCAAATAAATATATATTTTACCTTATGTAATATATTCCACCTAATATACATAGGAACAATGCGAAAGAGGAAATTGTCTCTACATCGATGCACATATTTCCACGATTAAAAAAAAAATAGTTCTCATCGCTTCCAGCTAGTAGAGTAGTGCAAGCTCAAATTACAGTTCAGACCCGATTAACAACGTCTGATTTTATTAGACAAAATATACCGTGCACAAATGTGTTGAGGACGAAGAAGAACCGTTCTCTTCTCTACACAGTCTCGCCCCCCCCCCCCCCCCCCCCATCTTTCTCGATTTATATCTATTTCCATAATTTCCTCTTAGCTGATAATTCGACCGAGCGCTACGAGAACCCTCGGGCCCTTGTGTTGTGCCTCGCCGAAATATCTATACGATATATATATTTTATCTAATATATATGGGAACGATGCGAAAGAGGAAATTCTCTTCGCGCAACCATCCACCCTTCTCTCCACCCCAACCCCTTCTCTGTTTGAACTCGAGGCCGCATTTACAAGAGCTTCTTCGTCTTCTTCGCCACCGCGCTATCTCCACCTCGGGCTTCTCTTCTGCTGCTGTGCATGGAAATATTCAAATGAATTTCTAATCTCCGGCAACTCAGACTCACTCGCGGGAGGGGACCGAGTTGTGGGGAGTGGGGGAGGGAGGAGGGGGTGAAAGACCATGCCGCGAGAAAGTAGATAGCGACGGGGCAGGTACATTATACTGTAATATACACCCCCTTTGCCGGTAAAGGGTTCCCTAGATTGCCTAGTGCAATTGCTGTTTCTCCAAAGGAACAAAAAATTACTTTCTCGTCCCATTAATACAGATTGTACTGAGCGTAATAATAGCGAACGTAAAGAAATATTATTATTATTTGTCTATTTATTATGCACACGTCCGAGTGCAATGACTCAAGGTGCAGAAGTTCTTTTGCTAAACAATGTGACGTTTAAATATTCTTGTACAGGCTTTAGTAGCTATCATGAATTCTCCAGTTCTCAAACATTGCCTAAGATGTGACACGCAGCTTTGATTATTATTATCATAATTATTATTGTGATTTATCAGTAATTAAATTTATGTATATTTTTGCGAGAAAAATGAATTGTTTACAGTCGAAATTGAGAAATATATATGGAGTCATTGAGAAAATGTCGAGCTTCATGGTTTTGCCGGTGGCGAGTATCGCCGCGTGTGCCCGTGACAGCCGGCAATTAACAGCTCCCGGACTATCGCCTTTCCGCGCGAAACGAGAACGAACGAAACGGTCTCTCCGGTTAACGCCAAAGCTTCGGATATACGCAGCGGAGAGAGACCGCGCCGGCAAAGCGCCCTTAAATAATTGTCCCCTGCCGTGCCGTCGTTCCCTGCCTCCTATTTCTAACGCTAACGCCTCTCCCTCGCTTTCACTCACTTCCTCTCCTCGCTGCATCGGCCACCCTCTATCCTGTTGAGACACCGATTTGCGCGGAGCCAGGAAAGAGAAAACGACGAGGACGAATCACACCCCCGTCCCGTATAGCCCGTCAATGCCAGGTCTCGATCCATTCCACGAACCCGTAAAGCGAGATCTCACCACGCTTTCCGATTATTTGCCGATTTATTCGACGCACCCAGAAACCATTTCTCCATCAGACGGAATTCCGTAAATTTTTACTTCCGCGCTGAAAATAAATTACGATTATTCGAGAATAATTCACCCGATGGGTGGCAAAAACAATTACTGCAAAAAAATGTTTGGACTTTTAACAAATGTTTCTTGTCCGCAAAGAAATGTTGTTTTCTTGTTAATTGTTCGATTTGCTTTTTTGTAAAAGAACCATATTTTTAATTGAATAATTATAAAATTAAGGAGAAAAACAAGAAAATCAACCAGAATTTCATACACTTTATTTTCGTTAGAGTGTAAAAATGTATAAAAACAATAAAACGTAAAAAAATCACACCTTGTCGCATACTTTAATACAGAAAAGTATTGCGCCATTGAGAAAAGCCATTTTTTTCCTACGAAATAGAGGCTCAACTCGGAATAGAGGCGCAATGAGTGACGACTTTGGGCTCAAAAAATGGTAAAATCTGCTCAAAATATGAATAAATATGTAGTAAAAAGTTCGCATCTGCATGTTTGTTCAGTTCGCAAAAAAAAAAAGAGAAAAAAAAGAGCCTTTACACGGAATGGCTCTCTGAAACCCATCGACGAGAATTTTTGTTCTACTTCATGACTATTTTCGACTACAATTGCGAAAGATGTTCAATAAGCAACGATAACCTAGGCGCGGTGCCAAGACGGAAAATTTACTCGGTTATCCGGAAAGGGGGTAACTTTTCCGACAATAAAAACCCCGTGAAAATGGGGTGAGTTTTCGTTACGATACTAATATCCATAAACACAACGAGATATAGAGAGTACACTTGCCGTATTCGTAACGTGAGCGAGGTACAGCGTGAATAACGCACCCACGGCCGGAGCATTATAGGCATTACGAAAATTCACCCCCTTGGCCACCCCCGCCCCGTCTCTCGCTCGCTCAGGTTTTGTTGGGTTACAGCCGAGGCTCTCTTGCGTTTTCTGCAAGCTTTCCTGCCGTGCTTGCGTGGACGCGGAAGCCCGCGAAAGAGAGAGAACGGGCCGCCTGTTATTACCGCGTATATCATTCGGCCCCGTGTTCTTTACCGCGCGCGGTCGGAGATAGCGATACGCGGAGGGTTGTAAATACGAAATTCCCCGGACCCCGGTTGCGAGGAGATCTCGCGAGCACGCCGGGCCGAGGGTGAGGGTTTCAACCCTTGGTCGCGAACCACCCTCTGAAATTCGTACGAGAAAACAAAACTATATCCATAGTAACTGGTTTCTTTTTTTTTAACTCGTACGAGAATCCGACACAGGTCTGTCTGGCTCGTCTGACTCGTTACGGTTATTATCTACTGAACAGGGATTATTCATTCTTTATTTCCTTCGTTCTCTTACGGTATTGAAAAAAAAAAAATTGATAAAAATAATGTTGTCGAATAAAAAAAATTGAAAAATTTTGCGCTTCGTCGTCGTGAGCTCGGTCTTTATCGATCCTTCTCGGTAAAGACCGAGGCATTATCGGGAATCAGGTGCAGCGGTGAAGGCGGTCGCGAACACCACGCTCTGAAATTCGTACGAGAAAACAAAATTATTTCCATAGCAACGTGCTTTTTTTTTTACTCGTACGAGAATCCAACACAGATCCGTCTGGCTCGTCTGATTCGTTACGGTTCTTATCTACTGAACAAAGATTATTCGTATTTTAATTCTTTATGAGAAAGCGATATTAAAATTTCAATTTTCAACTTTTTTTATTTTCTTCGCTCTCTTATGAAATTAAAAAATAATTATACGAATAAGATCGTCGAAGAAAAAAAATGATGACCCTCAAGATATCAGCGCGAGACTAGATTTCATCAAGTCATAATCGGGTGTATACGATAAACGGCCACCGTTTATTTGGTTTAAGTAAAATATTTATTTCATAAAAAAAAAAATATATATTTAAATTGAGTAAATAGTAACTTCAATGAAATAAACATTTATTTGAATCAAATTAATATTTTCCTCGAACCAAATAAACGGTGGCCGTCAAATAAATGTTTTTTTCTGTGTGTACAAAACCATATCCATAGAAAGCCATAGAAAGATATGGATTTAAAAAAATAAAAAATGAAACCATGGTCGAAGAAAAAGCGGAAAAATCTTGAGCTTCGTAGTCGGGGGGGTGTTTGCGGATCCGTCTCAATTACTGAAGAATCAGGTGCACCAGTCGAGTTAGCTGCTCCGGTACAGAAAGCTGCGAGAAGACACGAGAGAGGCTCGCCACTCTCTCGCTCGTGATTGCATTCTTTTCTATAACTCCGTCCTCGGCAGGGTGTCTGTGACAACGCTCGTTTAAGATGATTACCACCTTCGCCTCGGGGCGGCACGCCGTCTCAGCCTTCACAAGCCTCTCCGTAGCAAGGGTGCGAGAAAAATCGCCGTTAGACAAATGGGACGTTTTATCTGGTATTACGTCTTTTTATTTGAGCTCCGATTACGACGAGTATAACACAGCGCTTTAACTCCCTCTCTCCCTTCCCTCCGGTCTCTGAGTGAGTATGAAAAAAAGACAAGACGTACGACACTGAGATTGAGGTAAAACGATTTGCGAGCTCTAACGCCCTGACGAGACACCTCGGGGATTTCCTTATTCTCTTTGTTCTTCCTCCTCACTGATTCCCGTAGCACCTCCGATCTAAATTCGCCGTTCCATTTTTCGTTGAAAAATTTAAATTAATAAATTAAAATTAATATATAAAAAGAAAGAAACAAAACAAATAAATAGAAAGACACAAACAAAATAAATAAGTAAAAAGAAGCAAAAAGTACAGAAACAAAAAATGACATAACATTAGATATATACATTGCCAATTGAGCATCGACCTAAGTCCTTCAGCCACGGGTTTTACATAATGCATCAACATTTTGTACGGGGGTTGCGAAGCGGATTTCCAAGATGACGGATACGTCTAAGGCGCCAGATGGCGCAAGTTTATGCGATTTTTAATTTTTTTAATTGCTGATTCTTTGCTGTTTAAAAACAAACAAAGAAACACAAAAATTGAAAAATAAAAATAAATAAATTACAATTTCGGGTGACTGACTTCACTGAGAATTTGATATTCGGGCTCGCGCATGCGCACGCACATCTACAGTGCGGCCGCACCGGAAGCTGTTTAACTTATCCATTGAAAAGCCAAACATGCGAAACAATTAATTAGTAATTAACGAAGTGTGGGTCGGACGTTGAGGGTAGTTCCGAAACGCGGAGGTTCCTCCGGAGGGGTGCAAAACGGACGATGCAAGCTCGTCCGGAGGGAGATCGAGAGAGTGTAAGCGCGGACTGCACATAAAGTAAAAAGAGCCAGAGAGTGAGCGTGCAAAGAGAGAACCTCGGGGTAGCTACTTCCGCCCTGCCCACTGTGCTGTACCATCGTGCAACGCAAGAAACTTTAAAGTTCGGAACTTTACTTTCGAAAGCCCCGGTAGCGCCGTTAGCTTCTAATTAGCGGACAAACAGTTAGCCGCGGGATACAGAAACAGGGGTGGGGTGGTACAGTTCTACCTATACAGGGCTCGTCGCTTCAAGCGTCGGGGCTCATTTCACCTGAAGAAAACGTTTCGCGGTCCTCCCGCCGATTTTCCAGACGGTCGCCAGCTTCTTACATTACAGCTCAGTTAATCATTCGTCGACTAATTTTTATTTTCAATATTTACATTCAAAACTAAAAAATCGCTCGAGAAATTATTATTATCATTATTATTATTATTAAAATTATATTCGTAAATATTAGTAAAATCTTTATTTTGATGAAATTTTTTTCGTAAATTTCTTGGAAAAGATTTGTAATTTTTATTCTTGGTATTTTTATTTTACAAAAACAGTAATGTAAGCATATTTCAAGTTACAGTACATTAAATTTACAATTTTAGTTACAGTGCACACATTAAAAAAAGTTTGTACTTTTTACAACAACTTATTGTCCCCAAACGTCCACAATCTTTCATTTGTTAATTTTCCGATCCAACCGTCTGGTTCTAGTTTTACAACCAAAAGTGCAAACTAAAATTGTTAATGACACGGAAAATAAAGGTACAGGTTTGTATATTTAAACCTTGACAAACGAGTTTGTCCCCTGTATAACAAAATTATTTCTACGAAACTTCGCATTCCGATTGTACGAAATTATTTCTTACTGTGTAGTTGATCATTCGCTGGCCATTTTTTATTTTCAATATTCACGAAAAATTTATAAAACGCACGCGATATTATTATCATTATATTATTACACTATCATTATATTATTATTACATCATTATTATATTATTAGTACATTATTATTATCTCGAACGAAAGTATTATTCAAAATCTTGGTTCTACTTCCAAGATGATTGTAACCGGTTGTATTCAAGGCATCTGTCGGTTCGTCGGTGGTGGCCAGTGCGAGTAGGGAGATAATCAGAGAGAAACCACGGAGATCGTGGAAGGTCCGACAGCCCTCTCCCTCGCACTCTCCCCGTTGGTCCCAGCGTCCGTGCAGGGTTGGTGCTCGTGATCAATATTCCTTACACCCCCTTTGCCCTGGTCCTGCCCCCGCCGGCACTGTGCCCCTCCGCCCCGGAGACGTTCTCGCTTCTCTCCGCTGGGCTTCGGCCGCGTCGGACCCGTTCGCTCTCTCCCAACGGGTACGCAAGAGCGGATCCCAGGCGAAAGTCTGCCCCCCCCCCCCCCCCCGAAGAGCCCCCCTCTCTCGCACCCTCGTCTTAATTAGGAGTCTGAATCTGCGGCGGACACGCGTAAGGGTTGGACGAGAAAGAGCGAGCGAGATTAAAGTCAGAGGGTGGACGACGGGGAGAAGAGACTCCTTCTACCGTTTTCGGCTGGCAGACGAGCAGCGAGCGTCGTGTCCGAAACATTATTCGCCAACTTTGGGCGAATGGCTGATCTCAACGTTGAGCTTTTCTCATCTCGTATATACGTGTATTTACGTATATTTTTCAGACTTCACATGCTCGGGCTTTTACTACTGGTACCTTTTTATTTCCACTGTTTTCTTCGGCGTATTTTTTTTTTTTTTTTTTTTTAAGTTCGTTCTGTACGAATATACCAAACGGCCCGAGTGCGGAGGAGCAGAATTCGGAGGCGAAAAAGCTGGAGGGAAACCCAACTCAGAAACGAGGCGACAAGGACCGCTATTATTATTACTGTTTCTGTTGGCCGCGCCACCGTAAGGGAAAACAATTAATTCCCTCGACGTGGCGGTGGGTCATGTTGCCAGAGCACTTTTCATTATTTACGCCCAGTCTGAAACCGCGGAATATGTGTTTATGATCTTCGCTGGTGGAAAATAATTATGAGAACGGGCACGATGTGTTTCGTGAGAAATTGTGGGTTTTTTTTTGTTTTTGCAAAAGATGAAGATATATTTTTTATAAACGATTTTTGTAAATGAAAGATAATTATAGGAAAATTGATTGGAGCTTGAGAACGGCAGGGCGAGAAAGCCGTGGTAAATATATTTTTTTAATTTTATTTGCTTCCTCATGGAGGAAGCTTTATTTTGATGAAAAATATAATTAATCGAAAACATCGAAAAATCACGTTTAGAAAAAATTTCTGGATGTATGTATCTACGTATCTATGCGTGTGTGACTCAGATGCGAAAAATTCAAACCGCTATAACTCGAGAATGCTTCGATCGATCAAGCTGAAATTCCACACACATTATGTGCGGTTAATAGTAGACATTTCTTGAAAATTCCACTTTCAAAAATATCCATTTTTTTTTTTGTACACGATTTTCAATTTCTTCAAAAACGTCTCTGCGGACTTTGGCGCTTACGATTTTTTAGCTGCCGGGGCAAAAAGTTGTACACAGCTTTCGTTTTTATGAAAGATGAAGATGGGAAAATTTGGGGTTTGAGGCGGTCGAGGAGGCCGCCTCGATCCTTTTGGCCATCGATAATGTCTAAATAATTAATTATCCTTTGGGGAGGCCGGCTACATTGCGGGCAGGCTCGGGACTCGCCGCAAGCACCTTCGCCGTCCCTTTTTAAAGAAGCTTCGGGATCCTTCGTACGCACGAACGAGCTTTCGCGGAACACGTATCTCTCACCCTCACACGCAAGTGCGCACACGGGCGCATCCTCAGAAAACTGAATATACATATTCGGCGTGTGTGTATTGTATCGAGTAGAGGGATGAAGGAAAGCTTGCGAAGGGATGCTGGAAGCCGAAGCCCCTGAAGATATCGAAGGGGGAGGGGGGGAGGGGAGGGGGCGGTTTTGGCCCATTCATTAGATTACGGGAATTCGGGGCTGGCGCTCGATCGTACAGTAAGGTCCAAAGATAGCACGTGCTGCACGCTACAACCCCGAAAGGGGTCGCTCAAAGAAGACCCGTTCGTGCGTCAATGAATCAAAGGGTTGAAGTCTCGGGTTTAAAGATCAATTTTTTTATCCTACCCTCTCACGGCCAAAAAGAAAGGTTTGTGCATGTAATAAACATATGCAAACATGTTTTTTTTTTTTTTTTAATCTTTGCTTCAGGATAAAGATCAGGATAAAGTTCAGGATAAAGTTCAGGATAAAGTTCAGGATAAAGTTTCGGCAAACCCGAAATCTTCGACGCGTCCTGCGGGAAAAAATCCACTTGTGTGTATTTTGATCGACTGAATCTCCAAGTGAATTTCACGGACCCTGGCCAAAAATCCGGAGTCTAATATTCATTTGAATCACATAAATATTTATTTAAATCAAACAAATATTTATTTACGGTCCACCGGTTAAAAACATTATTTTTCTGGGTGTGGCCAAGAAACGCTGCCTAAGAAATCGTTCGATCGACGGAGCGAACGAATTCGCGAAGGATCCAATTTATGCAAAGTCTTATCGATAAAAAAAAAAAAAATTGCGAGTTGCTTGGTGGTTAGCCTGACCCAGATTTTCACTCCAACGAATCTGACGGAGCAGCGAGGAGGATAGAAATTTACTTACCCGAATCTCTCCGCTCGTTCCTCGGATAAACTTTAACTCCGACATTTTTCTGTTGCAGAGTCGCCTCCCGCAGGGCGGGACTATCCCCGCCGAATCATGAACAAGGTAAGAACCAAAAAAAAAAAAAAACACTCGATCACGACATAAATTCAAAAATTAGTCGAAGCGAATCTATCAATATCGACGAATCGTCACCATTATCGCAATTACCCGTACAAAGATGAAAACGCGACGAGCTGCACAGCGAGCTCGCCGGGTCGAAGAGTCTCATTTGTAGGCCCTTTGCGCCGTCTCACCCCCCCCCCCCCCCCCCCACCCCCTCATTATGCATTGCACATGAGAAAACTTGCTACCGAGTTTCTCACCCGCTCTCTCTCGCTCCGCCCCCCCCCCCCCCCCCCCCTCCTCGCGCCTCTCCCCGCGAACCACGTCGCGACTTCAGCAACTTCTTTATAAACTTTTAATGACGGCAAAGCCTAATCGTTGGTGGAAGAGCGAGTACAGAGGCCGGGCTCGGAGCGAGAGTACAGAAAGGGTGAGAGGAACGACGAGAGATCGAGAGAGAGAGAGCAGAAGCGGTAGAAAACGGAATTCTGAGACGCGGAACTAGCTACGTCTGGATGCTTCCATCGAATTTCAATAGTCGAGCATCCGGAAAGAGATTCCGTCCACTTCAGCACGGAGGCGAGGGAGGGAGCGAGCCGGAGTCACCGTTCAGACTCTCCTCGTCGTTCCTCTCTTCTGTGAGAAACTTTGTCCCACGTTTCCGCGCCGATTTCTCCCCGGCGTCCCCGGGACCGGCGGCGAGAGGCGTCGGGCCGTCCATGCAGACATCGGGGTATAAGTAGGTACGTATTTCTCGCAGTTTCATCCAGCTCTACGAATTACCGGCCCTTCCGACCCTCCCAACCCTCCGGCTCCGTGTGTATCTTCTGCCCCTTTTCTTCGGCGAAATTCCACGGGAATTCGCGCGCACACACACACGTCCTCGAACTGCGTTACGTCGCAGCCTTCGGGAGGTTATCTGGTGCATGCCGTGAGAAGGTTTCCTGGCCAGGCCGGGAGGGGGGGGGGGGGGGGGGGGTAGTTTCGCAGGGAGAGTACACGGTACCGAGAGGGACCAGTTCGAACCGAGGCAAAAGAGCCCCGAGACTGCTTTCGATTTGCAACAAATCATTCAAGCATTTACGCCCCGCTGCCCGCCCAGTTGAATTAAACTTTCCAAGAAGTTCTCGCTCGCTTCCTATCTGGGTTGCGCTATAGCCGGTACATCGGGCGCTTTAAGCACACGGCGCACGGACGGGGTGGGTCGTGCGTACATCCCACGTTTAGGCAACCCGAAAACTACGGACCGCCGACTATCGCGTACGTTTCACATACGAACGCGCAGTGGAGAGGTACGTTCTCGGTCGGCGAAGTTCCTTTCTCACCCGCGAACTACCCCCGATCAGCCCTCCCCCCCCCCCCCCCCCCCCCCGGCAACCCCGTTTGCGCGAGGGCGCGAGAACGAGTTAACTACTAGACGTAGTCCGCGGATACGCTGTACTTCTTATTCCGCATAGAGGCGGCTCAAACAACGAGCTCGCTTCTCGCAACCGGAAGGAGATTAACGGACCGACCTGACTCGGGGAATTCGCGGGTAGGCGGCGGAGTGATGCATTTGGCGAACGGATAACGGCATGGTTGGGTTGAATTTTTTTTTTATTTTTTTTTTGTTTTACATTTTTGTTCCCCATAGTTTGTCGATATTTGTGATCGGTTCAGCGGTTTAGGATTGGAAAAGTCCCGAGAACATTATTTCGCTCACGCGATCGTTCGGACTTAGATTCGCCGCTTTAAAATCGATTCATCGAAGAATCGATCTTCACATAGCAATTATTCGATTATTTCCATCGATTCTTACCAGCCGGATTAACTTACCGAATCGATCTGTCATGTTCAATATCGATTCGCATATTTTACCTGTACGCTATCGTAACGAGAGAAAAGGAGAGAAAACTGGGGAAAAACAAATTGGTAACCAGAGAAAACGAGAGATAACGAGAGAAAAATAGAGAAAACTAGGGGAAAAAAAATTGATAACCAGAGAAAACGAAAGATAACGAGAAAAAAATTAATTGATTAATTTTGCAATCGGAGGAAGTGTGCAGCAGTCATCCTATTGCATGCCGACATTGTAATACCGCAATTGATGTTTTCCTACGGTACAATTGAAAAAAATATCGATTCTCCACAGATCGATCGTTTCGACCATAATTTATGCCCGAATCGATTCGTCGTGCCCGAATCCGAATCGACTCGACGGATCGATCTCTTCGCTTCGATCCCGCAATCCTAAGTTCGAACCCTTATTAATTTATTTATTAATTCGCGCTATTATTTTGCCTTCGACGTCAATACCTTAAAAAAATATTTACCGGAGAACGGATAAATATCCCACGGAGTCCTAAAGCTCGATTAAACTTAATCTCGACTTATACCGCCCATCGTTTCACGGGTTTGTCTCTGTTTTTTTTTCCCCCCCCTCTGTGCCGCCCCGCACTGTCCAGCCGTTGGCTATTTCCCGCGCGACTTCCCCCTGATCATGGGTTACGACTTCTGCTTCGGGGAATTGTATTGCGGCCCAGCGAAATTCGAGCCTCCTCTTCCGGACATCCGAAAATCCGCCGAATCCGAGAAAGCTCAAGACGTTTCGGGTGAGGGGGGGGGGGGGGAAGATTTCCAGAAAATAGCTGAATTTTTTTTCGCCCGACTTTCTCAGCTCGCTTGAATTCAAACGTCAGTCGCGCTTCTCCTGTTCCGCATCGCGAGTTTCCGCTTCTCTGATGTACATTTTTTTTTTCGTTTTTATTCGAACCCGCGGTACGCCGCACGGAGCGAAGCAGCCGAGGCCGAGGGGTTGAAGAGGAAAGTGTGCCGCACGCCATTTTGCCACCGGCCTCTCCGTACCCTCTCATAAATGAAAGCGGCCCCTTAATAAAAATCCCAATCTAAACAAGCTTAATTTACGTCCGCCACATAATTACCTACGCCCCCGAGGCGTCCTCGTTTCATCCTCTCTCACGCCCCCCGCTCGTTCTCTCCACTTTGCCTTACACCGGGGAGCCACTTCTGAGGCGAAAGAGCACGCCGTCCCGAAGAGGATGGAAAGGAAATAAAAAAATAAAAAAACAAACAAAAAAAAGTAAAAGGGTTGAGCACGCGGAAGAAGACGTGAAGGTGGAGGACGAGCTCTGAAAAATCTAAGAGGCGTAAAGCATTAAAAGGGTATTATATAACATTCATTACGCGCACGGGTCGGGCTTTGTGAAATTTCCCTCGGAGGCGGCGAATCCGGCAGGAGACTGCGGAAACCTGGGATAGGAGAAAACCGACTTCGTTCTATGCACGTGTGTATATGTGTATATGTGTGTGCGTGTAGCTTTCTCGTGCTCGTGAGCCAGAACGAGGACGACCCCTCGTCTCTAGGGGGTGGCGGAAGAGAGTCACGTGACCGTCCGGCAGCCACTGCGAAGGAACGGCGAAGGGGCAGAGGTGGCCGGTCGGCGAGCCTGATGAAGATGTCGCACACGCCGGGGACCCTGGCCAGATTACCCCCCGGATCCCCGAGAACGAGGCGCCGTCCTGGTCACAGGGCACATGCTAATTGCTTTATTTGACATCAAGAAATAATGTACTACTGGTCTCTCTCAAGCACGGGGGGGGGGGGGGGGGGGGGGGGGTGCGCTACGTAATACGCAGAAGCTTCGCCATTGAAACTCGGACGGGAAACTCTCCGGTAGCTGTACTCCCATTTTCTGCGCTGATAGAACCTACACTCGGTGAGCTATAAGTAGTTACTCACTCGGCGAGCTTTTAGTGGAGCGCGATAGTTTTTTCGGAGCGCGATGGCGATTCCTGGGGAGGGTCGCGAGATGGATAAGACTTTAGCGTGGAAGACCATTTATTCATTTATTTATTTATTTATTTATTTATTTATTTATTTATTTATTTATTTGTTTGTTTGTTTGTTTGTTTACTTATTTATTTCAGGTGAAACAATGTTTGTGTCAGAGTCAACGATTCCAGGAATATTTAGAAACTAATTAATCGGATATCTGTTCTGAAAAAAGCGTTATGAAAATTTCAATTTTCAACTTTTTTCAACATCAACGTCGTATGAAATTGTCAGTGCCAGAGCGCGAAACGACATTTTTAACGAAATAAAAAATGGCTAAAAAACTTTGACTATTAACCACACATACTGTGTGTAAAATTTCAGCTTGGTCGGTCGAGGCATTCTCGAGTTATAGCAGTTTGAATTGTTCTCGTCTAATTCACACACACATAGGGTAAATCGGCTAATGAATGGACAGTTAAGCAGACGAAAAAGCCAATGAATAGACGTTTTTCATGCACTAACTCTTATGGAAAGTATCCATTCATCGTCTGGTTTACCCTACATCCGGACATTTTTTTAAATGTGATTTTTCGACGTTTTGGAACATTCTGGACACGTTTTCATTAAAATCTCGATTTTTTTTTGTTATTTTTTTTTGCCAAAACGAAGCTTCTTCTACGAAGGAGCAAAAAAAATGAACTAGATTTTATAATCAAAAGATCGGAGTTTCGAGGATCGTTAAAATAAAAATGTATATCCGCCGGACAGTCTGGGACGATATGTCGGCGGATAAAAAAAAGTGTCTGGGCTCGTCGTCGGTTGTAGAATGAAACGTCGACACGAGGGAAGGTCTGCGCTATCTCCAGAGAAGGGGGGCGGGAGGGGGGGGGGGGTGGCTGAAACACACCCTCCGGGCTCACCGATGGGTTATTTGCGAGAAAACTTTTCTCCGGGACTCGAGCTTTCCTATATGCGATAACACACAGGCCGCGGGTCACACAGACCGGGGAGACACAGAAAGCGAAAAGCGTGTGGCGGATGGAGCAATTTATATCGATGGCTTATTTTTCCTCCACTTTCTCGTATCGAGGCTCGTTCTCCTCGACGGCAGAAGCGTAAAGGGAACGAAACATCGCAGGAATATCTCGAATTTTCTGAATCTATTTTCAAGACCTATTTTCCAGTCGTTTGTATCCATACTCACTTTCGCTGTAGGGGAAGATATTGCGCAAGCTGCCGGGAGTGTGTGCGTTATGCTCTTCGTGCCGCGAATCCAACGACCACGATTTCTTTTCTAGAATTCGAAGGTTCTTTTTTTTTGTCTGCGTCTTCTCTCTTATATGGCTCGGCTTCCGGTGGAAAAAACAATCCTGAATCCTCATTGGGATCAACTTATTTTATTCCGAATTTTTGTTACCTCAAGGCAAATCCAACGACTGGGTTTTCTGTTCTAGAAACGGAACGTTTTTTCCTCCGTCTTCTCTTTCATATGTCTCGACTTCTAGTGGAAAAAATAATTCTGTATCCTCGTTGGGATCAATTTATTTTGTTCCGGATTTTTTTTTACTTCAAGGCAAATCCAACGTCTACGTTTTCTGTTCTAAAAACAGAACTTTTTTTTTGCATCTTCTATTTTATACGTCTCGGCTTCCGGTATAAAAAAAAAAACGAATTCCGAACTCTCGTTGGGGACAAATTTAATTAATTTCAGATTTTTTTACCCAAAGGCAAAAATATATATAGATTTTTAGATTTTTTTCACGACGTCCTGAAGAGGGATGAAAATTATGTAGATGTCAAGAGGATCTGGTAGAGTGTAGGTGCCGAAATACCGTGGGTTTATTGAAGAGAACTTTCCGACCGCAGAGCCGACCACCATCGCTTCACTTCTCTCTTTCGTAGCTCCCGTTGCCGCCGGTGCTTTTCGCCCCCATCCTCAAAACTCTAACCCCCGGCGAGAAGAGAAGCACGGTCACCGATGTGCACCTCGGCGGAAAGATATTGCAGCTCTAAACACTCGGCGGGTGGAGGGAGCGAGGTTCTTTGATGCCGTTCACCGAGCCTCTCTTTGGCTTCTGCTCTGCTTTTGCCTTTCCCGTTCCTCCCATTCGCATCTCATCCACCACGCGCCAACAGCGTGAGAGATAATTAACGCTAAAGGTTAATTCCTTTGGTCTGGTTGCCCGAGGTATCAGGCGTCATGTTTCATCGCTCGCTCAAAATCTCGAAACGTCTCGTATTTAAGACCGTGGAAGATTTACCCTAATTTTTATTATTTTTTATTTTTCATAATCTTGGGCAAGTCTTGCCAATGATTCAAGCACCTTCAGACAGAAAAGACGCGTTTTGTGTGACAAGGGTGGTCAAAATCTCTCAACGTGTTTGAGACCGAAAGAGATTTAGGCAAATTTTTACTTTATTTATTTATAATCTTAGGCAACTCTTGCCAATGATTCGAGCAGCTTCATCGCTCGCTCAAAATCTCGAAACGTCTCGTATTTAAGACCGTGGAAGATTTAGCCTATTTTTTTTATTTTTCATAATGTTATGCAATCCTTGCCAATAATTCAAGCACCTTAAGACAGGAATGACGCGTCTCGACTGAGAAGGGTGGTAAAAATCTCGAAAGTCCCGTACTTAAGACCGAAGAAGATCTAGACAAATGTTTACTTTATTCGTTTATTTATTTATAATCTTGGGCAACTCTAGCCAATGATTCGAGCACCTCAAGACAGGAAACACGCGTCTCGTGTGACAAGGGTCGGAAGGGTGGTGTAAATTTCTTCGGTAAGTGGCTCTCGACTCGAGCATTGTCGAGTCTCTCGACGGTAAACATGGAAACTCTGCGCGACGGAACGTGTGAAAAACGTTTAAATTGCCCGTAAATAATTATATTTGCATATTCATTGAAAAGTAAATATTTAATGGGGAGGACGGGGTGCGGGGATGGTGTGTGTACAGCGATAAAGTGGGAAAGAGTGCGGAGAGGAGAGGACCAAGTGTGCATGACGAGACGAGGGAGAAAAGAGCGGGTTAGTTTGCCGGACCCTTATAATACCCTACCCCTCCCCCTACTCGAAGGGCTGTCCGGTCGCTCGTCCGAGAAAAGGGTTCACTCGCGCTCAGCTTTCCCAAAATTTTACCTTAATTTTACTTAAACTTCCGGGATAGGAAACCCTCTGCCCGAAGCTCGCAAGGGTGAACGCAACGTACAAGTGTTATTTTTGTAATTCCAGGAGCGGGGCTAATAGGCAGTCAAGTTACTTTGCGCAACGACTCGTTACCTTTAACCCCTCGAAAGCCGAGCTTTTTCCCGATGAAAAAAACGAAAATTATTTTTATATGATTTATTATTATAAAAATAATGAATTCAAAAAATCCTACAAAGTTCACCCATCAAGCTTTACTTCACCCCTGTTATTGAGAATCAAAAAATGTTAACGAAAAAAAATACATTAATATCGAATGTAAGTAATGAAAGCAAATTTTAAGTTCCAGTACATTAAATTTACAATTTATTTTTACAGTGCAGTCTAGTTAGTTCACTGAGAAATAGTATTTCCTACAATTAAAAACAGTTCCTAGGGGACGTCTATATAGATCGTTTCAGATAGTATGTATCCGATCGTTTCCACTATAATTACGCGGTTGCAACCACGATTGCTCGTTATTGTCGTAACTGTAAAATATCGACGTTTCTCTTCGGAACTATTTTTTATGGTAAAAGTCGGTATTGTTGCTTTGACTATGTAATTTTTTCTGTCTTTGTTCTACACTGTTAAAAAAAATTGTACATTTAATGCACCGATATTGGAAGCCTTCATGCATAAACTAGTATATCAAATTTATTGTACAAATATTATGTAAAATTAAGTACTTTTAAAGTAGTTTTTTAATTCATTTTATACAACATTTGTATATTAAATTTAATATATTAGTTTATGTATAAAAGCTTCCAATACAGGTACATTAATTTCCAGTCAGACATTTTTTACAGTGTACCATCCCTTACCTTCAACCCCTCAACATCCGAGCTAATTTCCCGATAACAGAAAGAAAACGCTTTTTCAATTATTAACTGTCACAAGAAATAATAAATAAATAAAAATCCCATAAAATTCACTCATCAAGCTTTTTTCACCGGCTATCGATAATCGAAAAATTCGATTAAAAAATCACAAAAACAAACCAAGTCCCTCGTCGCCGGTCGGGCCGAGGGAAAAACAAAAATTACACGTTCAGAGCTTAATGCTCTCGGAGACAAGCGAGCGAGCAGCCGGGTACGGAATACGTCGTGGACTTTAAATTACCGCTGCGGTCCGATCGATTCTGAATGTCGAAGAGTGTACGAGGGTGAAAAAAAGGAAGCGAAAAAAAAAGGAGAGAAAAAAAAACGAGAGTGTCCATATCTATCGTGCGTACGGATATTACATCGATCAGAGCATTTGACGAGGGGTTGATATCCCGGGCGCGTCACGAGAGCCGACGAACGGTGGGTATGATGATGCCGCCTATTACGCGCGAGGACACCTGAGCCTGGGGATCTCTCGGCCCTCTTTCCACCGGTTTCCTCGTACCGAGCCCGGCCGCGGAGTTTCTGGCTGGCAGACTAAGTGTATGGAAACGAGCACGCACTTTGTCGCTAGCTCTCTGCTCCCTTGGCGTTCGGCTGGGGTCGCGGTGAGGCCACCTCGTGTCCTTCCCCGGGTAAAACTACCCTGCGGTTTTACTGCATTCAACCCCCCCCCCCCCCCCCCCCCACCGAACCCCTCCCTTAAATTATTCGCAATCGGGAACGGCAAGAAAACCGCAAAAATATTACGGCGAGCTTTCCCTCCCTCGCACTCACGCGACTATTTCTCGTGTTTCTCTGCCCCACGTGCGAGCTTGAGAAACTTTTCAAATCCGCGATATCTCGAGCCTGCACTGCGTAGCGCGATGGAGAGGGCCGCGTACCTGTGGGAATTAGCGGCAGAGCGGGTGTGACGTAGAATCGGTCAGGGTGGATTAGAATGTTGAGGTGAGTGTCGGGGCGAGGCGAAGGGTGGAAATGTGTTTGGGGGGAAAATGTGGCGATTCGATAAAAGATTGATGATCCAGTGAGCGGCGATGTGAGAGGCCGACGTTGGCTGATCTGTCTCCGGGCTGACGTGGCGGAAGATCAAATGCACCCTCGGCGACGAGACCGCTGACGGACGGGTAGAGGCGGAAGTGAATCCAAACAGTACTTTCGATACGTTCGCGCTTCTGAGGCGTTATCTTGGGAGACGTGGGGGGAGACTCTTTTCGAAGGGGGAAGGGCAGGTATTTTTGTAGATATTTTATGCTTTATTTGGATAATTCTGTTGGCTGGGATTTTCTTCGTAGGTTTCGCTAGAATTTAAATGAGACAATTTATGTTGACCAATTTTTTCGGGTGTTTTCGGGGACCTCTTTCTTCCACCGAAGTGGGAGTTACTTGCGGAAGCAGGAGATAAATACTTCAACTTTTTCTTCTTGAAGCTTTTCAAAATATTTTCTTCTAAACCTTTTCTTATACAAACTTTTCAAAATATTTTCTTCTAAACCTTTTCTTATACAAACTTTTCAAAATCTTTCCTTCTGAACTTTTTCTTATACAAACCTTTCAAAAACTTTTCTTCTAAACGTTTTCTTATAGAAACTATGAAAAATGTTTTTTTCTAAACGTTTTCTTATAAAAACTTTTCAAAATTTTTTCTTCTAAACTTTTTCTTCTAAGCTTTATCTTCTAAACTTTTTCTTATAAGCTTTATCTTTGAAGCTTTCTCTTATAAACTTTTTCTGCCAAACTTTTTCTTACAAACTTTTTCTTCCAAACTTTTTCTTCCAAACTTTTTCTTCCAAACTCTTTCTTCCAAACTTTTTCTTCCAACTTCCAAATCGCTGAAAACAGAAATGCCCACTTCTAGTGACAACGCCACGTTCACACCATCTTCCCCCCACTTTTTGTTTTCAATGTTTTCGTATGCCCGGAATAATTACTACAAAATTTTATTCCGTAGGACCGTTCAGACTTTATTTCTCACCCACCCCATCTTACCCCGATTTCCCCTACACAGTAGAGTCTTCCATGTGGGACAGTAGCTTAATATCCGGGCGACACAGAGGATATTCTAAACAGACGACTGCCTCAAACGTAGCGTGATAATGAAAGAGGGTGTTTAGCGTAGGATTCCGTATCTCTTTGCACTCTGCCACTAGTGGAATTTCCCCCCCGTCTCCCGATCGTCTCGCACGAGAATCATCCCCTCCGGCCTCACGCATCACAAGTCGTACTTCATTAAGTCCGTAACACTTCTTCGCGTAGCCTCGCGTACAACCGCGAGGCGCTCCTTACAGTTTCCACCGTAGCCGCGCGGTACACTCGGCGGTCTGAACGGGGAGCGGCGCGATTGTCGAAGGGGGTGGCGTTCGGGAAAGCGAGAACGAGAATGAGAGTAAGATTAATTGCATTCCGTCGGTAGGAGGCGTACTTTAAGGCAAACCAGCGTCCTCACCGGTCTCCGAGTGAACGAGCAGAACGAAAGCCGGAGCGAGCGGAGAAAGAGAGAATTAGAAATGGCTAAGGGATGAGAATGGTTGGGCGGAGGATTTCTAGTGGAAAGGGAAGTACAACGTCGGACGAAGCACAGAGTGAGATTCCTACCACTCCGGGACTCGGCGAATCCGCCGTCCGCAGTCTGCCGGTGAGCCCGCGAGATGGGAAACGCCGGGAAGAAGACAGCGCCTAAGGCCTTGTTGTATTTATCATATAATTACCATAATAGAGCCCGAACCGAGGAGTTCCCTCCCCTGGCCGCACCGGGGATGCGAGGGCCACGAGAGAGAAACGCTTCTCGGCGGATCCCGAGCCGCGGGGAGAAGACCAGCACCTGGAACCAGCCCGAATGCCGGGCTTCAGTCACTCTCCGACCAACCAACCGCTCCCCCCCCCCCCCCCCCCGCCCGGTCGTCCACCGCAACCGCAAATTGGAAACTCTCGAATACATTTTCACTGCTGCCGGTGATGCTCCGCGCTGGGACGGGAGCCAGCCTGGGCTTTCTATATCTGCAGGGCGGATCCGGCAGACTTTCCTTCATCCGTTATACTTCGGCCGAATCCCAACAGACCCGACAGGATGACCCCCGCACGTCGAGATCCTCGACGCCCGGGAAGGTGGAGAACCGAAGGCACGTATCGGTCGCGACGATCGGCGGCCCGATGGATCGACGCCTGACCGAGCTAAAACTATGGCGGACTTTTCTTTTTTTTTTTTAGATAGATAGAATTTTATAAGGTGCTGGGATAGACTGAGAAAAAGAATAGCGTTTTCTACTATACCAATTGTTCCTAGGGGGAACGTCTATGTAGATAGTTTCTGATAGTATACATTCAATTGGTCAAATTATAATTATATACACATATAGTTGCAACCATAATTTTTTTGTCACCGTCGTAACTGTAAAATGTAAACGTTCCCCGTGGGAACTATTTTTTTCAATGTATAAAATCAGTATTATTGCTTTCACTATGGCATTTTTCTCAGTGTATCTTTCCTAGGGAAATTTCTTATTTGGGTCGATAAAAAAAATGTTTATTCCCGTCCACTGCGCACATTTTTTAAGGTCGTTCAAGGAGGATTTTTTATTTTGCTGTCACAGTTCTTCTATCGTTCTTCCGGGAAGTGCTTGTCGCTCGGTGACAATAAAAAATGCCTGTACCGGTAACGCGACGCTGGATCTAGTCACGATGGAGGTCGAACCTTCCGTACCATATTTCCAATTGTGAGAAGGAAAAATACGTACGCCCGTGCACCAAATAAATATTTGAAACGATAGTAATATTTTCGAATTAATAATTGCTTTTTTTCGATTCTATTTTTGGTACAAAAAGAAAAATCGTTATTTTATTTTTCATATTTTGTCATGCTATAATTTTTTTTATTTTGTATTTTTTTTCGAAGCTCAGCTTCGTACGTGACTAAAGGAAGTTGCCGGTTCCCGGTAATAAAGTTTATTATTGGCTTTAGCGTGCTCATTATGCCACTATCTTTCGAGGCCGACACGATCGTTAAGACTGTTTCCTTATAGTCATAGACTAACGCTATATATACACGCGTGCAACAGGAAAAATTACATTTGAAATTACCAAGAACTATTGACTGTTGCGTACCGTCCATCGAAATCGAGTAAGTGAAATTTATTTCAACAGAAATAAAATGTCTGTCATTTAAGCTCCACAGTTATTGGCAAT
Organism: Amblyteles armatorius; assembly: GCA_933228735.2. Classification (NCBI taxonomy): domain Eukaryota; kingdom Metazoa; phylum Arthropoda; class Insecta; order Hymenoptera; family Ichneumonidae; genus Amblyteles; species Amblyteles armatorius. The sequence goes on along the minus strand of OW121694.1, from coordinate 11,215,834 downwards.
CAATTTTCAAAGAAAAGTACGCAGGCGATAATTTTTTTTCTCACTGAACCATTGTTGAAAACATTTAACAGTCTTTATTTTTATTCGCAGGATGAAATTCAATCCGTTGACATTTTTGAAGTTTATTGTCATCGCGATATTGACCGTGGGAAATTTTGCTGACGCAAGACTTCCGTGCCGCAAAAAGGGAACAGAAGTCAGTACCATTTATCGACTTAGTTTAATCCTTCAGTGTCGAATCCTAACGTTGCGAATTTTTTTTATTTCGTTCCACATTTAACTCATGGCAAAGTTGTTATTTTCATTTTTTTATTTTATTTTTAGTAAAAGTAAACTTGTCTTAAAATATCCCTGCAAGACGGTAATTTTATAGTTTTCTCTTGAAAAGCATCGCTTCGCGGTAAAGTAGGGCTGCGCTTATCAGACCTTCGATTACACTGTAAAAAAAATTCGTTTGAAATTTAATGTACTAGACTGGAAGTTTTCATGCAAGAAATGGTATATTAAATTTAATGTACAATCGTGATGAAAAACGCATATTCAGTATCTTAAAAACATTGGAAATACTTTATTTTAAAGCGGTGTGTTATTTTTTAAATACATAATAGTAGTACAAGTTTGAATTGAGTATGTTATCCGTGTTATCCGAGTTTTCGCTTATCCGTCGTACGCTCTCCCCACATTACCTCGGATAAACGGGGTTCTGTATATCATCCGTTGAATTTTTATTCGTTTAACCAGTGCCGCTATACGTTCCAATGCTGTTCCGCAAAGACGGGCTTCAACGCCTGTCCGGGAGGTGCGGGGTTGGGCGATGTCCCAACCGGAACATGTTTATAGTGTAACTGGCTGATCCACGTGGCTGATTCTTCGGTCGTCGGAGAAACTCTTGGAATTGGGAAGCACTTGCGCACTCGATGTACACGCCATGAGTTAAAAAACAAATACATATACATATAAAAAAATACATATATATAAATAAAATGTGTAAATATTCGTATTCATCATCGGTCCATGTCAACATCGAGTTTCAGTCGTATTTTCTATCTTCAGCAAAACAAGTTCTTAAATATTTAACTAAAAAGAAACCCTTCCATATTTCACACCATTTTTTTTCCTAAAGTCTTAAAAAAAAAAAAAAATGACTCTCAAATACGAACGATCGAAACCCTCTATGAAATTTAGTATCTGGAGGCCGCCGTAAATAACCCGCAGATCGCAACGTGAGATCCACACTTTCACAAGGGACGAGAATAGTCTGTTGGCTAATATCCGAAGGACTCCGCAGGGCCGCTAGCTAGAGGGAGGTCGGAGGGTGGTCGGTGCGGAGAGTTTCATCCCGTTCTATTCGGCAGCGACTCGGGGCGTGATAAAAAAATGTTCTCAAAGTTATCAACAAAAAAAAAAAATGACTCACCAATAGGAATGATCGAAACCCGCCATCAAATTTAGTGTCCGGAGGCCGCTGTAAATAATCCGCAGATCGCAACGTGAGATCCACACTTTCACAAGGGACGAGAATAGTCTGTTGGCTAATATCCGAAGAAGGACTGCAGGGCCGCTAGCTAGAGGGAGGTCGGAGGGTGGTCGGTGCGGAGAGTTCCATCCCGTTCTATTCGGCAGTGGCTCGGGGGCGTGATAGGAAGCTGGCTGCAGCTCGTGGCAGTGGTGTAGAAGCCCGGGCACGAGCACGGAATCATTATAAATAGTCATAATTACAACAGTCGAGCGAGCGCGGCTAATTGAATTACGCTGATTAACGTTGTACGTTGCACCTTCTCTAGCGGCGAAACAGCAAAGTCGAGAGAGAGCTGTACGGTCTCTCTTGTCTCGTACACGTACGCGCGAACGGGCTTACACACACTACATCGGCCGCATGTACCGTGAGGCATAACATTGCCGAACGCCGGGACGAGAAGAGCGGCGGAGCCGTAGAGAAAGCAAGGGCTGCCGTTGCTGCGCCCGAGTCTCTCGATCTCCGTTCGTTCCTCGGGCCAAGGGGACGTTCCTCGGCGTGCAACGCCGGGGCGCGTAAAATATATAGCACCGTCGGTCTAGTGTCCCTGGCTAGGATATAACCAGCAGCAACGGCCGCGGGACTCCTCCGGCCCTTCCAGCCAACATCCTTCGTCTTTCCCTCGACTCTTCGCCCGCTCGGGGGGCGGCTCGGTTCTACGGGTATTATGCTTATGCATAGGCAAGTTATAGCGAGCGAGCGGACCGCTAATATGATTATCTCTTCGACGAGGCGAGAGAGAGGCCGAGGAGCTATGCTTTGCTCTTCGCGTGGGGGAAATGGATGGAAAATTTAGTGATCGGATGGTGTATTTTGTTAAGAGGAGCCGATTTTTTTCTTTTTTTTTTTTCTTCTACTTTTGTGAAATAGAAAATGTTGAAATTTGTAGATTTTATTAAGGGAAGAGACGACAATATTTTATCTGATTTTGTGAGATAGAAAATGTTGTAATTTGTTGTTCGAGGCGAGAAAACAGCCGACGAGCGATGCTCTGTGGTTCGTATGGGGGGGAGTAGATAAAGAATGTACAGAGCGGACGGTGTATTTTATTAAGGAAGGAGCCGAAAATATATTTTTTATAATTTTGTGAAATAGAAATTGTTGAAATTTGTGTTTTTTTATTACGATGCACTGTTTTTCCTAGGGCGGAAGTAGATAGAGAATGTACAGATCGGACGGTGCATTTTACTAAAGAAAACGCCGAAAACATTTTTTCAAATTGTTGAAATAAGAATTGTAGAAATTTGTTCTTCGGAGCGGAAGAACGCCGACGAGCAGAAAAAACCCTCGATGGCGATTTTATCGAACCCGAGCAACCGTGACGATATTAGTCGGAAGCTTCTGCCGCTAATCTCGTCCGGATTATAGCGAAAATATTGCCACACCGCTGCTTCGAGGATTGGGAAAATAAGAAGAACAAGAAAAAAAAAATCGCGACCGCGAAGCAGACGAGAAAATTATTAATGGCGCGCGAGCGCGGCTCGGCCGAATCCGTAGCGAGATTCGGGGGATTTGTCGCGGCACACCGGATCGAACCCGAATAAATTAGCTTGGCACAGTCCTCGCGAGGGTTCTCCCACTACACCCCCCTCTCTCCCTCCCGCAGATTCCTTTACCACCGTCCCGTCCCGCCGCTTCTCTGCACCACGTCCACAGGCATGGTGAGATATAAAATTTTGAATATGAATGGCCAGTTTTGCATTCGTAATGAGCTCTTATTCGAGAAACAAAGCGCAGCCTGACGAGAACATATGTAGATGAAGGGAAGCTCTTCTTCTATATTTCGCCTCTGTCTCTTCGCTTCAAGATTGCCCGTGGAATTGAAGAAAAAAAAAATTCTAAGAGACCGGAAGTCGAAGTGACGTCTTCGACGCGAAGATAATTCAGAGCAGAGAATTAACTGAATTTCTTAAATAGTCCTTTTTACCCCGCCCTCCCCTATTTTTTATGGATGAAGGGAAGCTCTTCTTTTATATTTCTATTCTACTTCTTCGTTTCGAGATTGCCCGTAGAAATTAAGAAAAAAAATCTAAATGCTAAGAGACCCGAAGTCGAAGTGACGTCTTCGACGCGAAGATAATTCAGAGCAGAGAATTAACTCCATTTCTTAAATAGTCCTTTTTGCCCCGTTTTCTCCTATTTTGTATAGATGAAGCAAAGCTCTTCTTCTATCTTTCACCCCTCTCTCTCTTAACTTCAAGGTTGTCCATGGTATTAAAGAAAAAAAAAATGCTAAAAGACCGGAAGTCGAAGTGACGTCTTCGACGCGTAGATAATTCCGAGCCTGAATTACCTCTATTCCTTAAACAGTCCGTTTTTCCCCGTCCTCTCCTATTTTTTTCTTCACTCTAATTAGACTCTTCGTGTAGTCGCTAGACGAGGAGGGCGATCGAGGGGGGGGGGAGGGGGGTCGGGTCGGTATCGAGATAATTTCGAGTGATCGAATAAACGTCGTCGAATTCTTAATCTTCGTCGCCGAAGAGGAACGATATACACAGCATGCCGAATATCCGTCTCAGTCTGTTTGCCAAAGCTCGCCGAGGCTGTACGTCGGGTAACTCTCTTGTGGAGGGAAGCTCGAGGCTTTACCCTCGGCGAGGTCTCTCTCCCGAAGGGCGGACGTGGCTCGATGCTCTTGGCGATGGTGGAGGGTAGTTTGGGAGTCGTCGGGGCGAGGGACGGAGAGAGACCCAAAGAGGAAGAGAGGACCTCTCATCTCGTCTATCCCTCCCGCTAAACTCATTACCCGTCGGTAATTCCATCGATGCTTTAAGCTCGTCGCGAGAGAGCGAGAGACCTTCCCTTCCAGCCTCATCTCGGCTCTTCGAGAGACGCCACGCATTCGTCTGTCCCTTCGTCCCACCCACACACAACCACGCGATCGAGCCGCGGACACGAGGGCGAGTCGTTACAAAAAGAATCACGAAAAATCACCATGGGGTATGACGCAACCCTGCTGAAAAAATAAAAAATAGGTAGAAGGTAAATTTTGCAGTGTCAAAATTTGCCAAATTTATATTAATATTTATCGCGAAAAATCACCGAGTGGGATTTTTATAATTAAGAAAAATACATTTTTGCGAGTTCCAAATTCACTTCCGTCTGAGTGGTAGTAGATTTATTTATTGACCAGACACAGTCGATTTACTGACCAGACGAAATATGCTGGTGTACGGCAGAGATGAATACGGCATGAGAATATGTGGAATATGCCAGATATAATTTTTCGACCACAGCATGATACGACGTAGATTGACGCGAGAACACGTATGAGGCATTTCTTTATCAACTGGGCCACTTTTTTCGGTCGACCTCCCAGATGTTTTTTTTTTTTTATTTGCCAGTTCATAGTTCTACCTGAGAGGTGCTTCTGTGATTTTTTTTTTATTCTTAAAGTGCACCTTTCAGGATTTACATTTTTTTTTTCATATACATTTCCGTCTCGAATTTCACATACATTAGAGACGCATCACACACGTCCTTCTATCCACATAAAACATTTCTTCGTCCCTAATAAATTTTCTTTGATTGAAATAAACTTTTTTCTGGGTGTACGCTGAAATTAACATTTCCATTGTTTTTTTTTTTTTTTTTTCACGAAAACATAGCTTCCTCTATGAGGAAGCGCAGTTCGAGTGAATAACAAAACGAGGAAAAGTTTCGTTCCCGCGGCGCGGAGTTATCGAGAGCCGTCAGCGGGGTGGCGCGGGGTTGTCCCGAGAGCGATAGCGGGCGGGCCAGCCGATTCGACAGGGTGGAAAAGGGCCGGCAGGCATTTAATACCGAATCGTTGAATATTCCCGACGAATGGCCCTCGATATTGAATTGGCTTCTGCCTAATTGTAACCTCCACCGAATCCCACCCTCTCCCCCCCCCCCTCCCCCGTCGCTCGTTTTCCTCCCTCCACAAGCCCCCCCCTCTTCATCCGAATTCCACGATTCACTTGTAAACGACATTTGCATAATTTTTACATCGTCCTTTGTGTAATCGATTCGAATGCCATCACGTCGCCCGCCTCGCCGGCTTTCCTCAGCATCTCCCTCGAGCCTCGCCTCATTCATTTCCCGATCGACTCCGCTTCATCCCTTATTTTTTTTATTGTCCCACTCGAGCCCACAATGGATTCTCCAGCGCGGCCGTAAACTCTCTGCGATCGACTCGAACACAGCCCGATCGACTTCGACCCAGCTGAATGCTCTTTTGACGGCAAAAAATAAAAAATAAAACAAAAAAACAAAAAAATGAACGGTCAAAAAGATCGAAACACGTGGACGCTTTAGTTATTTCCTCGGCCCCGTCATCCGTGGTTTTTCTCAAGTGCCTCGTAACTCTCGGAGGCAAAAGTGCGTATTATAGCTGGATGACCGGTCTCGATTACCGGCTACAGGCCGAAGGTATGTAATATACCTTCTGGCCTGCGGCCGGCTTGAACGACCGCAAGGGTGGATAAAGAGAGTCGCGGCCGCTGAGTAAGAGAGTAAAAAAAAATTAACCCTGACGGAGAAGGGGGGGAGGGGTTGGTGGTGAGAGCCGTAAACGAGCTCTCCAAGTTCTCTGAGGCGAGAGAACGCTGGAGTGAGGTGCAAAAAGGGGGATTAAGCTCTCTCTAAAAGGGGAACGAAAAAAGTAGCGCGAGCGAGAAGGAAGGGGCGAAGGGTCAGTCGAGGCCGGACCTTCGTGTCCTTCGTTTATTTAATGAAAAATGATTGGAGCTATAATAATAATACAAAGAAGAGAAAAAGGAAGATGAAGGAGGCTGAAAATATGAGGGAGAGAGAAAAAAAAAAAAGTTTTGCGCCAATTAACGGATTGAAGTTGCCATCGGATGCAGGCGGTTCGTCGAGTGGCTTCTCCGCAGCTTTCTCGTCATTCCTCTCGTGCAGCTCGCTCGTCGATATTCGCTCGTCCGGCGGCGGGAGAAATCGCCGTTGCCACTCTAGCTCTCACGGGCTAACTGGCACGAGGCTATCATTAGCGCTGGATGGCTCGGACTCTTTCGTTGCCCTGCCAAAACCACCCCCGTGCACTTGGAACTCCCTCCGTCCGGTCGGTCTGCGGGTGGGTCTGTGGGTCTGAAAAGTTTCCTCGCGCGACGGTCCGCCGCTGATTCTGAAGGACCTTGCCTCGTCATGCTCCAAGGGCGTCTCCAGGCGTCCCGAGGAATTAATAATCCATTTTTTTTTTTTTTTATTCACCAATTTTTTACTTTTGCCATCAAAATATTTGTTCGAAAGTTCCTGCACGAATCTTAATTGCACTGCAAAAGAAATTGTGAAATTTAACAAGAAATTGTTAATTCAATGTATTAATAAAAATAATGGTATTAAATTTAATATACAACTGTGATAAAAAATTACTGTACTTGTCCATCACAAATGTATATGAAATTTAGTATGCCAGTTTTTTCATAAAAACTTCCATTCGGGTACATTTAATTTCGTACGAATTTTTTTTTTATTGTACAGTGTGATTCAAGCGTGTTTTTTTATCAGTGCACTCCCATTCGGAGAATCCAAGGAGGGAGAGTGTTATAAGTACACTGAAAGAAGGATCTGATAGAAATCACCACAAATCTGGTAAAAACCGACAGAAATTTCAGGTGTATGGAAAGCGACATCCTGGTAAACGTTTGTATTAAACTTGACACGTTCTGTCAGAAAATAATGCAATTTTCGCCATCGCAGATGTGATATCTGTGACAGCGAAAATTGCATTATTTTCCGAATATCCCGTAATTTTAGCCATAAGTTCTTCTGGCAAGAAAATTACGGTTACTCTGTGCGAGTTTGTGTGGGTCCGAAAAGTTTCGTCGCGCGGTTATTGAAGGACCTCGCCTCGTCATGTTCCAAGGGCATCTCCAGGCGTCCCGTGGAATTAATAATAATCTTCGTCGATGGGTGTACACACGCACAGCAGACCGGGTGGAATCTTCGAGGACGAAGGGACGAGGGTAGATACGGCTCGTTGGGACGACGAACGGGAAAGGGAGGATACACATCGACGATCTTACGTGACGACAGAGGACTCTGGCGTTTATGACGAAGCGGACCGCGAGGCGGTGGGACGTCGTAGAGTAGATTGGACAGGCGAACGAGGATTAGTAGTTATGCCGTAAGCATGATCACGGAGCGGAGGGGCCAGCTTGCCCGAGGAGCCGAAGGTTATCGTTCGAATCGGAATGCGTAATGGACCCGACGCTCACGGATTACTGATGAGCTCGAGGAATCTGCGCGGGTGCACTTAGCACTGTATCGAGAACGATCTTGCGGACAATTTTTTGTCACTCCTCACTGATAATCATCGGTTTATCGGAGCAATTGAACTGGACAACCCACGAACTGTGGTGAACGGAGCGATCGTGCCTTTCGCGTAGGAAGTCAAAGACCTCGGCGTGATTACAGCGACGCTAGACTGGAAACGAGACGTAGGGGGACCGGGCAAAATGGCACAGCGGGGCAAAACGTGACAGTGAGGGTGAAACTCAATTTTCCAATAATTTTTCGATGCCCCGTTTTGTCCCAACGATACATCCGGATTTTCAAACCCGTTTTGCCCCACGTACCACCATCGCCACCGTTCCAAAATTGTTGGAGAATTGCGTTTTGTCTCATTATCCCGTTTTGCTCCGCCAAATGTGTGCCATTTTGCCCCGCTCTCCCCTATCTAGTATCCAGACAGCATTTTGCCATTTCGCTTCGTAGTTTTTCCGAGATTCTTCTCTGAGTGTATAAATCCTCCGAAATCATCGTCGGTTCGCCCGAATATAAATTTCTATGTATGAAACAACAAACGAATAATTGTCCGGCCAAAAATGTATAGAGAACCCAAAAAGTTTCGGCAATTACGAAGAACAAGATTAATGCTCGGTGTGTCGATCCCTTATCGGTTAATGTGTCGGTGTACCCAATTTTTTTTTTTTCACATTCTCTCTCTCCGATCAAATAAATATCGGAAACATTTCGCGATCCCCGTTCCGGAAATCGGACCCGAATATTCCGCGGCAGATCGCGCCGAGCGATAGAATCGAGGGGACGAAGAAAAAAAAAAAAAGCGAACCGGGTGTTCGGTCCGCCGCCCCGTGGCGTTCGCGTGCGTGTACAGGTGCGTAAGCCCGAGCTCGGCCCCGCTTCAACAGGTGGTCACTCGCTGGAAGCCTCGCTTTTCGCGGAGTGAGGTTGAAACGGGAGGTTTCGCTGGTCTCGGGCCTCGGTGCCGCAACCCCGTGGCTACCCATCCATCAAGGGCTTTGTGCTCCTGCTGATTCCACAACGTTGTGCGGTGGTGTGCCCTGTCGAGAGTCAGGGCTTTCCATCGGCCCTTCGTTTCACTCCGTCCTGGATGCTCTCCACGCGATATCTCTCCGCCGCTCGCGCACCCGACGATAACGGATGATTCAATGAACTCAAATGAACCGGCACCGAAACTCATCCATTATTTCATCGAATTCGGTGATGAATTTTCGGCTCGCGCCGATTCTCGACAGGGTATCGAGTCGCGTTTCGAAAGCGGCGACGGGAAGATCGCGAGAGGCTTCAAAGCGTCCTCCATGAAAGCTTTCCGGAGGACTGCAAACAAAATTCGTTTGCAATTTAATTTAGTGGTGCTGGAAGTTATTATGCGTAAACTGGTACATTAAATTTCATGCGGAATTGTGATGGAAGATCAAGGTATTTATTAGAAACTTTAGAAATACTTTACTTCGATTTTACTATAAAAGTACGTCAAATTCAATTATTTACTTCGATTTTACTATAAAAGTACTTCAAATTTGATTATTTACTTCAATTTCACCGTAAGAGTTCATTAATTTTTTCGTGGCAGTTGTGCATTAAATTCACAATTTTTTTTAACACTGTATAGGCAGCTTTCATGCATAATCTTGGCACTGTAAATTTCATGCACAATTGCGATGAAAAATTATCGTACACTTTAGTAGAAACTTTACTTTTAATAACTTCCTTTAATTTTACTATAAAAATACTGTAAATCCAATAATTTACTGTAATTTCACTGTAAAAGACCATTAATGTTTCGACACATTTATCCATAAAATTTGAAGTATTAGTTTCTGCATAAAAACGTCCAGTCGGTGCATTAAATTTACAATTTTTTAGAATGATGATATCTTTTCATCGGCCCTTCGTTTCACTCCGCCCCGGATGTTCCCCGCACGATATCTCCGCCGCATCACACCCAACGACAACGGATGATTCAATGACCTTAAACGAACCGCCACCAAAATTCATCCATTACTTCATCGAATACGAGGCTGAATTTTCAGCTTGTCCCGGATTCTCGACAGGGAACCGTTGAGTTCCGTCCCGAAAGAGGCGTCGGGAAGATCGGGGGAGGCTGGCGAATATCCGGATTTAAAGCGTCGTCCGTGAAAGCCCTCTGGAGGCAAACGCGAACCTCCCATGTTGCAGGGGGGCGGCAAAAGAAGGGGGGAGGGGGGGGGGGGGGGGGGGGGTGAGGAAGGGGGTAGTTTAAGAGAAAGAGAAAATGGCTCCGAGTAGAAAGGGCGCGAGCTTTCGTCCCGGCTAAGACGACGGAAGAATAAGGAAGGATTCGTATACGAGTGAAGGAGAATAAGGAGAATAAGGAGAGAGAACCGGCGAGGAGTCTCGGGCGTGTTGGAGTGTAAGTGCTAAGATCTCGGAGTGCATTAACATGCCCCGGAGGCAAGCTGAATACAACCCTTCTTACAACGCGGAGAGCTCAAGTAGAGAGAGAAGGTGAGCGAGCAAGCGCGCTGAGAAAAGGAAAAGGAATGGCGGCCGGGGGTTTTCTGAGCTGTGCTCGAAAAGGGACGACGGCGGGAGGTGGATGAGAGCTCTCAGGGGGTGATCCTTACGACGGTGGGCTACCACTCGCGGCGGATCTCTCGGGCAGCGCAGAGATTCCTCACTTAATTATATTAAAAATATTTTATTCCCGAGACCGCGGGTGCGACTCGCCGGATGTCTTTCTCGATTGTCTTTACTCCGCCATTGTCTTGCGTGACGGTAAACGAAAAAAAAAAATGTTCTTGTTAATTTTTTCTTCACAATTTAATCGTCTGACGAATTCATCGAGTCTTATCGGTGCAAAACATCGAACGAAGATAATTCGGAGGGTCTGTTTGAGGCGGTTGAAAATTGATATCGCGGATGCGTTGATACTGCAGTTTCCCGGATGTAGAAGAGGTTTCTCGCTCCCGATTACATTAAAAATGTTTTATACCAGAGACCGCGGGCGCGACTCGCTGATATCTTCCTCGGGTGTCTTCACTCCGACATTTACTTTCACGAAGGGAGAGACTAAAAAAAATAGTCTTCATAATTTTTTCCACAACGTTCGTCTTGCCCGGGACAATCCTCGATGACCGACTCCTCCGACGAATCCATCGGGTTTCATTCATGCAAAACATCGAACGAAGATAATTCGCGGAACCTGCTTGACGCCGTTGAAAATTGAGGTTGACGCTCCAGGGTTTGCTACGTTGATACTGCGGTTCCCCGGATGTAGAAGAGGTTTCCCCCTCGTACTCCCCCCCCCCCCCCCTGCTCGGCAACCTCGAGAAGATAGTCTGCGGCGAACCTCGTCTTACATTATTTAGCTGGATCCCGTGGAGAACGAGAGGACGCGCAAACATCGCAAAGTAGAATAAGGACGAAGGGTCTTCCTCTTTCTTTCTCGTCTTCCTCGGTGGTGCGACGCCCGGACGACGTCGCATGCTAATCACTCGACCCAGATTGAATAATGAATCAGTATTCTTTCCCTCTTCCACGACCGCAGCCGTCACACCCCCCTCGCGACGTCACCGCTCCCGCAAGCTGTGTGCTCGTTCGCGTCCCGCTTCCTCGAGTTCTCCGCCCCGGTCGGGCGCCGTTACGTGACAGGTTTTTTATTACCCTTCGCCGAGCATCCAGGCTCTGCCCGCGAGCTTCTTTCGTCGCTCGCGTCCCTGCTCCTGCTGGCTCTTCGCGGCCTGGCCGACCGGTCGGTCGGACCTCGAGCGTTGCGCCGCGGCTCGGGATCGTTAGTCGAGGCTGAGGGCTTTTCGTTCTTTGAAAGCCGGAGACTGCGATAAATTCGGCATTGAGGTCGGGAAAGGCCGATGGATGCCGGAAGTGTGAGACCGAATGATGTTATGAGGATCCAGCGGAAGAAAAAAGAGACTGGTCTACTATTTACGTGGCGTAGATCCGTTACGGAAGGCTGTCGGAAAGTCCGCGGACTGTGACTTTTGTAGTCGTGCCATGTAGATATGGAAAATTACTGTGCGTCTGGCACTTGTCGGTTTAGGTCTATGTACAGTCTGCAGTCTATGTAGATTTCAGTCTATACGTACTTTTCTTTTGTACCTTTATTTTTTTTTTTTTTTACGTACATGTGACATTTTGTTAATTATTTACTTCTTTAATGATACAGAAAATAACTGTGTCTGCCACATGTTGGTTTAAGTGTACGATCTACAGTTGACAATCTGTGCAGACTTCAATCTGTGTGTACTAATATATATTGTACTTTTACTTAAAAAAAAAATTGCACGTGTAATTTATTTCACTATTTACTTTTTTTTAGATATAGAAAATGACTGAACCTGACAGTTGTCTATTTAAGTGGATACTCTACAGTCTACAGTCCGTGTAGACTTCGGTCTATATGTATTTTTATTTTGTACTTTGACTTGAAAAAAAAAAAAAAAACTACACGTGTAATTTTTTTCATTATTTATTTTTTTACACATATCGAAAATAACTGTGAGTCTGACACTTGTCGTTTTAAGTCCACACTTTACAATCTACAGTCTTTGTAAACTTCAGTTTACACGTACTCTAATTTCTAAAAAAAAAACCACATGTATTTTTTTTCGTTACCTACTTTGCGTATCGCTGTCTTATTAAAACTGCGTTTCCGTCTCTCGGATGAAATACGCGAGGGAACACCTGGACTTCGCGCAAGGACAAAGTAACATTTAATAGGATGGGCCCGCGTTACTCTGTACACGGTTCTTCATCATTTATTCGTGAAACCCTCGAGAGCCCCGAGCATCAGCAGCAGGTGATGCTTCGGCGCCTCGGCTGTTCGGCGTGACCCTTCCTTTCGGCAATCTCAATTTATTCAATGCACTACGCCGATAGAATCCTTCCTGTACAGTATAGCATCGCGCTTTGACACACAAAGGGGTGTGAGTCAGGAGCTCCGACAACTCTTTCACCGTTATCGTACGCCCGCAAGCTTCATTCTCTCTCTCGCCAGTCGCACGTGTATCAGGTAGACGACCTATGCAAAAGGGGGTTAGCATAATGTCCCTAGAACATACACACTACTATGGTATTTGTATGTAAAATATACACTCTTACGGAGACATGTCTAGGCGATACATATACTATACATACAAGATATATATACATATACATATGTATATATATATACGTATGTATGTAGGGACTGAGGAAAAGCACCCCCATGGCTTTGCTTCTAGTCTCGTTCTCTGCCTCTATCCTCGGCATTCTGCCTCTCGGTACTTTGTGTGCAAATTACGCCCCGAGACGAGACACAGACAGAGGCCTGGAAGAGAGAAAACTGTACGCGACACTGTATATACCGCACACGGAAGCTTGGAACGAAGCTCCTAATATAGCGGGGCTTCTGCGCGATGGTAACTTTTTTCCATTTTTTTTTCGTAACTGTATGTCCGTTCCGCTTGTAAAATTATTTGAAGCATCGAGCAACGTTGTTGCTGAATTTTTGAGATTTTTTTCGGTGGTAATTCTCATCCGCGGAATTTTTTTTTTTTTTTTAAGAGTGCACCCTCAAGCTCGCCCGGTAAGCACAGTAGAATCTGCGGAGGAGTTTTGGCTCCGTTTTAGACCGGTTTCCGGGAGGATCTACTCGGGAAAGGATTCTTATTATTGCTCTTAAGGGATTACGCCCTGTAGTTTGTGGCGAGACCGTTGGCGGGGGGGGGGGGGGGGGGGGGGGGGGGGGGGGGGAAGGAGCGAGCGGAGAGAGGTTGCGTTCTTGACTGTAATAACAGGGCCTTCCCTCGCGAGTCTCTACAACACGTTGATGGTGCCACCGTGGTTTCAACTTCGTCGAGCCTCCTATTGCTACTCTCTCTCACACTCTACCCTTGTTTCGAGTTAGCGGGAGCTAAGAGCACGTAGCTCCAAGAGCCCGGGAAGTGCTATGGGTACGCGTGTTTCAGGTACACGCGTGTCGTTTAATCCGGACGAGCATTTCCCAACTCTGATCCGTCCGAAACCCAAGAGTAAATCATTTTTCTAGCAAAAATATATTTTTTCATGAGCTTATGTGAGATAAATTTTAAGACCGACGTAAATGTGATCAAATCAGTTAGTACCTATGGCAACAGCGACGACAGCGACGACAGCGACGACAGCGACACCAGCGACACCAGCAATTTTTGTCACTCTTCGTTTCAGGACCAAAAATTAAGCAGCTGAGAAAAATCCTTTCTTTCCCCACTGATGAGGCTCAGCTTTTAAAGGGATAATTCTGTTCCCGATGGTGCGCGAGATCTGCCAGTGCTGCTGTGACATTCCAAACAACCAATAAAAACCATATCAAGAAAAATCTTTTAAAAATCTACCAGCAACATCGGCAACGTCAGCAACATCAGCAACATCAGCGACATCAGCAACATCAGCAACATCAGCAACACCAACAAAAGCACGCAACACCGGCAGCAGCAACAACAACAACAACGACAACAACAGAAATGGGGCACAATGTTTTATATGAATTTCATGATTAGTAATGGTACTCTACACTATGATACTACACAGTATCGATAGTAATAGTGTTTGGAAATGCCACAAGCATCATCTCGGATGAGTGAGGGAAATTGGTGAAATCTTGTGCGCTGTTAGAGCACTTCAGTCTCCCACCCTTCGACAGCGAGGTAGAGAGCGCCTCCCGCCGTCCTCCTGGAATACAAGACATTTACAAACTACCACCGCGAGATTAGATTTGTTAAGATAATGGTCGTTGGTTTGATGTTACGGCAGAGGGGTGGCAAGAGAAGCGTCACTATCGTCGAGCTTGCAGCATTCACTACTCACCCCTTTAATCCCGAATATGACCTCGGGCCTGCTGCGAGGACCCCGGTGTACTTACGTCGTCCACGCCGTATTCGCGTAAGGGTGAAACTCATTTCTGCGCGTTTCACCCTCATGTCCGTAACGCAGGGATTCCCGCCCAAGTGATCCTTCTTTATGGATATTTTCTTAACGTTAATCCTCAATACGGCGACATTTTTACAGATGAATCACGAATCACTGTCACTTGTTTCAAATTTGATATGAAAATCAGCATTTTTTTTTCATCATGAGTTAAAAAAACTTTTGATGTTTACCATTCACAAAACATTCTGGGGCGCGCGCAGCACCGTGTTGATGTCATTATCGTTATTATCGAAGATTATACATTATGCGTGACAGAGGAAAATTCGCGAAGCACGTCGAGTCTCACCGCCCTATCGAACGGTCTCCGATGCCAATTAAGACGAGAAGGGAAGACAGGGGTGAGAAGTTTTGTGGGCATCGAGGTAGAACTAAGGGTTTGCCTACCGACCGAACGTCTCGTGGCTCGATGATGTATGTGGTGGAAAATACTGGGGGCAATCTGTCACGCGATCGACGCCTCCGCTACGGCGCCTTCTTATTTTTCCTCTCTTTCTTTCAACCCCCTTCGATTTTCATACCTTCGCACTGTACTTTATGGACGCCCATCCAACTATTCAGTCTCGACAAAGCCCCGCAAGATACCGTTCGATTTTTTTTTATTTCACTCTTAAGTACACGACATTTTTCTATCATTCGTGTGCTTTTTTAAATTGATAATAGGTTACCCGTCGACAGCCGTTAGTTTACTTGCACCATGAAAATAACATGCGTCAACACAAATCAACTCCATCGACGTCACACCGAAAATACGTCACTTCCGGTCGAAAAATAAGATTTTCAAACCGGAAGCGAAATGAGATCTTCAAACCGGAAGTGACGTATTTCCGGTGTCACATATTTCCGGTGTAACGTCACTTTCGGTCAAAAAATGACATTTTCAAACCAGAAGTGACATATTTGCGGTGTGACGTCACTTCCTGTCGAAAAATGAGATTTCCAAACCAGAAGTGTCGCATTTGCGGTGTGACATCACTTCCTATCGAAAAATGAGATCTTTAACCCGGAAGTGACGTATTTCCGGTGTAACGTCACTTCCGGTCGAAAAATGAGATTTTCAAACCAGAAGTGTCGCATTTGCGGTGTGACGTCACTTCGAGCCTCATCCTAACGTCACTGTTAATGTCTCGAAAATCGTAGTCTCACCGGTGTTACCCTCGGGCGGTATTCGCCCTCTTCACCGACGTTACGACGATATATAAAATAGCAGGAATCGTGATACGGTGTAAGAGGACGAGAAGAGTCAATCCGCTTTGCATCCGTCGACTACAGAAGGATACAGAGGAGTCGAGAGTCCGAGACTCCCGCGTAACTACTATCGGGCAATAAACCGAGAGACTTCTCTTTGCCGCGTTGCAAAGGCAGGAGCTTCCTATCGCTGCCCAAGCCCCATCCACCCCCGTATCCTTTAGGCCACCGACGAGCTTCTCTCCACCCCTTCGCTAAGGCCGGGGCTTCTCTCCGACCACTCCCCGTACCTTTGTATGTATATATGTATATAGGTGTGTGTAGTCCTCGTCTCCCTTTTTCCACCCACAAACGCGATTCCCATCCCTCGTCCGCCGGCTTCTCCACCTCTTCCGGGTACACGGCTGATTAAACGCGCAACTACGTAACGTAACGCAAATATACTGCTGGCCCGTGTCTAGGCTCTTCCTCGCTTTTCGTCGAGCCTTTCCTCCCCCCCCGTCTGCCCCGACCGATCGCCAACACGACTCTCCAACTTCTCCCCTTTCGTCCGCTTCTCTCGTTCACTCTCCGCCGACCGAGGACAGGAGCTACGCGGGAGTTTGAGACGCGCACTCGATTCCACCTTTCCTCGAGCTTTGAATTTATTTCTATTACCCCCCCGTATCGAACTCTCACGGTCACTTGACGGAAATATATTTATCGAGGGTCTCTTCAAACCCTGCTCGAGACTCGGTGTCTCGGAAATTCTATTTCCGAACGAATTTGTCGATGGCGATCGATGACAATTTTCCACTCGGTTAGCGAGCAACAAATTTTTCTTTTTTTTTTTGGTCTTTCGAGATAACAAATAATTGTATGTTCCATGCAGAGAAAAATTGATAGGCACGTTTCAGCAATTTTTGTGTTATAAATTTATTATAAATATATTTTTATACCAGCGATTGAAACTTTTACATCATAATGTTCTGAGTGTATTGTACATTTTAGACAAAATTACCGAATTAAATTAAATTGTAAATTTTACTAAAATTTTAAATAGTTGTTACAGAATTATTTTTAATGTAAAGATCACTGAAACCTTGTTATCTGTTTTTCTCGGTGCAGCGTAGCAATGGAGCTAAGAAAAATGTAATATAAAGGGCAAAAAAACTAATCGAACAACATGGTTTTATTTGTTTATTTTTTTTACCGCGGTGTAGACGAGTAAAAGAAGCTCGGGAGAGAAAGGGGAATGCCCATACCGGGGATGGTGGTCGTAGCTATACGCCGGCGGAGAACAAAGGAAGTTATCGCCATGGAATTTTTATGCCTCAGCGTACCATCCTGGAATGCAAATCACCGCTGTTCTTCGCTGTTTTCTGCGTTGTCTGAGCTATGCCACGGTGATTCGTTTCGCCGCAGAGATATAGAGATAACGCTGACCCGATGTCGGGAGCGAAATTTCCCTATTCCGGTCGTCTGACCAGCGGCGCTTTTTCCACTTCCTACAATTTCATCCCGCGCAGAATAAAATGCGAGAGGGTTGAACGCATCGCAGGAATCGCTTTGCCTGCGGTTGTTCGAGGATCTGTCGAACGAGAACCGAAAACGGCACTTTGCGGATTTATTTAAGGTCAATAAAGTTTATATTACCGCATCGAGGGTTGCGCGTTAGGGGCGGAGAAGATCGGGGACACGGTCAGTCCTGCGCTCTTCCGGGGATGGCGACGTGGTACTAATATGGGTTCCCCAAGGAACTGCGATACTATTTCTATATTTTTTAAATCGGCGTTGAGAAAAGTCTTGAAAATTTTTCAACAAAATTTGCTCCAACTAATTTTGCCCCTCGTCGTTTCGGGATTTAAAAAAAAAGAGTTAAGAAAAATCCATTTTTTCCACACCAATGAGGTTCATCAAGAAAAATCTCGAAATATTTTTCAACAAATTTGCTGAATCGAGAAAACCGTTTTTACAACACGTGCATAAAAAGCGGTGCTTTTAATGGCCGTCTTGTTTACCTAAAGTGGCTAAATATCTGTGCTGCTCGAGAGTTGCGCGTTAAGGGTAGAGAAGATCGAGGACACGGTCAGCCCTGCGCCTTTCCAGGGCTATACCCAGAAAAAAAAAATTTATTTGACGGCCACCGTTTTTTTGGTTTAGGTAAAATATTTATTTGTTTTTAAATAAATATTTATTTCATTTAAGCGAACTATTCACTCAATTAAAATAAATATTTATTTAAACGAAATAAATATTTTACTTAAACCAAATAAATGGTGACCGTCAAAAATATTTTTTTCTGGGTGTACTGTCCACGATACTAACACGGGTTTCTTGACCCTTTGAAGCACGGTGCATCACAGGTGATACACCTCTGTAAATTTAAAAAAAATGCATTAATAACCAACCGATTTTATTTGAATCTTGAAACTCGTAAAAATAGTGTGCTTCAAAGATTTAAGAAACTGCGATTTCTAATGTACTACTATTTCCAACATTTAAAAATCCAAGTTAAGAAAATGTTTGGAAATTTTTCAAAAAATGTCCCGCAACTAATTTTCGTCACTAGTCATTTCAGGACGAAAAGCACTCGAAATATTTTTTTTTCCTCACTAACGAGGCTCAGCTTTTAAAGGGTTAATTCTATTCTCGACGGTGCGCGCGACGCGCCGATCCCGCCGGTACAATCCGAACGACCGAATAAAAACAATGTTTCTTCCATTAATAATTGACCACTCAATAACATCGAAATATCTGTGCCATCTACCCTCCCGGTAGCAGCTTCGAGGGCACAATAAAACGATCACGATAATAACTATCCTCTCGTATAACTCACTCAGCAGCACCGGCAGCAGCAGAGCGAGGCAGGCAAGAGTAACAGTGTTCTCGCAGATAAATCTGCAGAGTTACGAGGGGGAGGACAAAAAAAAAAAAAAAAAGACCAGCGCGTTTTAATCTTCCTGCACTGGCGGGAAGGGGGGAAGGAGAAAGAGAGCCCGGACTTTCGCCTCGTCGCGGTGACCGCCGGCTCGATTTATCGCTGGCAACGGGACAGAGAGAAAAAAAAGGATAAAAAAAAATAAAAAACAAAATAAAAGATAGAATCGCAAAACAAGTGGTGCGTGCCGTGGAGGTGAATCGATTGGAGCGCGTGCTAAAATACACGAGCCAAATCGGGTGAGAGCGAATCGAGTTGATACACACGCATATATACATGTGTATACATATATATGTGAGTGTATGTATGTATGTGTATATAGGCATGTATATCACGCAGTGATTCGCGTTGCACTCGAAAGCTCACTCACACACAGTCGCTCCGAACCGAGAGAGGGTGAAGCAGCGAGTGAGCTTCGGCATAGAGAGACAGGTAGGAGATTCTACCTGTTGCATGAATTCCCGTTAGCGGGCTGCAAAAGCTCTCCGCTCTCTCGCTCGTGAATGCCACGAAGCTATCGAGAAAAAAAAAAATTGAGCTCTCGATATGCGAGAGCCCGGAGGGCCCTCGAAGAGCAACGATAAATCATCAAACAGTGGAGAGCGTGCTCGGGTGCGATTAATGGAGCTCTCGAAATCATAAATTCGACTATCTCCCCTCCCGAGCCTCGTCGATATGAAATTAAGCTATTGTGACTCGGCAGCGAAGCACACAACGGGTGAAACATTATCGCGATCGATCGTCGATTGGGCGATAATTGTGGTTAATAAAAAAAATTATTAATCAATATCCGATCGATCCTAAATTTATCGTTCGTTTGTCCGCAGGTTGACGATCGTGGCAGATCGCCAGGTACGTCGATGCGTCCGACACCGAGCTCGATATCCGCAGTTTCGCCTCCCAGCCCCGACGAGCCCATAACGCTGTAAGTACATCCCATAAAAAATACAATATATGTACAATTTTTTTTTCCATAAAAAAAATAGAAAAATAAATGATTTATTTTATAAAAAAAATAATCATTAATTTTGCCTCTGTTAAACAAAATAGAAAATGTCGTGTGTTTTTATTTTAATTTTAGAAACAAAAAATAAATGTCATAAATTTTTTTTCTTCTTTAAGGGTCGAATTTTAAGACGTTAGTTTTAACTTAAGATCGCTCTTGAGATTGAACTTAAAATCCAACTTAAGATCCAACTTAAGGTCCAACTTAGATCGCATGACGTTAAGTTCGGGTCAAACATCGATCTTAAGTTCGATCTCAAGAACGATCTTAACTTCAAGCTAACGTCCTAAAATTCGACGTTAAGTCATGCATTTTCTTTCTGCTCTAAAAAAAATACTGTCATGCGATAGGTTCGAAGAAATTTTTAAAGCCCGACACGAGAGCGTAAGTTCGCTCGGCTCTGGCGGAGAGAATCTTTGCGGTGTTTTAACCACGAGTGCTTTCTCAGTGGCTGTGCGCGGCTCGAAAAAGCCACTCAGACAAATTAGTCGGAAAGGCGACCGGGTCGGGGATACCCTTAGCGACAGCAGTGTGGAGAACATTCGGCAGCGGTCCATGCACAGGGGATGTAGGAGAGGAAAAGCTCGTTTGTTCGCACTCCGTCGCTGTCGCCTGTTGTGCGTTACACGCGATATTCCTTTCTCGTTCCGGTTGGCAGGATCGTTGGCGCGAACCTTATTCTCTCTCCTCTCCTCTCGCCTTTAATTCTCCGCTCGTTCCCCCGTCGCCCGCTTCGCGACAGAGAAATTCAACCCCTGCGAGGCCCCCTCAGCGCGTACGTAGCCTCGACGAGCTCCGCGTATTGTTCTTACGCGTAGATCGTGGCGGTTGCCGCGAAAGTGCCACCCGCTAGAGGGAGGCGATATTTATGCCGGTATTTTTTTTTTTTTTTTTATCGCGCCCTGGCCCGAGAACGGAATGGAAACAATATGTCACGGGGGGTGTGGTGTTGCGCCCGTGAGAGACGGAGGTTCCCGGCGCGAGAGTTCTTGTAGATGTCCGCACTGCTATAATCACACCGGAGGCAGAGGAAAATTCATAACCGAGCTCAAGAATGAATTAAGAAGGGTTGTTCGATTATTTTGGGCCTTTAGGGGGTTCGATTACTTTGGGACGATTTTTGGCGTATCTTCAACACGAGCGAATTATGTATCGAAGCGAAACCCTGATAAATCGTACTATAATTAAATGCAATATAGATAAACAATTTTTTTTTCTAAACCAACGCACAGTATAAGCTTGGTGTACTTCTAATTTTTGAAAAATGTCTGTTCGTTTTTTTCCATTCTCTCATCTGCTAAGGCGAATGTCAAATCTCAGATCCTTCTTTGCCATCACAAAAATGACACTTTGAAATTCCCTTTCGAATTTTTACAGATCAAAAATATTTCTTACCCTACCAACCATTTCCGGTTCGAGGGCTGTCACAAATCCTGACCTCCTTTAGACACGGTATCTCAAATCAACGATTTATCGTCGCAATCTTCATCCCTATATAAATTCATTTCGGCGGTGGACGCGATACCGAGCGAATGAGTTCGACGCCAGGACGACGGGGGTGAGTCGAGGGGGGCAGAGGAGAGGGGGGGGGGATATAAGTGCATATCGATTTCGCAGTTCGCGAGGGTCGAAGATCCTCGAAAAAGGCAAGGACAGCTCCGAGGACGACGTCGCAGTCGGAAGAAGGACGAAATTTTAGAGTGTGGAAGAAAGGAAGGCCTCTGGCTGGTAAAAGGGCAAAGGCTATAAGTAACGGACCGTCTGGTGGAAAGCGCTCGAGGGCGAGGCAGTGATTTAGAGAAATTAAAACTTTAATTCATGTTCGGGGCTGCGTTCGCTCTCTCTTCCTCGCCCCCGTCGCTATAGCCCGAGCTTTCTCTCGAGGGTATGGAACCTGCGTCAACCCCCGCAATGCCGTTTCCTTCGGGGGTTTTCTCTCGACCCCCCCCCCCCCCCCCCCCCGCCCCCCCGCCGCCCACTCGACCCACCCCCAAGGCCGCCTGTCGAGCAAGAAAAAAGAGCGGAGGTCGGCGAGCAAGGAAAATTCTCGTGTCGGAGAGCGAGAGCAATCCGAAAAACCGCCGGTAGCAGAGAGGACGAGAAGGAAGGACAAATCAACCCCCACGGGTAAATAGTCGCGTTGTTCTCCCACTGACAGTCCCTCCTGTCCCGCAAACCACCCCCGTCGCTTTCCTTCTCGCTACTCGAGCACTAATAAAGCATCCACGGAACGAAAAGCCAGTCCGGCTCCTATGATCTATCGACGAAAATATATCACCTCTTGAAACCCACAACTCACACCCGTCCCACCCCCTCCCCCCACCCCCACGCACCCTGTCGGCGAAACGAACTTTGGCGGAGAAACAAAAAGACAAAATTTATTTGACGACAAAAAAGATTATCAAAGAAAAACAATGTTTGTCGATAAAAAAATGAAAAAAGAATAATTTCTCGACAAAAAGATTTGAACAGTAAAAGAATTATTACTTTGTAAAAAGATTTTTGAAATACAAAAATTATTTCTCGATTGTTATCGAGAAATAATTTTTGTTCAAGATGAAAAGATAGAAAAGAATTATTTCTCGACAAGATGAATTTTTTATTTTTTATTTTCTAGACGGAAAGATTTAAGAAATAGAATAGAATAGCCGTGTACGGAGGATAGTTCATGAGCGAAGACGCTGTAGTCTCGGTCTCCTCCGAGACTCAGGTATTCAGAATTATTTTATCGTGCCTTTACCGTGCGACTGGAGGGAATGAACGAGAAATATGGGATTTATTTATTAGCATAACTGCCTCGGCTTTCGCAGCTTGCGCGTAGCTGGCTTGATATTCACGGCCCAGGGGTTGATTTTTTTTCGAGGGTGGAAAGGTCGCCCGAGAGGATGTTCGACGCCCGGAGGGAGATTAGTTTTATTCTTTACGATATACATAAGTATTCCGTGTGTCGTTCGCGCGGGAGCGGAACGGAGATTCTCGACTCGTCGTCACGTATGGACCATAACTGGGACGATATCTGCAAGCTTCCATAATAAAGGTCCGCAGCGATCGGCCGAGACGCGAGCCAACAGTGGCGGACGGCAGAGGGTACACGTTTCACGATCGCCTCCGGTTTGATTTACAGGTCCACATTGCATTCTAAATGACGACCGGGGCGGCTCGGGGGACGCAGTAGAAACGGCACGAAGCGCACGGACCGGACTCTCGGGGACTCTATGACCCTATTTGCACAGCGGAGAGATAAAAATTCAGTACCTCCGGCGTATATAGAGACCGATTCAATAAAGCTCAGCTTTATGTGCCCTTTTTTCTATCGGCGATAGGTCGGTGAAAAATTCCTGCAGTCCGATGTTTATTATTTGCTTCCGAAACGTGTCTACGGACAAGTGCTGTTTCCTATTTTTTTTTTTTTTTTTTCTCTGAGTGATATTTTAGCGGTAAATCTATATCTTCGCGTACGGCTGAAAAAAGAGGAGGCGATACTGTGCAATTCTGTGCATGACCATTATGCACGACCTGGAGGATTCTATCAGCAATAGGGCGTTGAAAAATGTGTGCTACCCAATATTTATTATTTGTTTCCGAAACGTTTCTGCGAAAAAATGCTCTTTCCTATGTTTTTTATTTTTATTCGAGTGACTTTACAGCGATAAATCTATATTTTCGTGTAGGGCAAAAAATAAAAAAGAGGCAATACTCTCGCGGACTATGCATAAACATTATGCACGACCTGGAGGATTTGTCGGCGGCACTCTTTTCCATCCCTCTTGGGCTGCTCGCGAGCGCGCGTCGTGTTCGCCGCTGCTTCGACTTTTCCCTTCGTCTCGTACGCTTTTAGGGCGGCGTCCGACGCCAATAAATTCCCATCATCGCTGTTGCTTGCTTGCTACCTGGTACACGCCTCTCTCTCTCTCGGCTGTAACGAATAAATCATGACGTAAGTGAAGCCGAATTGAATTCAATGAGTAAATATGGCTCCCGAATAATAACGAAAATAAAAAAATGCATTGTGTAGTAAAAACGTCCCTCGACGTTCTTCAATTCTCGGTCATTCATGGTTTTACTATAACGTTCGGCATTTAACTCTTTGAAAGTAAGTTGATGGAGAGCTTTTCGCTTAATGCAACATTATTATTAAATTAATTGTCGCAAAAAAAAAATTATTATGTGATGTATCCTTAGTGGAACTTTCCAGTTATACACCATGAGATGAAGGGATTGTTCTTTTCAGAAAAAAAATGCATAAAAACAATTTTTAAAATTATGGCCGTTGAAGGGATGGGCTTTTATTTTATTTTTTTAAATAAAATTCTTTATTTTTTAAATCATGAAAGGTTTCCAGAAATAATAATAAAAATAATAATTTTAAAAAAATGCATTGTGCCCTAAAAACGAGTCTTCATTGACGTTCATCGATTGTTCATTGTATTTTTTACAGTACTACCTTCGTCATTTAACCCTTTCGAAGTAAGTTTCTCCAGCTATAAGTCTCCAGTTATCCACTGCGAAAAAAAAAATTATTTTCACAAAAAATTAATAAAAACAAGTTTAAAAAATGACTACCCTCGAAGGCAATTATTCGATGCATCGGGGGTTTTTTAATTTTGTTTATTGAATTTAATTCTTTTTTCACTCCGCTGGGAGAAAGGATAGAAAGCTTCCTAGAAATGGGGAAAATGCATTCACGGCATAGTAGACCCTCTTACACGATGATTCGAAGCTCGTAGACGCTTTTACGCGTTGTCCTGGTGTATGTGGGAGTTCTCGTTCACTAGATATGTATAAGATATATATATATATGCATATACATGCATGCACGGGGTTGTACGGGCCACGGTTCGTCGGTCCCGCGTCGAAATGCATAAATACATGAGGCGAAGCTCGAAGCTCGAGTCTGCCGTTGAGATAGAAAGAGGAAGGACTGCACATACCCGCTAGGGGGTCGGTAGGAAGGATAAAAGGGGTGACTACGAGAGACGGGAAAGGAAAAGAGACGTAATAACGGGCGGATAACCCTTGCAGGAAGGAGAAAGATTGAGTAAGAAAAATAAAAGGAGAGCCTCGAAAATACAGCTTTTCGAGGCATTATCTATCCGAATCCCTTCCCGTAAACTTCGAACAGTTTGAATAGCAACGGAGTATGGTAAAAAAAAAATGTTGAAAATAAAAATTTTCATATGGCTTCCTCATATAAGTTGCAAATTGAAATGTTCATGTGGCTTTCTCATAAAAGCTGCAAATTGAAAGTTTCACATGGCCTTCTCATAATGTTCCTTTGTTCGCAAAGCTTCTTCTCTGAGGAAGCATTTTCTGTATAGTTGGCTTCTTCACAGAGGAAGCTTTGCGAATAAAGGAACATTATGAGAAGGCCGTAAGACCCTTTAAAAATACATTTAAAGATTCAGCTTTGGGGAAAACTCACATCTCTATGCGAGCGAAGAAACCCGTTTAGAGCCGTAAGACCCTTTAAAAAAGTACCGTTTCGCAAAATTTACCCTCACCATTTTTCGACAAAGATGGTATTTTCACCTGCCGCAAAACCACCTTCCAAAAATCAGAAATCCAAAAAAAATTCAACCCAAATATAAGAAATCCAGAAAAAATTCAACCGAAAAATGCAAGTTGACATTTCGGCGAAAAAAATGAAATCCCAACGTTCCGATCGTAGTTTTCATTGTGAGAAGCGACCCGTTCTCCCGAACTTTTCTCAAAAACCACATGGCAATCACAACCCGCGACAGACAGGAAGCCCCCGGAGTTGCCTAACGATATTCATTGCAATATTCCCGCGCAACATCGTGGCGTAGCGGTTGTATCCCGGCGTCGTCGAGTTTGCTTCCACGGGCCGAGGACGAGAGACTTCGCCGGTTTCAACGAGAGAGATTCCCGACGCATTCCAGCCGGCGTTACTGTCACGCGAGTAATTACGCGCGAAGTAGCGCGCGTGCTCCGGTGTGCGTGTGGAAATCTCCGGCGCGAACCCCCGCGGGAGGGTTTTCGCCCGGTGCCCTCTCAACGGCACCGGCGGCGAGCGACGGCACCGAGAAGGAGCCTCAGTCAGGCCCGCAGCCGCATCGGAACAACAGCGGAAAGCAGCCCGACCGCCACCTCGCTGCGTTGCTCAGCTTCACCAGAAATTTTCCCATCCTACAACAGCTATCGCGTCCCCGCCGCGGCGTATTCCTTTCTCCCGGTTTCTCAGAGCTCGCTGGCAAACCAGAGCTAATAAAAGCCCACAATTACCTCCGGTTTGGTACCCATTTGTCTTGACGCTACGCCACCAACAGAGCAGCCCATCGTCTCATGCCCGATATAATTCACCAGCTTTCCCCGAGGCAACAACACATTGTTGCCTAATGAGGTGTAAAACATTCCGGGATATCTGACTGTCTGCCAGTGTCTCGAGACTTTCTCTGTCTCGAGCCCTCCCAACTTTCTTTATATTTATCTCCGTTTCGCCGTATTTCGCCCCTGAAAATTCATCCCCTAACAGATTCTCTTGTCTCACTTCCGATGGAGCTCGTTTAATCTGTGTATATTGTATGTATGTATGTATGTATGTATGGTGTAAGGGCGGTGTGTATGGAGAGAGCGTAGGTACGCAGCCGCTGTGATTTGCGACGATAAAGCCGCATCGACAGGCGACGCACGTGTTTCCTCCAGGCTGTGCAGCGATCGGACCGGGGGTGACGCTCGGCAGCGCGCGGATAGAGAGAGGGTAGTTTTCTTCTCTCTGCGATGTACGGAGGGAGAGAGGGAGGGGGTGAGGACGTTATGATATATTTGTAATCATGTTACCTCGTACGTGACCTTTCGTTACAACTGCCTCTCGATAACAAATTGGCACGGGGTGCGCGCCGAAGAAAGACTTCTTATTTCACTTTATGGGCTCCCTCTCGAGTTATTTTTTGTTTTTTCCCTCGCGTCGGCGGCATCGACGCGTTCTTTTTTTTTGGGAATAATTTAAGAGCGGGTGTCGATCGATTTCGGGGGAAAAAAGAAGACTTGTTTTATTATTTATTTTTTGACAACGAAAAGTTGGATGGAGGAATCCCCATCATTGATCGCTTTTGAGAGTTCGATATCTTTCTTTTCTTCTTGCTTATAGGAGAAACTTTTTTTCGGGAAAAACAAATTTTCGAAATTTTACTGAGAATTGTTTGCAGAATGTTTTTTATAGAATTCCATCAGGTCGTGGCTTGGGTACTTTGCGCCCTCGGTAGAGACTGGAATTTAGAAACCGGTAATCTAGATTTCCGAAGATTTATCGGAAATAAGTCACTGTCGGTGCAGAAATCCCATTTTTTCCAGCGGAAGTGACGTGACACCGCAAATGCGTCACTTCCGGTTTGAAAATCTCATTTTTCGACCGGAAGTTACGGCATGTCGTAAATACATCACTTCCGGTTTGAAAATCTTATTTTTCGGCAGGAAGTTACGTCATACCGTAGAAACGTCACGTCCAGTCTGGAGATCCCATTTTTCGACTGGAAGTGGCGTCATGCCGTAAATACATCACTTCCGGTACGGAAATCCCGTTTCACGACCGGAAGTGACGTAATACCGGATATACCTCAGTAGATACCGGCCGGACTCGATTAATCATCGGCCCAATTACGATCCGTAATTTTCGAAGTCACGTATAATCTCCGAAAAGCCAGGAGCGCTCACGTTTTCACAAGCGGCGAAACGGCAATTTCGTTTAGAAGGCATTATAATACCGGTGGTCCCGGCTCTCGGCGCACCGAGCTAGGATATTATTATACCGGGACGTACGAACCAAGGGACAGTTTATATTCCACGCTCATTTGAGAATTTAGTGCCCGAGCGGGCCAGCGCCACACTCGCGCTTGTAACGCTCCCACCAGCCGACACGTTTCGCACGGTAAGAACTCTCACGGAACGAGAGTAGGAGAGAGCGTGGCTCTCGTACACGCGTACGGTTGATACCCGCACGGTTGGCACACATACACACACCCGGAGCAACGGTCCGCCCTTAAATCAGACTAGATTTGTTTGCGCCCCGATGCCGCGGCAGATGCTACCGGGGAACCAGTCTGCGTGCTTCCTAGAATGCGGCTTTTACGCGCGGCCGGAACACTATTTCTCCCGGGGAAAATGATAAATAACGGCCACTTCGCAGCACGTAGATGTCTGATTCGATATTTATTCGCCGAGGATTCGAGACAATTTTTTTTTCGCTTCTTTTTTGGTTTAAATATTCGGGCCACGGGATTGAATACCGCATCTGTGACTGTCGTGGATAACGGAGCTGGGCAAATAGCCCAAGTACCTGAATTGCGTATTTAAGTACCGAACACTGGGCAGTTCTTGAGTACTGGACTCAGTGCTTGGCACTTCAATACGTACTTCACGTATTTAGTGTATTTAAGTATTAACGTATTTAGTATTTGAGTATAAACGTATTTAGCATTTATGTATTAACGTATTTAGTATTTGAATAGTGTTTTCAGTGTATTTTTAATTTTTTGATAATTATAATTTTTCTTCTGCAATTTTCTTCTGCTCATCAAAGAGTTGATAATCCTTGCTCGGTATTTTTCCACGAAGAGAATTAAACATATTTTGTCCTCGTAGATCCTCAACGCACTGAAAAAACTCTTACGCGTCTTGCCCACGACCACGTGAAATTTTCATCGTTCATTGCCGCATTTTAGAATGGATAGTTTCAATTTACCGCTGTACTCTGAACTCGTGAACTAGTTCTTTTTTTTATTTTACGAAATTTCGGTCCTTGAGTTCCGATCTCGTGCTTCAACCCTTTAACTGTCAGTGGAAATATAACTTCCGGGCACGATTGGAGTTTTCAGACGATCGACAAAAATATTTTATATTCGGTTCATTGAGCCTTTTTTCGCGAGCTACAGAGATTCAACTTTCCGATTATTATAATTTTTCTTCTGCATGGCTTTCTCCTCACTAAATACTCGATGATCCTCGCTCGATATTTTTTCATGAAGAAATTTTTTTTTTTTTTTTTCGAAAATACTCAACGGACTGAGAAAGCTCTTACGCGTCTTGTCCATAAATGCGTGAAATTTTCATATCTCAGTTAATCTTTGCGTCTCTCTCTATCTCCCCGGCTCGTTCTCGTGTGGCTCTATAAATCAGTGGAAATTTGTTATGCCCGGCACGCAGATGGTTTTGTTATATGAAAATATGTGCCCGTTGCCCGCGTACACGCCGGCTCAGGGACGTTGGCCCGGGGGGGGTGTGTAAGTATCCCTCGGTAAAACACATCCCTTATACCTCGCCGCGCACCCCACGTTTCTCCCAGATCCACGGCTCTTTTTGTATTATCCTCGTGGCGTGCTCGAGGCGTCATGCTGTTACCGCCCTCCGTCTATCTTTAATTACACGAGAAACGAATGAATCGTTGAATTAATTTTTTTTTCTCAATTTAAACCTCGAATCGCCGCGATCTTATCAGTTTCCCGGATTGACGCGTGGCCGTTTCTCGTCCACGTGCGCGATTCTCCCATCGATAAAAAAAAATGGACCTCGATAAATTCAACTGGAAGAATTACGAGTTGCAGACGTGACGGAGAAAATCGTTCCGTTTAAATATGTGATTACTGCATAACGAGGTTCTTTTGCTGAATAAAAAAATAAAATTACCTTGAATTAAGGTGACCTTATAGGATTTTGATTGACACGTGGCGGTTTCTCGTCCCCGTGCGCGAATCTCCCATCGGTTCTTGGGGGTAAAAAATGCACCTCGACAAATGTAACTCGGGGAACTATGAGACGCAGCCGAACCGGACGGAGAGTTCCGGGAATCTCGTTGAATATGTGATCGCGACATGAAAAGCTTCTATAGTTACCTTTTTTTTCACCATCTGAACCGAGGGTTGACTTCACCTTTATCGGTGTTCCGATCGACACGTGGTCGACTCCCGTCCACGTGTGCGAATCTCCCATCGATTCATAAAAAAAAGACCCCAAGAAATTCAACCCGCAGAACGATGACACGCAGGCGAGCCGGACGGAAGGTTCCGCGAAAATCCTTTTAAATATGTGATCGCGACATAAGGAGCCTCTCTCATACAATAAAAAAAAGAAAATCACAAACAAAACCTCCAATCGACGTGACCTTATCAGTTTCCCGATCGACACGTGGCCGTTTCTCGTCCACGTGCGCGAATCTCTCGTCGATTCCTGAAAAAAAAAAAACACCCCAAGAAATTCAACTCGAAGAATTACGAGGCGCAGGCGAGCCGGACAGAAGGTTCCGAGAATCCCCTTAAATATGTGATCGCGACATAAGAAGCTTCTCTCGTTCGAGGGGACAGATACAAGAGAGTCCGTCTGCCGGCTCTTACACACTGCACGCTGCGATCTATAGATATATTTTTTTTTTTTACCGAGGAAAAGAACCACTTGAATCGGGCAGAAGGTCCCGCGGGCAGCGCTAAATATTTTATCGGGATTCGACGATTGGTTCGAGACTAGCCCGGTAAGCGAAGGTACACGTTGAGTCCCGAGCTGCTTTTCTCTGCCGTAAGTGCGTGTGTGCGGAGAAGCGGGGATGGATCGCCAGCGGGACGACGGAATGAGCGAAGATAAGGGACGGAAAATACGGGATGTACTGCGAGAGACGGACGGATAGTTAGAGGAGGAATCGAGGGGGTGAATAGTGGATTGTATTCCCGAGAGTCGACATGCCCAGCTGTCCTACTCACGGTACTTTTCGCCATCGCTCTGTCCACTCTTACCTACTTTCTCGGACAAGAAAGCATCGCTTCCTGTATAGATATAGATAAGAGAGGTCTAAAATCATCGCGAAATATCTCGCTCTCGGGCCTCGCTCAATCGTCAAACCGTCCTTGTCACGGACATTGAGTTTACCGATCCCCTTTGGAAATCAGGCCAATTTATACTCGTTAGCTCTCACTCCGCGACGCACTCGAGACGTCGAGAGGACTCTTTCACCCTCCTGTCAGCGCAGGCTTGACAGTAGTCGAGCCTGCGCTGACAGGACGGTGAAAGAGTAGAGTAGATTTAAAAATGTTCGGCTTTTATGGATTTTCAAATATTTTTTTGGATTATGGATTTGTTAGATTTGCAAAAAAAAAAAAAATGTACAAATTACATTAACAATTTTTGAAATAATAATTCATAATTATTATCATTTCTTGCATAAAGTACATCCTGGAGGTCAGGAAAATGATTGGAACAATATATAGCTGGAGCCGTTGGAGGAATTTTTTACCCTCCTATGACCGTAAGCTTGACAGTAGATTTCAACACGTCCAACTTTTATGGATGTACAAATATTTTTTTGTTTATTAATTTTATTTAATTGAATTATAAGACTTGCAAAAAAAAAAGTACAAATTACATTAAATTAAAAAAAAATAATAATACACAATAACTATTATTATTATTTCCTCCAAAAAGTACATCCTGGAGGTCAGGAAATTTGTTGGAAAAATATATGGTCGGAGTAGAGAAGAGGTGAGGGAGCTTTATTCGCGAAAGTGTTGCAAGGGGATGTGAATGCCGGGGTAAAAGAGTACGTCAGGAGTAAGGGTTTTTCAACGTGGTAGGAAAGGCGAGCGTATATGTATACACTAGCTAGTGCCAAGTAGGGTGCATTAGCCGACTTGCCATTATCCACGCGTGAGAGACCCCTAAATTATCCGGTCCTCTCTTTTCCACCCCTCGCCAACATCCCGAATAGGAAGAGCGTGTGCTTGCAGGGACAGCGCGAGAGCAGCCCCTCCGAGGAACGTCGGCGAGAAAAAGACGTACGAGCTTGCAACGAGCTCGCAGCTTACCGATGTAGGCTGTTTCTACACTGCGAACAGTGTCGACGCGTGATTCTGAAAATTATACCGTTGCCCGTATATCGTAATTCGGCACTCGTTCACTCTATTAAATGAATCTGTTCTTGGGACGTGAAACAAAAATTTCTGTAATATATTTGTTGGTCTCAAAGACGGAGAATAATAATTAGTTGTCCCCAACCAACTGTCTGGTTTAATTCGCACCGGGCGATTTATTTGATTGGGTGGGAAACATCATTTATAAGTAAGCAATTAGCAATTAGCTGGCCACCCATCGAATTAGTCGGGCCGACAAATGAATTGATTGTGCCATCGAACTTGTTAAATGGACCATAAAATTAATTGATTGCCAACCAATGAATCGCCGGACTCCAAAATAATTGTTGCTAAACAACTAGATGGTTGGTACAGCAAATCGGTTGTTCCACTCATCTAATTGGTTGAGACGACAAATTAATTGGTCCCGTCACCCAACTGATTTAATAGACCATCAAATCAATTGGTTGTCAACAAGTAAATCGCCTGACAAAAAACTACTTTGCAAGCCCAACGAACGAATTAACTTGAAACTAACCAATCTGTTGGACCAACCAACAACTTCGTTGACCGATTAATTTGTCGACCCAACCCGAAGTAATCGCCTGTAGCCCATTTAACCAGGCACACAACTCGGATAACTAATCATACTTCCCCGCATACATTCCATTCCGAACGTCAAACACCGCGCCATAAATTTTCCACCATTTCTCCTCTCGCCATATTTTTCGACGCAGTCGATACCACGAAAATTGCAGCCGTACATTCAGCCACGCGCAGTATCCAGTTTGAATATAATTTTCCCGATAACCGGAAGTCCCGTGGCTGACCTATCGCTATTCACTGGTCCGCCGGTTAACTTCGTGACAAACTGCGGCTGCGGAAGCGGAGAAAAGGGGCGGCCCGGGTGGGACGAACGAGAGGTGACAGTGAACCACAGCAACGGGGATCGTTCGGTATCCGGCCGATTTGCCGATAGGTCGGTGAGAACGGTCGAGCGAGCTTCATACCCCGAATTGCTGAGCTCGCCGACCGCTGGCAAGACGTTAACACCGGTTCTCCGATATATTTCGTGAAACGGCAGCAAAAGGAGAAGCATCATAGAGAGACACCGGGCCATCAAGTGAGAGAGTTTGGATTCGGGAAGGAGGTGCGAGGGTGAGGGAGAGACGCGAGAAGGACCGAGATCGAACGGGGAAATCCGGAGGCCGGCCGAGCCTCCTCTAAACCACTAAGAGCTGTGATCCGGTGGCGGTTTATCTAATTGGAATTGTCGAGGGCTCGGTGCACGATAGACCGAGTGCCCGTGCTCTCTGCCCTTCGTCGAAACGACGAGATGGTGGAGAAGAGCACGCAACTACTACGACGGTCTAGAGAGGATCCGGCTGGAGACCTGCTCAAGAGACGTCGTACCAACGGAGGGAAGGAGCCAAGAACTTTGGGCTATCTCGAGGAACACACAGTTCCAAGGAGCCTCTTTAGAGTCTCGAGAGAGAGACGCGGAGAAAGTAAGGGAAAGGACGAGGAAACAAGACGGCGACGTCACGTCGCTCTGATACCGTAATCCCTCTCGGTGTGATGCCAGCCTAAGAATCAGCGTCTGTTTATCTCGCGATTGTGAATTTTTTCAGGAAACTAGCTCACACGGCAATCTCGTTAAAGCCCAGACATTAATCGCTTTCCTAGTAAAATTCGGCACGTCACGTGTCGGAGGTTTCAGCAGCGATCCAAATTTTCCGCTACATAGAGAACTGTTTTCCCATTGGAATCATCCGCAGGACGTCATTGAGGGTTTTTCCGTCCGACATCACGGAATCAAAGTGACGATGTTTCGACTTTTCGGCACGACTTAAACTCACGCCGTCGGGTTGTTTCGCAGCTTCTCCCACTCGCCCAACAGTTAACAGTTGCTCCGACGTCTCCCTTCATCCAGGCTTTTGCAAGGGCTTCCTAGTGAGGGGTTCTCGGAAAGTGAGACGAAGCGACGAGTTCACCGACTCTAAACTCCGGCGGTCTCGTCGGGAAGGACGGCCTCTCACCATATCCCCGAGGTTTAAGGTTTAAGGGCCGAAGCGCCGGGCTCTCGCTCACTCTTCCGAGATCCTCTCCGGAGTGGCGCGCTAAGCGCTGACGCTGATCCGTCTCTATCTCGCTCGCTAAAACGCCAAAGCTTCGATCTTCGGTTTATCTAATTCGAGTTGTCGGCCGCCGGGCGCGTATCGCCCAGCGTCGGAGGGCTTCGAGTTTACACGCGCGAGTGTACGCTCGCCGATAGCGTAGGACGGAAAGCTCTCGCCACCTCAGCCTCGCCTCCGCGTGCCGCGAAGCTCGGAAGAAGTTCATCCTCGCACCGACGCGGAAGGAGAAGAACGAAAAGTACAAATCCAGAAACACGGAAGAGTCTGGAAGAAGCGCGATAGATCGGATAAGGCTGAGAGGGAGGTCCGATCGGGGCAGGATCCTCCCGCACCGACCGTCGTCCTCCAGGATCGATTAGCGAGAACGAGCGTTTAATTAATGGAGGACGAGCCTTTTTGACGGGGCTTGGAAAGGAGACCGCTCGAAAAGGCGACTCTCTTTTATGACACGGAGGGAAGCTTCGGGAAGGGGACGAGGGGCTGTTCCATCTCGTTAAATCGAATATCTCCGAGGGGTCTCCGGGTCCCGCAGAGCCGGGTCATTAATTTGACACCGGCGTTGTTCCTCTCACTGTCGATTCTCCGATCGTTTCATCAATTATCCACACGGCCATCGGATCTGGAGGGGTCGCGGGGGTCGTTCGGTTCGCCCGCGCGCGCCTCCCAACCTTCACATCCGCCGATCGACGTCGTCGAGCCGGGACGTTCGGTTTTGCAAGATCAACCGCACGCCTCGCGATCATCGTCCCGGCGTCTCCGGTCGGATCGACCTCGTCGAGAGACGCGGAGCCGGTGTCGCGCCAGGCGATGCATACACGGAGCATCGAGTACGGCCCGGCCAAAGTTTCTCGCTCGTCTTCCCATCTCGCAATCTCGCTCTTGGAAAACGCGTGAGACGAGGGCGAGAGACGGAGACTTTATTTACCGTGGGTAAACGGCGTCTCGCTTTATCCGCCCGCCCGGATTCTTTGCCGAGCTGGAGGAAGCCAGCGGAGCATCCCCTCGCACTTGCCGGTCCAGGTGGAACGCGCACCGGAAGGCGAAAGAGTACACACGAAGAGGAGGAAGACGACCGACGAGGCGGACGGAAGGAGGACGAAGAGGTGGAAGAAAGCAAAAAGAGGGGTCGGCACCCGCGTCGGGAAGAAGACCACCCATCTTCCCGTGAGGTGAACGCATGGGAGGGATGAGGACTCGGGACGCGGAGAGGAATCGGAGCCGAAAAGGAAAACCGGCGACGGGGGCGGTTTTCGTGTGTAAAATCGTGTGCGCGTTCTCCGTCGGGGGGTCGCGCGCACCTGCTATACGTGTAATATATACAAGCCGCATATCCCCCCCCCCCCCCCCTTCCGGAGAATGGAGAAAGACGGAGTAATCAGACCAGAGACGCTGGTGGAGTTGGTCCTCGCCTGGAGGATGTGGGAGTCTTGGAGGTGGTTTTCCCCAGGTTTGATCAGTAGTTGCATCCCTTGGCTTCGCCCGCAGGACCGCACATCCCCCTTCGGTCCACCCCCCCCCCCCTTTACAGACGCTGCCACTGGGGGGTTGCATGCAGCTCTCCGCTGCAAGCTACATCTGCGCCCTTTTCCTGCGTTTTCTTCGTTTCATCGTGGATATATTCCGATCCCGAGGAAGGAAAAGGGGGAAGCTGAACGAGGGGGTGGCACGTACGGGGTTCGCGGGACGAGATGCGCGGGTGGAGAACTCCTCGCCGGGGGGGGAGGGGGGGGGGGGGTGGTCTGGGCAGGACGAGGAATTTTGCCGGTGGGAAAGCTCTCTCGGGGGTGGACAGTGCGCAGAACCCGCCCCCACTTTCGGAGTCGAGGACGGGGCCGACGCGGCTCCTCGGCGCGCAGGCGGAAACCCCCACCGCGGTGGAAGTCGGTCGCTCGTGCCACCTCCGCTCCGCGAAAACCACCCTCGCGGCGAACTCGACTACCACGCACGAGCGCCGACCGACTGTGCAGCCGCCCGGTAGGGCTCGTACCCTCCCGCGAATCCACCACCACCACCACGCTTCTCTCTGCCCGCCGGCTTTACCACCACTGCCGGCCATCCATCCCCCCCCCGCCGACTCGTCGTTTCGGTCCTACATAGCACACCACAGTAGCTCGCGAGCACCCTCACGGGCAAGGGCTCTTCGCGCGCGCAACACACGCCGCGCTCGAATCGCACATCGAATAAACCGTCGCCGAAACTTACGTGCGTCTCTTGTGTTACGCGCAGGTCAAACTTTCTTTTCTGGTTTTTTGTTTTTTTTTTTTCTGTTCTCTTCGCCTATCGCGTAACTGCACAAACTTTCGTCATATCGAACGCGTGGGAGTCGCACTTTCCGGATCTTCGGTTCTCCTCGGCACTCGGCGAGCGACTCTTCGGGAGTGAAAGTTCTTTTGATTTTTAGGTTTTTTTTTGTTTTTTTCTTTTTTTTTTTTCTGGGGAAGAATACTTGTGCGCGAATATTGAGGTAGGCTGAATACAGGTTTTCTTGCATCTCGATTGTATTGTTGTAATAATTTTAACGGTCCGTCCGGAGCGAAGGAGGAGGGAGTGCGACGAGGCGAGGGGGACGATTGCGGGAGGAAGAGAATAATGTAAAACGAAACGAAACGGCGAACGAAAAAAAATAGACACGAGCATAAGGAGCAATTGGACGGAATGATGTCAGAGTGAAAGAGAGCGAGAGAATAAGGGTCGTCCCGGACCACGTGCGGAGAGAGCAAAAAAAAAAAAAAAAAAAAAAAAAAAAAGAAACGACAACTTTCGACGGAAAAATTGATACTCTGGAATGTTTTGTGTTCCAGGGTGGAACTGACCAGCGTGCCGGGCGGCCAGAATGCGATGGCGCATCTCAAAAAGAGGAAGCTGGAAGCCGAATCGGGTCTCGGAACGACGCTCAGTTGCAAGTCCAAGGGACAGCCCGTCGTGTCGCAGTCGGTGAGCGGGAGCGTCGTCGGTGTTCCGCAAGAGATGGAAACGACGGACGCGACCGCGAAGCGCAGGAGAAAGAGCGTTCGCGACGACGACGTTAGAAAGCCGATGGAATGCGAGCCGAGCGTTGCGAAGAGTACGTTATCGTTGCCGCAGAAGAAGCGCGTGTTCGCGGTGTGCAGCGCGGGCAGTCCGGCGAGAAGGTCGAACAAGAATTCGGAGGAGCCGGAGGACGACGAGACGCTGATTCGCGAGACGGAAGCCGCGCTGAAGAGCCTGTCGGGCAGCTGGCCGGGTCCGAGCGGTTCGCTCTATCAGCGCGGAAACTCCGACGACGACAGGTACGAGTCGAACTTCGAGAATCTGTTCGAGGAGAAGAAGGACACACCGAAGATGTCGCCGTCGCCGG
Source organism: Amblyteles armatorius (assembly GCA_933228735.2). NCBI lineage: Eukaryota > Metazoa > Arthropoda > Insecta > Hymenoptera > Ichneumonidae > Amblyteles > Amblyteles armatorius. The sequence continues at coordinate 11,178,689 of OW121694.1, read as the reverse complement.
TGTCGACGTCGTCGACGGCGAGCAACGAGGCGGGCTGCTCGTTGAAGGACGTGATCACGTTCAGGGGTCAGCAGGACCGCGGCGGAAGGTCCTTCCAGCAGAGCAGGATGCAGGACCACGCGAGCAAGATCCAGCAGCAGCAGCATCCTCATCCCTCCGCGCTGGTGCACGATCCGTCGAAGATCGGCAGATCGTTGGCGAGCAGCAGACTGTTGTCGAGAGATCGGAACGACCGGGGCGACAGCGGTCAGTTGCAACAGAGCGATAAGTACTCGCGGTACGATCCGCCGGACTTCAACGAGCTCGTCGACGACTCGTCGAACGAACTCGAGATCGACATGTCCGATCCGATGGCCGAGAAGGACGACTCCGATCGGGAGAAGGACCGAGGCTGCAAGAGCAACGCGTCGTCGCCGCCGCACGGCTCCGGCAGGCATCAGTCGCACCAGCATCAGCAGCAGCCGCAGCTCCAGCAGCATCACTCCCAGGCGCCCCATCATCTGTACTCCGGTTACCACCGACAATACGCGGAGAGCGGTCCGAAGGGATCGTCGAGCGTATCGGGCTCCGCGGGATCGTCGCCGACGTCGTCGGGCGGCTCGACGTTCTCCGGATCCTCGGCCTTCAGGCCACCCAACGCGGATCACTCGAAGGCGGCGTGTCGCGTCGCGACCGCGGTCGGGGCGACGTCGAGTCCCCCGATCGGGCCCTATCCGGCGTCGGCGACTTTCGTCGGATTCCCGACACCGGTGCCAGGACCCGTCGCACCCCAGCCGATCGTCGGGATTTCGTCGTCGCCCGAGGAGAAGCACTCGTCGTCGGTGTCGCTTCTCCAGTTGAAGTCGCCGAAGGAGGATGGCATTCGCGGAGGGGTCCGGACGACGATGGGCTCGCGGGCTTCCGTCGGCGACGTCCCAACACCGGCGGTCGCGAATACCGGGGTCAGTGTTAACAAACAGCAGACTAACGCAATACCTCCCGGTGGATTACCACCGGTCGAAAGTCCTGACACAAATTCCTCAAAGCAGTACACGATTCTTCAACCCGCCGGGGTTGGTTCGAGGGCGGCCAGCGCGATCCAGGACATCGCCAGGGAGGGTGTCGTCAGCGTCGCCGCCGTCAGCAGCAGCAGCACGAGCGGCGGCAACGCCGGCAACGGCAACAACACCGTCACGACGAGTTACGGCGCCGGTAACGGTCATCCGGTCAAGGCGTCGAACAACGGGAACAGGGATGGAAACGCGAACGGGGCGAATCAGAGTTCGAGCAACGGTAGTTCCAACGCCGTCGCCGTCGCGACCGGTGGAGGAAATAACGGGAGTAGCAGCGGAAACACGATGACGACGACCATGACGACGACGACGACGACCGCTTGTCCCGCCGCGGTAGGCGACGTCTCGACGACGACGGGTGTCGCGGGCATGCAGGACAACGGCGGGATGAAAATACCGGACAACAGGAACTTACCGTTCGATCCGACGAGACCGGGAATGTCCATGTCGCCGTCCAGTCTCAGCAGAGGTGAGAGAAACAGCGTCCTCCCGTTAATTACTCCCCTTCGTCTTCCTCGCGATCGAGAGGCGGTGACTTCTTGCCGATGGCTTCTTACTGGGACGTGCTGAAAGCCGCGTTTACGCGCACTCGGGACTGCACAAGAAATTCGGTGAAACATTGATGAGGGTAGTAGAACGCGGATGTTACGAAGTTGTCGGTAGTGGTGGCAGCGACTTTAGGGTCGGCCCGTGCGTTCGTACGCGCTGACGAAGGGGTAGCTCGGGGGACAAAAGGCATCGGCGATGTACGTTCGTCTCTCGACCGCACACTCGCTCAACACCGACGCACTTGTGCCGCTGCCGCTCCATCTCGCTCTCCGCAAAGTTAGGGGAGCGTTAGGCCAGCGGCAACCGCGGCACACCGGAAAATCAATAATTACGAAAGCGAGGGTTGATGACTCAAATGGAGGAAATCAACCCAACCGGAGTCCTTCGGGTTTCTCCATGATTATTTTTTCAATAAATAATCTCCGGTGACTTTTTTTTTTTTTTTTTTGTAGCTGCATTGGCGTCCCTCGAGCGTCTCGAAACTGCTCTTCCATAGTTATTTTGAAAATTAGTAATCTCCGGTGATATATATATCTTTTTTAATAGCTTGACGTCTAAATAAATTGACTTCCCCTAGGATCTTGAAACAGCTAGAGGCGACAATTTTTTTTTAAATAATTTTTTATAAAATGAATAGTTACGGAAGCGAGGGTTGATGACTCAAATGGAGGTAATTAACCCAACCGAAATCCTTCGGGTTTCTGCATGACTATTTATTTGATTAAATAATATCTGCTGCTTAATTTTTTTTTAAATAGCTTCATATTATAAATACATTAACATCCCTCGAGGGTCTCGAAAAGTGTTTCTCTGCTAAAAAATCAATAATCATCGAACTGCACAGTGACTCATATCGACAAAATAAAGCCACCTCAACTAAACATCGACAGTAGTCGTTAAAACAAATAATCTCAATCTATACAAATCCAAAAGAAAATGGCTACCGTCAATCGTCCCGCAAAAGCCAAAAAAAAGTGTACATTTTTCACCTAAAATCAGTGATCACCAAATTCAGGGATAATTGCCCAAACGCCGAATCTTCAAGTCCGCTCCCAGCAACTTCACCATCAAGACCAATCTCCGCGCCCAATCGACCAAAAGAAAAACCACATCCACACCTCTTAATCGTCGCCTCTAAATATTCAAAAACAAAGTGGCAATTGTTTTCTCTCTCGTCTCCAACCCTCTCAGGCCCTCCACTTCCCCCCTCGCCCCCTCGCGAGCACGACAAAACCTCTTCCTCTCCCTCACTCTTATATACACATCTTTTTTCTCTCCATTCACTCTCCCAAAACCAAGGGAGTTAAGAGAATGGGATTTAATTCGGAGACCGGTCGAAGAGAAGAAGTCCGCGTGGCACGAACGAGAAGGGTGGCTGCCGAGAATGGAGATTCCCTCTCGGCGAAACGTTAGCGAAACGGGGAGGGTAGCAGGGTGCCAAAGGGGGATGCGACGCCGGGGAGGGGGTAAATCCGTTTCGGTAGACGCGCCGAGATACAAAGTCGCGGGAGAGATGCCGCGGAGGGAGAGGGGTGGGGAACGGGGGAGGAGGGGGGGGGGAGGTTAGTGCTTGACGGGCGGTGAGTTTGAGTGCATTCCACGGTCTTAGGAGTGCGGTGACACGGGACGGCCCTCAACCCTCGGCGTCCCTCCCGCCCCCTCTCGGCGCTGGTCCAGGGAAGGGTGAGGTGGAAATTTGGGGTTGATACCGGCGTCATACGTATAAGCCGCAGCTGTCAGCGGGTGGAAACGTGACTAGCGTGCCTGCTGCCGCTGCTCGAAGCTTCCACGAGCCACCTTATTACCACCCCACGGTTTCCCTCCGCCTCTCCTCATTATCCCCTTAGCGTTTTCTCCCGTGGAACGCCGCTCGGTGGAACGGGGGAACGGGATACAAGGAGAGTCTTGCGGGGCCGGGAGACGACCATTTCCCAAAATTCAATCTCCGCCGTCCCCTCGCCCACCGTTCGCCTTTCCGTCGGCGAAAGCTCGCTCGTCTCGGGCGACCGCGCCGATTCCGAGCGGGGGGAGGGATGATTAAAAGCATCTGCCTCCATTGGAATCAAACCTTTAGTGTTTGATGGCTTCGGGACGCGATACCGTAGGAAAAGGTAGGTTTCTTGAGCTTCGGAGCGAAATGGCACGAATGGCCCGGGCCGGTTTCACGAGGCTCAGTTTTGGCGAAAATTGTAATCGTCTTTTTTTCTGAAGAACGTTTTTCATTGAAAGATTTTTAGCTACTCGGGTGGAAGAAACTAAATTGAGAACGGTATCTGTTTTCAAGAACTGTTTTCATTGGATTTTTTTTTGGGTTTTTTTCGTCAAGGGAAACGACGCTCGGCTGTAAGAGGGTTAACGGTGATGATTTGTTAATTTAGGAACGTTGCAATTTTGCAATCGAGACTTTACTTGCGACGAAAAAAAAGGAGTTGCATTTGTACCGGAGGGGTGAAGAGCGAAGAATAAATACAGGTTTCGTTATTAGCGTGCGACCCGCTAAAGCCCTTCAAAAACTTTAAAAACATAATGTTTTCTAAAGGGACATTTCTCACATATTTCTATACAGAAAAATGTCAAGCGATTTAGAAAAATCATTTTTTTTTTTAATTCAACGGGGACGAAACTTTCCTGTCAAAGGGCTGTTAACATCAATGGTTTGTCAATTTTAGATCACAGCAATTTTGCATCGAAGTTCTTCCTATCGACTGGTTCGGCTCCGCGATCGAGACTTTACTTGCGACGAAAAAGAAGGAAGTTGCACTTGTACCGTAGGGGTGAGGGGAAAATAAGTACAGGTTTCGTTATTAGCGTGCGACCCGTTAAAGCCCGGAGAGATTTTCTCGTACTATATTGTGTACATGTGAAATCGCGTAAGCCAGATCTAGCTGGGCGGTCAGGATACGTGAGAGGGCTTGAACCGTGTCGGGGGCGAGCTATCGTTTGATTCCGCGACGTGATTGCGTGATGTGAGCCTCCGCACCCTTCGACCCCCGGCGCCGCCTCGCTTGAGCGTTACGAAAAAGCGTGTTGACACGCCATAAAAACGGCTATCGGAGAAAATCCAACAGCCGCAAAAGTGCTACCGGCCGTTTCTCCGTCGAGCAACCTCTTTGCGAAAGAACTCCCTCGGCCACACGAGACGACGCAACACGTTCGCGATCTCACGCAGCGGATTATTGCCCAACGTCACATAACTCTGCTGATATTTCTCTCGTTCTCATGTTACCAATTTTTTTATTTTTTATTTTTTTACACCTAAATCGGATCAACCCTTTCGCTCCGAGCGGAGCATTATTACTTACTGCATTTTTGGCGCTAGATTTGTATACGAAAGTTCGTGACACGGTGAAAAATGCTTGCACACTGGACGAAAATTTATCGTTCCCAAACGTCTACAATTTATTTATTGTTAATTTTTAAGTTAACACGCCACTCCGGTAATCTCAATTTTTAGCCGGAAGCTGAAAATACGGGTTTCTGTATGACGTCATGCGGGAACGCGTCACTTCCGGTTGAAAACTGAGATTTTAAAACCGAAAATGACGTTTTCTCTTATGAGATCGGTATCCGTTGAGAACTCTATCAATTGCCAGTATCCTTCGCAGAATTAAATAACAGTCGAAAGAATTAATTTTTATTCGCAAAACGCGTACTTTCGCCACTCCATCGAACACCGAAGAATGTTTCAGCCTCCGAAGTCTGTCCAATACAAAATAACGAAGCAATTGTCAAAATTAACAAGTGGTCGTTATGCTTAATTTTTCTTAGCAAAAAGCATACTTTCCCCACCCCATCGACCATCGAAGAATTTTTTATTCTCCAAACTTTTTTCAGCAAAAAGCATACTTTCCCCAATCCATCGACCATCGAAGAGTTTTTCATCCTCCAAAGTCTGTCCAACACAAAATAATAAACCAATTGTCAAAATTTACAAGTGTTGGAAATACTTAATTTTCATTAGCAAAAAGCGTACTTTCGCCACTCCATCGACCACCGAAGAATGATTCATCCTCAAAAGTGTATCCAATACGAAATAACAAACGAATTGTCAAAATTTACAAGCCGTCTCTAACGGGACGTCTGCGATATCGCACTGACACAAGGTCAGTTTTCGCTCGGCCTATCCCCAACAATAATTCATCGCGCATATCGCGGGCCATAATGGTTTCCACGAAGATCCTCTCTCCCGAGAGTCCGGTGGAATATATGTTTGTATAAAGAGATTTTGCACTGGCACGCGTCGGACGCGAAGCCGACCGGATGAATAAAACAATCCGAGTGTTTACGTACACCTTGGCATCGCGGTGTTTCTCGCCCGGTCGTACGCGGTCCTGCGCCCCGTCCGAGCCCCCTCATGCGTTGACCCTCCGCATGAAATGGCTACAAAATAACACAATTACACACTCGGCCTCCGGGCCTCGGCGGCTAACACACGGGAGACGACCCTTCTCTCCATCCCGCGATACTTCTCGCTTTTTCTCATCCCTCTTACGGTCCCTTTCCCCCGCCGGAATCTTCTCTTCTTTCTCTCGCCGTTCCACGACGACCCTCGACGGCTTGCCCTCGTCTTTTCCACCCTATCCGTGCTCTATCGCAACGTCCCGGGCCACCGGGGTTGGAAAAAAAGGGGCCGTCCGGCTCGTTACAAGTCTATTCAGACGTCCGGAAAGAACAGCCTGCAGCGCGTGCCGGTATTCATTTTGTTGACCGGAACCATTACCCCTGTCTTGCTCCCTTGCACTCCGGAATTTTCTTCTTTTTTTTTGCCAACCCTCGAGCTCTCTCTCGGTCGCTCCGCTGTGCTTTTTTTTTTTTTTAAAGCTCACGGCTAATTTATTAATCCCACCTCTGGCAGCTTTTCCGGTCGACTCTCGACCACCGATCCTGCTACGCCACTTCGGGTTCTCTGCTCGTCTTATTCTATTTTTTTTTTTTAAGGGTTAGTCGGCCGAAAAAAGGGGTGAAAATCGGGTCTTCGCATGGATGAATCGCACCTTTTTTCACGGTCAACATCTTCGCGGTGGCGACGATTTAGTATTTTTTATACCCGGTATCGAACATTTTTCAATATTATCGGAACATCGTTACGAACAATCGATATCGTGGAATTTACGATACATTCTTTTTTTTTAGCTCTATAAAAGAAATACGTTTTTTGGTTCGAAATCGTCAAACCTCCCCTTAAGGACAGTTAATCTGCACAGTGACTAACGCGCCCCACTACGCTTTTCCCCGAGTGGTCAAGGAATGAAAGAAGTCCCTCAAATCGAAAGTTCCTAAAGATCATCCCCCGATCGGAGGGATTGGTGGGGCCGACGAAACCGGCAGGGGGGTGGGGGGTGTTGTCTCTTTAAGGATTCGCGAAGGGATGAAAAAACACGTAGATGGGATGAACCAAGGCCGTGGTAGGGGTGTAAATAAAGCATGCCACTAATGACGTCACGTATCGTAATCCAATTTACGTCTTCGAGGGAGGGGATTGGTGAGGGGCGGGGGGTGGAGTGGTAAGAGGTGGACGAGTGAAGTCACGGGGTGGAAAAGCTTAGGGGGTGTAGATGGATGGAGAGAGAGCTGGAGGGCACGAGAAGCACGGAGGAGCACCTAAGCAGGGATCGACTCACGGCTGGTACGCGAAATGACGGCCTGATGAAGTTTCGCTCGTGATGCTGGCCGAGCGATTCGAGAAGCACCGGAGAGGAGAGCCCGAAACGTCTTGGAAGGGCGGGGGGTGGAGGGGGGGGGGGGAGGGGGGGTGGATCAGAACCGTGTGGGATTAGTGCACGACAAAGTTTATAAAAGTGTGCTGCTCAGCCAACCCCCGGGAACTCGGGGAATAACCAGGATATACCCTCCCTCACATATCAGCTTTCCCCGGTTTTTCATCCCCTTCGATCCTCTCGCACGGAGTCCTCGGTAAACCCGTTTTCTCTGTGTTTCTTCATTGCTTCGATTTTTTTTTTTTTGTATTTTTTTTTCTTCTTTTTCGTGAACTACCCTGCTCGCATTTGGTCTCCGGAGCTGTGCACGTGCAGTCGCCGAGTCACGCGAGGTCACGGTATCGAGCTTCGAGTCCGGAACGCTAGCCTCGTTCTGTTAATGAAAGATTACGGGCGAGTTTTAGGCTTGCAGGCTTTTCGTTATTCGAGCAAAAATTGCGATATCTGGTTTTGTATTTTTATATTGTAAATGTATGTAACCTTTTTATTTGGAGTTTTGCGGTGGGGGATTCTTGAGCTCGATTCGATGAAATGCCACCGGGTCGATAAAAAAAAGTTCAGTTGAAAAACTATAGAGTACAATCGAATACAATTTTGCGCATAGTTTTCTTCATGAGAAAGTTCGTGGATCGGTTTTGGCTTCCTCATAGGCAATTTTTAACTGGGTGTTTCCGATTCGCAGTAATTTTAAACGACACAAGTCTGTCACATACACGCACATACATTCAGACGCCAGCTAAAAATAGCGTTTTTCGACGTTTTAGACCATTTGAAGTATTCTGACACTAAAATCTCTAATTCTTTTTCTTTACATCGCTTCCTCTATGAGGTAGTAAAATTAAGCTAAAGTACCAAAAATGAAAATAAACGAGTATAAAAAAAAAACCATAAGAGGCGAATAAACGATATTTCTCAGTAGAAATAGCCGGGTCCACGCGTTTGTATCGTCGACGCGTGTACGTCGACCGCGAGGATTCGTGGCGCTAATCTCCCCGGCTTTGGGTTCCGGGACCGCGGGGAAATCCCAGACGCTATTCAACGAACACGACACACACACACACAAGAAATCGTTCTGCTTGAATCTCGTCACGCGAATCCTTATGCCTTTAACCCGTTACCGCCCCGTTGGAACTCCTTTGCGCATTGATCGACTAACTGGACTTAACCCTTCAGAGGAAGGGATAGGGGGGAGGGGAATGAAAGGGTGATTAATCGTCGTGAATTTGATAGCTCACACTCGCCAAACAATTATAAAATTTAGCCTGCTGTGCGGTAAGACTTATCATGACCGCGTCTGATAATACACTGACTCGCACTACTTGCGAGTCTATATCCGCGGTTTTCGAGCGAATTTACTACATCCTCGTGTTCCCGCGGTCGTCCGGGCTGTGGGCATCGGTTATGTCAACGCTGAGGCGTGAATGCGTGAATGCCTCGGCACCCTGGACACGTCGCTCGTCAGCGTTTCAATGCCCGAGTGTGTACCCATTGAAACACAGCTCTCGCGCTTCATTCACCCCGCTATGCCGCATACGCATATAGGATCCTTTCTCTACCCTCGTTCTCTCGCGTCTCTCGTATCTCCGCACACCGCAAATAGAATAAACGCTCGCCGAGCGAAAACCGCACGCTTGTTCTACCGTACGCGTCCCGTGTCGAGCTGGAAAAACGATTATTAAGAGGACTTTTCCAGACACAGAGTAAAAAAAAATGAAAAAAAAATTGTCAGATATAAGCTTTCTTTTTCTATGTCAGTTTTTTAATTATATTTGTTGAAACAGTCCGCGGTCGTGTTTAAATGATTATTAATTAACACTAATAATTCTTTTTTATTATTCAGAATCCAGACACAATAAAAAAACAATAAAAAAAGATGGTCACAAGCATATTAGGTCACAGGCATTTTTTTTTCTATTGCAATTTGTGGACAATATTTATTAAAACATTTCGTAGTCGATTAAAAATTATCATTAATTTAAATGAATTACTATTTTTAAATATTTACAATCCAGACACAGAAAAAAAAGATTGTCACATATGAGCATCTTTTTTCTATAGCAATTTCTTTATAATATTTATTAAAGAAGTCCAACGTCGATTTGAAATTATTATTAATTAAAATGAATTATTAATAATTAAAAATATTTTTTAATTATTACTTAGAAATTATGTCACTCATTAGTCGGTAACGGTGTGAAAATACTTTGCTGACTTTAACGTTGTGCGTGGGTCGACGTTTGATTTGTCTGTTGCAGAAGGCAACAAGTGCCCGACTCCTGGATGCACGGGACAGGGCCACGTTACCGGACTGTATTCGCACCATCGCAGGTGAGTAATCGTCGATAATTAACCCCTTCCCCCGTGCACCCCCGCGTAATAATTGCTACTGCCAGGGGTCGCAAGTGCAACTGGAGCGCGAACGCTTCGCCGACGTTGGGGTTGCGCTCTCTATGGTCAGCGATGCCGATTAGCTTCATGGGGCGAAGCATTAAGCCCCCCCACAGCGAAACGTTTGCGAAGCGTTCGAGCACACACCCTCGATGAGCATCGGATTAATAGCCATCGACTGCAACAGCTGGACAGTGCTTCCCCTGACGTAGTCCATATCTGAAACAATATTTTCTAATTAGTACTAAAAATAAAAAAAATTATGTACTATATATTATCATGTACAAACGAATCGATACATTTCAATTTAGGTCTCTTTTTTCAATTTTCTATGTTATTACTACATTTATTTTTTATTTTTAAGTACTATATATTCTGCGAAAAAATTGTTAGAATTTAATTCATTTCTTTTTCTTTTCGCAGCTTATCCGGATGTCCAAGAAAAGACAAGCTCACGCCCGAGAGTGAGTATGATATAAAGCAACATACGAATTTTTTTCATATTCAATTAACAATTCAATACGTTTATTCTTGCCGTAGTTGAACCTAGATGCATATTTGAGTTTTTGCGCAATTTAAGAAAATATATACATATACATATATATATTTAGTATAATTCTTATCGACGAGTCAAGTCCAAGTCTTCAAACGACACCACGACACTCTTGAGTATCCGATGAAGAATTTTCTTTTACGATATACTGCGCAGCGTTATTCGGGTTTGGCGTGCGTGCGTGAGGGAGTGTATGTGCGTGGGTGTTTTATCTTAATTTTCTACGTATTGAAACCTTCAACCGCCATGCTGTTTCTCGTTAAAAAATAACAGATTTTTCTCAACCGTTCGACACTTCTCTGTATAAAAACATATCAACAATCTCACCTTTGAAAATAATCACTTTTTGAATTTTTGCCACAAAATAGAAAAAAAAATTGAAATTCTCGTCGAATTTTATAATTTTTTTAATTTGAACTACAATTCGTAAAATTTTTGTCGATTAAAGTGGAATTCGTAAAACTTTTTTAAATGTTTTCGTTTCAAATTTAATTCGTCAACATTTTGTCAAATGTTTTCGATAAAAATGGAAATCGTCGAACTTATCAAGATGTTTCGATTAAAATAAAAGATCAAATTAACGTAGGCAGTGTGCAACGTTGGCAGCTAAAGGGTTAAACACGTACATCTGTCTCTGTGACAATTACCGTTTATAAGGTTTTTCGTTCTGTTCGTTATGTGCCTACAAATATTGTTTGCGGGGTAGAGAGCTTTATCGAATTTTCTTTTTTAAGCTCAGTTTTTTTTTTACATCGTCGCAATTTGACGACGATACTTTTGTCACTATACCATACTATATATAGTTGATTTGTGTAGTTATCGTAGCGCGTTTTCTGTCAACACCTCGACACTGACGCATTCTCTACATCGACACATTATTTTTTTTTAGTTGCCTCGATATATCTATTTTTTTTACTTTTTTTATTTTTATTTTTGGAGGAACTCGAGATCCCGAGACAAGGGCTGAGAGACCCGGCATGCGCACACGTCAGAATCAAGGGGAGCTATATTTTCCTGCTATTGAGTATAATTGTTATTTTCAAAAAATTAAAAAATTAAAAAATAGATTACCGAACTTCCGAAAAAGAAAATAAAAAAAAATTAATTATCAAATCGCGTCGAACTACATGGCATACATAATTTCGAAAAATTCGGTCCCTCCTTTCGACTGCAAGAAAAAAAAAACCATCCCCCTCAAACAACCGTCGAATTTTCTCGAGTACTAGAAATTCTCGCACTCCTTACAATCTCGGTAATTAGCTTTCGCGGGCAGCCAGAGTCCAATTAGAAGAATCCCGGCAGGGTCCCTACCGTCGGCTGGGAGACACCGACGCCGACCGAAAATCCCCACCCCGACAGGATATTGCTGTCGAGGACGTTAAAAGACGGTAGGCAGCTCAGACGAATTAAAACGAGAGAAATTCACGAATATCCGTCGGCTTTTACCTTTAATCTCGGCCCGTTTAATCGGCGCTCGGAACGATTTTGTGTTCAAGCCCGGCCCACCCACGATTTTAATTGACGACTGTTAGTTCAGTATTTAAAAAAAAAACACACGTGTCTCGTTGTCAGTGTATTTGTTTTTTATTTTTTAAATATATATATACATTTTTTTTTTCGCTCTCGATCTCCGACCTTCCGAATTTTTGTCTCTCTACCCGCTCGGTATTTGTGTTTTAATCCGTGACGTTGTGCCAAAAGTAAATCGTTCGTCGTTCTATATATATATATATTTTTTTTTTTTCTTCATCTTCTGTACATTTTTGTTTTCTGTTTTGAGTACATTAATTATTATTTGTTATCTCTCGTACCTCCCCCGCGCCTCGCGTACCCAAGGGACACCGGATTAAAAGTTATACTCAATATTGCAAATTGGTGACGAAAAAAACCAGAAGAAAAAAAAAAAAAAAAAAAGTTCTCTGCTCGATTCTGTCGCGTGTGTCACACGACGTGTCTGTAACCTCGGACGTCTGTGGGTTCTCGCAGTTCTGGCGATGCATGAGACTATTTTGAAATGCCCAACGCCTGGCTGCAACGGTCGTGGTCATGTCAGCTCCAATCGGAACACTCACAGAAGTCTCTCGGGATGTCCCATCGCAGCTGCGAGTAAGCAGGCCGCACGCGAGGCCCGCCACAAGGCTCAAGGTAAGGCGTTCGTTTTTGGTTCTTGATTTTTTTATTTTTTTTTACGTGACAAGCTTCTTCACGACAATTGAAAAAAAAAGAAAGAAATGAACATCATCGATCAACGTAAATCAATCGACGAGAACAATTGAGCATCGCGTTTGACGCCTCGACGAGAGTCTCGACGATCCCCAAAGACGAGGAGACACAAAGTAGCATTGATTTTTTTCTTTCTTTTCTGCAGCTCATTTTTTCTGCAAGAGAGCCTTTAGTCAGCTTCTTTTTAAAAACATTCTCTAATCATAATTACACCGATTAATTGAAACTGGAAGACCGCACCTGGTTTGGACTAACCCGAAGCTTGCAATCGTTATCGGGAAAACTTACATTGGCGAAGAAATCAAAAACGTTGCTCCAATGAAATTCTTGACCGCTGTCACGTATCGCAAAAAGTGGCTTCCCTAGCTAACCGATAATACAATATAATGTAACATAATAATACAAATATTTATAATTATTATATTTTTATATAATAATTTTTTTATCGTTCGCCAGAAAATCAACTGTTTAACGACCCTGGTGATATCTGCGTGAGACTAAGTTCCACCAAGTTACAACGGCCGTGTTTTGCATAGGACAAACTTCGCTGAGGGAAGTTCACTTACAGAATAAAATTCTACGACCGACCATTTTTTTTTTCTGCCTAAAGCCATGCTTTGACAAAACCTTGCGAAATTTGATTTCGTGCAGATATCTTTAAGGTCATAACTGTTTACGAAAAGTGACAGCTGTCAATGATATCATTGCAGAAACGTTTCTAACTTCCATGCTGTAGAAATTACTTGGTCGAGGCGACAAATTATTTCTCCCGTGTGCCGTTTGAAAAATCGACACGTCGCATCGACAGCCATGTCACTTGCGATAAAGCTGAATGAAGTTCCGAGCAAGAGCCGAGTGGTCTTCCAGGATCAATCCTACCGCATTGTTCGATCCACTTTTACCGAGGTATTAATTGAAACTCGGAGACCGCACATGGTTTCGATTGACCCGAAGCTGGCAATCATTATCGGGAAGTCGTACACTCCGGGCCATCAATCGAGGACCAAATTTTCACAATTGTTTGTCCAAAATGTTGTGGATTTATTACGAAAGTCGATTTCTATCACTGCATGGGTCAAATCAAGGAAACTATTGAAAAATGAGCCATGGTGCATTAAAATCGGTTAAAAAATACGGATTTTACTTTGAAAAAACGTAACAAAAAGGTACTTTCATGGAAATGTGCATTTACCACTTGTTGTTCTTGCAAAACCATCATAAGTGACATTTCCCTTGGTCGTGGACACATGCAATAATACAAATAAACTTCCTTTACTGTCAACGAGTGCATACAATTTTCGATAAACAATTGCAAAAATGTACCACTAATTCGACCAATGTGCCACTCAATAACAACCCCAATTTGGTTGCGTCAACGAACTCAGTTGTTCGAATCAACCAATAATTTCCCTCCATGTACCGTTCGAAAAATCATGTCACATCGACGGGCTCAACAAAGTTCCATTCCGTCCTCAACGACCAAGTGGTCTTCCAGTATATACCCTACGGCGTCGTTCGATCCACCTCCGCCAATGCAGCCATTTCATAATATCATCCTTTCTCTCCCCCGCAGTGTCGGGGATTCCCCCAGAGTTCATAAGCACGAATCTCCTGCCAGGCTCGATGGACATCAAGGGTTACCCGTTGTACGCATCTTCCGCTCAAGAGTCTAAATCCGTCGTCGGTTCGCCCGCCTACGACTACTACGCAGCGACGAAAGCCGCCGGTATAAACGTCAAGCCCCCGAAGACCCCGGAGGAAAGCGGCTCTTCGCGGCCGGCGAAGGTCCCACCGAAGTCCGAGAGTTCCGGTTCGAGTGGTTGCTGCAACAGCGGCAGCCTGTCGTCGAGGAGCCAGCCCAGCGGCGGCGACCTGCTGGTACCGAAGTCCGAGGACGGCGCATCGGCGAACGGTTGCCGGGTGAACAACTCGCCGCCTCCGCCGCCGCCGCCCTCGGTGCGGCAGACCTACGACCCCTATCTAAACCAGGACTCCAACTCGTCGTCGATGTCGTCGATGGAGGCGATGGGCTCGCGGTCCATAGGAGCGACGATCCACCATCCCGGTCAGCACGCCTCCCATCACGTCTTACCGATGCAGCCGACCGTCACCTACCCCATGACGATGGTCGACGACACGAGAATGACCCATCAGATGTCCCAAAGATCGCCGTACGAGTCCTCGGCGATGATGGCGGCGGCCGCGGCCGCCGCGGCCTCGGTCACCACGACGGAGGACATCTATCATCACCGAACGGCCGAGCACGCGAGGGCTTACATGCATCCGAGCTCGAGCAACATCGCCAGGCCGGTCGTCACGTACTCGAACGATGTCGTCGCGTCACGGGGCTACGAGAACGCCGTAGTCAGCGCCGCGAATCATCGACCTTACGACCCTGGCACCGCGTCCGCCTACGACAGATACGACACCCAGAGCTGCACGCCCTTTCAGCCCCAGCAACAGCAGCAGCAGCAGCAGCAGCAGCAGCAACAGCAGCAACAACAACAGCAGCAGCAACAGCAGCAGCAACAGCTGCACGCGAGGGCGAACATGTACTATCTCGGTCAGACCGGAATGACGCCCGACGAGCAGGAGAGAGCTTATCACCAGGAAGCTGCCGCGGCGGCGCAACAGCAACATCACATGGCGATGGCCGCCGCGGCTACTGCCGGTGTCATGATCAAGTCGGAGGACGTCAAGTGCGTCACGAGCGCGCAGGTCCAGCAGATGCAGAAGGCCGGAGGTCCTCCGACGTCGCCCGGAGGTTCGGTCATGGATCTTTCGACCTCGAGCGTCACTTCGACGAGTCCGCAGGTGGGATAACGATGGATTTACTCTTTTGCCTCGTCATTGAGGTCTTGCATGCTTGTTTGCTGTGCTTTGTCGCGCGCTTGGCTGAGGTCCGAGCTGGAGACCTCATCGTCGGTTCCTCAAATCATCCCTCTCTGCCGTTGGCCACATTCGAGACGAATTTCGGAGAACGTTTTTCAATATTCTCGGCGACCTCACTTCCGGTTTGAGAATCTAACTTTTGAACCGAAAGTGACGCCCAATGGGAAAACGTCACTTCCGGTCGTAAACCGTTCGGCGATTAATTTTACGTCGGTTTACCGTGGACAGTTCAACTTTGTGGTTGGAAAGTTACACAGTCGCACGGAAACTCACATAGAGTGTCGAGGCAAGCGCGCGAGCGGAAAATCTCGCTAGCTTATAATAAATTTCTCAACAAAAACAACATAGTTATTATATATTATATATTATATATTATATATTATATATTATATATTATATATTATATATTATATATTATATGTTATATATTATATATTATATATTATATATTATATATTATATATCATATATTATATATTATATATTATATGACGTAAAAAAATGAACGTTTCCCGTGTTTCAGGCACCGCCTTACGGCTCCAATAGCTTGAGTCCACAGTACGGAGGTGGACAGACGGTGGGCGGAAGTCCTCAGGCCGCGGCGAGTCCGCATCTGACGGCGAGTCCGCAGGTGCCGAGTCCTCAGGGTCAAACTCTAGATCTCAGCGTGAACAGGCTTCACAGGTCAGATTACTTTAACTCACTGTGCAGGGAAAAAAAAAATGTCTGTCTCAAGCGTCAGTAGTTGACTCGATGATGATTGGATTCAACAGCGGAGCTCCGAGTCCCCAGTACTCGACCGGACACGGAGAGGCCGTTCCGGTACCAGTGGGACCACCTTTTCCGGCGCCGCGACCGATCGAGGAACAGACGGAACCCGTGGATTTCTCGACGGCGAACGAGCCCGTCAACTTCAGCGGCGGTCCCGGCATCAGGCCTGTGGGTTTCCCACTTCCGGGCGTCCACGCGGCTGCTTACAGTCGCGAGAGCACCCCGGACAGCGGCGTTTCACACTACATGGACGCCTATCGGGATCCGAGCGGTGAGTTACGTGGTAAAAAAAGTGTTTCGTAAAATCGGAATACGAAGTTTAGTAAAAATAATTTTGTTGAATAAGTGACAAAGTCGTTTTTTTTTTTAAGGTTTGAATAGACAAACCTGCCCTCTTATTTTCCGTGTCGTTGACAATTTCAGTTTGCTGTTTTGTTTGTGAAACTAGAATCGGACGGTGGGATCGGAAAATTAACAAATGAAAAATTGTGAACCCTTCAAATTTATCTCCTCGCCCAATCCATATCACGATCGATCACGATACATCGGCGACACGAAGAAAAAAATCGATGAAAAAAAAAAGAAAAATCTACCCCCGATCGAGAATCCATCAGTCCAATTTTTCAAACCCGATAAATTCCCTCCGCTTCCACGCGGTCATCGTCGATCGGTCCCTACAGCCAGCAAGTGGAGTCCTCGAAGTAACAGCGTCGAAACGTAACTCCCCGAGGGCCCGAAAGGGCTGTGTACGCTCGTCGCCGAGGACCAACCCCGTGTCACTCCCGATGGAAGTGGCCGAGCGCTCCGGTGCGCGCTTCACGCGTACGCGCCCGAACCACCCTCCACCTAGTCGGGCATATCATGGAAACGGAACAAAGAGCTCGACGCCCACTGGGAGGAGAGACTCGCTTGCACGTGGTTTGAAACGACACTAAAAAAAAAAAAAAAAAAAAAAAAATTGCCAGAAACTCGTGTGTGCGTGCCGAGCGCTCGGGGGAGGGAAAAGTACAAGGCTCTCGTAATAGAAGAGCAACGCTACTGCTCGACTTTCATTTCGTCCTCCGTTACCTCCCCTTTTCAACCCACCCCCCCCCCCCCCCCCTCCCGCCCCCCGAGCACACGCGTCGTCGTTTTCAGGCACGCTATTTTCCTCCATATCTCCTCTCTTTGCCTTGGCACGTATGCATACCGAAACGACCGGGAAACATCGTACCACGCGTCGCTCTCTATAGGTGTGCTCCAGTCTCGCTTCAGCCGCCGCTGAGGCCTCCTCTCATTCTCCTCGCTTCTCGTCCGGCCAACACGGCCATTGTTAATTATCAATATTTCGCGTACACGTTACGGGGGGCGGGGGGGGGGGGGGGGGGGGGGGGGGGGCGGCGGGACGCTCGCTGTACAGAGAGAATGAAGAGGACGAGGGCAGAGAGTGAAAAGAGAACGCGAGCCAACGACGGCGCAATATTGTCCGACTACGGCGAGGACGCGGGGGAGTAGTTATTGAAATTGAAACATTCGAATACAACGCGAGAGCCGAGGCCGACGAGGCGCCGACAGCGCGCGGCGTATGGCCCGCACACAACGTCGTCCGATCACGCACGTACCTTTTCTACTGACGTTAGCAGTCCGATGTACGCCCGAGGCTTTCATGAGCTGTGGAGCGGATGGGGGATTTTTCTTTTTTTTTTTTTTTTTTTTACGGGATGCACGCGAGCTGGACGATAAAACGGGATAGCCTTTTTTTGCGGGACGGGAGATGCGGATTAATCGGGGAGGAGACGCGAGTGTTTCAGTCAAGTTTTTGTAACTCGATGCCGTTCTTTGCCACTTTTCGCAATGGGACATATTTTTTTACATATATTCTTTTTTTTGTATTGATGGAGTAATGATTATATTTTTTTTCTCCTTTTTTTTGCGGGATGGACGTGAGCTGGACAATAAAATGGTATAGTCTCTTTGCGAGATGGGAGATGCGGATTAATCGGGCGAGGAGATCGGAAAGTCGCAGTCAAGTTTTTGTAACTCGATGCCATTCTTTGTCACTTTTTGCAAAGTGAAAAATTGTGAAATAATTTTTTCATACTTCGCTGGACTAATGATTCCACATTTTTCCTTGTTTTTTTTTTTTTTTTTTTTTTTTTGTGCGAATTGCACAAGAGTCGGACGATAAAACGGGATACACTTAGTTTTAGCGGGGAGGGAAATACGGATTAATCGGAGGAGGAGACGACAGGGCCTCAGTCAAGTTTTTGCAACTCAATGCCATTCCTCATCACTTCGCAATGTGAAAAAAATTGTAAATTACGTTTTTTTCTTTTATCTCGCTGGACCAACGATTCCAATTTTTTAATTATTTTTTTTGCGGAAGACATGCGAGCCTCACGATACGCCGGTGCAGATTTACCAGAGAAGGAGATAGGAGACTCGTAATCAAGTTTTTGTAACTCGATGCCATACTTCGTCACTTCGCAGTGTGCAAAATTGACGAATACTTAATCTTTTATTTTTTATTTCGCTGGGCTGTTGATTCTAATTGCTTTGTTCTGTGTCTGTATTTTTAGCCTACGGACCGATGAGCCCCCACCCGGGATACGGAATGACCGGTGTCCAGGCCGAATATCCGGGCAACACTTACACGCCTTATCCGACAGCGGGCTACAACTGCGGTGGAAGTTATCCCGGCGGGCCGGTGACGTCGGGCTATCAGATTCCCGCGGGTTATACACCGGCGCCGTGCTACAGTATGCCGCCTCCGCAGCACACGATGGGTGGCCTCGACAAGCCCTCGGGCAAGGATGACGGGTAAGGCTCGCCTCTGCGAAATCGAATTTTAATTAACGATTATTAATTAAACGGCCCGTAACGGGCGGCAGTTCGCTCGATCGAAACCAAGCCCGACGCCGCTTTTATCTCGCGGTGCGGACATACGAATTCTCATTTTTTTGTTTCCGGACTGTCGTGTCAACGCATCCTTCCTTTGATATCGCTTCATCGACTCTTAAGGAAAGGTTTCGAAGATTTCAGGCAAAAAAAAAGTTTTTTTTACTGGTACGAAAATCAAATCTTTGTCGACTCTTAAGGGGAGGTTTCGACGATTTCCGGTAAAATAAGGTGTTTTTTTTTTTTTTTTTTTGCGGTACGAATATCTTTGTCGACTTCTAAGCGATTCCGACAATTTCAGACAATAAGAAAATTGTTTATTTTATCGGAACAAAAAAAAATTGTATAAAAAGTGTCCCCCTATCGATCGATCGTAACGATATCGTGATCATATAAAAAAAAATGCCAGATACGAGTAAAAAAAAGTCTAGGAGGAAATGCTTCTAAATCTAAATTTTCAAAAAACAAAATTAATCTTCTGCAATCCCTTAGTTACGAATCTGGCAATTTTTCCACACGATCGGAGCCTTTCCGATCGCGATCCCTTCGAATCTGTACAACTACCATTCCCATCGATAAAAAAAAATAAAAAAATAAAAAATGTATCCTGAAACCATCGAAGCCCTCTTGAAGGCCGAAGGGGGTCGTTCCGATCCCGCCAAATATTTCTCGACCAGAATTATCCCAAGACAGTTCGAGGCAATCATTTTTTCTTTCCTCGCGTTCCACATGTGTGCCGAACGTTGCAATGCGCAGATGAACCTCGAAGACGATCGCTTGATGCCTTCTCTCGTCGACGGGCCAGAAGCCCGTTCATATAGAACGCCCCCCCCCCCCCCCCCCCCCCAGTCTCGGCATAACGCGGGGCGCTTCCACCACCATTTTGTTAATTAAAGTAATTACTCTTCGTAGCGAAAGTGCCAACCTTATTCTAATTGACGTAAAGCTCGGTGGGTTGGTGTGGCGAAGCGGGGGTGGGGGGGGAGGAGAGGGGGTAGGAGAGAAAAGAGCGAGAGCAGGAGGGATGCGAAGGTGAAGGAGGAACGAAGGGAAGGAGGGCAAGAGCTCCGAGGGTGGATAAGGCCGCGGGAAAGGCGCAACCCACTGAGATCGGAACCGGGGTATAATCAGTTGCCACCGCACTGGATTATGGGAGCTAGAGTGTACCCCGTCGTCTCGCGGGCCTCTGGAGAACCGGCGAAAACGGACGGAGCACATAGACATGTATATACATATATATATGTATATATTATATATATATAACGTATACGCACAGACACACGCGCCATCGAGGCGAACGATGCCTCTGAGAAACTGCTGCGTGGTCCTCGTTTGGCGAACCCTTTCTTGTATTAAACCCATTCAAATTCGATGATCCGAAAACACTTGACCCTCTCGCGAACCGCCGTCGATTCTTCATAAAACATTTCTCCTCGTACATTTCTTATATTCATCAACTTGGACGATTATTAATTTTTTTAATACCAAATAACCGCCAATTTCCATCCCAAGAAAAAATGTCCATGAAGAACAAAAAATCGAACATCATTTTCTAAAAAAAAAAAAATTTTAAATAAATAAAATGATTCCGCTTACAGATAATCACTTGTCGATCTCCCTTTCGGCTGCATCCCCGTTGACAAAACGATCCGACTCTCCCGTACAGCGAGACCATTCCTCTCGAGCCGGAGGGGCGGCCGGCTTCGATAGCGATACTTCAACGTTATTAATGGCCCGGGCCAATATAACCACCTAATACAGCGAGAGCTCGTGTCCTAACCGTATTACGCTTATATCGCCGGCCACATATATCCTCCGTCCGGAACCGTACCTCGGACGTTTATTGGCGCGGCAGCTGTCATGTGCTCTCTCACTCCCTCAGCCATATCGAATTATTTATCCCTCACGAATTTAATCTACCGATCGTCCAAACATACACTTACAAAAAAAAAGCGGCGCATTCTCACGTCTTGTCCCCAGAATCGTAAAAAAATTATTGACAATAAGAGTTCAAACTACGGAATTCATATCGACATGGAAAATTAATTTGGCAAGTAGGTTGGCCAACGGGGATGTGCTCTCTCATTTACTCAGCCATATCGAATTATTTATCCCTCACGAATTTAATCCACCGATCATCCAAACATACACTTACTAAAAAACGCGGCTCATTCTCACGCCTTGTCCCCAGAATCGTAAAAAAAAAATTATTAACAATAATTGTCCAACCTCCAGAATTGATATCGACATGGAGAATTAATTTGCCAACCAGGGTCGGGTAGGAACCGGTGTTGGGGGGGCGGGTTGGGGGTTGGTCGATGCTCTACGTCGTACGAGGATTTAGCTCGTTAGGGGTGAGGTCGAGATCGGCTCGAGGACAGGCCGTTATCTCGTCCATACTAGCTATGCCCGAGTGGAAAGAGGTCGAAATCTCCTCCACCACCCTCCACCACCCCGTCGGCTCTTATGCGATGCCGTAGAGAGAGATACGTCCGCGCAGGCGATGGGGGGGGGGGGGGGGGGGGGGGGGGGGGGGCAAAGTGGGGGTCGGGGGGTTGGAGAGAAATTGAGAGAAGGTCGGAAGAGCTGCTGAGAGAAGTGGTTAGACGGTACCGAATGGGGGTGCGGGGGGGTGGGGCGGGGGTGTAGCAGAGAATCCCGAAGCCGGAGGATAGACCGGAGGTACGCCGACGGCGTGATTGCACTCAAGTCCTCCGGCGGGCCCCCGCAGCATCCAGCGGACTCCGAGGGGGAGCTCGCCGGCTTCGCCCCGGCAATATCGCGGCCACTCAAGGGTCATCCAGGTTTCGAGCTTTCTCATAGCAGCAGCCAGCTGCCTCGGCCCGTTCGGCCCGCCGCCGTCGAGCTCCTCTCGCGAAAGTCGGGACTATCCTGGGGCTGCCTGTCCGAAGCCCCGGACGGGAGGAGAGCCTCAGAATATCGCCGAGCGGAGGAATACCGGCCACGGAACACTCCGCAAGCTGACCACGTAGCTTTCATGATCTCCTTTCTATTCGAAATCGTCTGGCGCACTCGAGGGCTCCTCTGGCACTCTTCAACTCTCATACCGACCTCACCCGGGCGGGGGATATTTAAACGGTTTTTTTTTTTTTTTTTTTTTACAGTCATCTTCGCCTTGGGAATAATAGATGGGGTTTTGTAAATGAGCGTTAGCGTTTGAGAAGTTAGTTTTTTAGTATAAATAAAGCATAGTTTTTTTTTACGATTTTTTGCTGGAATTTATAAAAAATGTGTCGATTGAAACAAACATTTTTGTTGTACCAAATAACTTAAGTTTCATTAATGAAGTTCAAAATTAACTTCATTAATTGAACTTAAGTTCCAACTTAACTTCATTAATTGAACTTAAGTTCGTTTAACATTCAACTTGGACCTCAAGTTGAATATTAAACGAGTATAGAAAGTTTCGACTTAAGCAAGAAGTTCGACTGGAGCTTCGAGCTTGGGACTGTAAATTCGGCCCTCAGAACAATTGCGATCTCCGAGTGGATCCAGAAAGAGTCTATCTGGATCACGACAATACAGGAATTCCCAGCCGCTCCTAAGATCACCAAAGATGTTTTGACATACAATTTTATTGAGTTGTACCATGCAACTATATTTTTTATCGTGTATTACGAGCGAGTATGAATGAGGATAAGGGATGATAAGGAGTTGTTGATCTGTTCGATGTGCAGTATGAATGTGAGGAGGCAATCGTTGAATTACTCACCGCGGGGAAGCCCCCGGGGCCGCGACGGCAAGGAGCTCATACAGTGTCCCACGTCTTCCTGTGACGGCATGGGTCATGTATCCGGGAACTACGCTACCCACAGAAGGCAAGGCCTCCAATTTGATCTGACATCGACGTTCCCCATATATATTTATTTATTTATTTATTTATTTATTGACTATTTTATATCATATCAAATTTTTTTGTTTTTAATTAGTTCGCCTATCTTTGGATAAAAAATTAACGAAGCATGCACTTTTCATTCACTTGACAATATTATTATGATTTTTATTTACTTTCTTTTAACCTTAATCCAGCACGACTCCCGCTGAGGTGCTCAGACACATTGAAAAAAAAAGTTAAATTACAAAAGCTTTTTACAGACGTGACATTTCCAACATTCACCCACTTCGCATATATTATGATGCTGAACTAATCAAGCATGCACTTTTCTCTCCCTTGACTATATTATTGTTATTTTTATGTACTTTTTTGCCTTAATCCAGCATGACTTTCGCTGAAGTCTTCAGACATTGAAAAAAATGTTAAATTGTAAAAAAAAAGTTACATTACAAAAGCTTTCTAGAGACGTGACATTTCCTACATTTACACAATTTATCCATGTTTTTGTTTTCATTATAAATCTATATCTGTTTCATACGTTTCATTAATCTGTGTAACCCCCTTGAAATATCTTCGGTACCCTATTAAGAACCAAGGTGTGTAGTTAAGTTCGTGTTTGAATGACGTTTCCCTCCAAACCCCCTAGACCCGACCCCTACGAAAAGGGATGACAAAATCATCGTCGTTTTTTGGTACTTTATTTATTATTTCTCTTGTATAATTATTAACATTATTTACATCACATCGTTTAGTCCGATATAAACAGATTGTTTATTTATTTTCTTATTTTATTTTTTATAAAACATGAAGAAAAAAATCGAGATGTCTCGAGGCCAGTCTCGAGTGGGCAGCTTAGTAGCGAACTGTTGTCAATGACCCATGTCCGGTTCACAGGCATATTTTAATCGTTCGACAAACGATGTTAACCAAGAATGAGAAGCAATATGACAATTGGCAATGTGAGTTTCATTGGGGTCAGGTGTGACTGTGCCCTCCCTGCTCTCTCTATATCCCTTCTCGGTGTACTTTTTTAGAGTTTAAGAACGTGTCTGTTCGAACGTCTCAAACGAGAGCGTTATTTTTTAGAGGAAAAAAAAGTCGAGATTAAACGAAAGTATTGATAAATTCATTGAAACCATATATATATTTTTTTAATACGCTGAACGAGAGCTACACCTCATGAGTGATCCAAAAAAATATGGAACGAGACGTTGCCACTTGCTGCATGCTGACTCATTCGACTCTTAGGAATTAAGGAATTAGCACCATTTTTTTTTTTTTTTATTACACGATTTAATATAAGTTGAGTTTTAAGATTTTTAATATTTCGTAAGATTCGCGCGTGGCTCCGAGGCTGCATCCTCTGGCAACGTCGCGAATGCATGCGATGACTTGGTGATGAACAAAATATATATATTGTTGCTTGCGAACGGAGATGGTGCAATATCTGATCTTCCGATTACTCGTCTTTTACGTTTGATAACATGATCGGTCGGCCTAGTTTTTTTTTTTTTTATTACTTAAAGGTGATCGGAATATTCTTTTTTTTGCTTAAAAGTGATTGGAAAATTCGATTTAAAAAAATTGTAAATTATTGGAAAATTGGATTTATTAAAACCATCTCCTACTGTGAGGAAAACTCCGTGAGGTGTAATTTCGGAGGATCGACGTTCGAAGAGAATCCACAGATATCGGCGTTTCTATTTAAAAAAAAAATTTTAACTGATCTCCAGCAAATTACGATTTTTTAAATTTAATCTTGCAGTCTGTCCGGATGTCCGAGGGCGGATCGTTCGCAAATCCAGGCACACTCGCAGGAATTGAAGTGTCCGACGCCGGGTTGCGACGGCTCGGGTCACGTTACCGGAAACTACAGTTCCCACAGAAGTCTGTCCGGCTGTCCGAGGGCGAACAAGCCGAAGAGTAAACCGCGAGACGGTCAAGACTCCGAACCTCTGAGGTATGCATAGTTACCCAAAAAACAAAAAAATCTATTTAATTTCAAGACTCGCCAATTTGTTTACTAACGTTTCGCAGTACGAATAACTTTGGTTAGTTAAATTCATTTAATTTTTATACTAACAAACTACTTGTTATTTTCAATGGTGACGCAGAATAAAAAAAATCAATTTTATTTCAAGTGTTGCAATTATCTTTTTTTCAAACGTTTCGCCATACGAACAACTTTCGCTAAAGAATGTTTTATTTTTTATTAAAAAACTAATTGTTATTTTCCAATATTGACGTAGAAGATTAATCGACCGTTCGTTCGGCTTTAATTCGTGGATGCATTAAAGCTAAATTCATCCCGGCAGTGTGAGGGGAGAGGGGGTGGAAAACCACGAGCTCAAACGGAAGGGGAGAATTTCCCTTAGCTCGCTCAACCCCCCCCCCCCCCCCCCCCCTCCGCAAACCCTGTCTTCTATTAACCCTCGAGTTAAGGCGAAGACGCTGACTAATATGTGGTGGTTTCCGCTCGTTTCACGCTACCTATCTCGCTCCTTCGGTTCTATCGCATCTTATCCTCTGTGTGGGATGTATGGTGATGGTGCTTGTCGCTCTCCGCTCGGCTACAGATGTCCGATTCCCGGTTGCGACGGCTCGGGACACGCGACCGGAAAATTCTTGTCGCATCGCAGGTAAGAAAAAAATGAGACTCGATCAGACCCCTGGAAGATCGCGCGTGGAGCTCCGACAAAGTAGGAGCATTAAAAAAAAAAAATTATTTCGCACATACAACTTTTAACTCCTTGTTTTGGCGGAACAGTTTTTTTTTTTCTAAATATATCTTCATAAATTTTTCATTGAAAAAATTTAGCAACATTTCACGAATCCATCACATTTGAAAAATGTATTTTGTTGGTAGAACTTTCAATCCCTTGATTGCCACAGCATCACGTTTCCCGTTTTGGTGGAACAGCGATTTTCTTCTAAAAATATCTTCATCAATTTTCATTTTTAAAGTTTGGAAAAATTTAACGAATCCCGAAAAAAAATAGTTTGTTCGGAGAACTTTCAAGCCTTTGACTGCCACAGCATCAGATCTACCGTTTTTGGCGGAACAGCAATTTTTTCGAAAAATATCTTTATAAATTTTCACCAAAAAATTGTTGAAAAAATTGGAGGAGCATTAAGGCATCGAAGAGAAAATTGCGATATCTTAATGTCGACCAGAAATCCATTAAATTTTATTTTTTAATCAGGTTGTTTAACGATCGGGAAAAAATAAATAAACAATAAATCGATGAATACGGGGATGGAAAAAAATATCCGTGATCTTCCAGGATCGGCGATCGGTCCTCTGCGAAATTCTCCGTCGGTCTAAATTCGAAACCAAAAAATCACTTCGCATCTAGAAGCGTTTTTGTTTTTACAACGAAGGGTCTCTTGTCTGTTAAAGCGCTTCCGGTTGCCCGATCGCGAACCGCAACAAGGCGAGAGTCCTGGAGTCCGGCGGTACGCTGGAGCAACACAAAGCCGCCGTTGCAGCCGCGACGTCGATGAAATTCGAGGGTGTCAACTGTCCGACACCAGGATGCGACGGTATTGGACACATTAATGGATCATTCTCGACTCACAGATCTCTATCGGGATGTCCGATCGCCGGTCACGCTATTAAAAAACCCAAGTTCGAGGACATGGCGAGCATGTACAACAAAGGAATCACCGGTGAGGACGTAGTAGTTGAGGAATAATTACTCAACAATCCGTGGGGTTGTGGCGGGGGTTGAAAAAAAAAATGATCCGTCCAAGATTTCAAAAAAAAAAAAAAAAAAAACCATACAGTTATTATCGTGTTCAAAGTTAAAATCTCGAGAACGATGTTCGAGCTCTCTTGTCGATTCGCAGCTCCGCAGCAACGGACGGAACGAATATTTTGTATTTTGCGCGATTCTGACAATCGCGAGTCAGCGCCACGCAGACATGATCGGGGAACGTGAGTGAACCTCCTCGAGCGGCGTGACGAGATCTCGACGAATCGATTAAAACACACACACATACACGTAAACACACGAATTGGCAACATTTTATTTGCAAACAATTTTTTTTTTCGATGCCTCAATTTTCTCATAATTTTTTTTCTTTTCATTGCTGGCTAAAAGTTGCAATTTTTTTTTGTTACGTTTGAAGAAAAATAAATTGACTCCATCGGGTCGATTTTCATTGCTTAGCCAAATTTTAATTTTTTTTTCCTGTACACTACACACTCTACAAAAAAAAAAAAAAGTATAGTATAAATCGGACCTTGTGCTATGCCATGCCCTGCTCTGCTATCCATGCAATGATGTGCTGTCATACCAATGAGATTATCGAAGCCCCATTCCCGTCTCGTTCTACCTCCCTCTACCTCCCCCTATAACGAAAAAAAATATCTTATTCTTTACTCGACAATTTAAGTGACAAAAAGTGATGATTTTAATATTTTTTATTTATTTAATTATTTCTTCCCCGCCCACCGAAACACACCTGCCCGCCTATGTCGATCCTCGGCGTTACAGTTTTTTTTTTCGTTTTATCGACTCGAAGAAGAATTTGGAAGATGACCAACCGGATGTCTTTAATAACAGCTCGACTTCGACGGCTTAAATATATTCCCCTCCCCCCCCCCCCCCCCCCCCCTCCCCCAAATCTTTGTGTCTCTTTTATTGTCGTACAGTATTTATTTATTTTCTTGTGCGCAAGAGGTAATCGCATATCTAAATGAAAAATGGATTGTGTCGAAAAGCCCAAAGACCGACGATGCCGCTACGACGATGAAAAATAATCTATTCTGATTTATTCTGGGGATTCACGATCAGCTCCTTCCTTCGTGTCATTGAGCTTTGAGGAGAACATTTACTTTTGAAGGTAAGGGACTGACGTACTCGCCACTTGTTTCTATGTGTTTTTTCTCGGTGTTACGTAAAAAAAAAAAAAAAAAAAAAAACGTAAGAATCAACCAACCAACCAATCAACAACAGCAACAAAAATTCACACACGAGTGTCTTTATTGTACGAAATCGGCATCCGAGTGTTGGCCGCGATGTATCAAATTTTGACAAAAAAAAATTTGCGACTTATTGCTATTATTAAAATATTAAATTATTATTAAATAATTGTACGAAAAAGAAAACAATCGTGGATAAATCGGTAGTCAACACTCGGAGCCTCCCTTCGTTCTTCTGTTATCTGGTATGATGGCACCTCACGCTACTTGTCCCTATAAATATAATCCTTCAGAATCCTAAAAAAAAAAAATCCATAAATCCTTCAGAGCGTCGTAGCGAGGACCGAGAGCACCGATCGTACGAGTTGGGATTCCCGGATTGACGGCCAACCGATCGTTCACTTTCGTAGATCTCACGTATAGCCGCTCGAGAACGAGATGTCACAAGCGAGAGGCTTAAAAAAAAATTCATTTAATTCAACCCTCTCCACTGAAACCCTATATTTACATCAAAATATCGCTGCTCGCTATTACATATATATATATTTATGATAAATTGTCGTATAGTATCGTGTTAACGCTACAAGACGCCTTTATCCTCGCACACCACTTGGCGATACTATCGCGATATTTAATCTATTTATATAGCATATATATATATATATATATATATATATTTATATACAATTTGTAAAACACAAAGTGTGCACTAACGATGACGAGGTCCTCGAGAGTCTGCTGCGATGCCGGCAGGTCTGCATCGCACCCAACTTTCTTAATTATCGTTATTATTATTATTTTTTAAAAATTATTATTATTATTATTCGGTAATCGAGGACGACTCTCGGAACATCTCCACTATCTCTCTGTCACTCATCCCTCTCGCCTTCTATTTGCACATACGGCATTAATAATTATACTGTTAATTAATTAAATAATCTACAGCCTCCCGGTAAGACTCCCTCGCTCAGTCCCATCGGCAAACAATTGTTTAAACTATTATTGTCAATGAAACGATATCTCGTCGATTTACAATTTAAATCCTGGAAGCGAGGGAATCTTGTCCTAGGACGCGTAGATTCGTCTCTGTCCGCAAAAAAAAAAAAAAAGAAAAACACAAAGGGGTAAAAAAAAATGTTATCGTGTGAAGATTTCATAATCAGAATCGGAATATTCATCTGTAAAAAAAAATGTAAAATCTATTTTACGTGAATGGATCGAATTTATAAAATGTTTCGCTCAAAAGTCCCAAAGTTAAAAAAAAAAGCATAATTGATATTTTTTACATCAAGGGATTTGTAATTTTGAAAAAGGATTAAACTGCTATGACCTTTTTTTAGAATAGATGTAATATTTCCTCAAAAGTCTCAAACTTAAAAAAGCATGATTAATATGTTCGATATCAAGAGGGTTTGGAATTTCGAATGATGCTTAAAATTATTAAATCGCTATGACGATTTTTATAATTATTTGAAAATTTTATCGGTACGATAAAAGGGGTGATTTTTGTACATGCGGCAGGGACGAAGGGACGGTAGAGGGGGGTGGAGTGAGGAGAGTATTATTCGTTTAGAAGGGTTAAAAAAAAAAAAAAAAAGAATCGTAATGCGAGGGTTAGAGATTATTTTAGTCGGAGCCGTTGCGTTAAACGGAGCTTGTATCTCGATTCAGGGGTGGATGCCGGTGGTCCGGCTCAGGGTGGTCCGTTGGGTGCGGGTCAGGGAAGTACCAGCGGTAACGGACCTGCTGGTATCGCCGGTCAGGGCGAGGATCTCTACACATTGGAGGCAGAGATCACCGAGTTACAGAGAGAGAACGCCCTTGTCGAGTCCCAGGTTCTGCGTCTGCGCTCCGATATCGCCACTATGGAAAATCAGCTGAAGCACGGCGACAAGGTGAGATACCCGGCTCAGCCGGTACATGACCTTTTATTATCTGTACGACCGGCGATCGGTCGATTATCTTGCATCGATATAATCGAAATTCGACCAAATCTTTTATTGTCAAAAATATCATAAAAATCTACTCGACCGATCGCTGAGAAAAAAGATTCCTTTTAATTGGACCGATGAAGAAAACAAAAATTATTAGACATTTTTACGTTAACCAATTATTCATGAAAAAAAAATCTACAGATTTCGTGCATCGGTATCAAAATTTAAGAAACAATTAAAAAATCTACTCGACCGATCGCTGAGAAAAAAGATTTCTTTAACTCGCACACATTAAATGAAAAAAAAATATATATTTGGAGCTGCGACCTTAGCGAATTACTGCCTAAAAAAATCTATAGTCTTTGCGCATTGGGAAAATATGGGTAAAAAATATATATATTTAAAAAAAGATTTTTTTCAATACAATCGACTATTTTAATATAATAAAATGTTTAATGTTAATTGTGATTTTTTTTTCATTTGACTATTTGATTTTATTCCAGGAGACCAACGTTATCGCCCATCGAAACAACAATCTAAAAGAGTACTATCACTCGTTGCGCGAGAACGTGATAACGATCCTGGAGCACGTGCGAATACCGAACGCCCCGGGTGGCGCCCATCAGGAGAAAATGAGCCACGAAAATTTCGACAGTTACCTGACGAAGCTGCAGACCCTCTACACGCCCGACGGCTATTGCGCCGACGACAACAACAGGCCGATATACGAGTCCGTTAAAACCGCGCTTCAGGACTTCACTGTTTTACCGACGCCCATCTGAGACCATCCTTAAGGAATATATCAATCGTTACAGCTTCCCCTCAACGGCGTTTGCTGATTTAATGAAAAGCAAAATAAAAACCACCCTTTGCTGACATTCAGTCGCCTGAACCACCGGAAGTTCGCCGGGTCGATGCCAAATCGACGCGCCCCATACACAAGAGAGACAAGAGTTCGAGGAGCAGGTACTAAAAAAAATCGAGAAAAATTCAATCGCGTAAAAAATGTACGCCCTCAAAATATAATTTTCCAACGACCCTTCGATGCTCCGGCGCGTCAAGACGATTGGCTAAAAAAATAATGTTAAATTTACCGAAAGAGTGTCGTTGGAAAATTATGTTTTCACCGCGAGCCAGACCGACGAGAATTCATATCGTCGAGCGCGAGATCTGTCTTACCGACTGTAAATAAGAGGCCGATCGGGCCTTGTAAATAAAAATTCGTCGATTGGTAACTAAATCGCGATGCGTTTATATGTAACACGATAGACGACGAGTGAGAGATCTATAGGCTGGCAAATCTACGAGAGGGATGTATAAACTAAACTTAAAAGAAAAAAAGAACCGAAAAATCTTATGCTTAGACGTGTGTATATCGCTCCTTGGAAAGGCTGCTTAATCGTCGTTCGAACAATTATCGTTATAAAATCGCCCCCCCTCCCCGTCCCGAACAAGATCGGCAATTACAATTGTGCGGTTGCCGCGAAGCGTTTTCGGGTGAAAAAAGCCTGAGAGGCTTCGATCTCTCTTCGCCACCGAAAAAAAAAACTCAATTAAATTAATAATTCAATTAATCGATCACCCATCGCGCTAAGATTCATGGAATAATTATCACATGTACCGTCACTGTTACGATCTATATATATATAAATATATATATAAAACTCAACAGAAAGAGCCATCGCTGCAGCTCCCTGCTATTGCCTACTAAATATATATTGTACGTTTAGTAAAGGGTAATAATCAATTAGTATCGAAGAGGAAAGTTGAGCGAGCGGGCTACGAGAGCTGACATTGTCCATAGATTGTACATATACTTATTACGAAAAAAAAAAAATCACATGCGAGATATCATGATTATCGTTATGGAGTAAAAACCTGTCGGATAGTTCATAAGTGCCACGAAAAAAAAGACGAGGGTTTGTGTTGAAAAAAAAAGAAATCAGAAACCCTTGAGATTCTCGTGGCGGCCAGTCGAATTTTAATCGTCTCTAAGGTGTATATTGTAACGAATTTATTATTGCCAAAAAAGCGCGAACGATCGAAGTGTGAAAAAAAATATTTAAAAAAAAGACATCAACAAAACGTTGAAGCTCGACTTCGCTCGAGCGACGCGAGAAAAATAAAATCGCGTTCGAGTCACGCGAATCAATTACACGAAAGGGTATTAATGAGTAATATATTTAAAACAAAAAATGAGAGGGGAAAAAATAAATTAAAAAAACCCAACGCCACCTCCGAGCCGGCAGAAGGTGCTAGAAACGTGCAATAATTATCACATCCATCCCCTAAGCCCTCTTTCGTTTTTTCATTGATATTATTACTATTATTACTATTATTAATATTATTGTAAATTATTCGTAGAATTCGTTTGCTCCGTGATAAATTTGCTCACTACTGTTATATATCTTGCGTTGAAAGAAAAAAAAAATGTATTTTTTGCGTTACTGTTATCGATATAGATATCGGCTCGAAAATTATTAATTTTGGCGGGATTTATTGAGAGAGAGAGAAAGAGGGGTGCTCGATGAATTATCGCGGAAATCGTTTGAGTCCCAACGTCCCCGCCGACGCCCCGACAGCCAACATCAAATTTGCGTAGGATGAGAGCTTTATGTACCCTCTATCCCGCCCATTGACGAGGAGAAAACATCTCCGGAAAATACGAGTAACATGCCGATGATAATAATGATAAGGTATACAACATTGTAACTACTAGTCAGTAAATAACGTGATTGGAATTGCCATTCGATATCGCAATCGAGATAGAAAAAAAAAAAAGAAAAAAAAACGAAGATTTGAGAACTTCGTGCAGTCGATCGACGTCGACGATCCTAACGAGCCGCGCGGAAATCAATGATTAATAACGATAATCGAGATCCGAAGTATTTAATACCATTGGCGTGCATATGGAGGACAGTCGATATAAAAGAAAAAAAATCGATCGAACTCTACGATAATCGAGGGGGTCGATCGTCTCGACGGGCCAATCAGCGCTTCGATCGGGGAAACCGACTGCACCGTCGTCGAGCGTATTGCCAGAAAAAAAAATGAAAAAAAATAAAAAAGAAAATGATTTTTACCACTGCTAATTAGAACGTGATAATGTACATAAAGTAATAGAACGAGAATCAATTATTTACCTGTGTAAAACCCCGAAAAAAAAATAAACTTACGGAATGAACGACTTACCTTCAGAAATAAAAATAAACAAAAAAAAACAACAACCAACCGATATACTTTAACCAGCACCGTCTAGTGAGAGTAATATAAAAAAAAAAATAACGATTAGCCATAGTGAAACGACAATTACAATTAGTCCGAAACATTATTAGTATTATCATCATTCATTATTGTTCTCGTCGTAAGATGTTAATTTTATTCAGCACCGCTGCGCAGTGAGCGCGAGAGAAATTTTTTGTAAAACAATATTAATTTCGATTGATCTCATCGGGATCACGAGTTTCTCTCGCGACATTCGTGTCACATCAATTGTAATTATCGATGGAGCCGTTCGAGTATCGGACTCGAAAAGGGAAAAAAAACACTATTAAAGTTTCGTTCCTCATGTTTGTCACGATTATTGTTGCCATGGATAAAATTCTACGAATATTATTAAGTTCTAAATATTTATGCTTTAAGTAAGAATAAATGTTACCTCCCATTGAATAAAGGGTATTTATCGATGAATCCTTCTCGTTATTGTTTCGTTCTTTGATTAATTCGATCGAGCACCTTTAGTAGCGTTTTACACTATTATTATGTAATTTTTAAGTAACGAAAAATAATGTACAATCAGTGTATTATAAATAAGGATAAACAATAAAGACATTCTAACTTATACAGCAGTCGCCGGGCGTCTGTGTGCTTCTCTTGGACATACCTCACTCGTGGTATGGCGATCCATGGATCATCTGGATCTACGGATCTATACAGATCATCCGGAGCCTCGAGAATCGTCCGCGGCCGCCGAAACGGCTGTTCGACTGGCGAGGAAACATTCCCAAGTGTTCCACGTTGATTTTGATAATTTCGACATGTGATGTTAATGCGTAAAATTATCATTAATTTTTTCATACGATCAGTCTGCCCGTTTACGAAGAAAATAAATCATTTGAAAAAAAAATGAAAAATCTAAGGAACGCGTATTTTTATTTACAAAAAATAAATTGACAAAAAAATCGATGAAAGAAATGAAAATGAACTGAAAACTCTAAAAATTGAAGAGACGTTTTGTTTATCAGAAATGAAGTGATGTTAATACTTACCTTAAAGTGCAACTATTTTTTTCTACGATCAGACTGTTTGTTTACGAAGGTTAAAAAAAAAAGTAACATGGAATAAATTTGAAAACTCGATGTTTCTCGTATCATTTTACATTTATTCAGTCAATATAAAAAAGAAGCGTCTTATATTACAAAAGAATCGTGAGAAGAAATAATTTTTTCCGACTGTCATCGACACGTACACGTCAAAATATTGAATATCTCCGCTGTGCCCAACAGTCTTTGTTCAATGGAGGCCTATGAATTAGTAATTCACAGTTTCTATGTAGAAGTAGAAAAAAAAGAAAAGAAAACATCACAATAGAAGAAGAAACGCACAAGCGTTTCCCCTTTTCATTTCTTGCACTTACAATCGTATATATATATAGATATAATTTATATACATAATACATTGTTAAATTATTATAATTTCAGTGTGTACGTATCGCACATGATTAATTAAGACGAATGGCAGGGTTTCGATTACTGTGACTCCGTGTGTTATTATTACAATAATAAATTTTTCTTTAATCGTCTCGCACCCTGATTCTCTCTCGTAATCGTAAAAACTATGCACAATCGATACATCCTCGAGTCTGTGATGCACAGACTCGGTCTATCGCGAGCGGTGCGACGTTTTTATGAAAGAAAAAAAAAAAAAAAATCTTTCGATCAGTCGCACCGATCGTACAATTTTTACTACCGCCTGTTTCAACGTTACGTAAAACGCTG
Source organism: Amblyteles armatorius (assembly GCA_933228735.2). NCBI lineage: Eukaryota > Metazoa > Arthropoda > Insecta > Hymenoptera > Ichneumonidae > Amblyteles > Amblyteles armatorius. Next base: position 11,143,953 of record OW121694.1, on the reverse strand, counting down.
TAAATTCAGGCTGGGCTAACTGTCCGTCCGGCTCGTCTGTCGATCCGTCACAAACGATAAATCCCAACCTCGCGAATGGGAATGAGAAAAACAGACGATACTTCAATTGTTATAAATAATCAATCGATGAATGCCTTAAACGATGAATCGTCGGAGGGATAATTTTTCGTAATCGTCAGGGAATTTGTCACGCGATCTCTCGGCGGAGGGTCGGAGATCGATGACGACGCGGTGACGTAGGAATGATTCTTATCAATTTACAGTTCTCCGCCGGTGAATACCGGCTGTCGACGGTTCCGCGCCTCTTGCGCCGACGTCCGCCTCGACGGCCATCGAACGCGACGGTCACGTGACTTCCGCGGAATCGTTCCTCGAGGCTTCGCGCTCTCGGACCGTTCTCGATCCTCTCGAACCCGTTGTTTTTCATCGGCGTGACACCGAGGCCTCTCTCAAGAAGCGACGACGTTTCGATTCCGCTCGACGAACGGCACGTGCGCGTAGAACACGTGAACACCACGGGTTCGGGGTCTTTTCGATCCGACGGCGGAGCACGTCGATGACGTCTGGCTCGTTGACGACGCCGGCCTCACGTCGTAACGGTGGTAACGCGGGGTCGTAGTCGTTGCTGTCTTAAGTCTCGGCGTCCTACGATTGTGATATTGATGATTTATATCGGCACGCGCGCTTCCACGAGCGTACTGGCGAGCCGCGAATTGATCGCGGCGGCAGCTCGGCGTTGATAACCGGGTTTGCATCAGTGATTGCGACATGCCGATACTGGTGTCTCACCTGGGGATGAAAAAACAAAAGTGTTTATATGTTTGTATGTAAAAATTGGGAAAATTGAGAAATTCTTGAATAGGTGAAGTTATCATTGTAAAAGCGGAACCATCGATTTCAGGGAAAAAATATAATGCAGCGTCTTACTTTTATTTTATTTTTTTCTCGGTAATAAAAAATTTGATCGATCATCCGATTTCGGACAATTGAATTAATAAAGCGTTTGATTTTTAGTTATTTTTCACGGGGAGAAAAATTTGGTTGAAGATCCAGTAATACTTCATGCGGTTTTTTTGTATATTTTAAAAATATATATAAGTAAATTGGGAGAATTGTGAGTTCTTGAACACACGAACACTGTTCGTTTTACAGAGAGGACCACCGATTTCAGGGGTGGAAATATAATGCAGCGTTTTATTTTAATATTTTTTTTTATCGGTAATAAAAACTTTCGTCGAAGGTCCGATAATATTTTATGCCGATTGGACAAATTGGTAGGAGAATCGCTGGCTCTGAATGCCCAATGCATTCATCGGACCGATATGTTCGGCCGATATATTCTTTATGATTCGATTATTTATTTTCGGCATACCTCGCGTAAGGCGGAGGTGGCGATGGAGCAGTGGGCTCGACGGATCCAAGACCGCCGGTTCCAACGGTGCCGAGTACGTTTACAACGACCGGTTGCGCCGTCGTCATCGTCGCCGCGCCCGCTACCGCGTTACTGTTACTACTGTTGCTCGACATAACTAATTGAGCGGGATTCAATTTGATAGCATCGTCGTAGCTCGGCGGAGCGTCCGCCACGGCCTCGTAGTCCGGCGGTTTCTGTCTCGAATTCGTGATCGAAGGCTCCTCCATCGATATCACGTGGATCGGATCGTCGATCTGCAAAAAAAAAAAATATATAAAATTAGAAAAAACAGAATTAAAAGAGATTGCTCACTCATGAAACTATAACAAAAGTCGACTGATGAAGAATGATGGGGGCACGTGCAAGAGTGATAAAACGGTGGGCTCGAACGTGCACGATGAGTCGTAGTAATATAAATCCATGCTCGAGATACGTGCTATAATTTAATAGATAGCGCGATAGATAGGACGACCCGGTCGTGTGTGTCTGCGCAGGCATATGGCACGTCAATGACTAAAGTTAAAATGTCACGAAGTGCGCACTGATTGCAACCGAGCCACCATTCAAACGAGACATATGAAAAGATCGGCATAGACGTGGATACAATAGAAAAAAATTAATAAAAAAAAATGAACGAAAAACATAATTTCCAAAGCAGAAGTGACGTATTTCCGATATGACGTCACTTCCGGTCGAAAAAATGAGATTTTCGAAACCGAAAGCGACGTATTTCCGGTACGACGTCACTTCTGGTCGAAAAATGTAATATTCAAGCCGGAAGTGACTTATTTCCGGTATGACGTCACTACCGGTCGAAAAATCGTATTTTCAAACTAGAAGTGACATATTTCCGGTACGAAGTCACTTCCGGTCGAAAAAAAATGTGAATTTCAAAACCGGAAGTGATGTATTTCCCGTACGACTTCGCTGCCGGTCGAAAAATGAGATTTTCGAACGGTGAGCGACGTAATTTCCGTACATCAAATTGTTTAACATTTTTCCATCACTCCGACAATCTTTACATGAAAACTTGCGAATAAAATCCATAGAAAAAAAAAAAGAGAAATCTATAAAAGCGATAAAAGGGAAAAGAGATATAGATATAGATACAGATTAGAGGGAACACCGGGAAGCGGCGAGTACGATGACGTAGAGGCTACGTAGAGAGCTCGGAGCGCAATTGTACTCTACGCGATACTATAGTTTATTCTTGGCCTACGGTACTCTTTCCACCGTTACACTTATATATCTTTTTTTTTCCTTCTCCCTCGCCCTTTTCAAACGGCGGGTCTGTGAGGTGACCGGCCATTATTATCGGCGAAGTCTCCGAGGCCCGCAAGTGTATTAAAAGACGGTGGGAGGAGAAAATAAAATAAAAATAATAGGGCGCATTCGCCGCTGGTAAGCGGGCTGTATGGATATACGCGACATAGTGAGAATATATCCGCTCGTCGTGGAGTTATCTATGGAACTGGCAAACGCTGCGAGGGATAAATATAGAACATTTTCTACCGTCCGGAGTTACGTTCCACCGTATAGTTTCGGGTTAATATCCTTAGGTGAGGCTCTAAACGCGGCTCTGCGACCCTCTTTCGGGAAGCACGCTAGCCGAGTTACTTCTGTAATGTTCACTGTAGACGGCTTTTGTGAGCTTGTGTGTGTGTGCGGGGGCGCGACTCGCCGGAGAACGAGAACTCGCGGATGCAACCCTTCGAGCTTGCACGTCACGAATCGACTCTAGCGAAACCGATCTCGCTGACGAAAAGCCAATCTCGTCGGTGAGCGGTTGATCGTTTCGCAACGATTTCGTCGTCATGTGCAAATTTAAGAAACATAAATTAGAATATAAAATTATGGAATATAGAAAAAAAATTGTTACTAAAAAAAATAGTTTTTAGTTATTGGTACGTTAAGTTTGATGAACGATTTTCAGGAAAAATTAATGGAATTTTAGAATGAAATTTAAGTAAATTATGAAAAGTGAAAGATTTATGGAGTTTCTAATGTACTGTGCGTGATTTTTTCATCGCAATTGTGCATTAAATTTCATACGTTTTTTTACAGCGCATATAGAATTTGAAAAAAATTGGAGTGAAAAAAAATGGACAATATTATTTTCCAAATGTTTTCAATTTTTATTCAGCAATGAAAACTCTTTTAAAATTGTTTATATACGGCACTGGGGATTTAAATACACGACAACGGTGTTGCAAAAAAAAATTAAATAGAGTGTACATTGAACCGGAAGCGAAAAAAACATTAGCACGAAATGCCGTTGGGAAAAGCTCGAGAAAGGTAATCACGCGAAAGAGCCCCTGACTAATGATTTTTTCTCACGTATATAGTTGCTTACTAATTAAATTCATTTAATTGCAAAGTTCGGGTTGGTTTTTTTTAGCTCGGAGAGATGAACTTTTTTTTTTAAGGAAATTCAATTCGAGACGAAAGTATGAAATTTATTATACGACGAGCTCGGGAAAGTTTGCGAATGAATGACGAAGCGGTGAATGCGAAGGACGATATAATATCAGAAGCGTCCACCTGTTCGTCGCTTTGAAAGCTCTGCCAGGGCGATGAATATTGATGATGGAAAAACTCGCGATCGGGAGGCATGAAAAACCTCTAGGGTAGGATAGGACCGATCGTCGCGAAAAATGCCCGTGTCTGTGGTAGACTTTTCCCGACAGAATGTATAGCTGACACCGTAACAGATCACCGAGGAAAAAACTTAAATGTGACAACATATTTTTCATACGTTTCGGTGAATATAATTTTCCGAAGAAATTTACCCAAGAAATTTGGCGAATAAATTTTCCGAAGAAATCTTCCGAAGAAATTTCCCGAACAAATTTCCCGAACAAATTTCCAGCACAAATTTCCCGAACGAATTTCCCGCACAAACTTCCCGAACAAATTTCCAGCACAAATTTCCCGAACAAATTTGCCGCACAAATTTCCCGAACCAACACGTACACTGCATTACGAATAAATTTTCTCGTGACAAAAATCGCTGCTTTTCATATAATTTTTTCGCAAGCTTCGTTTCCGTGCGGGGGTGGGTGGTTGACCCGGATCGATCTAAAAACGTTTCGCGATCCTCGACGAGGGCCCTCGACCCCGTCGTACGATTTTCTTCGTTCCGTAAGAAACGAATACGCGGACGGCAATCGGGGCAAAGGGGGTTTTCTCAGCCCCTCATCGATAGCCTGGTTCGCGTTAATGCACAGACGATACATGTAACGTCATAGAGTTCAAACGAGTCCGCGGGGCAATCCTATAATACCTCCGTCGTCTATGCGACTCTACGTTGAGAAATCGTATTTATAGACAACCGAGTGGAAGTAGAGTTTCGCCAAACGGGAATTGAAGAGGGGAAAGAGGGGGACGGTAAAAAAGAAAAGAAGAAACGGGTGAAATCCAATTCCATACGTAAAACTCGCTCAAGCTCTCGGGGGGCCGCGGTGTCGATGCACCGACGTGTCTGCATTTTATAACACGCGGATCGCCAACCATGTGTGGGTGCCTTCGAGTGGCATAGCGGGGAATCCATCATTCTGTGGTTATTTTTGCACACCCATCTCCCAGTACAATGTAATACAGCTATGAAGCGACGACAGGCTTATATAGAAATCGCAGGAGAAGGACTGAGGTGGAAAAATAAAGAACTAAAAAATGATGGGGTTTTGAATTCGCACAACGCTTTCTCGTTTTTTTTTTTTTTTTTAGGGGTAAACAAGCCCGCGCAAAAATTTTTAATAGTCCATTTTGCTCCGCTCTTCTCACCCTACTGAGACTTTGACGATAATTAACCCTTCAAGCACCGGAGACATTTTGCGGACCGCACACGACCATGCCTTCTTTTAAGCACAAAAACGGTAGAGATGTCTGACAAAAAAGGTACAGGTAACGGGGTGCTATAGTAATATCTGTACCGTTTTTTACTATATTATTCTTAAATATATTTCTTTACTATATTTTTTTTCTATATTTTTTACTATATTTTTTTACTATATTATTTTTTACTATAGTAAATTTCCTTCTCCCTTGTTAAAAAAAAACAAGACTTCAGGCTGCTCCTCTAAATTTTTTCAGATTTTTTTAGCACATTAACTTGTTATTCAAATGATTGTAAGGTTGCTTATTGGCAAATTCTAGGTCCTCGTTGAACAAGGATTTCGTACGTGAAGGGTTAGTACTATTCGGATCCTCGACTTTCGGCCTCTTTTTCTATTCACTCGAGTCACTTTCAACCTTTCATTTTCAGAAAAAAATATTAAAATTACCTGAGCAGTGATGGGATGACTGGTGTGGTGAGCTTGGATGCTCGGTCTCGCCGGGGGTGCGTGAAGCCAGCAGCACATCGCCGCGCATATGAGAAGGGCTCCGGCGACTATGCAGGCCACTCCGACATATCGGACAGGCTCGACGTAATTTTCGGCCAAACCGAGCCAATTTATTAGAGCGCCGACGCACAGTAGTACCATACCGTAGCGGTACGGACGCTGGGAACGTCGTGACTCCTCCAGAGACATGGCTGTAATTAAAAAAAAGAAAGAAAAATTATAGGCCATGTGTGAAAAATAAACGGAATCTTGCCGATAGCAAATTATGGTAATTAAAAGTGTCGATGATGAATCAACTTTTGCGATGGCGACTTTAGACGATAGTAGCGTTGAAAACGTTTTGCACGGTCGAATAGCACATTATACAGGAATTGTACACTTCTCGCACATGTTCGATTGAAACACTGATGTGCAAAGGGCTTGGCCCGTATACCATAATAATAAATAAATGAATCAAATAGGCACTAGGTCGTGGGGAAAATTAATCCGAAAATAATTCTTAGGCGCTTTCTTTCCAGCCCCGTCCGACTGAATTCTGGGGCAGTAGTAAAAGTCGGGTTTTGTCAGACCTCGGGGAAGGTAGGTCTGAAAGTGGGCCGCGAGTTCGATTAAGACAGGGGTTGTCGCGAGGACGTTTCTGGCGATGATAATCGGCCCAGGTAGAGGTAGGCGGACTGTAACAAAACGTGGGAAGCAAGCGTGGCGAATAATTGGCCCGAATGGAGATAGACGGACCGTAAGAAAACGTCTGAACTGCGCGTGAAATATAAACAAGATCATAACCATAAACCACTCAATTGTGTGAAAAGAAGCGTCCATAGTGATTTGCACAATTACTTCCTCATATTTTACGGTTATGGGCACAACTTCCTCTATGATACATTTCGTTGTTCGATTTTGACTTCCTCACAGGAAGCTATAATTAAAATACAATTAAAAAAAAAAAAAATAAGGTCCATTATAAGAAAACAACATGAAAAATGTCAATCTCCAACTCTTTTTAATTGTATAATTGTGTTAAATATGATATATTTTTTATTTAAAAACCATATGCAAATAATTTTGCACCTTTTTCGTAACGAAAAGAAAGTCTATATCGGATAAAAATAAAACCACAACTGAAAATTAATTTTCTCACGAAAACATAACTTCCTCTATGGGGAAGCAAGATGAATTTAAAAATCATATTTCGCCTCATTCTTCCAGCCCCGTCCGAACGCATTCCGGCGCAGTAGTAAATGTCGATTTTGGTCAGACCCCGGGGAGAGGGACGTCTCGAAGTGGGCCGCGGGTTCGGTTAACAAAGGGGCTGTCGGGAGGACGTTTCTGTCGATGGAAATTGGCCCGAGTGGAAATAGGCAGGCTGCGACAAGACGTGGGAACGACAGCGAATATCACATCGTCGGAAGGGAGACACTGAGAGGGAGTGACACGTTTCGGTCAGAGCACGGCAAAAGCTGAAAGACACGCCAGGCAAAGCAGGTAGAGATAGTTATATCGCACGTAGAATTCCCTTTCTATTTTTAGTTTCGTGTCCGTTATCGCATTTGCGTCGCCGAGGCTCTTAGGGCTGCTCCACTATTCCGCTTCGATTTGCGATATTCGATGTGTCTGTCGCGATAGGTCGGTGGAAAAAAGAAAAGAAATGATAATATAGGTGCGCGAAGTACATGCGTCAATGGAGTGATAGGACTCTACAGTGCTCGTGATAGATAGTCATCGCTATATGGAGGAGGCGATTATCGGAACGCTTTGTCGTTTAAATAAAGTGGGTGATTAAGTGGAGAGGGTAGGTCTTAGTCGGACTTGCGACGTCGCCTTGACATTACGTTGAATGTGGAAAAGAGGACACTCGAGGAAACGACGGGCCGAGTTTCGCAGTCACGAATTATCCAGGCACAGTGTGGGAATTTATTGTATTTCACTATCGCGAATGAGGGACAATTGGGGATTAATTGGTACGCTGGACTGAGGGGGAAAAACGTGTAGCCAAAAAATAAAAATAAAAAATCTTGCTTTGAGTTCAATCGGTCTAATATACTGTAGATCAATTTTACTGTATTGGAATAATTTTATTCGAATAAAATTAACATTTTTCACACGAGTCTGCCGAAAAATTATCACCGCCTCGACTCCGGCGACTGGTAAAAATGTTTATATGTTTTATACGAATCTGTTTAAAATATTATTGACTCAACGCCGGTGACTCGTGAGAAAAATTATATTTTTCAAACGGTTGTGTTGAGAAATGATACTGACTCGACTTCGGCGACTTCATTTAAAAAATGGTATTTTTACATGGTTTTGTCGAAAAATTATTACTGACTCGATTCCGGCGACTTGTAAAAAAAAAAATTATACGTGTCTGTCGAACAATGATTATCGATTCGACTTCGGCGACTGGTAAAAAAAAATAATATTTTTTACACGAGTCTGTCGAAAAATTATTACTGACTAGACTCTGGGGATTGGTAAAAAAGTTCGGCTAGTCCACTTCCGGTAAGATAGATCGATCCCTTTAGTCTTCATCGTCCTGTTCGATCCGCAATTTTGCTACTACAGTCATACCTTAATTGCACTCGAGCGACTCCTCTCGATTATTCACGAGGTTTTTTCCCTGGGACACCCCCATTTCGCCGACTAGTGCAGTTTACGCGCGTCAGCTTCGAGCTCTTTTTCACCCTTTCACGTGATATCGAGCGTTTCCACGTGCCTGCCACCGTATTACATACAGGATATACCAAGCACGCGTATACAATATGCAATGCGCAGTTCGTGATTATTATCGTACTTCGATCGGAAAGCCTTTTTTTTATCAAACATCGCTAAACACAAGCTGCAGGCTAGTCCGAGTCCCAGTTACTGATACTTATAAAATAAAAATTGTATTCAGAAAACAAATATTTCAGTTTATTACACAAATGTATGTATTTATTTTCGAAAATTGCGTTAGCTTTATCACTGCCTCGATGTAGAAATATTTTTCTTATTTTATTTGAAAATGTATGAAATAAAGCATTTGGTCAATAACCGGGACTCGGTACCGAAGTTGATTTCGCGTGCAAAGGTACTCGCGTGAACGAGCCGACAAACCTTTACGAGTAGACGAGGGTTTATCGACATGGTTTATGTACCACGGGGCTGGAATATTACTCTACAATATTAAATTACAAGGGGCTAGAATATTACTCTACCTATATATTTATATAAACATATGGCTTGAGTTTTATTAATCCCCCTATTTACAAAATAAAAACATTTAATGTGAAAAAGAGATATTTCTGAATTTATTTAAAAAATTCGTTATCTTTATCAATGTGATGTGAAGATATTTTGCATTTTTCGTAATAAAAAAAATATAAAATAAAACATTCGGTGAATAACCGGGACTACGGACCGAAGTTGATTTCGCGTGCAAAGGTAATCGCGTGAACAAGCCGTCAGACCTTTACGAGTAGTCCACATTTTATCGACATGGTTTATATACAACGAGTATTAGAAGAAGGTGGAATATTACTCTACCTATATATGCATATACACATATCGCTGAATTTTATTAATTGCCCTATCTACATAATAACAAAAAATTTAATTAAAAAATACATATTTATAAATGCATTCAAAAAATTAAAGAATTCATATTTTTAAAAATACGTAATTTTTATCGACTCGATAAAATATTGCAATATTGTGATTTTTTGTATTTAAAAAAATATAAACGGGACCCGCGACTGAAGTGTATTTCGCGTGCAAAGATACTCGTGTGAACGAGCCGTCAGACCTTTACGAGTAGACGAGGGTTTATCGACATGGTTTATATACTACAAGTATTAGAAGGAGCCGGAATATTACTCTACTTACATACACATGTACACATATATGTATATATATATACATATATATTAGATATATTCGATGGTGACGTCTGATTAACACGTAAGAGAAGATAAGAGGCACGCGGAGAGTGAACGCAAAATGAATTATAATTTCTGTACTCTGCATAATACACTAACATTATCGTCATGATGTACTGTATCACGATTTTCAAGGACGATCGAGAGGGTCGACCACGAGGTTTCACTTCTTGTTTAGTCTCCGCTTACGGGTATGAAACACCGGTTTAATTGAGCGTAAAGCTACGAAAAAAACATACATAATGTATATAATGAATAATAAAGGAAACACGAGAATTACGACAGACTCGTCGCACAAGACGAAGGAAGCGTATTTTTTTTTGTGGGTTTTTTTTTCAACGTTTCTAAACAGTCGTGTCGAAACCGAATGTAGACGGGAGCTGCGGACTTAAATCTTTGTTCTTTACGGTGTGTGAATTTATCCTTATCTTTGCGAAGCTCCTTCAAGTTATTCTCGACGTTATCGCTGGGGTTTTTTGCTTTTATGTGCACGGCGCACATAAACGTAGATTACCGCGCGTTTTTTTTCGACTAGATTTTGCTTCCTCATGGAGGAAGCTTTGTTATGGTAAAAAAAAACAATCGGACTTTTAATGAAAACGTGTTCAGAATGTTCCAAAACATCGAAAAATCACATTTAGAAAAAATGTCCGGATGTATGTGTGTGTGAATCAGACGTGAAAGATTCAAAACGCGAGAACGCGTTGACCGATAAAGCTGAAATTTGGCACACATCATGTTTGATTAATAGTCAAAATTTGGTCGAAATTTGGTCAAAAAAGGTTCGGTTGTTTTTTTTGTACGCCATTTTTAATTTCGTCAGAAATGTCGGTTCGCGCTCTAGCACTGACAATTTTTTACCTATCAGGCTAAAAACGCGCACACAGATAGAATCTGATCACCCGATAATCCCATTGAAATGTCACGAAAATCGATCGAAACGTTTAAATTTTACGGCATTTTGAATTTTTCTAATTTTTTTTTATTTCGACGGAATGCGTTGAAATGGTAGTTTACACGTCACCGCAAGCACTTCGCGATTTCTTTAAATCTAAATATTTCACAATTTTTTTTTCAACTCCGTTTCGCATTCCGACGGAAACCGTTGAAATGGAAATTTGCATGTCACTGAAGCGTTTGCCGAATTCTTCAAATCTACATTTTTTAATTACTTTTATTAATATATTCTTTGCATTTTTATCGTGGTGCAAGGAAAGTTGTATCTTATTTTTGTTCCGGTCGTAAGAAATTTGGAGAAAAAAAATCGCACACTTTCGTTCCAATTCTTCTGTTTAAATCAAATATTAAAAAAATTAGATTGAAAACACTTCCTTCTACAATTCATTATATTTACATCCGGATATTCTTTTGATCGATCAAAACGCCGTGCCAGAGAGACAATCGCGAGGGATTTTCTCATGCGATTTTTTATTACCGAGAAAAAGAAACAAAAACCACTGCGCAGTCACAGTTCGACGATAAATAAGAAATAACGGGTGGCGCACAGGAAAGTTTTCAGGTCCATTAAAAACTAAATTATTTCCATTACTCGACCGTGCAGCAATTGGTCAGCGAACACCGGCAATATTACTTCTCAAAGTGCAAACTTCCACGAAGTTGTAACGAGTCATCGAATAAACTACCGGTTGTGCTCACATTATCGGACACGAATCGCCTCAACGCCGACTGAATTTTTTTTTTTTTTTTTATTCGTAACAATTTTTAATTCCTCCGCCTCTCGTAAATATCCACGATCGAATGGGATTACCGGAAGCCCCGAAGAGACTTCCGGTGTGGCGAAACTTACTTGAGGAAAAATAAAACAAATTGCCGAAGTGGGATTGCCGAGGGGCGCGTCTGCACGAAGACCGATAGTGGAAAAGGTTGCGCTGGTCAGACACGATCGAAAGAAACTCGCGCGCGCTCTCCCCGTTCGCTTCGTTTGTGTTTCGTCGTTGCTCGCCGGTGTTCCGTTAGAGGTACGGTCCGCGACTGAAGAAACCGAACTGTATCAGCGGCTGTTCGAGCCTTCGCTTTTTATTTTATCGCGAGATTACCGAACGGTACACGCTATCGTCTGCTCCGAATAGAACAGCGCTATGGAGCCATATTGAACCGTAGGCAACGAGATCGGAAGATACTCCCGATAAAGCCCGCGTCGAGCCGAGATAATGATATTACGTGGGCATCGAAGTGAGGGGAGCCCCGCATGGTTTCTTCCGTATTAGATTTTTTTTTTTTAGCGTACGCGACACTCCGGAGGAACTTTGGCCCTCCGTCGGCTAGAAATCTTATCGAGCTTTCGCCAAATCGTAATTCATGTCAGAGGAGGGGAAACGAGGGCAAATAAAAGAATAGCGCGCGACGATCGTTTCGACATTCCGTATGTAATTGATTATTGACGCAACGTCCCGACCAACTTCATTTTTTTTTTCACGCTTCAACTGACTTCAGCGGTCTCTCCAGCGTGGCTATTTTTATCTGATGTTCTGAGAATTCGAATAATAAAAAATGCAGATTTAATGTCGAACAAAATAGTGAATAAAATAAAATGTATGATAATCGAAGAATTTGAATAATCACAAAAATTGCAGGTAAGGTTGGCGCGTTGGTTGGTCATTTTTTTTTATTATTGTTCGCAAAATACCCACTGTGGGAAAACCCGTCAACAAATTCTGTTTTTCTGATGGAGGAAATTATGTGATTATTTTTTTATCACGCTTTAACTCACTTAAGAAGTTTCTCCAGCGTGGCTATTTTTATCTGATATTCTGGGAACTTGAATTATAAAAAAATGCAGATTTGATTTGCGCATTAGTTCGTAATTTTTTTTTTATTGTTCGCAAAGCACCCTCGGCAGGAAAATTTCTTAATCAATCCTGATTTCTTGATAGAGGGAACTGTGATTTTCTTTTTCACGTGCCAACTCACTTCGGCAGTCTCTCCAGCATGGCTCTTTTTATCTGATAATTTGAGAATTCGAATAGTAAAAAAATGCAGATTTAATTTCAAACAAAATAGTAAATAAAATCAAATGTAATGTAATATTCGAAAACGATATTTTAGACCATTTTATGTACTTGGACAGAAAAATCTAATTTTTTATTTTTTTATGCAAACAACTACCTCCCGAGGAAGAAATTGAAAAAGAAATAACCCAACCACGACAGCTGGACCGACGAAACGGTGCTGCCGGGTCTCCGTCGGAGACGCTCTAATTGCCGCGTCGCCCCGGTCGGTAACACAGAGTTCAGTTATTCTGCTCGTCGCACCTCTGCGGTTTCATCTACGATAATAGAATTCCCGTACACAAGACGAATAATTAACGAGAAGTCGAGAACGAGAGGAGTCCAGTCCACATTAGAGAACATCGTCCGTCCGACCGCCGACTGTTACTACTGAAACTAAATGTAAGTGTCAAATAAATTGTTTGCCACTTCGAGGAAACAAGTTTGCACATTCCTGCATAGCTATGAGCCGCCTCGCACGCGAAGATTCCCGATTGTTTTTTTGTTTTTTATGGAAACAATATTAACCGGTTTCTATATTCGAGCCGACGCACGCGAGGCTCATCGCCACAGTGTTTCAAATTATACGTAATTATTTCGGGTCCATAAATACTCAATTATTATAATTGCACATATCCAGTGAGCCGCAAAATTTCCACTGGTGTCGAGTGTTAAAAATAATAACAATAAAAAATATAAAAAAAATTGCCAAAAAAAAAAACCTTTCATTAGTGAAGATTAAATCGCGAGATCGTTTTCCTTTACGGGATGGTTTACGTGACTTATGGTAATGAATTTCGTGACGACGGGAATGCAGAAATTTTGCCCGAGGACGTCGGAAATCGTCCGCCCCGAGGAACATCGTCACTAACGCCGTCTACTCTATAGCGGCCGTTTCTACTTACGACGTTAATTGATCATTGATTTACGCCGCTTCGCTATACGATTATTGTACGGCGACAGACACACGGCGCTTCGTTTGTGTTTGTGAATTGAGAGTGTCCATTATCGTTCGTAAACGGCCTCGGTCACGACGATCGAACGGCATTGCATGGAAGAACGACCGATGGGACTTGAGCTTCCCGGGGAAAAAATTGTCATACAATGCAAATAAATCATTTTTTTTTTTTTGTAATTTACAGTTTTCATTCTTTACTAAAAAAATTATGTGACTTTTTGATGTTTTGGAACATTCTGAACACATTTTTATTAAAATCTCGATCTTTTTATTTTTTATTTTCACCAAGTCAAAGCTTCTCCGGTGAGGAAGCAAAGAAAAAAATCAGCGATAAAATACGCGCATAAATTGGATCTGCAATATGTTCGTTCGCTTCATTTTTAATTAAATAATTATTTAGTGAGTTGTAAGTAAAATGTTGTAATTTTGTTTAAAAAAAAATCTTTCGTCACTAGAGTAATTAATTTTTTTTTTTAAGTCACTCGTTTCTGATATTTATTGCAAAGGAGAAATCCATCAAATAAATGAATAAATAAATGTATGAATGTTTGAAAAACAAAAAAAAAAAAAATGTGTGATATGGTACAAATATTTATATGTATAATATGGTACACATATACAAAAAAATAGTCATTAAAAAAATATAATTTTATTGTATATCAATTTTTATCACATCAGAACGAAATTCATAAATAACTCATGTATGATTACATATGAATCATACGTTGAAAAAAGTATACATCGAGCAGCGGAAAATTTTTTGTCACCGGAGCTAAAAATTTACTTTTATCCCGTGTGTACTTTCCTCAGCGTGTACGATTATTTCCTCTCGCGTTATACCCATGAGATATACGATCGCGATTGCGAAAAGTAATTATTCGACGAAGAAGGAGAAGATCAACAGAATCACTGAAATAGTTTTGAGGTGGACATTTTTTTCCCCTCTTCGAATACGTTCACTTACGTAAAGTGAAAAAAAAAATCATGCCAACTGCGAGTGTTCGATAACCGGTAGATAATTCGAAGAATAATGGGAAGCCCAGATAAGAATCGCCTCATTCGTCTAAACGGGGGAACGAACGCCTTGGGTTCGTTCGCATCAGCAATTTTGTCCGACATTGCTCGATGCTTGCGTTTTTCGTATTCGTGGAATGGAATTACTGAAAATTCATCGAAGATCCAAGAGGTAGAGACAGTTAACTTTTTTAATTGCTGGCTTTCAAAGGCATCTGTTGGATTCTTTTTTTCTTCATTTTTTTCAATTTAAATAGTTTTCAGGTGGAATGTTTTTTTGCCCTCTTCGAATAGGTTCACCTGCTCAAAGAAAAAATACGTTCTTGGTACCTCCGAGTGTTTAATAACCGGTGGATAATTCGACGAATAATGGGAAGCATGTGGATCCCCGATAAGAATCGCCTTATTCGTTTAAGCGCGGAAACGAACGCTCCCCGTCTTGGGTTCGTTCGGATCGCAGAACGGTTTCGTAGAACGCAATTACAGAAAATTCCCCGAAGATCCGATCGGAAGGGTCAGTTAACTTTTTTAAATTGTTGGGTGCGGAAGGCATCAGTTGCAAGATCTTTTTTAATTATCGGCTGCGCCAATAATTAAAAACAGACCGTTGCTTCGGGTCTTTCTGAATATCATTACATTTAGAAACTCTTTGGTCATTAAGTTGTTATCCTCGCATCGAGCGGCTTCTCGGCGTTATTATTTGAATACATTATCATGCGCGATCCTCGATGCAACATCTCGCGAGTTAAAAATTTAGATAATAAAAACATCTCACGGAACAAAGTACGTGGCGCTATTTGCGGCAATAACAATAAGACGTATGGAGATCGCTGGAAGTCGAGCTTCCCGTTACTTCGTAATCGAAACTTCTCTCGGGCGATGGATAATCCCCCGGTGAGTCGTAAATTCCCGCAATAAATTAAGCCCGGCAAACAACTAACTGCCCGATCAGATCGCGATATCGTAATGAGCTTTTCTCATCTGCGATGCCCGATTATCGGTTAATCGATAAATCGAACCGAAGCCGTCGAATCGAAGTTATCTCAACCAAACTTTTTGCGCGCTATGGCATTTTTTAATTACATTTTTTATATTATATTACACTCGGTGCGAGAATTACAGTTTTACGTACACTTCGCGTACGCAAAACCTCCATTTTCACACCTTGTAAAGGGAAACTTGGTACGACACTCGTGCGAATGAGTGATTGCTTCACTCGCCTTCGGCTCGTGCTACAAACTCGCACTCGTCAGAAAAAGTTTTATCGCACTAGTATCGTATTAGTACATTTCGATACGAGTGCGAAAAAACTTTTTCTGACGAGTACGACTTTGCAGCACGAGCCGAATGGCGGTTTCGCACGCTTCTCGTACTTTACGCATGCTTCTCGTACTTTCCGCACGATTCTCGTACTTTACGCATGCGTCTCGTACTTTACGCATGCTTCTCGTACTTTATGCATGCTTCTCGTACTTTACGCACGATTCTCGTACTTTACGCACGATTCTCGTACTTTACACACGATTCTTGTACTTTACGCACGAATCTCGCACTGTACGCACGATTCTCGTACTTTACGCACGATTCCCGTACTTTACTCAAGATTCTCGTACTTAACGAACGCTGGCTGTACAGGGCCACAATCAGCAGGTACGGAGTATCACTTCTCCTGCATTCGTCACAGAAAATGTTGTGCGATACAAGTGCGGTGTAGCGAACATCGTACGCGGACTGTGAGGTAAGTCGCACTCGACGCACTCCGCAGCGTGCGTATAAAGTTCGCTGTACCGCACTTGGCCCGCAAATTACTATTTTACTCATCATTTTCTCGAGCTACGAACGAGCAACGGGCGCCAAAGTTTGTAATCTGCATCGGGACGAATCCCCGTAACTATGTCGCACGGCGGACGGTATTACACATGCGAACAGCTTCAACCTTCACCTCGATACGCAGCGGCGACAACGTAACAGTAGAAACAGCCATCGTGGAACAACCCATAGAGCCTACGCACGCATGCACAGGTGCACGCGATAAAGAACCGCGACTACACGTAATGCGATAATTGGGTCCAAAAACAGTTTTTAATCCTCGCGGACGTTCGTGTTTTCATTTTTTTTCTGTTCGTCACCTCCGACCCACTGACGGTCCATGTTGTAAAATTTACCAAACTTTGAACATTATTACAGCCCGTTGATTTTTTTTGCAAATCGTTAACACCGATTGTTATTATTATTTTTTAGATTAATATTATTATTAGCCTCTGGCGCGGTTTTGCATTAAGTATTGAGCTAGGAGTGTAATCGATTGTTAAGTGAAAAATTCGCTACAATTAGTGAATTGAAATTATTAGTGAACAAAAATTTGTTCCAAGACTGAATTTAAAAAAAAAAACGTAATAGTCAACATTTTTATGCGAAAATTTACAAGACGAGACAAGCTCGTTGAAAGACGGAAATGCAAAAAAAAAAAAAACTTTTAGAGGCGTCGGGGTTTTTTTTCTTCCGCAGCGCACATTTCGCGTACGTACGCTTCTTCATATTGATCGTCTGGGGGGGGGGGGGGGGGGAGAGGGGGAGGGCCGTGTGCGGCGAGTAAAACGTGCGAACGGGGTTGCCTCGTGAGAACGAGGATAGGCGCACCGGCACTCCATTCAAAGCCGGGCCGGAGCAGCTCCTCGACAGCCCGAGCGAGGGAGACTCAAAAGGCAGAAACGATCTGCCGAGCGAGCGAGAGGTAGAGATTAAGAAATGTGGATGGAAAAAAAATATACCGAGCCGAGACGAACGAAGAAAGATAAAAGGCAGGAGGAGGAGGCAAACAGATGAAACAAGTAGTCGAGATATATATATATATATATATATATATATCATTCACGATATATAGTTAATAATCGATCGCAGGAAGTAGGATGAATTTCAATACGCTCAATGTAGTGTACACAGAAGGCGGTGTGTTATTGTGAGGCGAGAGACAGGCAGCCGGTCTGCCCCGATAGTCGGAACACCTGCGAGTTCCTCTCGCGTTTGTCTTAACGCCCACTGTGCGGCGAGGAGATCGCGAAAAAAACAAAAAAAAATTAAATTGCTCTGCCTCGTTATTGTCGTGTCGGAAATTGTTCGCCCGGAGAGTCGCGGGAGTGTCACTTGCGCCAGATTAGGCAGATGTTTGAGACGCGGTATATTTTCCCGAGTTGTGTGTGTCGGCCGGCTTTGAGCGCAAACACCCGGGACGAAATACGGGATAATCGGGAGACGGGCGGAAACCCTGCAAAGAAACGAAATTGGCACTACGGTGACGAGGAGGCGGTTTTCGCACGCTGAGAAATTGAAGTACGCGGCCGTAAGAAGTTGTGCACGATAAGAGTGTCCATAAAAAAATATATACATGCGTACATACATGCATATATACACATATAAACAGGTGTGAACCCTACTTACAGATGTTTCAAACATATTTTTCTTCAATTTTTAGAACAAAAACAAAAAACAAGTGAAATAGTCCGGTGAAAATTTGACAGACCCGCGAGGCAAGGCTTCTCATCGTATCGTAGCCAACTTCGCGCGAAACGATCACGAGGTCGCGATGTATCGACGTTTTTTTAATCGCTTCCTCGTGTGCACGAAGAGTGTCGATTAAAAACAAAATAGTGTAAATATGTATATAGATATATATATGCGCAGAGGGTGTCCTCCGTATCGCAGTGTGCACGCGAAAGGCCTCGATACGATCGACGATCGAGGTAATAAAAGAAACTACATCAAGGACGGACACGGAGCACGATCGGACCCAAACGACGAGCGGGCACCCGCGCGCCACACTGTGTGCAGTGCGCTAAACTATCGGGATCCGAGTGAAACGCGCAGAGCAAGCTCAACGACACGCTAACGGATCGCTCGGTCATTTATACGTCTCCGTTCGTGTGGCTGCGTTTGTGCAACCTCAGTGTGAGTTGCTGTGTGTGTAGGTTCGAACGATTCGCTAAACCGGCTGATCTATACTCGTTTCTCAGCTCGGATCGATAAAATGCAGAACCCGTTCGCGCATACGTGTGTACATTACGGCTCTCTCGGAAACTTCATTATTTCGTTAACAGCTCGACGTCGCTCCGTCTATAAATACGCGCGTTTGTTTCCCAATTAAAGAATAAAAATAAATCGATTTACAATCGTTGATTACTGAGGTTGCGGATGTGTTTGGCAAAAAAAAAATAACGTCGGGTCGACGGACGGCACGTGGATCTCGGCCACGTGTGTCTGTCGGACAAATCTTGGACTAAATATGAGACACGATAGATCGTGCTGAAAAATCTACGAACGCAACTAACCTCAATTAGGGAGGCGGACAAGAGCGCAGACCGGCGGATAATCCGAAATTAACATAACACGGTATTTATTACTAGATGGTGGGAAAAACATTGTAACTTTTGCGCGCATGGAAAGAACGAAAGAAACATTTATTGGCAATGTCGATTTCGATATTTTTAAGGGGTTTTCTTTGAGAATGTTTTTGACTAAGCCGATGGGCATTTTTTGTACTTTCTGATGGCATGAAAATTGACAAAAAGAATCGACCATATGGGAACGATGAGGAGGTGCTGAGATTTTTCGTATCGACTTTTCGCAATAACAATGCCGAATTAGTTGTTAACAAATCGGTAGATTATTAGATCGGTAAATCAACGAATTAGTTTTACATAAAAAGAAGACGTTGCTTCACTATTTCGTGAACGATTAAAAAATATATATATTCATCTTTGAACAACTTTTCAACATAATTATTATGCAAAATAAATTATCTCCACATCTTTGACGTGGATAATTTTTTTTTTTTTTTGCAGTTTCTTATATATTCGGAAAGTACTGAAATTTTCATCAAATTGAACTTAGCTGGAAGTCCTTTAAAAAAATCATGTTGGAGCATCCTTAGAAAAGCGTCACTATACCGTGTCCGTACACGTGTTAGAAACTGAATCGATAACCTCCATTCAAATTTCGAGCGTGCGATTTTGCGACGCCCGGAGCTGATTTCATGGATATTAAATTCTCATCAGCATACCGCGTCCGTACGCGTGTCAGAAACCGCACCGAATATCTCTAAAACCGAAAACATCTAGAACCGAAAATATCTAGAACCGAAGATATCTAGAACCGAAAATATCTAGAACCAAAAATGTCTAGAACCAAAAATATCTAGAACCAAAAATATCTAGAACCAAAATATCTAGAACCAAAATATCTAGAACCAAATAAGCTAGAACCAAAAATCTCCATAACCGAAAATATTTTGAACCAAAAATCACTACAACCCAAAATGTCTAGAAACGAAAATTGCTGCAACCGAAAATCTCCAGAACTGACCATTTCTAGACCCCAAGATCTCTAGAACCAAAAATCTCTTCAACCAAAAATCGCTAAAACCGAAAATCTCCATTCAAATTTTGAGCGTGGAATTCCCGAAGCCGGTTTCGTGAAAATTAAATTCTCATCAGCATACCGTATCCATTCACGAGTTAGGAACCGTGTCCGCACACGTGTTAGGATTAGCTGAAAATCTCGGGAACCGAAAACCTCGATTTAAATTTCGATACGTGCAATTTCGAGAATCCCAAAGAGGATCGTCCCCTCCTACCGGCTTAAGTGAATCTCTGGCACTCGTCGATCGCCGACAATAATCAGTTCACTGTTTGTACAATCCAAAACAAATATTTTTTCTCTTAACAACAAGACGTTCGACGGGGAACAATAACAACGATGTACGTACAAATATACGCAAATATTTTTCCTCCATTAATGCGACGATCATCGAGTGCCGAAAACAACAATGTTCTGTTCTGTATATAACGTATTATCTAACGTTGCGACCTACCTGAGCTGAAAGTGGCGTTTGGGTCGGACAGTTTGACACCGTTTTATCGAAAGTTGTTTTCACGAATACAAATCAACTATGAACGTTGTTCAACAACGACAAAATTAATTGTATTTAAGTTGAAAATTTAAAAACAAAATTTTTTACTTTCGATCGTCGTTTATTCACACTCGATGGGACGAAATACAACTCGTTCGAACAAAATCCCTTATCGCTGTAGATCCGTAGCACGAGCGATTGGATTTGCGTGAGAAACGCTTGTTATTTCTGTCCACGTGGCGCAGGTCTCGTTTTTTTTTTTAAACAACAATATTTATCATTATTATCTTCTTTTTAATGACACCGTTTTTAAACACCGAGGTATTTGTTGGAAATTTTTCTCGATCGTTTTCACAGTCTTTCATGAAAAGAAAAAGCACGTTTCAAACGCGCCAGAAGAGCGCAGCTCCTACGGCGGACTCCGCGCGGCGACTGACGACAGACTCGAGTGGCCCGGTGTGTCTAACCCGAGCCCGACACTTACGACTTGCCCACGGACGAGCGAGACGCCGCAGGTCGTACACACTACATCTATATATAGTATATATATATATATACATATATACATATATATATTCAGATATATACATGTATATATATAGAGAGGGTTATATATACGTATAGAACGCAAGTACGTCGCGCTGTGGCGAACGGTACACCGAGGAGTCGGGCTTGCGCGGGCGACTACTGCGCGGGAGAGACCACGTTATACGGGGGATTCGAGTCGCCGTTCAGTCAATAGAGCCTCCCGCCTACCGTAAAACCCACGACCCTTCTCACTGTGGACTCGAAAAAAATACACTAATTCACATATACGTAAACACGAATTCGTAATCTACCATTGATTTTTTTTTTTTTTTTTTTTGCACCACTGAAAATGTTTTGAGCTTTACTCGAGTAATGAGGTTCCTGGAGTTTGAGAGTGGGCGAG
The DNA here is from genome assembly GCA_933228735.2 of Amblyteles armatorius. Classification (NCBI taxonomy): domain Eukaryota; kingdom Metazoa; phylum Arthropoda; class Insecta; order Hymenoptera; family Ichneumonidae; genus Amblyteles; species Amblyteles armatorius. The sequence goes on along the minus strand of OW121694.1, from coordinate 11,122,466 downwards.
TTACGAACGGTAATAAAATGTGACGATAATATGTTATTTACATTTATCGTCCAACGATTGACCGGTGACGATAACGAAAATTCAATTTAATTATAATCATTATCAGTACCGATCGAGCGAGGCAAAAGTAAATTTTTATTCAATAAGAATTAATATTCGTGTCCATGGTTTTGAATATAAAAAGAACGAACGAAAACGGGATAAGGAGAAAGAAAAGGTTCGATCGCGTATCTCTTAAAAGCTGATCGAATCTCTCGAGACGTTTTTTAATTGCGAGATCGATATATAATATTTAAATGTGACGATAACAAAAATTCAATTTAATTATAATGATTGTCTTTAATGATCGAGAAATCCGAAAATAAATTTCAATGCGATAAAAATTGGTGTCGTCGTTCGGTCGATGGAGCCTCCCGCCTATCGTAAAACCCACGACCCTTCTCACTGTACGCTCGAAAAAAAAAAATACTACGTCACATATACGTAAACACGGATTCGTAACTTTTTTTTTTCTTTCGTATCGTACAAGATATTTTTAGCTTCGCTCGACTAATGAGGATTCAGGAGTTAGAAAATGGGCGAGTTACGAACGGGTCGAATGGTAACACACGAACGGGTCGAACGTCACATTTCATTACGATAATGTGACGATAACAAAAATTGAATGTAATTATAATTATCATCATTAATGATCGAGTAAACGACAAATAAATTTCGAATGAATAAAAATTGATATTTGTATTCACAGTTGCATATAAAAATTTCGATCGAAGAGTGAGTTAACTATAACTCCATTTCGAAGGTTCGAGCATGCGGTCTCATTGAGGCAGGTGTTTTTTTTTTTTTTTCAACATAGGTTGTTTGAAGAGTTACTTATCGTAGACCCGATAAATTCGATACTGGAAAATCGACGATAACAAGAGAGTCGCGACAAGTCTCTGTCAACAGGTTATGATCGTACAGTTCGAGTGGCCACTGATTCTCGATTATCCGAGCGATGATCTTCACCAGCAATATGGCAGATACTCGAGAGGGAAAGCCGGAGCCAGAGCGGAATCACGATATCGATGCACCTTTCCACGATCATCTCGATCGTTACTGGGATTGATTAATTGAACGGCGATTTTACGTAATCCTATGCAAATACCATTTTCTCTCGTAATTACCAATAACGAATAATCCGTTTGTGTATGTGTGTATGTGTGTATGTGCGGTTGATGCTAACAGGCGCCAACAGATCGTGTATTATCGTTTTCAATTATTCTTATTCTTCGTTATACAAGGCCGAGCGAGAGGCAAATGTTGGGACAATATTTTACCTGCCAATATTGGCGTACGAGTCTTGTTATTTCCGTCGGGACAAACATGCGCCATTTTGTTTTCTTTTTCCACGAGTAACGTACGCGCTACTGAAAAAGTACACAGTAAAAAAAGTTTGTACTTTTTACAACAACTTACTGTCCACAAACGTTCACAATTTTTTATTTGTCGATTTTGTGGTTCTACCAACAAAAGTACAAACTAAAATTGTCAGTGACATGGAAAATAAAAGGACAGGTTCGCATATTCGAATATACGAACGAACGAGTTTGTCACTTATTTAACAAAATTGTTTTTCCGGAATTTCGCATTCCGTATTTGCGAAATTGTTTTTTTTACTGTGTAGGGGCAAACATGCGTAATTTTCATTGTTTCGGTAGGATGGAAGGTTGACGATTCCATCGATTGTCCTCTAATCGTTCGACCATAACTGATATGCACGCAATTGTAGAAGGGTCATTTTATTTTGGTAATGTTTTTGCACGATAAAAAACCGACCAGTTGATCGATCGCCCCATAATCGTTCGTCAATAAATAATATACACGCAATTAAAAAGGGCTAAATATCGACATTTTCTTTTTCTTTTATCTTTCAGTCGTAAGTAATATTCACAGAATTGAAATAGAAAAGCCAAACAGGTGCCATTTTTTTAAGTACGATAAAAGGACGACCCTTCGACCGATTGCCCTTTAATCGTTCAACAATAACTAATGTACACACAATTTTAAAAAAAGCCCAACAATTCAACGTTCTTTTATTTTTACTTTTCTTCCGTACGATAAAAACCTAACCATTCGATCGACTGCCTTTTATTCTTTCAATCACAAGTGATATTGACCCAATTGAAGAAGAAGCGCCAAGCATGCGCAATTTTTTGTTTGCTTATATTTTTTCCCGACAACACGATGCCGACCATCCGATCGATCGCCCCCATTCGTCGATGAGTAATACCCGCGCAACTGAAGATGAAGAAAAAAGTGAGTCGCAGATGATTCGCAACATGTGTCACGTGTAACGTTCACAGATGATTCAGCATCTATTGTCGTCAGACTAATCACCGTCGTTGTAATTTTCGCGCCGCTATTTGGTTTCTCCGCTCGAACGCGGTATTCATTACGCCGGAAATGCCGAAGAATCTTCCGAAGAAAATAAGCTTCTGGGAGCGCCCCCTCCAACGGCGCCGACCCGCTCCACCTCACCGACGTTTCTCCGTCTCCTCTGCTGCCTTCTTAATCGACGCTATCTCGCACCTGGGGTCGACCACCGTCTCGTCCTTGGCTGCACGCTCTGCTCGACTCTATCCGTTCCGGCGTATCGTGCTCCGCACGACTCCGGACTCTACGGCATATCTGTTTTGCTCGCCGACCCGCAGCTACTATGCATCGATCTCGCAATTAAAAAACGTATCGAGAGATTCGATCAGCTTTCGAGAGATTGGCGATCGATACTTTTTTTTTCTTTTTTTTTTTCCTAACGGGTGGTCGCGCTCGAGGCGAAGGAATACTCATGCGGAATCGCGCGGGCCCGCATGGCCAATTTTGTTTGCTAAGTATACAAGCACGGAAATCAAATATATGCAAAATATATATTCGAAACATGCTAAATTCAGCGGTTTTATACGACTCATTAGTCATGCAATACCGCTGAATTTAAGGTAGTTCTGTCGCTTGGTGTTCATTTCGCATAAATTCGAGAATAATTAGATAAAATTGTATGTACTTCTGGACGGTACAAAAATCTAAAAAAATGCATGCATATTAAAGGTACTGAAAAGATTAATTTTGTATAATAAAAAGTCTACAATGTCATTAAGAAAGTAAACAAAAAATTAATTGTTTTTTCAAATTACTCGGCAACCTGATTTTTTTTATTACGAAAATGATTCGTTCATTTTTCTGAATACGTATACATTTTTCAGATTTTTAAATCTGCTTTGAATTTTGTGTTTTTTTTAATGTAAAAATAAATCGGCGAAAGTATATTTTATATAAATCGCAGGCACATACGAAATATATTAAATCCGCTGGTTTCATTTTATGATTGATATATTAATAATAAAATTATCGATCATAAAACGATGAATATCAAAGCTGATAAAAAATACGTAAATATATTCAGATTTAATAGCAATGTACAGCAACTCATGTGATTAATGTATTTCTTAATAATATGAATTGCTATATATTTGAAGAATTATATTTACAAAAGTGTATCCCAAAATATATCCGAGATGTACCATTTTTCGGCGAAAATATATTTTATACAAAACGCAGACACATACGAAATATATTAAATCCGCTGGTTTTATTTAATGATTGATATATTAATCATAAAACTATCGATCTTGAAACGACGGATGTCAGAGCTGACGAAAAAAAATTGCAACTCTGCGGCCGAACGCCCGGAAGAGGAGGCGTTCGACTTTCGCGGAGCGATCCTTAAGGCATCACTGACTCTGCCTACTCCCTTCCGGTAACGCATCAACCGATAAAGTGAGGCGTAAAAAAAAAATGACGCAGTAGGATCGTCACCGATTTCCGAGTAAAAATTCGCTTCGAAGAAACGGTGCGCTCTGACGACAGAAAATCCGTGGGCTCGGCCTCTGACTCTCGGCCTTATTCCTTTCTCTTTGCGCCATGATTATCTCCCGGCTTCTGTCTCGAAGGTCGCCCGGTTTCGAATACGGAACTCGTACGGCTCCCTGCAAACAGAACCGTCGCAGCCTTTTATCGTGGCTTCCCTCGTTACGTTCCCTGTTCGTTATATCTTTTTCGCCATTTACTTCCCTATCGCATATATAATTCATGTGTGCACATGTGTGTGTGGCGTCTATTAACGAGGCTGATCTCGTCTCACCTTGCTCGAAACTTCGAGACTCTTATACGGGCTCGCTTACGATTCAAATGCTGCTATGATATAAAAAAATACAATAAAAGTACAAGTCAGTACAAAGTTTACTGACCGGCGTTTTTATTAATTTAAAAAAAAAACTCTTCGAAATAACTCTACGGATTAAAATCGGGGAAACTTCGAGTTTAGAGTCGAAAAGAAAAATCCTCGACCAAAGTTATTTTTATTTTATATGTTTTAATATTAACACTTAAGTTTAACTTTTAATTTTGTATATTTCATTTGTCACTCGATAGATGGTCGATTTTTTTTGTCAGCTTTTCTCGTAACTTCAACTATTTAGTATTTCTTCTCGCCTATCGCATTTACACTTTATGGCTATAAGTGTGCGTGTGCGTGCTTGTGTTGGGCATTTATTAACGAGGCTGATCTCGTTTCGCCTTGCGCGAATCTTCAAGGCTCCAGTAGGGACTTGCCTAACATTAAAATGCTACGATAAAATTAAAAATAAAACTGTAATAAAATTAAAAGTTGATACGAAGTATACTGCCCGGTGTTTTGATGTATACAAAACAAAATCCTCGATCATGGCATTATTATTATTGTTATTGCACTCGATAGAAAATGAGTTTTTTTGGTAGTTTCTCGTGGCTTCTCCCGTAACTGTTCGTTATTTCTTCTCCGTCATTTAAGTCCCTATCGCATGTATACTTCATGTGTGTATGTGCGTATGTGTGTGTGTCTGGCGTCTATTAACGAGGCTGATCTCGTCTCGCCTTGCGCGGATCCTCGAGACTCTGGTACGGACTTGCCTACGATTAAAATGCTCCACGAGAGCGAAACAACGGCGAAGGAGAAGCTCGATTAATTTTGTCACGTACACTCGATCCGGTACCGTTCGGTCAATGTTATTTTATTGCGATTAACGACGGAACGTCTGTCATGCGAAATGAAAATTAATCTCTGAATGTTACTCCTAGGTCGAGGCGGCTTTATTTTATTTTTTTCGGTTTAAGCCCATATTTATAAAATTAATATTTTCAATCTTTCAAATATTCTGAAATATATGGAAATAATATCTTGTAATATTCTCCCGAAATATTGCAACGACGCGTTTCATAATATTTCAAAATCTTCGAAAATATTTCTCAAATATATGGAAATCATATTTTAATGTATTCTATCAAAATATTTCTTTCACACATTTGAACGACGGAAAATAAAAATTGTCATAGTTCGTGAGTATTTTTTAAATACAGTTCGACTATTCAATATTTCATAACACTACTCGATATTGGGAATCTTGAAGGGACTCACAGGAATCCCATAGATGAAGTGCTGGAGGCGGTACATATGTTCAAAATAATGAATAATATCTATAGCACTATAATATTGATAATTTCTTGAATGTTTCAGAAAGATATCTAATAAATATTTGTAGAATGTTTTAAAAACATTTTTGCGAAATATTTCTGAAACATTTCATTGTAAGATTTATGAGCGGACAACAAATTAAAAAATTCCTCTCACTTATTCCTGACTTCCCTGACAAATTAAAAAATCCCCCACACTTTTTTCTGATTTTCCTGACCAATCGAAAACATTGCATAACTTTTCCCCGACCTTCTTTGTACTGCACGACATTTCCAGGGACTCCAAGTTTTCCCACACCGTTCGCCACCGTGCGTTTATAGCAAGAACTGCGTTAGCGATTTGAAAGCCAGTGGAAAGACAAAAGTTGCAACGTAGAGATTTCGCGGAGCGAGACGTTCGCCCGTATTCGAGAGACGACCCACTTCGAGCGCTAATACTGACCCGAGACCCACTTAAAAGGCACTTATAGAAAAGCCCCGAGGAGAGCTATTAAAGAACTCCGCGGCGCACCGAGGCGCACTATAACGCTGCCTTACTTCCTTATCTACAATGTTGTTGGCTGCGGGAAAAACCATACTTCGAAAAAACCGAGTCTCCTGTCGATGATGAAACATCATTGTTTTGACCAGCGGTGAAATAGATAAAACAAATAAAGTAAATAAAATAAATACAATTAATACAATTAATAAAATTAATAAAATTGATAAAATTAATAACATTAATGAAATTAATAAAGGTATTTAGTGCGTATCAGAATAATGCATTTGCGTCGCAAAAGGATCCGAATCTTCGAGGCATACAGGTGTACAAAATGTTGCCAACTATTTTAGCGCTACAGTACATTACTAAAATTGCATAAGTAATGTTTAATGGCTTGCGTCTCTGATATCACAGACAAGTCCGGAAAGTATACTAAACCCAATCTTCACCTAGTCGTTCAGAAGGGAGACTCTAAAAATAAAATATTAGTAATAAGGCTGAAGGACTTTCGTCAATGGCCTACTGGCCCACCCTAAGTGATTGTAATGGAAAAAAACATGGAACACGTATATTGCGAGGTCAAAAAATGTTTACCACTACTACTATTAATAACAATCTAATATGAACATAAATTCACTGAGATATTACATTAATAATTGCCGAAGCTTCAAAACTCAACCGAAGGCATTAAAAATTGCTCGCCTAGCGCAGGATGGTTTAAGTCGTCCCGAGCTAAAAATAGATCCTTTATCGTACCGACGTCTGATAGCCCCGTTGTAAATTAAATTCTACTTACCGAATCCTCGTAAGATCTTTATCTCTGCAATATATATATATATATTTTTTTGTTCTCTCTTTATTACAATGAGTGACGGATAATAAATTCGTCACCCGATCGTCGAGTTCGTCGTACATTTCAAGGTAAAAAAAAAAAGAAAGATCAACGTCCTATTTTCTCGGGAAAACCGAAGAAGTCGTGGAACTTGCAGATTTGTCGCGAAGATAAAATCACGAATCCCGAGCGCTATGTGCGCGCGATCTCTCCCTCCCTCTCTCTCTCTCCCTCTCTCTATATCTCTTCCGCGCTCCGCGAGGCTCAACTTGGCAGACACGGATTGCCCTCGTTAAATTCTCTAACTAGAGCTACGAGGAAGTATTTCACGCGAAGACAGAGTTGCATCACTTTGAACGAGACAGGGAGAGTGTAACAGTGACGTCAAAAGATTCGAAGCTCTATGCGAGAGAGAGAGAAAGAGAGAGAGCGGGTTCGCTTCGTCTATACGGCGTTAATCCGGTGAATCCGTCTGAGATACAATGAGTCGCTCCATTATCGCTGTAACAATAATGATGCATGAGAAATTATCAATCTTTACCGTGTTGTTCTCAGCGGAGACTCGTGACTGTTACATAAAGTCTAGCGAGAACTCCGCCCGGTCACCTTTTCCCGAATAAACACAATAAAAAAAGACGGGGCGCTCGCGAAATCCGATGAGAGAATCATCTGACATTTCACATTCGATCGTCATCGAAATATTCGAAATTGCGAGGAAAAAAAAGAAAAAAATTATAAGATACGAAATATCTTCGCGTATTTCGTTTTTTTTTTTTTTTTTTTTGTATGACTTGTAAATTATAACTCATGTTTTCTGTTCTCATAAGTCTAGCGAAAACTTTGCCCGGTCACCTTCTCGCGAATAAACACAATAAAAGACAGGGCGACCGAAAAATTCGAGAGAAGAGTCATCTGACATTTCACATTTGATATCCACAAAAATCTTCGAAATTATGAAGAAAAAAAAAGAACGATTTATAGGACACGAAATATGTTTGCGAATTTTGGTATTCTTTTTTATTGTACTATAAAACTCAAAGTCCATAATTTATCATAACAATTTCAAAGAAGTTTCGAACAGTAATGGATTACGTCGAATCTCGGGCGAAAACAACGCGTCGGGACGAAAATTAATCTGCTCTCTTCAATATAGTAATTTGTTCGTTCGTGAAAGTTTCTTCTCGTCTCGCATTTTCTTGCGCCGGAGCCTTTTTACTGACACTCGCCGATTTCGCTGCGTTCAGCTGGCTTCGCTTGAGCTCTACGCTCAATAATAAAATAAATTTATAAAACTTAATTAAAAGGGTAAAATCTTGAATTCACGAATTGGTTCTGAAAAATGTAATTTATGAATTTCATTTAATTCACTGATTTCGTCGTTCTACTAAAACATTCATTCCGGACAGCTTTCTCTCCTCTCGCATTTTCCGTCCGTTTATCGACGCTTCAGTCGGCTTTGCTTGAGCTCTATGCTCAATTATAAAATTAAATTATGAATCACAATTAAAATCGTGAAATCTTGAATTTACGAATTTTTTCTGACGAATTAAATTTAATAATTTCATTGAATTTAATTCCCATTGAGCTGAAGGACCAAGGTCGATGGCTCATTAGCAGATATTGTAATCATACATTCATGTAACCAGCAAGACATTTGTAACATACTTAAATGATCGAGAACCACTGTAAAATCTTGCTAATAAATTACTTATACTATTAATTTGATTCCCTGATTTCGTCGTTCCATTGAAAATGTCCGGAGGTTTCCAAGTTTTTCCTGACGGTGCCTAACATGAATAAACCTAATCAACCCACAGAAGAAACATAGAGAGTTCTCGTTCTCGAATTTGTTCAAGATGGAAAAAAAAATTAAAAAATCTGTTCACCAGCGAAAACAAGTGGCCGACGGCGTCTCGGAGAGATTTTATCAACGGACTTCCGTCGATCATTGACGATTGCGTGTTGCTCGCGACGATCGAATGATCGAGCTGTTAATTTCTAAGTTTATCAGCGTCCGTCTCGAGCGATATATCCTTGCGCGCGTCCGGCCTTATAAAGAAAAAACCTCGGGACTTTCCATTGCCAAGGACTTCTTCAATGCCGCAGAATACACTGCAACGTTGATTTCAGAATAAAAAAAAAACTTGACGACATTTTCCTTCCAAACAAAAACTATTTCGGGCTCGGTTAGCAACGAATCGCTGGAAGAGAATGTCGATACCATGACCTCTTGGAATCGCAATGTTCTAAAAAATTTCACGAGAAATAAACGATGAAGAAATCAAGCTCCAGTTAAAAAAAAAAACATGTATTTTTTTCACTGCTCGACACTCTTCCGTATAAAAATATGTGAACTTTTTTTTCTGCCAATAACTTCCACAGCTGTAATCCAAAAATTCGGAAATAATTTGTCGTAGCTAACATTTTTACTTAACTTATTGTAAGTTAAGTTAAAATGCGAGCTCAGAGAACAAAATTCCCTGCAGTGGGAAAAGACAAGAGCTTCGTTAGAGTTTGGTTCGCCAAGCCATTTTCTTTAGTTCGCTCAGGCCAGTACAGATATTTAAATGTACGCTTACGCGACTACGTTCTTATCAGCGTAGCTAGGCGAGCTTATCTTATCGGTGATCGACGTCCCTCGATCGTTGAATTCACACGCTTCGGTACACTCCCGTGCTGTCTCCTTATCACGTTATACCTCTGGATCATTCGATCATTCTTAATTCGGCCTGATGCACTTGTTGTCGTCGGAGCTCGCAAAAAATTGTCGAATTTTTTGTTTTTCTGCTTCCGAACGAGTCACGTGAACTCCGCCGAACGCTCAATTTATCGTCCAACAAACTGTTGTAAAAGGCTTGAGGTGTTGAATGACGACGTCGTCGTGCTCGTTAAATTACTCGTATTGTCGGAGTTCGGAGATAAACGTCATCGTTTGATAAGAGGATAGCGCTATGGAATTATAGCGTTGCTCTCCGACGGCCCGGACGGACCCCTTTTCGAGCGGATCATCGACCAACCACGAAGCCTGGACGTGAGGCCGATACACAAGCTCGATAAAAATTCAACGATACGATCGAGAGAGCTAATTGATTTTAGACGCGAAACGAACTCGTTCGTTCCCCTTCTTGTTCTTCTTATCCTCCTTTTTTTCCACGATGTTCTATTTGCGACACCTGACGACGAACTTTTTCTTTTTCCTTTTTTTTCGTGAGCTCGATCGTAAATAAGTCGTGATAACGGAGTCGCGTCACTCGACTAATTTACGGCCGAACCGCCCTCGGCAACGGGTAACAACACTCGAGAGTCTATATCTGTATTTTTACGCGAACAAGGATCAAGTGGCATCGGATTCTGAGGAAAGCAAAAAAATATAATGAAATTAAGATAATTGAGTTAATACAAAGTACACTGACCATCGGTTTGATGAATGCAAAAAAAAAAAATTTCGAAGTAACTCTAAGAATACAAATAGGGGAAACTGCACTGTAAAAAATAAATTTCAAATTTAAAGTACTTAGTGGAAATTGAAATTTGCTTGCGTTACTTACGTTAATTGAACATTAATGTATTTTTGTCGTAAAGTAAAAATATCAGATATTAAAATTACAAATCTTTTCCCTGAAGTTCACATGGATTTGAAATTTCAGAAACAGTTTGTGTAAAAAAAGCTTCCAGTACCGTTCATTAATTTACAAACTAATTTTTTTACAGTGAACGAATTTAGTGTGGAAAAGAAAAATCCTCGCTCGATGCTATTGGAATCGATGGAAAAATGGATTTTTCTTTTCTTTTTTCAAACGTTAATTAATATATGCAGACTAATCGGTCGTGTACTCAATTTAGGTCATTTATTGTACCATCGATGATAGAAAAAGAAATTGCTGCTATCTCCGATAGCGACAGGTGACTCAAACGGCGAATCGAATCTTCTCGTCACGGTGCTGCTACGCACAAGTGTTCATTTTTTCTTTTCTTTGCTTTTTTGCAATTTATATCATACACCGTGCGAATCTGTCGGTGTGTCGGTGTCTTTGGTACTTTTTTTTACGATTACAACGAGATAAATACGTGACGAGAATAACAATCCACCTCGTGGTATCAAGTTTTCACATATACATATATACATAGGACGCGTGAGCGTGACGATTTTTGTTTCAACGTATCGTAGAAGTTTTTTCGTTTGTTCCGTTCTATTTGTAGATAATCAATAAAGATATTCACGTTTAGGCTTCCATTGCGACGGCTTCGCGGGCTTCCTTCTTAGCGACACCTGGTAAAAACGACAGATCGAGCGTTAAAATTTGCTCGCTGTTTTATCACGAATTATTGGGTTTTTTTCTTCTCGATACCTTTTTCCTTTTGTTTCTCCCTCTCGACGAGGTCCTCCGGAACTTCGGGTAGCACGACGTCCTCCGGTACATCGGGTGCGGCTTCGGCGGCTTCTTGAGCCAGCAACGCGTCCAATTCCGCCTCGGCTTCGGTCTCGTCCTCGTCGGTCAACGTTCCCATCAACAGGTCGTCGAGTTCGTGCTGCTTCTCGATACCCTCTCTCGTGTCGTCCATCACTCTCTCAATGTCGTCGATCGACAATATTTCGTGAAGCTTCTTCAGCGCCGTGTTGCCGATCTTGAGGCCGTCGATTACCCTCGCCTCGACTTGGGCGAACTCGAGGTCGTGCACCATCCTCTCGAGATTCTCCAGTTGCCCGTCCGTCTTTGACAATATCTGCTCCTGGAACTTTTTCTTCCGCAGGAGAAGCAGCGCACGACTGGGAAAAAAGAACACAGCGTTATTTCATCGAAAGCTAAAAAAAAGAAACGTTGGTATCTTATTTATCTGTTTCATCGGTAGAAAGAAATGGTATCAAAATGACGACCAATCTCAAAAATACTCCAGCGTGCATAAAGCACGGTGGTTTTTTTTTCCACCAAAATCAAAAAGGTAATGTTGAAAAAGATAGAAATCGATGTACTAAAATTTGTTACGTTCACAGTTTGAGGTTTTTTTACATGACTAGAAAACCATTACAAACTATCGATTGAAGGTTCTTTTTATACAATTGTACCAAACTTTTGTTTCAATTTTTTTTTACCAAGTTTATCAATTTTTTTAGCGAACAAGTAAAACAAGGTTTTGGGAGTGAATTCATCGCAACCCCCCCCAAGATAAATTGTAAATCGAAAAAAAATGATTATTTCATTGGCAACATAAGTCAGTTTCTAAGATTTTTCTTTTGCCCGAGAAGCAGCGCACAGCTGGGAACAAAGAACGCGGCGTTATTACATCGAAAGCTATCGAAAATATTTCAAGCAAAAAAAAACGAAGCGATTCATCTGTTCTATGGGTAGAAAGTTTTGCGAAGCGAAAAAGATTAATTTTCAAAGTCGATTATTTCGTGTGCGACGTAAGGTCAGTTTGAATCAAAACAAACGGAGTCGTACTCTTTCCTTCCATTCCGCAACAATTTCTTAGCGATTTCGCGATCCCTCTCGATGTTCTGTTCGATCCTTCGTTGATGCTGCTTGATCTTGTCCCTCGTTTGTTTCAATTGCTGCGAAAAACGACAATCAAACGGCGAATCGTTAGAAGCAAAAGACAAAGTTTCGTAAAGCTGTGGAGGTTACGAAAATGTCATCGTAGCGTAAAACCAGAGCTTACTTACCAGAACCGCCTTGTCCTGCTCGGTGACGCGGCTCTGCGGTTTCTTTTTCGCGAAGAATATACCCATTTTCGTACACCTTTCTGTAGCAATCTATCTCTATGATGAATCTAATTCTTTTCTTTCTTCACTACCGATAACAATCGTGTTTATTCTTATTCGAAATCATCTGACAGTCACCGAACGACAGTGCGTTCCGACAGAGAACATAGAAGTGTAGAGTGTGTTGGGCACACCGATACATAGCGGCGCCAACTACAGGCGGAAATCGGAACTATCTTTTCTGTGCCAAATATTAACACGGGACCTGCGCTTCTACATGCTTCTATGTTCTCTGGTATAGAGCAAGTAAAATTGTGGATTTGCCGAAGCACGCGAACAAAGATGGCGGCATCCTCGTCAGGTAGGGTTTTGTTTACTCGATTCATGAATGAATATTGTTTATAACAACGCCGAGCGCTGAGCCGACGAGCCTAGCCTAACGTTTGGCCTCCGCGGCTCGAATCCGAATTACGATTTCTTCGCAAAAGTTCACGCTCATTCACGAACGATCGTTATTTCAGTTCCCCTGCCAGTTCGCCGGATATCCTTGGAAAAACTATTTTGAGTTTCACGCCAAGTTCCTCCGAGCGCAAAATTGCGGACACGGTCGCGAAGATGGCGGCCTCCTTGTCAGGTACGGATTTGTTTACTCAGGCCTTTTTGCGTGAGTAATTTTCAGTCATCCACGCAGAGTTTCGTCCCTTCGCGACACAATGCGAATACAGTCTAAGAAAAATAACTGTGCTCGGCTGCACGGAAAAGTTATCCCGGGCTCAAAATTCTATGTATTCTTCGTTGATCAATTTTTTTCTTTTGTTTTTACCATATTTACTAAAAAACTGTCCAACTTCTGTAGAACATGGTGTCCAGGAAAGGGGGGCAACCCCCCTTTGCTCCACAACTCTGTTCTCTATGATCGAAATTACCCGCATTACTGTCTGTACACGCACGATCCTACACTCTTTCTTTACTATACACAGCGGTTCTCCGCAATCCTTTTACTACGCAAGTCGATTGTTCACATTATTCGATCATCTACACGTCGATACTATACATGCCTTTTTATCCACAATTTACGGTACTCCACATTTTTTTTCCTCCGTATTATCGCCATCGGTATCGACACATGACGCGGGCTCAAGTCCGTATATGATTGCACGGCACAAAAATCATATTTGGACGCTGTGTGCAACAAATCGAGCATGGCTACAGGACCAATTCGGCAAGGATATGCAAATATAAATAATGTATAAATGGAATTGATAAATACATGTAATATTTGAGATGTTGCTTACAGATTGTTGGCAAAACGCTATCTGGGCACTGTTATCAAAATTACAAATCTTTTGCCTGAAATTTAAATATATTTCAACGAAAAAAATATGTTTACTGTAAAATTTGTATTCATTGCAACGCAGATGTGTTTGAAATTTCAAAAACAGTTTATGTAAAAAAGAAAGCTTTCAACTCTGTTCGTTAATTTTCAAATTTTTTTTTATAGTGAACAATAAGTACTCGCTACGCGCGAATGTACATCCACATACATATACATTAGTGCGTAGTGAGTAATTGTTTTTTTCTGAACCGATTCCAGAGGAAGCTAAAACGCTTATGGAAATAACTGAACGTCATGTCGTACATCGCTTGCAACATGCATATATTCATTATTATTAATGTCCTATCACAATCTAGAAATGTCCTGCAAAAATCGTCCTCGAATGTCGTTGAATTTCGTACGTGGCTTTTACCGGACACCATGTAGAATTTCATTGCTGATTTTTTTTATTTCTTCCTGTTTGCAGCTTACTGGGTGAAGTTCTTCAAGGGTGCGGGATTTCCGGTCGACGTCGCGACGAAGCACGCGGTAGTTTTTTCCAACAACAGAATAAAGCCCGACATGCTTCCGGACCTGGACAAGCCGAGTCTGAAGGACATGGGCATAACGCTGATGGGGGATATGATAGCGATACTCCGTTACGCGAAGAAGGTCGTCGAGGACACGACCTGCGAGAGATTTCTCGTCGACACGGAGGACGAGAAGCCGCCGTTGTCCCGACAGCAGCAGCCGGTAGTCGCGAGAACGATCGTGAAAAAGGCGATAGCCAAAGTTCCCAGCAAACCCGCAATGGTCCCGAAGCCCAAGGTCGTTCAGGAGGTCGTCGTCAAGGCCGCGAAGACGCCCGCGAGCACGGTGACGAAGGCTTCGGTGGCGAAGAAAAAAATTTTACCGAGCACTCGGGTAGTCTCGCAGGTCGTGAAGGAAACTTCGCAGATACCGGTGAAGCGAAAGCTTCCTCCGGCGAAGGACGAGGATTCCGAGAGCGAGAGCGAAGAGGACGAGTGGGTAGCCGCGAGTCCGCCGAAGCGTCAAAAATTACCGGCCGACGATGAAAAAATCGGCTACACGGTTATCATGCCGAAGGGACGAACGATAAGGAGCCAGGAGATTCTGAAGAAAATATCGGATCAAAAACGAACGGTTTTTGATCGACTGGGCGACAGTTCGGTGACGAGCACGACGAATCTCGCGGAGGCGAGTCCGACCTTTAATATTACCGGTCTCGGGAGCGACGTTCTCAAGAGAAACTCGAGCGTCTTCAATCGTCTCGGCGAAAAGGAAGCGAAAAAGATCGTGGAGAGACCTCAGCCCGGTATTCTGAAAAATGGAGCGGCGAGCAACGCCGCATCGACCCCACAGGGCATACTCAAGAACAGAACCTCCACCATCGGCTCGACTACGATAACCGTCAAAAATCTACCGGCCAAAGCCACGATCAAGTCCACTGGCACCATGCACGCCGATCACGAGAAGAGCCAGAAATCCGTATCGTGCAGCGTCAAACAACTCGTTCGCACCACCAAGAAAATTCGGTTGAACGACGTTAGTTCGTTCACTCCGAAAACCATGAGAAAAGTCGCTGCGACTTCGAGTAAATTAGGTTTGTATTGCTGTAGAAAAAAAAAAAAAAAAAATGAAGCGCAGAATTTATTGCACGATTTTTCTTGTGGAAAATGACTAATTGAAATTTTGGTAATTCGTCGTTTTATGTTTTTTTTCGCAAAAAAAATCGCATTTCTCGATGTTGTGGACTATTTTCAGTACTCTGACATTAAAATCTCAATAATAAAAAAAAATTCTTTTACGAAACTTTCTCTATTAGGAAGCAAAAATTAATCGTTATTAAAAATGCAATTATAATTTTTTTAAAAATATGTCTACATTCATAATGATACATTCCATTTTTTATCGCAATCGGAAGGATCCAATTATTTATAGTATTTTTTATTTTCATCTTTTTGCAGCTTCCGAAAGGGTCGGATCGGTACCGGCGAAAGCGCGACTGGGACTAGCCGGAAGTGGATCTGCGAAACAGGTCACCTTCGACCGAGTCACGAAGGTGGCGCACATAAAGAAACCGGGTGTATTCAGCCGTCTGGGAATCTGACAACAATAGATCGAAGCTAATATTCTCCTTAGTGAATAACTTTCATAAGTTCTTTTCGTCAGTCTTTTATTTTCACTTTTTACTCCTAACGAGACACCCTTCACTGTAAATAATTAAATAGTCAACTACACCTAGCTCGTTTTTTTTCTTTCTTTTTTTTTTTTTTTTTATTACGTTTTTACGTTTCTCCGGTCCGCGATCTCATTCGCCGGAGGTTCTTAATAACGTGTCATGATTTTCAAGAAAATCATAAATCTCAATGATTAATCGTGTATCAGAGATCGAAGATTGTGTTATTTTTTTTTCTTTTATTAAGATCGATCAATTAGCGCGCGTGGGTTCTTCGCAGGAAGGATTTGGGCTTTCCATGGGTGGAATCGTCCTCAGAGTAACGGGACATAAAAAAAAGAAGAATTTTATACGAAAGATTTCGTCGTGGAACTTTGAATGTATAATTCGTACAAATATACATACAATACTTTGTTAAACGCATAAAATTTACGGTAACACAAAATCTGCGTTACATATTTATTTATTTATTTATTTATTTTTCCCCTCCGAGATCTGTAATAACTTTTCAGGCATGAAACTTATTTAACGATATTGACACCTTTTTTGTGTGCTTAACACCACACGGGACAGTCTCGAGATCACGCTGAGTGGTCACCGGTGCTTCTCGATTTTTTTTTAGTATTTTGTTTCGACAATAATCATGCTTGACACAAGTTTTTTATTTCAATGAGATTAAGTTCGTTAAAAAAAAATTGTTACAAGGACGAGTGAATGCCTGAGACTGATCCATCCGGTTTTAAGAAGCGATTACCAGTGACCTGATTTGGTGCGAAGAATATCGTAGAAAGCTTGTCGCCGGCCTCGCTGCCCATCGGTCGTAGCTGAAACTTAAATATCCGATCGGATGAGAAATAAACTGTTTTACGATTTAAAAAAAAAAAAACACTGAATTCATCACATACGAATTCTTCGTTCAATTCGCGCATATCTTTGATCGTACGGGCGTGAGCTTGGTTTTTGATTAATATATTTAAAAAAACAATAACAACAACAAAAGTTACCATCTCAACGATCTCGATTCTAAGTATTTGCTGAATGAAAAGTGAATATCGCGCCTCTGCGCACGACGAAAATCTCGTCTCGAAACAATGAGCGAAATATAAATATGACAATTTTTTTTTTACGTCAAGAAAAGAAACGAAAGATTTGAAACGAGAAGAAACTTGATGATACTTTTATACTCAACCTGCTTTTGTACACGTTGCAATTTATTCACAATGCAAAAGGGAGATGATAGCGGCTTCCAAGACAAGTCCCAATTTGCAATGCGCGACGACTGTAACCATTCGAAAATCGTGAATTATAACTGATATTTATTAAAAATTGCGTCAAACGAGCCGGACATCCGCTCATCGAAAGTCGCACGGAGAAAAAAAACGAAGAAAATAAAAATTCATCCATTCGGGTACGCGGTATGAAAAAAAAAGAAAAGAAATGCTCTCGTCACGTTCGATGAACGAAGGTCCGGTTTACATAATGAAGTTGACGCCCACCTTGTCATAATATTTTTCCAAGTGCCACTTCACTCCCACCAAGCTGTCCGTCCTGCAAAAATGAAACAGTCTTTACAGTCTCGGAGGAAAAAAAACACATAACGTATCGCCTGAACTACAAACTATTTTTCTGTACAATGGTCGCGATACTTCGTCAATAACCCCTCAATATCAATAATAATAATAATTATAATAATAATAATAATAATAATAATAATAATAGTCTTAACAATAACGAATATTACAAAAAAAGAAAGGTGCGACCCCGTCGGCAGTTCGAGGGTCTCAGATAACTCGAGTTTTCGCCCCTTTGTCTAGTCTTCCGCTAAGTTTCCATAAATTATTTTTTTTTTTTTTTTTTCAATAACAACATGCTCAACATTTGCTAAACGAGCATGACCGGATATACGAAAAGAGATGCTTTAGATTTGGCCTTTTTCGTTACTACAAGACGATTGCGCATGCGCACGCTCGTATTCCGAGGTGCTTTCGATTTGCCGTTATAACGAGCCTCAAACCGAACAACGCTCTAGTTACGACTGCGCGTGCGTGTTGTGCGGCTCGTATCACTTTTGCCACGAATGGACGAGCTTTACTCGCATGTGAACACAATACGCGTACGCAGTTGTTGTAAGTGGGACGCTGTTCGTTTTGAATTTCGGTTATAACGGCAAATCGAAAGCACCTCCGGTACGGATCTTTAAAAGAAAAAAAAGCGACCGCGCGCATGCGCAGTCGCGTTACAATAACGAAAAACGCCGAATTGCAAGCGCCTGAGTTACAATACTCTACACAATGTTTTCGTTTCTTTTGCTTTTTCTCTCGAATATAAGACAAACCCCGTCGGTACTCCGCGATATCGAATTACCGACCGTCGGTATGCTGGATACATCGCAGTAAACGCATATACTTGGTCTTCGGCGACAACAGTTCACGTCGCTCCCTCATATCTCTCGATAGATCGTCATCCCGACGCGATTCCACGTCCCGTCGGTTCGTCGGCTCGCTCGCCCCTCACTCTGACGAATTGATGCTGTTCAGATGGCAGATGGAACAGAATTCAAGCGATATCTTGCCGGAATTAACGTGAAGACAAATACCGCTGTTCTCGAGACTCTCGAACAAGTTACCAGGATCGGCGAGAGCGTCCGAGGCCCCGCGATAGTGATCCAGCGAATCAGCGGCCTCGTTGCAGTTCGCCAGCGAATCGAAGAGCTCGCCGTCGAACTGCGGCAGCTCGCCCAGCTCGTTGTCCGACAATCCCAGAAGGTCCGCCGCGCTTCGATCGTTCGCCGACGCACCGAGCGTAATTTCCCCGAAAGCTCCGTTTCCCTTCCCGCACGAACTGTTGTCGTTCGAATCCCCGCACGAGAACATCTTCTCGTCAAGAGAACCGTCCCTGGACGTCGTGTAAGTGTGGTCAGAGTCCGCGAGCGAGTGAGCTTTTTTACCGACCGTCGGTGACTCGTACGGTCGCTTACGCGTCGAATCGCGATCGATGTACTTTCCGCCTCTTCTCCAGAAACTCTCAGAGTTCCAGTCTTTTTCCGAAGTTTTGTCGAACTTTGATGCGTTATCGTCCGAGCTTTGGATATTCTTGCCAATACCGGCGTTGCTCTTCTTTACCGACAGAGTCTCGTTCATCGACTTCAGCAAAGTGGTTATGCTGCTGCTGTTGTTGAGAACGTTTTTGAGGTACGACACTTCGGCCCTCAAACGCTTCAGATCGATGTCCTGTCGCTGTATGACGTTCGTCAGATTTTTGTTCTCCTGCCTGTAGAACGACAACTTGCTCTCGACCTTCTCGAGATACTCCTTCTTGCGCTGACGATTCTCACGGGCCATCAGGGCGTTTCTGTTGAGACACGGACGTTTGGAGATTCCCCGACCCCTCCTTCTCGTCTCGCTCGAGCCGTTCGACGCGATGCTCCCGTGACGTCCCGGCAACGAACGACCGCTTGACGACACCTCGAAATCCTCGTCTCTTGCGTCGTGCTGATCGTCCTCCGATGAACTGTCGTCCACGTAGTCGGCCATAACGTTCGCCCGACGTTTGCCCGACATCGCCCGAGCTCCGAAAGGATTTTCTTTTCTATCTAAAAAAAACGTTGACTGAACTGTAACGATTGACACTGACACCGAGTTCTCGTGGGTCCGCGAATTAAGTTGAGTTTTTTGTGCTTTAATTGTCTTGGCAAACTTGGGGATCAAAGTCCGGAGAGAACTGCACAGATGTGGGTCGAACTGCGTAGCAGCTGGAACACTGCTTATGCAAGATGGCCGCTGAGGTTGGCGGGGGAATTTACCGGTGAATTGTATCGATGACTATTTTTACCGGTAACTTTACGGTCTGGGTCACCTGTTGTTTTAGGGACTTGTGCGATACTTTAAATTTTTTATTTCCAAATTTATTTGCCGTACCTTAATTGTTTTTCTTTGTTTTAATCAATTTGTTGCCTACCATTACAATAATTGTACAAAGAAGTTTAATTTTTGGGAAATTTAGTTTTGGGTAAAAATCAAACCCGCCGTCATTTTTTATAAAGAGGATAATATTTATATTTATGAATTTACTATTTATTGCGGTTGATCAATCACTTACCGTCATATTTGGCCGGTTATTTGTCGCTCTGTGTCGTCACGTGACACGGCTCCGGTCTGCGCGGGCTATTTGAATCGTCTCCAGACTTCCAAAATTTAATAGGTGTTTTCTACGGGTTCAATAAAAAAAAAATCGTCACGTTTATTCACAACCGTAATCGTCGTACGAGTTGGCAAAACGATCTCACTCTTTATTTCAAGTAAATCCCATTCAACACCTATACCCTATCGCAATATGGACAATATTTTTTTTTCATTTAATCTTTCTTATTTATCTCAAATAGTAATACACGTACCACATCTCAGGGTCATAGGTATTCGTATAGAAATATAATCTGAAATAATCCTAGTTACTATGTTGAATTAACCCGGTGTCGCGGATCTCGACACACCACTTCCGCGGGATTGAAAGAATATCTTCTTATTTTTTGTTTCTTTAATAATTCATCGTTGTTCAATTCGCAGAAAATAGTCAACGCGCGCTCGAATGCTCTGGCCGCCGCTTATCGAAAAAATTCATGTGTATGTGTGTGTGTGTGTACTTTTTTTCTTCTTTTTTGTTTGTTTCTGTTTTAATCAATTATTTATGGACTATAACGCTGGATATGTTAAAAAGGCGATGATCTACATCTACGTACGTTTTGGTCCGATATTTTTCATTAGTTAAAAACACACTTGCTGACATTATGTCTCGTTCTACTTCGATTCTTCTATACATTAATTAGGCTGGATCGGTTGAAGCAAAAACTATCGGCACTCTTGTGTTCCTTTTTTTGTTCTTTTTTCTTTTTTTTTTCTGTAAATTCATAAATCTTTTTTCGCACACGTTCAATTCGACTCGAGTCAATAAGTTAATAAGGTAAGCGTGTTAGGAGAACAAGCAATTCGCGAATTTTTTCGTAAACGCCCAAATATTCGTATGGAAATAACGATCCGCTGTGGTCGCGCCAATACCATATAATATATATAGATAAAAACAGCGGGACGAAGAAAAATAACATCGAATACAAAACGCGACCACTTGGATCTTTTCTTTTTTTTTTTTGCTTTCTCAATATGTATAGATCTTTGACGTAGGACTAAAAACGTCGACTAACGCGTGTCTGCACGACGAGTCTAAAAAGTCTCTTACTTTGTACTTAAAATCTAATCCTTCTCGTACTTCGCGATCACCCTTCGGCGTTTTTTTTTTTTTTGCGTTTGCACGCTCCTATCGTATATAATATTTAAGTACATCGATTTATTGCACTATTCTGTTTTCTTTCTTTTTTCTCCTATAATACTAGCGTTACACTCGTGATAGCCAAGAAGTCTTATTGTTCCGTGTCGTGTCCCGCATCTCGGAAGATTTTGCTCCCGCTCTCTCTTCTCTATCAATCTACGATAACAAATTCGCGTACGTACTACGTTGAAACGCGACCCGACTCCGCTCGTTGTCACAGCTTCGTGTGCTTGACACTGTCTGTCCAATAATTCTGTATTGTCATCGCCTCGAGCGAATTTAGGAACGAGTCATTGTCCAGGCTGTACATCTCCTCGGAGTTGTCCTGCAATCAGAAAGCGAAGCACGAAAGAACGGCTGGATGAGGATCAGAATAAATGGAAGAATAAATAAATAAATAAAAATAAAATTAATAAAAAAAGAATTAACGTAGACTAATCCGCGCAACTCACTGACGCGATGAATATTTCGTAATTTCGTACCGAATCACTTACACGTATCGTAGAGTCGTCTATGTAACCCGAACTGTCGGGATTGCTGCACTTGTCGCTGTTCAGTGTCTGCGGTGGATTCAGATATTTTCGCCTGCAACGAACATCGATGGATGAGTAAAACAACAGCGAACTCAATTTAAAAATAGGTTTGTCGATAACGAAAGTAGCGTTAAAAAAAAAAATTATAATAATTAGAGTAAATAAAAAATGTATAATTTAATAAACTAATAAAATTCTTAAATCAATCAAATTCATAAACCAATTAAATTCTTCTATTAATAAAATTCATAAACCAATAAAATTCTTCAATGAATAAAATCCATAAATTAATAAAATAGAAATAAAAAAATTAATTAATTTTTTTTTTACCTGTACATGACGAAACCGAGACTGGCCATAGTGCTGAGCAGTACAACAGTGGCGAGGCAGCTTCCGGTTATAGCGGCGATGTCAACGGCGGACGGTGTTGAACTCTCGATTTCCGTATTGACGCTCCCGTCCTCGGCGATGAAATCGCTCACGTCGATCAACGACGATCGATCCTCCTCCCTGTCCCCCTGGAAGTCACTCGAGAATGTGTTCCTCGCGCGGCTCAGACGCGTCGACTCGCTTATGCCCGCTGCAAAAAAATCTCAAGGGTTTGCGTTCATTGTCAAAAACGATCCAACAAAAACAAAAGAAAAAGAAAACTGAAAAAACGTTGCCTGTGCCATTTACACATTGCTTCCGCATTTTTTATTTTTTTTTGCGTCGTGCGTATATTTTGCTCTACGAGAAAGTAGACCATTTTAACTTCCTCATAGTAAAAGCTACGCCCGTTTCGTACCGTTGGAAAGTGAAAATTAATTATAGAACGATTTTTTAACTTCCTCAGAATAAAAAGTTTCATGCAATTGGAACTGCCAGTCTTGATAGTGTTTTTTTCCACTCTTCCGAACATTTATCTTCAATTTAAGCTCGATCGCTCAAGATCCGTTAACGCGAGAGTCACAAGGGTAATGTTTTTTTCATCTTAAAAAAAAAAGTCACGAAATACAACAAATTCATAGCTTCCGCTACGAAGAAGAAAGGCGATCTAAGGAAACTCGTTGAAATTCTTCAACATGAATAGTCTTACACAATTTAAACAACCACACCGATTTTCGCCAAATGCATTCCCAGTGTTTTTTTTCTTTAGCTCCCAAACATTTCCACTGAATTTCAGTTCGACCGCTCAAGATCCGTTAACGTTTGCACGGTTATTGTTTCGCAAAATAAAAAATAAAAAAAATAACGAAATATAGTGAATTCGTAGCTTCCGCACGAGAAATAAAAGAGATTTACGAAAGCGAACGGACCAGAGAAAAGATATTTACCCTTCGACAAAAGTTTCTCTCTACCTTGAAGAATCGAAGCCGCAGTTGCGGCCAGTCTGGGCTCGGCGACTTCCTGATCGATCTCGATATCCTCCGAGCCATTGAAGGTCCTCGTGCTGAATCCGTCAGCCCCGTCGGCCGTAATGGTTCTCGTTCTGTTGACGACGAGCTTGAATCTCGTACCTTCGACCCTAAGCGGCAGTACGGTCAGATCCTTTTCCTCTTCCTGAATGCTCGCGCTGCTGAAATTTCTTATCATATCCTCGGCGCTAATCTCCTCGGTCTTTCTTCGAACGGGCGTCCGGCTGGTCGTTAGCACCCACGTTATTCTGCTGTCCCTCTTGCCCGATCCCGCTATCGGCTCGCTCGTGTCGTTGACTCCGCCGGCGTCGATTCTTCTTATCATGTTACCAGGACTCGTGCGAGTCCTCGCCGCGCCGTTGACGTTTCTGTCGCGCTCTTCGAACGTAGCCTGACTACTGGTTTCACCGTTCGACGGATTGTTTGCCGTTACGGCGTTGCTCTTCGACGTCGGATCGTATGAGCCTATAGCTTTCGCTACACGGAAATTCGGCCTCGTGGAAATTTCCGACTCCTCCGAGGTTCCAGCGGTGCTGAGACGCTCGATTATCTGGGGATCCAACGTCGTCGGAGCTTCGATATTCGAGTTCGACGTCAGGTTCTGACGCTGCTGAAACTCCTCGATTCGCGGGTCTTCAGTGGTCGGTGGTAATGGGCTCGCCAGGATAACTGGAAAATAATTGTTATTATTATTATTATTGAATGAAAATAATAAATGCATATCTTATATAAATGTTTTGGGATGTTATGTATTTGTTTGATTGTCTCAATTCTCAAGAATCCAGGGGGCCTCTAGGGGGGGGGGGGGGGGGGGGGGGGGGAGATGACTATCGCCGGTGCAATGAAGACACCCATTTTTCGACCAGAAGTACATCTCTTCCAGTTGTAAAATCTCATTTTTTTCGACCGGAAGTGACGTATTTCACGTTCGGTCGAAAAATGATATTTTCAATCCGGAAGTGACGCATTTGGGCTGAATCTCTGGAAATCTAAATTTTCGGTTCATAAATTTCATAGTCCGCAGCGTGGGCGCGCAGAATCCGAGCACACAACAACGCAAGTAGTAAATGATAATTTGTTAATACAAACCAAAACACATTTCACAGATCACAATGGACAATTCCATACCACGTTACTTAATACTAATAGTTTGTTGATCGTTCTGATATTTCCATTGTATGAAAAATTGTGCACTACACGAAAACATGTATAATTAGTGAGTGTGTATTTTCATGCAAGAGAAAACTCAGTTACTTAAGGTGGAAAACAAAACGCGAACGTTATTTTTCCTTTTAATTCTCGACGGAGTCCAAGGACGTCGTTCAATTGCTCTCGTGCAAAAAATAGTACGTTCGATCTCGTATCGGAAAAACCGTGGTCGTGAGTTGCCTATAATTAAATTGTCTTTAAATCGAATAAACGGTAGGACTCGCACGGGTTGATCAGTGTGACTCACCGGCTAACTGTGCGGTAACCCAGAACCAGTGCATCCACCAGTGCAGCGTCATCACGTCATCCGTAGGCTCAGTCTGAAAGGATAAAAAAAAAAAAAAATCAAGAAATAAATTAGATATTCCGTTTTTTGTTTTTTTTTTTTTTTTTTTATTATGATAGTTAACTGGGCAACCGATTATCGGCATGGGAATTACAAGCGTGTAAATGAGGCTACTTCAATAACTACGCAGATAATATCCGTTGTTATCTCTATCGGCTGCAGTCTTATCGTTTGGAATGGCTCGTTGTACGCGTATACTTCTTTTGCGCCCGTTTCGCTATGGCTTCGCTATCACCGCTCGAAGCTCGCCATTGTCGTAACTATGAGGATTTTTTCTCATAGTAAAAAAAAAAATATCTCACGAAATCGAAGGCTACATTCTTAACGGCTCACTCACTCGATTATGTAAAAAAAAGACTGGAAATTTTAAATCCTGTCGCTTTCTCGTTTTTCTTCACGTTTCGGGAAAATTAGGCTGTGAGGAAACTTGCCGGTCAATGGTTGGTTTTATTAAGATCGGACGAAAATCCGAAAACAATATCCCGATTTTATTGCGATTAATAACAGAACAAAATTATCTTGTAATCAGAGTCAATTGTCATTGTTGTTGTTCTCAATCGTAAATGTTCTGAAGCTGAAATTCCAAAAAAACGTCTTGTCGCAAAAAACAAAATTCCAGATAAGAGATAAAAATGTGGCCGAAGTAAAATGTGGGTTGGACTGAAGTATTACGTCAATAGTTGGTTTTGTGAAGTCCGAAAAGAAATCCGGGAGAAATGTGCAGTTTTTATTGCGTTTATCAACAAAACAAAATTATCTTGTAATCTCGCCTAATTATTTTATTTATTTATTTATTTATATGTTTAGCTTACGGGATAAACACTTTTACTTAGATACAACAATAAAAAAAATTACACCCAGAAAAATAATTTTTTTGACGGCCACCGTTCATTTGGTTTAAGTAAAATACTTATTTCATTTAAGTAACTATTTACTTAATTTAAATAAATATTTATTTAAATCAAATAAATATTTTACTTAAATCAAATATACGGTGGCCGTCAAATAATTTTTGTTCCTGGGTGTAATCAGTAGATAGTGGAAGTCTTACAATTAGAATAATATGACCAGATCGCATTTTTGAAACACTCTTAATTAACACACCGATTATTTGTCTTTGCTAGCCAGATTATTTAGGGGTATGAATCATTCAAATGTCAATGTCAACATCATTACTATTTTTATTAATCATAAACGTTCCGAAGCAGAAAATTAAAAAAAAAAATTCTTATCCCAAAAAAAAAAAAAAAAACAGATAAGAGATAAAAATGTTCCCAAAGTAAAGTGCGGGTTGAATTAAACTATTACTTTACAAGAAATCCTCTCGGGAAGAGAACATGACGTCAGAGCTCTCTTGAGAGTTGACTCACTTGGCGGTGACGACCTCCAAAATATAATAAGTAAAATAATTTTTTTTTTTTTTTAAACACAAATTTTCTCCCAGCGACTGAATAAGGATGATCAGTATCTCGTGAAGTGTGGAGCTTCTTTGCGCCGGATATAAGGATGATCCGGCGGTGTGACGGAGATGCGAAAAAAAAAAAGAAAAAAAAATACGAGCGAGTGAGATAACGTGCTTTTAACTCGGAGACTTTATGGACGAAGTACTGTTACACCTTGGCGAGTCACAACGGTACTGGGAGAGGTCCTCGTGGGTTGACACACGAGAATCTTCGCGCACGGAGCGAAGATTCTCTGTGTTGAAATCTCGCGGCGAAGAGCGCTTCGCTGTATAGCCGTAAATCGGGTTTCTCGATGCGGAAAGAGCGTTGCTTTACGTGGAAGAGTCTTCTTCCTCGATTACCCGCTCGCCCGCTTGCCTGCGCACTTGTCACGAACGCACCTCGCGCCTAATACGCCGTCGGCTTTGATATCGCATACTCTCACGATTGTAATCACAGGGGCGTATGTCCTTCGTTCAGTGGAAGGGAAATACGACTTTCCGGGTTTTAGACGATGTTTTGGACTGTTAAAAAAATCGTTGAACTGAACGAGAAAATCGATTGAACTGTTGATGTACTTTTTTATAATATTAAAGTACCACATATTTAATTTGCAAATCTTCTGCCTCAAATTTACAAAAATGTTCAATGCAAATGAAAATTTAGCCGCAAAATTACAACGCAGATGTGTTTGAAATTTCTAAAACGGTTTGCGTAAAAAAAAGGCTCCGTTTATTAATTACCGTTCATTAATTTCCAAAGAATTTTTTTTACAGTGTTGAGCAGAATAGCTCCGCTTTCGACACAAGCGACACATCGACGATCGGATATTACGAACGGAAGATAATGGAGCGTCGTTAAGTATTGCGAAATAAACATTTATCGAACCGTACGAGAGAGGTGCGCGAGAGGCGCGGAAAAAAAACAACAAGACGATTTTTCCATTTGTTCGAGACGTCACTAAATAAAACGCTTTAAAAGCTTTTTTATTAATTAAAAAATTTGCAACAGTTTTACGCTTAATATTAATAGTCGAAGTTTTTCATATCGTATATTCCCACGTTTAAAATCATGAGGGCACATGTCCTTCGTTTAGTGCAGCGAAAATACGACTTTCCGCGTTTTCACGCCAAGTCTGACGAATCGACGATCGAATTTTCGATCGGATATTACGAACGGACGATAACGTAGTGTCGTTAGGTATTGCATAATGAACATTTATTGAACCATACGAGAGAGCGGGAAAAGAAATTATGAGACAATTTTTCCATTTATTTCAGACGTGTTAATACAAAAATATTTTTTCAAGTTATCTTATTCTATTTCTTTTAATTGTCATTTTGCAATAATTTCTACGTCGAAGCGACTTCTTCCTCGATTGCCCGCTCGCCTGCGCACTTGTCACGCACGCACGTTTTGCATAATAAGTCGACGTCTTTGTCGTCGTATGTTCCCACGATTAAAATCACAGAGGCGTATGTTCATTGTTTAATGGAACGAAAATACGACTTTCCGCGTTTTGAAACGACGTTTCGCGCAGAGTGCGAACAAATTGTGCATATCGTGTGCATAAATTTAATGTACGTAAAATAGTTTGTAATCAATCAATTAATAACAAATTAAATGAAATAATCATAAAGATTTTTCATAATCATAACGATTGATGCTAATAAAACTTGATTTTTTACATTGTGTCATTTGTCTCAGAACCAAGATAAGAATCACTTATCTTGTGTCGATCGTGTGTAATTTTATAAATAATTTTCTAATTCCAAAAAATCAGCAATTTTTTTTTGCAAAATTCCATTATTTCTCTCGTAATAGTAGTTGAGATTTAACGGGTTAATGCTAAAAAGAAACATAATTCTTTATATTGTATATTTATCTCAGAACCAAGATGTGAATTACTTATCTCGTGTCGATTGTGTATAATTGTATAAACAATTTTCTAATTTTCCAAAAAATCGGATTTTTTTTTGCAAAATTCCATGATCGCTCACGTAATCGTAGTTGAGATTTACCGCACCGAAAGTGTCTTTCGTCGTTCGACGGGCTGAACAGAACTAGAGCCGAAACCGAAGCGAAGTGTGTCAAAAGACTGCGTTTCTACGAGGGCGTTGAAAAAAGAAGAGAAAAAAAAAAGTTCTTTGTAATGCGATCGCGTGCACCTCGGCGTGTGCTACGGGAGCGAGGAAGTCGTTCGTTAGTTGCCGGTCTCGCAATTACACATTAATTACCGTCCGAGACTGGCATGGACAATACTGCGTCGCGTTACCGTATCGTCGCTTCCACAGCGTTGATCCAATCATATACGCTATGTGAAGAAAAAAATAACCTATAATTTTCTTCCCTCTCCGCATACCCGAAACTGTGACACCTAATTATTTTATTCTTTATTGTTAAAAAATAAAATTTTCTTTTATTTTTTGTTATTAAAGAAAATATATATATTTTTGTTATTTTTTATTATGCATGTATGTATACATTTATTAGCCTCATAGGGTAAGAACCTTTTGGTGAAGGGAGTGCCATGTACAAAGAATGTAAGTTTTGGTTTTCGCGGTAAAAAAATTTCATACCGACAAAAAAAATGTCATCAAAAATTCCTAGGCTTCCCCCCCGCCCCCAATCCATTTTTCAAGTTTTCCAACGTCCTCGAACGGGACGGTAAAACGATTATAAAACTTTGCACAAGGGACTATTTTGTGTATTTTTTCCCGTACACACGATGGACACCCCAAATTTTTCCTAGCTTTATTGGGAGCCGAGATGTCGACCTTCGAAAATCACGAAAATCGGGATTTTTTTAAAAGTGGATTAAAAAGTGAAAAATTGTTGTTCAATCGATGTTTTTAATTTATTTCACGGCTATATTTCACGCATTTTTTCCCGCTGATCACGAATACAATAATTGTTTTGCTACCAACCCAATATTTTCCAATTAAATCCCAAAAGTACGATTTTTCGTCCATAAAATCGAGACTTTTACAGTCTCACTGCACTTTAATGCCAAACAACCAGCGGATTCGTATTCAGCGGGAATAAATACGTCGAAATACGTGACAGTGCATTTAAAAAAATGACAAAAACATTTACAAAACTAAATATACATTTTTAAAGAAACTCAAATTTTCGGGGAAGTAAAAAATTCAAGGACATTGCATGAAGTAGAATAGGGCTTTTGTTTGTTATCGTTATAAAATATATATAATAATAATAATAATAACAATAAAATATTTTTTATAATTTTGTATTAATGGCGAGACTCGAGACGCAGCAGTTAGGGAGTTTTGGCGTCGCGGCGTCGCGGCGTCACGGCCGGCTGCACTGGAGAACGCGCGACCGTGACTGTACCCTCGCGCGCATAGTTACAGGCGTTAGTTGTTTAAGTATACTCTGAGGTATTAGCGAGCCCGGTACGCCGTCTGTATTGTCGAAGCGCTCGGCCTGTTATAGACAGGATTTTGCAATCCTCTCCTATTCCATCCGCTTCTGCCGGAGCGATTTCTCGCGCCGCGGGCGCGTCCGACGGCTCCTCTCTTACCGCGAGTGCGTGATAGGATGGAACAAGCGCGTAGTTGCCACACTCATCGTTTCATATTGCCCGCTCGCTTTGCCGCGAAATTCGCCGAGGAAGCTCCGATGTTTTACGAGCTCGGAGTATCCTCGTTAGCCTACATTTTTACGACGGTCGGGAGAAACGTCTGGCACGGTTCTTCATCGGAGATTGTATTGTACGAATCGTATGATTTTTAGTCGCAGAATTTTTTCTCACTTTTTATATATTTTAATTTTTATATAAATTTTTTTATAATCTGAAAGTCATAAATTTGTTTGAAAAAGTTTATGTTGAAAGCAATAAAGCATTTTTCAAATGCACCGGTATTTTTTTAATTTATTTAATTTGATCAATTGTTTCATTGTTTGGTTTTTGTTTATCGAAATTTTATATATTTGCGATTCGATTTATTAGTTATTTAGTAAAGTTGTAACTGTTTTAATTCATTACTTAAAATATCCAATAATTGTCAGTAATTAACTACTCAAAATACCCGTTAATGTTTAGTAGTTAACTACTCCAGAAGTCCAGATGTTTTTTTGATTGTGCAAGTATTGGGCCTTCGGCGATTTCTCCGGGGCTTTCGTGAAGGTCGTCGAGAAGCTTGATAAGGTCACCGGTGTGCATAAGCAAATTGAGCAGGATGCATCGCGGTCACAGCAAGCGAAGCGAAATTTATAGCCTTGCCGATGAGAGAAGCTTCGTCGGTCCGTAGGGCACTCCTCTTCCGTGCGTTTATACGACCGGACAGGAGATTTTATTAGCGCGTATTAACCAGCGGGCACGTATCGTGTAACGCAGGATGCTTCGATAAATCGAGCCACAGTAGTTACTCGACACGGTGTCACACTGTGTAACTTTATTGCACAGACTGTGTCGAGACCATCGGCGAGTCTAATAGAGCGCGTCGCGTTGACGTTGCGCGATGAGAGAAGAAAATGCCATTGAACACTCTTTATATAATGCAAATGTACGATAGGATTTAAAAAATCATAATTATCCGATAATTTTTTTCGATCTCTTGGCACAAAAAAATGTTAACGCTCGACGAAGCTGAAACTCGAAATTCCTCACGAGAAACTTCAGTTGCGATTACAACTTCAAACTGTTTGTTTTTTTAAAATTTTTTTTGCAATTACCAACGACCCGTTTGATTTCCGGTCGAAACCAATGTCGAACTCGTGTTCGGCGCGAAAAAATACTTGGAAACAGTGTGTCGCTGATCTTTTTAAAAATATTCAATATTGACCCAAAAAATGTTAAATTTTTACCCAAAAAATGTTACCACTTTTTTCAAACATTTTTCTTCGCCTCGTTAAAAGCTTGAGAAGGTCGTTTTGAAATAAAGACGAATACCCGACCTTGCGTATTGTTTCCCCGATCAACATAACAGAAAATCGACAAAATCGGTACTTTTTGTAAGATGTCTTAAAATTTTGATATTTTTTTTTACGGCTGTAACAGATGTATTTTTGTGCGTTGATCTAAAAATCTGTAACTGCTTCCCTCCCAATTTAATATCCGATTAATAATATCCTCGCTAATAAAAACACACACATATATATCTATGTACATTTCAAAAAATTTCAAAGCGTTCCGTAGCCGACACTGCCATTGAGATAAAATCCTTGCGCTCTATCGACCGGCTTTAAAAGGTAAAAGGCAAGATCGTTCCTGACCTACAGCAGTGGATTCTCAAAGGATCCGAGCTCGAGCCATATTATACCTACACTTTTTACTTTCGCTTTATGCTCCAAAGGATTCCATTGCGAAGACGCTCGTTCGCTTCGCCGTTCTCCAGTATCCATATATATAGACCATAAAAAAAACAAAAAAAAAATAAAAAAAAAAAACTTCACTGAGGCCACGTACAGTGCGCTGCGCTACCCACGGCATTTCGTCGAAGTTTCTCTAAGTGGCTTTCGCCACCGTTTCGGCGAGTGCTTCCAGAGGCGTCCGCACTAAGAATAGTTAACGGTCGTTCGAAGTTTACTTTCGGAAGCTACTTAGACCTCTGGTATTCGATCCTCGAAATAGTCTTCGCAATGAGGATTTTCCTTTTTCTTTTCTTTTTAGAAATTCTAGTCGTTCACGTGCCAGCGTTGGGTCAACCGGACAGCTGCTATAGCGAGACTCTGGAGGTGCGGAGAGAGTGAGAGAGAATTGAATTGCTCGTCGAAACTTCCGTCCACCGAAAATTCGCTTGTCCCAGATCGGAAGTGGGTGAAACGTTTCTTCTTCGTATAAATATTGTATATACAAAGAAAAACAACAAACGTAGCCGCTGCAGGGACGATTAATTAAATTTACACGGCGCGGTTTGTAACGAGCTAAAAGTGGTTCTGGCAAGTGGTTCGCGATAGTCGAACGACGTAAAGTGATTCGAGACCGGAGATAAGCGCGTCCCGGAGAAATATGCACCGCAAAAGAGAGCGCCGGAGTCGGGGCATTGACCGGAAGTACTTTCTAACTCGTTCGTCTCATCGGCAGGATATACACATGGAGGATTGTTGGGGCGTATTACGATCACTGGATCTTCAAAGAAAGTCATCGAATCGGCATGCAACAGGAGTCATTGGGTCGACCAAGATTACACAGCGTTGTTCGAGTAATTTTTTTTTTTTTTTTTTCTCTCAGAATGCACATCATGCATTTTAACTCGGTCGTTTGACGACGAAAAAATTACTTATCTGGATAAAAAAAAAAGAAAGAAAAATTTAAAATAATGACAACGCTAAGTGACCTTCAAAGTCGACGGAGTCATGCTGCAAAGTACTTTTGA
Source organism: Amblyteles armatorius (assembly GCA_933228735.2). Classification (NCBI taxonomy): domain Eukaryota; kingdom Metazoa; phylum Arthropoda; class Insecta; order Hymenoptera; family Ichneumonidae; genus Amblyteles; species Amblyteles armatorius. The sequence continues at coordinate 11,089,806 of OW121694.1, read as the reverse complement.
AGATTATCCGCTACGCAGCTGGAGAAATACTTGAAGTACTCAAAGTCCGTATTGCGATACGCAAGTATTTGAAGTACATATTGAAGTATTCAAGTGCTTGAAATATTCGTTGCATATGTTAAAGTTTTCAAAGTACTCAAAGTACCCAAAGTACCCACAGTACCCAAAGCGCTCGGGGTGCTCTAAGTACTCGAAGTGCTCGAAGTACTTATATACTTGAAGAACTCAAAGTACTCGATGTACTCGGAGTAGTGCTCGAAGTACTCCGAGTACTCATATACTTAAAGAATTTAAAGTACTGAAATACTTTAAACACTCGAAGTTCTCGGCTATTTAATGTGCCCGGTAGCCAGTGCTTCGGTACTTGAGTACTACTACCCTGTGCTCAGCAATTAAAGTATTTTGTACTTCGAAAGGTACTTCAAGTACATGAAATATTTCCCCCGTTCTGTGTCAAAATATATCGACAAAAGAAACAAATCATTTTAATGGCTGACTTGAAGAGGCTTCAAAAAAAGACGATGAAAAAAAAAAAATGATACCGATCCTGCCAGGATTCGAACCTGGAATCTTCTGATCCGTAGTCAGACGCGTTATCCGTTGCGCCACAGGACCCATATTTTCCATTAGATAGTGCAGCATCCTATCCGCGGTATGTTAAAAAGAAAACCGAACAGGCACGCGCCGAGATATGTTTTAGTTTGTATAGTGTAATGTAAGGCGATAGGGAGGCCGATACGAGGACGGGAACGCGGCTGCTCCGACGGCCGGCAGTTTTGCGGCGTAGCTTAACAGCCTCGTGGGATTGCGATTACGAGAGTCTCGCTGGCGCCCTGCAGACTCTCGAACCTCCACTCCCGTCACGTGCGGCCAGTCGGAATGAACCACACAAACCGACGTACGAGCACGCAACCCGATTAACCGTTACAATCGGAGAAAGAGAGCACGACAAACCGCGAACGAGACCCCTCATCGTTATTTAAAAACACGCTCGACCCTATAACTGTTCCAAGAAAAGTTAGACATTCGGGACGCGCAATGCGTAAAAAAAGTGCAGGTGAACTGCAATAAAAGAAAATTTTTGAATGGGAGTAGGCTAGTAAAAAAAATCGTCCGTTTTGTATTATTTTGGGTTGGAAAGTTCGAACATATTTCTGATAGCTCGTTAAATTTTGAATCTAACTTTTCTAGAGCTTCATTATCGATAGACAATAATAATAATAGTAATTATAATAAAGCGTCTTTGAAGAAAAGTCGTGCCTCGGAGGATAAAAAAATTGGCGAGTAGAAAGATGAAAGTATGGCTTAGACTGGAAGGTCATTTACCTCGGCTCCGACATATAATCCGATGTGTGAGATGATTATACGCTTTTTTTTATAATTCAAGATTATACATACATACATATATATATATATATGTATATATATATATATATCTTGTTGCCAGTTCGATACGAATCATCGAAGTCATCGAGTTACGATGTACTGTCGCTTGATATACAGTATATATATAAATATTAGATAGATAGATAGATATGGCATTTATTGTACATTAGAACCTGAGATTCTCTAAGCACATCACCCAATCGACAAGAAACCGAATGAATACAACGAAAATTACACAGAACACTAACGCACTGAACATGAACCTCATCAAAATAAAATAAAAATAATAAAGTAGGCAAAAATAACAAAACAATAACGAAATACTCCAACTCGACCCGACGTACGCATATTTGTGACTGTTAAGTTGGCCGAAAAATTGGCGAGGGGAAAGAAGAAAGTGTGGTTTAGACTGGAAGGTCGTTCACCTCAGCTCCGACATGTTATCCGATGTGTAAGATAATGATGTGCTATTTCTTTTTTTTATAATACAAGATTGTACATGAACATCCTGTCGCCAGTTCGATGCGAATTATCGAGTTACGATGTCCTGTCGCTTGATATACAATATTATAAGATACCCGAGATATATATATATATATATATATATATATATATATATATATATATATATGTATATGCGTATACATGACCGTAAGTAATATGCGAATACGTAGAAACTGGTCGATCGCTATTGCATTACGTTACCGCCCACCGCACGCGTAAACACCAGCTGTTCCACGAGGCAGCGTTTTACAACCCGCGATTAGTTCGACTCTACGGGTCGCCTCTCAATTTCTCCCTCAAAACTCCTTTCTCCAACATGTTCTTTTTTCTTTTGCATTTCCGCGTACGCTGATAATATTGCGAAGGAATTCTCCCCCCCCCCCCCCCCCCCCGCATCAACTCCCTCGTTAACGTGCCAGTGTCGAAGTTCCCACGGAAAAAGAACGCAGGCGAGCACGCGTAGTTTGCATCGGACGCTCGAACTCTCGGTCTCCTCTATTGTTATTCCATTTTCGTTAACCCTTTGGGCGCTCTCGCACCAGAGAGCGATGGCGAGGCTGCGCGCTTTTTTCGCTAACGAAAGCGTCGATTAAACAATTTCTCTTTCATCGACACCCAAACCCGAGGAACTTCCATACCGGCCAAAACAATCGAGAGGAATAACCTGTAAAACTTTGGAAACTATAAAAGAAAACAATCAACTATTTTACGGAGGTTAAACGAGCGACGTTTGGACGTGAAGGAAAATAATCTCGGTGCTTTTTCGCGGCAACAATGAGACATTTCGTAACAATCGTCGGGTTAGTTCTAAAAGACTGTTAGCGTGCAACACTTATCGTTGCAGTTGAAGCTACTGCATGTGGACCGTGGCTGCGTTCACGCCTGTTGGGACTAAAATCCCAATTTAGTAACGATTCCAATTAAACCAATTATAAACGACTTCTCTTTCATCGGCACCCAAAACCGAGGAACTTCCATAACCGCCAAAACAATCGAGACGAATAACTATAAAATGATAAACCTAATGACCTATAAAAAAAAAAAAAAACAGTCACGCCTGTTGGGACGAAAATCCCACTTTATTAACGATCAAACTATTTCTCTTTCATCGACACTCAAACCCGAGGAACGTCCATACCGCCTAAACGAACGGGACGAATAACTGTAAACCTATAAATAAAACACATGGTTGTTGGGACAAAAATCCTAATTTATCAACGATTAAACAATTTCTCATTCATCGACATTCAATACCGAGGAACTTCCATACCGGCCTAAAGAATCGAGACGCGTAACTATAAACCTGTAAAACTATAAACCTAATAATCTATAAAACTTTATAATAATCTATTTTTAAAAAAAACAATCATTCTTGTTGGGACGAAAATCCGAATTTATCAGCAATTAGACGATTTCTCTTTCAACACCCAAATCCGAGAAACTTGCAAGCAGCCAAAAAAAAGCATCGGGACGAATAACCTGTAAAACTTTTTAAAGCTATAAATAAAGTAAGACAATAAACAATTTTTCATCACTCGGTGCGGAAATGGACAGTTTTCCGCCCGCTTCGCGTGCGTAAAACCGCCATTTTCGCACCTTGTGATAAAAAATTTCGTACATCCCTCGTGCGAAACACTTCTTCTAACCCGTGTGATTACAGCACTCGCCTTCGGCGCTTGCTGCAAACTCACACTCGTTAGAAAAACGTTTTTCGCCCACGTGGAGTAATGTACTATTACATAGGTTAAACGAGCGACGTTTGGACGAAAAGAAAGAATTATCTCGGTGGTTTTTCGCGACTACCTCTCGGCAACAATGAGACATTTCACCGTAAGGCATTTCGTAACTATCGTCGGGTTGAAAGACTGTTTTCGTGTAACACTTGTTACGAGTGCAGCGACTTCGAGAGCGTCGGTTAAAGCCGCGGCTTTGTTCAAGCCTGTTGGGACTAAAATCCAGGTCACGAAACGGACGCTAAACGCGCTCTCTTTATCGCGGCAATTCTATTATCGTTGACCAGAAACCTCATCCGTATCCGATCCGAGACCTTTTTCTTTTTTTTTTTAGTCGAAGCAAAAACGGATCCGATCGGGTAATCAGATCGAAACGCTTCGAGTCTGACAAGAAAAAAATGAAAAAAATATCCAGCACGTGCCTCAGGGGTCCGAGAAAGCTCGAGCGGTTTTGATCGACTAGGTCAGCTGATTTAATTTTTTTTTTTTTTTTACTACACAGATCGAATTTCTTGTTTCTCGTTATTTACGTGCATCCGGCCTGTTTTATTGACCAAAATGAAGGTATTAGATAATGCTCACGCGGTTAAGATAGTACTCGCCGAAATGACCCCACGTGAGTTCAGAGAGAATTGAAGAGAGGAATCCCGAATACTTCTCGATGGGATAAAAATCAGAAACAAATGAACAATATGGAATGTGCTGAAAATATTAATTGTGCCTAATAATGATTTCGAAATGTTATTAACAAATTAGCGAAAAAAAAATTCCCAACAAAAAGTTAATTTGCCAGGGATTTTGTTGAGCCATTTTTTTTTTTCATTTATTTGTTAATGACATTTTTGAATTATTATTATGCAAGCTCAATTTTTTTGGCACCTTACATATGCTTCTATCCATTTATTAATTAAATCAATAAAAAAATATATATTTACGCTAAACAATACTGAAGATAAGCTACGTATAAAGCTGGCAAACTTAACTTCTTCGAACTCTCCGATTGTTGGGTCGAGCCTGTAGTAACACTTGTTATCGTCGACCTTTTAACAAAATGCAACAATAGAAAACCATTAAGGCTTGTGTAACTTGTATAAAGCTTGCATAACTTTTTTCTGCGCATCAAATAACATTTGTAGATACGAATATTGTTTGTAGATCACAATTTTCATATTGGATTTCTAATACAGCGAAAAAAAATTCGCTTGCGGTCTGCCAAAGAAAAAAAAAAGTTTATTCTACTTTCAATTCTTACAATTCCATATGACATTAAAACCACGACGGCGAGCCTCTCAATGTGACATGATATCATTTCAATCCCGTATGGAATTCTAAGAATCAAAAGTAGAATCGAAATAACAATTTTTTTTTTTCGTAGGCAACTAGCGATCGATTTTTATCAGAGTCATCGATACATTTCTTCCCATACTTAAATTCGTAATAAATCAAATCTGGATAGGAGTCTCCGACCCTTGGGAAGTATCCGAGAATTTCTGCTCTTTAGCACGTGCTTCCGTGGTCCGAGAAATCCCAAACAGATCTCATCGGCTGAAACAGCTGATTTTAATTTTTTTTCTTCAATTTTTTACACAATTTACTACACAATTCAAATTTCTCGTTTCACGCGATTTTTGTCCGGCCGGTTTTATCGACCAGTCTTGCGGAACGAAGACAGAAAAGAATAAATATTGTTTACAGTTTCACTCTCGAACGAAAGGGACACGCAGCACGGAAGGAAGTCCATTCATAAATCCTCCCGAGTCTCGGCGTGAGGGATCTCCACGCTCGGATGAATCGCTTTCTATGTACAATTTCGTTTCTCTCAGGAGTTCGCTCCGCGACTCGGAAACATCGACGAGCCTTTCGTGTGTGAATAGAGAGTTTATCAGCTTGCTCTATTGTACGCGGCTCTCTCGCGTGCGTTGGCCCGATACGTCGGGTGACGTCTCTAACATCAAACTAAGGCGGGCGATTAATCCGAGTGTCCGAGATCTCGAGTCCTAAGAAAATCCTAGCAGAAGCCTTTTTTTATTCATCAAGAATCGCGCGCATATTTTCATCCGCATTTTTTTTTTCTTTTTATCCCCGACTCTTTCGCATCGACTTCGAGGGTTAGAGAAAAAACATTTTTAATTACGCACTTAAGTTGACCGAAGGGTAAATTCGTTGAAATTCACCTTCGTGAAGGATTGTTGAGCGGTAGAGAGAAAAAAAAGCTGCTCACCGTTTATGTCGAGGTGACGTCGAGACGCCGTTTCACTTGTTCACATAATAAATTTAAATCGAGACGTAACTTTGGTTGGTCGGGAAAGTCCGCGAGGATTGTTCTTCGAGGGGGACGAAATATTTTTATCACTGTCGCGAATTCCGAGCGTCGGGAAGCGTTCCTCGACCGTCGATGTCACAGACTGTCACTGATCTCGCCATTTTGGTTTACACACTGCTTGAGCGCTCTCCCCGTGTGCCAGCGTTTCCCCGAGAATGCGAGCTGTCGAGGGGGGGTCGCTTTTTTCACGAGGTGCAGAGAGAGGCATCGAGGGATGAGAAGGGAGCGCGCATGCGCTTGACAGGTGGCTCTCCACGAGGCACCTGTATTTTTTTTTTATACGTTTTTTTTTTGTGCGCAACGAAGGTTTCCACGTGACCGACGGAGCCGAGCTGCGCGACATGTCGAGGAGGAGAGTGGAAGCGTTGCGTCGACTGCGAACGGTATGTTTCTGTTTTTACTGCGATTTCCGGCGGTTTTGGGAATCGTAGAAGGAGCTCTGTTTTCACTGAGATATCGAACTATGGTATTGAGGTTGAAAAAAAAAGGAAATTGAAATTTTCATATAGCTTCCTTGTAAAAGTTTGGAGATAAAAATTTTTATAATGCCTCTTCATAAGAGTTTAAAATATTTATTTTTCATATCTCTTCCTTATAAATGTTGAAAAGTTTTATTTTCGTATCAGTTTCTCCAAACGAAGCTAAAAATAAGAAAATTCTTTCTCATCGAATTATCTTTGCGAATGAAGGGATATTACGCAGAAATGATATGAAAATTAAAAAAAAAATTTCAATGTCTCATTTCAATCTCATTCTTGACCGACGGAGTGAAGCAATAACGATAATAATGAAAATAGAAAACTCGTCAGCAATCAATCCTAAGATAAGATATCGATGTAATCGACAAGAAAAAAAAAATGGAATTGATTAACGAAAAAAAGAAAATGGCACTTTCCGGCGTGCGCCGATTCCCCAGGAAGAGACAATTTTCTTTTTTCTCTGCGGACTGCGGTCTCATTGCAGTTTTTGTTACCGGTCGGGATATTTCGCACATCCTTAATTTTGGAGCGCACCGATAACCATCCATCCAGCGTTCCCGAGAACCGAGAACGCGATCTGACCAGGGGAGGTCGTTTTTTTTTTTTGTATTTTTTTCACGTTTTTTCTTTTTAGAACGTCAAAGATTTCTACATTACCGACCGAAAGAGCCGAGCTGCGCGACATCTCTCGGCGGAAAGTGGAAGCGTCGCGTCGACTGCGATCTGTTTTCCCTACGGCTCGGTTTTAACTACGATTCTCGTCATTTTTCTTCCATGTTTCATGTTCATTTTGCCTTCAAGCAATGGATTAAAACTTATAACAATAATAAAGAATATTGAAAACTCGTTACAGAATGAATCGTAAGATATGATATCGCCATGAGCGGAAAAAAAAAATAATAACAAAAAAATTGAGTTTATTAACGACGAGTAAGGAGGCACAGGGCATCCCTGGAAATGTAGGCGGATAGTGTCGTGCGTCTCGCCCCGTTTAATTTTGGAGCGCACCGGTAACGAAAATAGAAACCGCCTCCGCGGCCTCTCTCCTATCGCATCTCTGCTAAGGCTCGATCTCTACCGATACCTCTCCATATTACGAATCTCCTATTGCGCATCCTCTAGAAAACAAAAAAATTTTGCAGAGACGTAGATCAATCCGCCCGACGGCGTGCTAAATTCAAAAGCTCCAAATGCGATTTGCAGACTCGGCTTTCTTATTCATATATAAAAAAAAAAATTGTAGAAATCACGAGATAATATTTTCCTGAAGATCACACAGTGCTCGAATCAAAGGATCGAGAGCTTTGAAGACCGTCTCCCGATGGCTCTAAGTTAATATAATAAATAATATAAATAAAATATTAAAATACAGTACAGTCCGTTCGTCCGCGAATCCCCGATAGCGAGATAATATTTGTGTTGCGGGCTTACAAGTTAGCCTGGAGAACGGCCAATCGGTGGGACCGAGGAAGATAGATAGGTAGGTAGATGTGTTTATTCCGTGCTCCGAGACCGAAAGTCACTAATAGCACCGTGCATAAACAAAAAACCAGAACCAAAACCAAAACCGAAACCAAAACCGAAACCAAAACCAAAACCAAAACCAAAACCAAAACTATAAGCAAAACCAAGAGTAAGACTGAAAGTGAAACTAAGGAGACTAAAAGGAAATAGCAAGAAGAGATACTAAAAATAAGGACTAAAAAAACGCGTAAAAAGTGATGAACCGCGGAAGAACGTAAAGAAATAAAGATAGAACGAAAATATAAAGAAAAGGGAGAGAAAGAAGAGAGAGAGAGAGGGCGAGAGATCTCTCGCGCGTGGCAGGATAAGAAAGCGGCGTGGCGATCTTGCGTTTACTTGTGAAAAAGAAATAAAAAAAAAGCATGGCATATAAATTTATCCGGCTTAACTGTCATCATCATCATCGATCGAGAAGTACATAATCCGTTCCGCTGTCTCGCCTATTTCTTCTTCTTCTTTTACTTTTCTTCTGCTTATATATATATATATATTTTTTTTTTTAAATGAAATCCGGAAATGAGAAAGCGGTCGAGCGGTCCTATTAATATAATCGCGGTGGCTCGACAATCTCGACGGGTTCTACGCGCGCGCGAGAGGGAGATATTTTCAATGAATCGAAATAAATCGACCGAGGTGAGAGAGCAAGAGACGGAGGCGAAACCGGCGAGAGCGCGCGCCGAGGGTAACGGAAGAGAAAAACGGAGGCGCGTGCGCGTCGAGCGCGTTGAGCTTCGCGACGTCCGCCGACGCCTTCTTGAATGAAACCGGAGGAGTCAGTTCGCTCCGAAGCGCGTCCGCCCTCGCACTTTCACGGATTTTCAACGATTATCGAGATCCTCGATCCTCCCCGCCCCTCCCCCCCCCCCCCCACCCACCCCTTCGATCAATTCCGCCCCCTCCACGGAGACCCTTGCATCGAAGTTATCGAGTACCGATTATCGAGATTAAAAATTAATTTTCTTCCCGAAAATCAAAGTTATCCTAAGCGTTCGGGAACCAGCAGACTCGAAGAGGTGTCGATCCGAAGAGGACTTCCGGCAGGAATTCCGGGTATGAAAAGGACGCGCGAGCGTCACATTGTCGCTTATTCACATTAACACGGCTTTGAAGCTACTAAACAAAAAAACGTACCGAGAAGAATTAACGCGCACGAAGCTTTGGTTGTCGGAGGAGGATGAGAGTTAACAGTAAAAAAAAGCGTTGCAATGTTTAACAAATATTTCTTGTTCATAAACGACCACGGTTGTTTCCTTGCTAACTTTACAATTTTCTTATTATTTTGTGAACGATTCGCTTATTTATACAAAAAAAAGAGTACAATAGACAAAAAAAAAAAACACAATATCAGCCCGACGAATAAATCATGGACGTTCGTGGACGAAAAAAATTTTGCACTGAATTCAGAGCGTGTGAAATGCCGGGTCGGCAACAAAACCTGTGATCGACTTTCCTCACGGGCGCTGTTATTCGCCGTCGAAAGAAACGTCCCACCGGAAACCGACGCGACATCCGCTTTCAACAATGCTTTTCTTTCGCCGTCGCTGCGGAACCAATAAAAAAAATAATTTATTATCGTTTTCGCAACCGACCGATCTCGGCTTACGTGGAAACCGTCGCAAGTTTGTTTCACGTAATATCAATGGCACTAAATTACTTTTCATTTCCAAAAAAACCGAAGCGTTAATGTCTCTGATACAACAAAGCCGCGACTGAAGCGTTTTGCCGGTTCAATTGTTCAGTCAGGCTTGGTTCGATAAGGAAAAAAAAAATGGTAAAACGCCATTTCTCGCAATCTCAACGGCAAATTATTTTCCGCTTCCGATGAAGCCGACGCACTAATTTCTCTGATACAATGGCAGTGACAGAAGCGTTTTGCCGCTCGAGTTTTCTCAGTACGTTTGTTTCGGCGAGACTAACGATCCGCGACGAACAATTGACCGCGTTACGCTCGAGGCGGGAGCGCGAGGAGGAAGAAGATGAGGCGTTGAAACAACGCGAACGAAGCAAAGCGAATAATCACCGAGGTGGAAGAAGTTGGCCGAGGCGCGCGTGGAGAATCGTCTGTTCGGAATTCATCAGCGGCCCAAGTGTGCAGACGAGCTAAGCAAGAAAATACAGAAAAAAAAGAAGTGGAAGAAAAAGAAGAAGAAGAAGAAGAAGTAGAAATGGCGGCCACTCGGACGTCGACGATTAGCAGGAAGCGCCATAAACACGACGGGCAAAGGAAGAAGAGATAATCGTCGAGGTGTGTTAAAGTTCAGTCGTTGACGTAATTCGCCGAGTTTCCTGGCTCTCGGGCGTCGGTCGACGCCAATCCAAACAAACGGCGAGTCGAAAGAAGAATAGGTACAACGAAGAGGCGAGAGTCGGGCGGGTCGAATAAACAACCGGACGGACGTCTGCTTTCGTGCCTCTTTCTCCCGTTCGTCGCTGATCGAGAAAACTCAGATTCATCGAATCCGTCGAATCCATCGAATCAAAAGATTCTAACGAATCCATCGAATCCATCGGATCCAACTAATCCGCCGGAAGTCGCTCCCCGAGTCGAAAGTTTTCCTGCGAAGAAGAAATTAAGACATCAGTGGCTGTGGAAAATAAAATAGAACGACAAAATATCATTGGTGAAATGGCAAAATGGACGAGAAGGATGTGGGTAGATGAGGTGCGGATGAAAGTCGAAGAAAATTCGCGAAGCAGCTGCGCGAGGATGAAGGGACTTCCCACGGATGAAGAGATTTCCGGTTATGGGGGAAGAATTTGAGGCGTCTCGGTTTCAGGCAATTTCCAAATGGACTCTCAGTCCAAGTGTACCAGACTCCATACTAAAATCTAATGAAAACTGAAGCGATAGACTAATCTTAAACTTCGGCTTGTATTGCTATGTTATTGCTGGATTGTAATTACCAACTCCTTCGGAATGAGAAAAAAAAAAATGTTAATTTGAATAATGAACTGCAATATTAATTGTTTAAAAAATGCATTTTCAATCGCAAGGCTCGGACAAAATCTAATAAAAACTGAAGCAACTGACTAATCTTAAACTTGGGCTTGTATTGCCATGTTATTGCTGGATTGTTAACGCGCACTTATGTACACCGCGTGTATCTAAGGGTTCTGAGCCTCGGTACGATGTTTTGGGCTGTATCGTGCGCGGACGAGCTTGCACGATATGGAAATAGAGAGGGCGTCCACGCTCATTTGTGTGATGAAACGTGCTACAGCTTTCGTGAATTTGCATATAAACATATCGCAGCCGGGAAGGATGGAAGATGATGGAGCGAGAGAGACGGGCGAAACACTTACACGAGTGTAAGTTATATAAGGGGAACTTTAAATATAGCCAACACTCTCGCTGGACCTTAGCCATATTCATATATTGCAGATATAAGCAAATACACGGATAAATAGATGTACGGTAAGTGGAGCATGGGGACGCTTCGCGCGTTGAAGAAAAAAGACATCCTCTGTGAAAATTAACATAAAGCAAAACATGAAATTTTAACGGGTCGACCAGTTAATTTAGATCTTGTGGAAAAAAAACAGAGAAACAAATTTTCGGTGATAAGTTTTAGGGATTTTTGGATTTTAAGTATTATCATACTGGATGTTACCATTTGGACAGCAGAATTTATTATGTATGGAAAATATTCTCACTTTTCTATAACCAATGTCACGTAATTCTATGCGGATGCGAAAAGTTAGTGTACACATTTTTAGAATACAAAGATTGCTAAAATCTTGGTACCCATTTTTCTCCGTATATCTATGTTATTTAAAAAAATCATGTTTCGTTGTACAAAATTTATGTAAAATGTTTAATATATATATATTTTTTTTTTCGATGAGAGCAAAGAGCATAATGGCGAGACGCAAGGCGAACCGGGGTGAAACGGACTACTTTTACCAATATTATTTCTCGGGACGTAGAAAAAGGACACGGGTTTGTACCGTTACTACACTGTAAAAAAAAAATGTGTTTGAAAATGGATGAACGGTATTCGAAACTTTTTACATAAACGGTTTCTGAAATTACAAACACATGCGCGTCGCAATTTTACAGTAAATTTTATTTATTTTTAACGAATTTTTAAATAAATTTCCGGTAAAAGATTTGTAATTTTAATATGACGTATTTTTATTTTACAAAAAAGTACACGAATGTTTGATTGATGTAAGCGATGTAAGTAAATGTCGAGTTCCAGTACATTTAGTACATTTAGTTTACAATTTATTTTTACACTGTAGATCCACATTATACTACACTGTACAAAAAAAAAATGTAAATTTAATGTACGATTGTGATGAAAAATTAATGTAGTTTCTCGTTGAAATTCAAGTACATTATTAAAAGTAAAGTATATCGAATGTTACTGAGCATTAATTTTCTATCGCAATTGTATATGAAATTTGATATCCAGCTTTTGCATTAAAACTTCTAGTTCGGTACATTAAATTTACATTTTTTTTTTTTACAGTCTACATAAGGTTTCGTACGAATTTTTTGAATAATGTATTTCCCTTTTTCCTAAAAAAAAAAACAATCAAAAACATAATTGTCCGGAAGAATGATGGACATTGTCAAGCGTCTCCTTCGGATTAATCTTCGGTATCGTAGACTCTCGAGACTCGTCAGGCCAATTCGTCGGAAGACTTTGTCTAACCGCGACTTTTCGACGGAGCCCGAAAGTCGCAAAAGCTTGAAAAAATCGCTAGAAGAAATATACGTGTGTATACATAGCCGCGTCTGCTGCTGCGTATCGCAAAAGTCTGTTTACAGATTAAATATAGACGTTCGAGCAGCCGCCGCGAGCAGTAAACTTCGACGGCCTCCTGCAGCCCGATCGAATTCCAATTCAGCGAAAAAAATCGTTTATTTTTCAGGGAAGAAAGGCCGAATTGACGATGTCGGGAGGAAGAGGAAAGAGCCGACTTTCGGACAAGGTGTCGGTCGAGGGTTTGTCTTTTTCCGCTTTGCTGCCGCTGCGTTAGAGTCCGCCAGCAAAGGGGAACAGGCCGATCCTCCCGCACTGGCATCGAGCTCCCAACACTGCACGTCGCAACGGCCACCTTTACAACCCTTCCTGCAAATCTCGTTCACATAATTCATATAAATAAAAATAAAATGAAAGATTAATGAAGAAAACCCTCGAATCAAATTTTCTTAAATGAATCAAAAAATATTTCAGACGGACTAATTTTTGTTACACGTAAATATTGAAAAATTAAAATGAGCCAATTTTTCCGACCCTTTCTGCAAATCTCGCTCACAAAATTCCTAAAAATAAAAATAAAAGATTAATGAATAAAATCCTCCAATAAATTTTTTTATGTGTCACAAACAAAATGCACCAGTTCTTATTAAATCAAAATATTAGAACATTAAAATGAGCCGATTTTTCCAACTCTTTCGGCAAATCTCGTTCGCATAATTCCTAAAAAAAAAAACTTAAAATAGATACTGAAAAAGAGATTCGCTTACGGGCCGCCGAATAAGAAAAAGTTTGTTTCAATTCAACTTTCAACTCTTACAATATCACATGACATTAAAACAACGATGGCAAGACTGTCGAGGTGACACGTTATCGTTTCAATCCGGTATGAAATTGTACGAATTCAAAGTAGAATCGAAACTTTTTTTTCTTCGGCAGTCCGCAAGCAAATTTTACTCGAATCGTTGATCTTTTTTTTCAGTGAATCGAAAAAATAAAATAAAAAACGTGAACGCCAGAAAAATTAGCGTCGATCCTCGGAGCCGATTGAATTGATTTTTTTTTCTCCACTTCGATTCCCGGTCCACCGGAGGAGAGCTCGAGCTGCGAGGGCGAGGGAACCTATCGCCCAAGGATTAACGGCCTATTCCCGACTTCGAGGTATTTTCGTCGAGGCCTCTCCGCGTCCCTCGCTCTCACCCCGGCGCTCGTCGTATTGGTCGACGAGCTACGTGCGAGAGCCTCGCCTCGCCTCGCCTCGCATTATATCCAGCCACGTCGCTCGACGCCCTCGCATCGTTCTCACCATGTTCCCGTACAGTTTTCCCCGAGCTTCATTTTTTTTTTTTTTTTCATTTTTTTTTCCTCCTGTCCAACGGCGGAGCTTCATCCGCTTCAGGGCGAGAATACCATCGGCGGTTCCCGTTGTCGGTTCCTCTTAAATCAAGTCCGCCGCGAAATCCCTTTGAATGTCCGTTCCTCGTCTCGTCGTCTCCATCCTCGTTCTTCGTCACCTGTCGGAGAGTTGAAAACACTGTAAGCACGTCGGGGAGACACAAAGGGAGGGTGGAAAAGCCGCGGAATAATTTTTCTCCTCTCTCGGCACTCTCTCTCTCTCTCTTTCTCTCTCTGCGCGTAAACTTGGCCGTGCAGAAGCTGCGGCGAAAGCTCGCCGCTGAAAGCTCGGAAACACCGTACAGCGATTAATGCCCGTGCGAATGCGGAGGTGTTGAAGCGACGAGGAAATTTCTATGTCGGAGGTTCCCGGTCGAGAATAGAAATTCTCAACGGGAATACACCAGCTCGAAGGAATTGAATTTTTACTTTTTAAAAATTTTTTAAATCTATATATTTTGTGTGGAAGCCGTCTATCGAATCGAAGCGGAAGCTCCAAGGATCCGCACGCGTTTACCCACCGAAGGCGTCGCGGCGGAATTCGGGAGAGCGGAGTGGCCGGGGAGAGTTTTAACAACTCCATAACTAAGCGCGATCGTAATTTCGGTTTAAATTTAACTCTCGAACAGGAAACACGAGCCACGATGAGAGAAGCCACAGGGAACTGAGCAAAACAACGAGAACGAAAGAGAGATAAAGAGAGAGGAAGGGAGAGAGCTCGTGGGTGCGACTGTAACGCGCTTCCACGATTGTACGAGTATAGGAAACAGTTTCAAAGATCTACGCGATTTTATGCGACAGTATTGTTACAGGTATTAATTTTGATAACGATGATAACGATGATAACGATGATAACGACGATAACGACGATAACGACGATAACGACGATAACGACGATAACGACGATAACGACGATAACGACGATAACGACGATAACGACGATAACGACGATAACGACGATAACGACGATAACGACGATAACGATGATAACCATGATAACGATGAAATGTTTGAACCCGCTCGAGTTATTTGGAGCAGGCTAGAATTACTTTGATGCAATGTTCCGGCGATTCGGTGCGATAAATTCGACGGAACAAACGAACATACTTTTTCGAAATGTTGAAGAAAAAAAAAGTATAATAGCTGAAACACATCGCTCGTTGATTACGCCCACGAGCGCGATATATTTACATGTATAGATAGTTCGGGGAATTTTTTACGTTTGAGCAGAACCGAGAATTTAGATGCGAATCCTGCATTAAAGTGGCCGTTAAAACACGAAACGAGAAACTGCGCGGTATTCCACTGTAGGTTCTTAAATGTATCACGGTAATAGATTATCGGACGGTTAGATATATTCCAGCTGATGGAATACAGTGATTTACCGCACGGAGAGTTAAGATCGTTATTATTATTATTTTGTTGTACGATGATTTTTTATTGGACTATATTCACAAAGAGAGTCTTTGTCTGATCGAGTTCCAACACGGCGGATCGATCGGGGGAATTTATTGGAGGAATAATCACCGATGTACCTTAAGACTATTGTAATTACCAGTTGATTCAGAAATAAAAAAAAAACATTTTCATTAAAAAATTTTAAAATGAATTGCGATAACAGTTCTTTGAAAGCTGCACCTTTAATCCCAAGTCACACGCGCTCCCCTCAAAATACCAGTGAAAAAGCGATGCTCAACGTCTCGTGACTTTTTTCCTCTGAAAACATTATCTTGTAGAAAGTAAAACAAAAAGTTAAAATTAAAGCCTGAAAATGTAATATTTTTTTTTTAACGAACCGTGATAATGATTGTTTAAAAGCTGCACTTTTAATTCCAAATCTCAGGCACCCCCCTCTAAGTACCAGTGAAAAAGCGATGCTCAACGTCCCGTGACATTTTCTCCGGAAACATTATCTTAAAAGAAGTAAAAAAAAAAAAAAAAAAAAAAACTGTCACAACAATTGTTTTAAAACTGCATTTTTCATCCTAATGATCACGCACTTCCCTCCAAATGCCCGTGGGGAAGCGATGCTCACCGTTCCGTGACCTTTTCTCCGGAAACGCTGGCCAGCTTCTTGGTTCGAAACCTCCCCTTCTTCCCCTCCGCCGTCGAGCTAGAGGCACTATATTCCTCGTGCCCGGTAAACGTCCACCGAGTATCATCACCGTTCTTCTTGTCCTAGTCTCTCTCTCTCTCTCTCCCGCCTGTTTTATTCCAGCGAGTTAGCCGTTAACCACGAGGCTGAATTTTCGACGAGAGAGCCACCGGGAGTTTGCCAGATTTCCTTGCCAAAACTCCTGTGACACTGCCGGACCTACGTGTCCCCCCGCTCTTCATAATTCCACCCACGCGAATTATGCACCTCTCTTGAATTTATCGTCGTCGTCGAGTGCCGTTGCCCGGAGGTTGATATTCACCAGCGTTCGCCCAGATCCACCGGCTTCGATATAATAATCACGATTCAAGCACGGAAATAAATCTCAGAATTTCCCTCGCTCGATGTTAACCCCTCGAGCTTCTTCTTCGTGTACCGCTTCGGGATTATTTTTTTTCAAATTCTAAAAATTTGAAAATACTTTTTTTTTTTAATTACGATTTTTTAAATAGAACCAGGGAACCAGGAGTTAAACTTTTTAACAAAAATGCCGCGCTAAGAGATGGGAAGGTGTGTAACTCAGGGATGCTCGCCGAGCAGCGCCAGCAGCTGAGTTTTGCTTTCGCTACGCCCGTTCCCAACTACGCTTTTCGCAATTTTAGATACTCGTAAATATAATTCGCAACGTGGAGCTCGGAGCCGCTTGTCTCGTCGATTAGCTCGTGGCGATCGGTTTAATCCCAGAATACGGCGAATAATGTATAGCACATAATAAATTTCATGTAATTTATGGAATAACGTATGATGGATAAACACAGTTTTAATCCTTTAACGACAAATCGAAAGACCGCCGCTTAGCAATTAACGATTATTTTTTAAAAAATAATTATATCACTAAAACGTGAAATGTAATAATTTTCTTATAAGTGATTGAAAAATACAATTTACTGTATATTTATCTTCCTTACATGAATCTTGAACAATTATTTTAATAATAAATATTATATAAAAAAAAAACATTATAACTTAAATAATGAATCAAAACAATAAATCCTTAAATTAATCATCTTACCGAGAGTTAAAGGGTTGAACACTCTTCGGTAAGGATTGTTAGTATTAGGAAAGGTCGAAATAGCGAGCTGGACACCATGATGGATTTAGATTTTAGAGAATGACCCGAGCCCGCCGTTGAGCGTAACGTTCCCGTAGTCCATTAAGTAGACAAAGCTGGGAATAGTCGGACATAATGGTCGAGCCCTACCGCGCGCTGCACCCGGGCTCGAAATCATTAAATTAACTTGCATGTCTTCTTAAATCGTCGCCGTGAACGTTGCGCGGACGAATCTTCGTCATGTTCTCGGAAAGAAAAAAAAATCGAATGGGACCTCCCATTTGTTACGAGGCGACACTAAATCATTTAGTTTACGCCGCGACGTCTCTCGAGTTATGCCTTAGCTCGAAACGACGCAGTAAATATCAGAAAACGATGAGCAAGAGGCGGAGTTAACCAAAAAGAAGAAAAAATGCTCGGGACAAGCGAATGCACTTCAACGCAGGAATAACAAATAAACATGTCCGTTATTTTTTCTTTCATCTACATTTTCTAATTGCCGGAATCGATGTCTATTATCTTTAAGTGGGTCATGCTTGTCAATAAAATCAATAATAATAATAACTGGCGGTTGTGTTGCCTCGCTCGCTCGCAGAATTTGTGTGAGTATCTGTGAGTATCCTTGTGAGCATCCTTTCGAGTACCATGTGAGTATGTGTGAGAATCAGTGAACATCTCTGAGCATCCGTTTGAGTATTTCTGAGTATCTCTGAGTATCTCTGAGTATCTCTGGGCATCTCTTAATGTCTGTGAGTATTTCTGAGTATCTGAAAATCTAAGAGTATTCATGTAAGTATCTCTGAGTGTGAATGAGTATCTGTGAGTGTCGGTGTGAGTACCCAATCGACATGAACTTTAATAATATGTAAATGATAAACAAACGCGCCCATAATGCTCATCTCTCGGATAACGGTTATCAAAATGAAGGTTCGTTCAAATATCTCAAGCTCCAAGCATTACTTTCTTCGGGTGACAAAATTTCGAGGTTATCGTAGCGATATTGCGTCAAACCGATTCTCTTTCGTGCCGGCATTATCGTTTGCCCCGTACAGAGTCGCTTCTCTCTCTCTCGCTACATCGCGAGACTTCCGTGCTAAAAGTTTCCTCTAATCGGCAAGGATCAAACCAAAGGAAATCTCGCGCCAATTCCGACGAGAGAGATTTTTCGCGCGCAAATTGCAAACAACCATCATGGCGTGCGCGGGTGGTTGCGCGCGCAGCTCGCGCATTACGCGACTTCCGCGTTAAAGTGTCTCTCCCTCGCACCGCGCTCGGAGCACAACACACTGCGTTGTTAAAATGGCAGTTGCGCGCAGTTCTCTGTTTATTTACGTATCGTAGAACGATCGATCGATCGTGCAGTTCGTGCGCTCCGCGCTCTAAAACACTTTCTCGCCTCGCGTTCCTTTCGACGATTTTTTTCATCGTGTTGTTGCACTATAAAAACGTAAACAAAGCCCGCGCGAAGACAAGATTCGAAGACACCGTTCGTGCCCATTGTCCGCTCTCGTGGAAAACTGTCCTCGACGCGAAACACCTCGAAGTAACATCTCGCCAAGGCTCGGATGGCTTTTGCGCCTTTCTTCGTCGTCGCTCGACGAACGAATCTCATAACCTGTCCGCGACGCTGCTGAAACGCCTTCTCGAAACTTCCGTCTGGCATTCGCCCTCGTCGCCGAACGACGAAATCCGCGACGACAGAACAGAGAGAGAGAAATACAACAACAGCCCGAGCTGTAACGTCAGGATGCGATGTACCGCAATGAGCTGAGCGTTAATGTCACGCTGGAAAATCCGAGCATGGCCGACGAGGTTCTGCCGGCGAGTTTGGAGAAACTCGAGATCGATCGAGTTACGTCGAACTGTCCTCGGTGAGTCGTCCTGTCATTATCTAATCGTCGGACATGTCAACTCTTCGCGACCTTCGAACGGTTCCGCAAGCGCGGGGTTTTTTTTTTTTTTTTTTCTCATCGGGGGAGAGACAAAGAATTAATTGAAAAAATCAAAGCAAGGTCCGGAATCGGAGCGCAGACGGCGAGACGATTTCTGGCAAGGTCATCCGGCCCGGCCTTCTTTCAAAGCGGACGTCAATGGCCCAAATTCTTTGAACACACGTAGCTTGGCTCGCTCGTTGCGCAATCCGGCGAAAGTTTAATTCTGTGTATTTCTTACTTTGGCGACCTTGCCGAAAGAGAGACCTGCGAGTCATGCGCTGGACTTTTCGGTAACTTCGCAGATTCGACGATCCGACGAAAGAGCAATATCGTTGCATTCGGTCTTTAGGACGTCAGAGCTTTTTGATCTCGATGGCGAAACATGGTTTTGTTCCGTTGTGCAATTATTGCCTTTTTATGGATGTATGTAGTTTTTGATTTTTTCTTTTGTATATTGATTTTTAATGTAGATAGCGCAGACTTATAATTTGTTGCTCTATAAATATTTGTAACGGTACGGGTGAGGTTTCGCTTGAGGGAGTGAAAAGAAAGATCGGTGGGTTTGTTATTGGCATTTTTACTATAATAATAATAATAATAATAATAATAATAATAATAATAATTTATTGAGCATTCTGAACAGAAATACATTCATCTGATATTTACGTTTACAAATTTGGTATCATTACATATAATTCCTCTTATACGAGCTGGTGAGACTAATGCTGAAAATAGCAAGTATTCTTGTCGCACTCAACACACATAAGGCAATTGCAAAAGTGCCATAAGCACTTGTGCGCAATCTAAAAGTTATATTAACAGAAAGAAACTGTAATATATGTCTGAACGTTATAGTGATTGTGTCAATACAAGTGAACGATGTGCAATTGTTTATTTTTATTATGTGCATTTTTTAGTTAAACGGGAATTATAATACAGATTGCGCAAGCTTCTAATTTGTCGTTCTATAAATATTTATAAGAACACCGATAAGGTTTGCTCGGACGAAAAGCCGGAAATTTTGAACCGATAATTTTTTGCCGATTTTGGCGCCAATATTTAATTTTCGAACATTGGACGCTTCAAACATTGGACGCTATATGCAGATATACGGATACACAGGTATACAGATATGCTTAATTTTTTTAAATCAATTTTAAATATGAATTGTCTAAGTTTATAATTTGTTTTTCTGTAAATATTTTCAATGATACCTGTATGGTTTCGCTTCACAAAATGAAGAAAAAAAATTGATGGTTTGATTGTTCGAAATTTTGATATATATCTGACCATTATATTAATTGCATTAATATAATTGAATAAAATTTTGACTCAAAATTGAAATGTATGAGTCAAAAATGTATTCATATAACTGAACACATTTTTGACCAAAAATTGAAATCGTCACATGAATCGCCTAAGCTTATAATTCCACCTTCTACAAATATTTATAAAAACAACAAAAAGCTTCGCCCAGCCGAAAACCGAGAAGCATCGACGCGTTTATATTTACCCGATTTTGGCGCCAACTTTTAATCTCCTTGTTGCTGCTGCAAAAAAAAAATACGGGCGACGTAAATCCCGAAGACTATTTTCTCCGCTTCGAAATTCAATCTCCACCGTTTTGTCGTTTCAGAGTTGCGACCGTGGAGAAGCCGTCGAATCCGTTTCGTTCGAGCGGCAGAATAGCTCAGCCGGACGCGAGTTACCTCTTCAGGAGAAGATCGATGCCGAACCGACCGACGCCGAATTCCGTGAGTCCCCGAGGAGTCAGGACCACGACGAATTTCAAGCCATCCAAGTGCGATAAAATCCTGGATCGTCCTAAGAAAAATTCTATAATAAGGGACGCCGTCCTCAAGCTGAACGAGGAAGGAAGCGGATCGACGTGCTTGAGCGACACGCTGGCGAGCGCGCTGCTGAAAGAGGCATGCAAAATCAGTATTTCGAGCACCAATCCGAAGAACTTCGGTCACGGCTCCGTCTCGAAGCATCTGAAGGGGCTCAATCTGAGCAGCAAGGATTCTCGAAGGGTCAAGGACGACGCGAGCTTACCGGCCGAGGACTACGAGTGCGGTGGTTTTCAGCGCGTACGGAGCAACACGATGCCGAGCCTGAAAAGAGGTCCCGGACCGGGCGGAGGAAACTCATCGCAAACCGATTCTCAAACAACGTCCGGCGGTCAGTCGACGAGTTCGAACACCTGCTCGGTGCAGGCTCGGATCTCACGACCGTCATGCGACGTCACGATCGACGAGCTCGCGAGTTACTTCGAAGAATTCGTTCATATTCCAAAGAAGATGTCGCGCATGGCCGAGATGATGTACATTTAAATGATAAAGAAAATTGTTTTCGCGAAGAAAAAGGACGAAATAAAAAAATGAAAAACAAAATCAAGGCAGCCCCCAGTCGAGCTCGCGCCAAAGGACATGATAAACTGTGAGCGCCAAACTCGTACAAAAAAGAAAAGTGTGTCAAGAATTAACGTTAACAATCAATGCTTGGTGTCGTCCTCGATCGACTTGTTCGTGTTTTCTTTTTTTTTTTTTTTTTAATTCAATTCTCTTTCGTTCTTTTCCCATTTGGTATGAAAATATGCGTTTTGTTTTCTTTTTTTTTTCGTGTCGTCCCACTTGTCTGCTGCGTAAATTATATTTAATGTATTGTAAATGAGATCGTTCATTAAAAATGATAAAGGAAAGAATGAAAAAACATTAGTCCCGAACGCCTGCGTTCTATTTTTGACCAGATTTTACTTTTGTGACGAAGCGAGACGATTCGATCGATGAATTGTTTTTTGTTTTTCTTTTATCGTTCTTCGAGTTTACAGCCACGAGAATTAGGTATTTCGTAGCGTTTGTCGCGCGTGTCGGCTCTCGTGTAGATTGGCAGCCTCGAATGTTGGACGTTTAAATCGTACGAAATCATTGATTCGCCCGTTTTAGTATTTTAAGAAAAAAAAATAAGAAAAAGCTTCTTTGTCACTGCGTGACCTTCCCCCCCCCCCCCACGGAACAATCTCATCTCTCTATACATAGTATGCACATGGGTCATTTCTCTTCCATATCGATCTGCGTCTTTATTTTTTCAAGTTAAAAAAGAAACTTCGGAAAAATCTGAAAAAATTCCTAAAAAATGCAGCGCTGCATATAAAAATGGTCAAGCGATGGCCCATTATCAAATAATATTTTTTTTCTAACTTCAAAAACTATTCATGAAAAAAAATAATTAGAAGCTGACTCCCGAACCACTCCGGCTCAAATCTTACATTTTTTTTATACAAGATTTTTTAGCATTTTTACAGATTTTTTAAACTGGCGATCAATAAGTTCATTTTTTTTTATCATAAATGATTATGTACAATTTTACAAATCTGATAAAAAAATCTGAGTGCTTTTCAGAGTTGGTTCAGTCATATTTTAAAATCTCGCATAATCAACTGATTTTTTACAATTTTTTTACTGTTAAAAAGAAAAAAAATTGAAGATATGTAAAGGGACGGCGGTCCACTGCGGTTCAAATTTTTTCAGAATTTTTTGATATATCGGAATCGTGCCGAACAATAAGTTCATTTTTTCAAAATCATGTATACATTTTTTTTTTTTTAATCTGCGTGTTTTTGAGAGTTAGTTCAGTCATATAAAAAATCGCGGGCCCGATCCAAGATGTGAAGGGTTGGACCCGAGTCGAAATGGTAGGGAATGTCCCGTATATATATCTATGTATATATATATGTGTGTGTGTATATACATGCTATATTTCCTCGAAAGATTTTTTGTATCGCAAGGAATAAAAAGAAAAGATATTAATTGCTCCAAATTCTTGTGTGACCAGTAAAATCCCCGTGTCGTTGGATCATCAACGACTCCAATGAAACTCTGCAAAAATGCATGCAAATAAAGTTGCAGGGCGTCGTTCGTGACCCCGACTGACGCGGAATACTTGATCCGTCTCTAACGCCCGACTCTCGTCCGAGTGGCGCGGTAAACACTTTTACCTCGTTTCTTTGATCGAATTGCTCTCCGAAGGCGCCTCTGCGAATCTCCTCGAAGGGGGGGAAAATAAAACATCAATTGCGCGTAATATGATACATAATATATTTTTTTTAATCTGTATAGGCTTATTACGATAATCAAATACAATAATACAAATTAATCCTTTAACTTACTTAATGATAATAAGCTTTGGTACATAAACAATATTAATAATAATGACGACACCGTTACGAATGTGTTCTTATTCAATCACGCTTCTATTTTGTTTTATGTTTCATTTTTATCAGTTTCAAAAAATGTGTGTGAAGGGTCTCCGACAAGAGTCGCAAAACGCGATTAAAAAATATTCATATTTTTGTCGCAGTCTTGCGCAATCTTGAAGTTTTCTTCTATTATGTTTTTTTTTTTTTTTTTTTTTATTCCGTTGCCTCGTCGTGGCGTCGCGCATCGCGAAACGAAAACTCGGTATCAAAACGTCTGAGGTCTGCCGGCTATTATATCACAGATTAAGTCGAAAAAACATTTCATTCGCGCGGGCACGCGAGCCGCCGACGAGACTGATTGCCGGGCGTCTCCGTCGAGAAATAAATGCTTAGAGAGCTGTTGTTACTTTTTTTTTCTTTTTTGTGATGGCAAAAAAAAACATAAAAAAAAAGTATGATTAAGTACAAACGAAAGAGAGCTGAATGGCAGAAGGTAGAGAAATTGGCCCGTTATCGAGCCGATCGACAAGGCAACAAGAGGATGAGAGACGTTGGAATGCAACTGTGGATGATTCACATTTTTGTTTGGTCGGTATAAAAAGGTTCGTTCATAGAAAAAAGGGTATACTTTACTTTTTTTTTTACCTGGACGTTACAACAGCTAGCCACTATAATCGCTAACTTTCGTTTCTAAATTCGAAACTCGTTTTTTTTTCATTTATTTATTTCTCTTCTCGTCTCCAAAATTCTTGTATCTTCGCAATTCGTTAAATTCATTATAATTCTCATGGCTCGTACGTATCGACGAGAAACTCGTATTTATCGTGTGATGGCTTATCGTGCTAACGACAACTATAATCGCGGTTTAAATAATACTTTTAATTTTTTTTGTTTTAATTATTATTTTTTGTTTTATATTCTTTAAACGCTATGCTCGCGGAGTGCAAGAGTTGCGGGACGATAAAAACAGCCGTTTCGATCGCGACGAACGTATATCCGTGTCCCGCATCGAACTCGACTCCCTAGAAACTCTACTTAAACTAACTCTGCTTGTCTTTATATTTTTTTTACTTCTTAGTATAAAATTTACAATTTTTTTTATGTTTTTTTTTTTAAATCCCTTTTGTACGAGTAACACATCGATGGCTTAAGTTTATCTTGTGTCTGTCCGTCTGTCCTTCGGCTTCCTCCGTATATTTGTTTACGTGTGTTTTTTTTTGTGTTCATAGGATTCTACCGCTATACTATATTTTAAACGCATTCACACCTCAATTATTGGAACACACTCGCACTCGTCAGAATCGCGCTCGACGCACCCCTGTAGTAACTCTTGTTTCATTTTTTTTTTTTTTCTCTACCGTTTGTTCTGTTTTGTGGCTCTTTCGATATTTTTTTTTTTTTAAACTCTCGCGACACGCGGGATCTCGATTAAAATTCAATTATAAGTAGCGCCCCTCCGTCGATCATCACAGCGGAAAATTAACGTCAAATTCGATATCGCCTAATTCTTTAAATTAACGCGTCAAAGTATACCATTTTTTGCTACCGAGTCGATTTAATATCCGAGAAACTAATGAGCACGCAATTGATTTTTTTTTATTCGCGTGACAACGCGTGACACGAGAGATCTGCACAAACGACTTTTTTGCCTCTATTCTTGACTCTTCTTTCTTGTTCTCATTTCATTCGCCTCCAGCCATCCCTTCCGCTCAAAGTTCTAAACGTTAATTTGTGCTATAAGATTCGTCTTTTTTTTTCTTCTTCTTTTTCAATTCTTGTTTCATATCATTTTTTTTTGGTGCAACGAAGCTACCGTATTAATTCGAGGGGAAAAGAAAATCGTACAGTTCTTACGATTTCGAGATCAGTATAATGTACGTAGATATTGGATAAATAACGCTGAGAATATTTGACCGGTGAGAACACTCGTAATTGTAAAAAATTTCGAGCCACCCCTCTCGTCTCGTCTCGTCTCTCTCGTCTAATACCAAAGGCTCCGAACGTACCCTACAAAAGATCCTGCAGGGATTTCACAAATTTCTCGCCCTCCAATTGCAAAAAACAATTTTTTTATTTTCCATTCTTCTTTTTTTTGTCAACTATATCAACGCCTCGATGCGTTAAAGGGTGAAATTTTTTTTAACGTTCGCGGAATAGTCCCGCGAACAGATTGGTATACGAGATTCAGTATACGAATAAACAGTCGTCAAATTTTTTTTGTTTCTCATCCATACCGTGTCCTTCCGAGAGATTCAAAGCAACGCGAGAAGTTTGTCCTCATTTCTTGTATTACAATTTTTTTTTGTTTTTAATTTTCTTCATCGATTCCCGACGCACAATCCGCGTTTCTCACCGAGTTCATGGCACACGATCGTCCGCCGTTCAACGCCCGAACGGACTTCATTGGCAAAATTCTGGCAGTGTTCGAGGAGATTCTCCTCGTCTCTCGGGGCTTCTCACAATTTTTTTTTCATTTTTCATTTCCCTCCAATCGGTATAACTCGAGTTTCGACCCTTAATTTTTTAATTATTTTTATTTCCGTTTTTTTGTTTTTTTTTGTTTCCGTCCCACCGCTAGAACTCGAGTATCGACCCTTAATTTTGTAAATTTAATATTCATTTATATCGGACCCGATTAAAAACCCGCTCAACAATAAATACCGTAGAACTCCATGGCACAATTAACGTGAGCCGGATGAAAGTGTCCATGCGGCACAGCGTGGCCGTGTATGTG
The DNA here is from genome assembly GCA_933228735.2 of Amblyteles armatorius. Classification (NCBI taxonomy): domain Eukaryota; kingdom Metazoa; phylum Arthropoda; class Insecta; order Hymenoptera; family Ichneumonidae; genus Amblyteles; species Amblyteles armatorius. Next base: position 11,063,681 of record OW121694.1, on the reverse strand, counting down.
GGCCCTGTATCAGTCCGTCGGTGGTTCGAGGTAGGGTATTTCGCTCGTGACGTTGAACGACTCGAAGTAGTGATTGAGAAACTCGAAGGTCGGGCGTTTCTCCGGGCTGGCGTCCCAGCACTGTATCATAAGTCTGTAGATGCTGTCCGGCAGCGGTTGGTTCGGTGGTTTGGGCATTCTGTAGCCCTTGTCGACCTGCTCGATAACCTCGCGTCCGTGCATCCCCGGATAAGGCACCTGGCCGTAGGTGAAGAGTTCCATAAGGAGAATTCCGTAAGACCAGACGTCGCTCTTTATGCTGAATCTTCCGTAGACGATGGCCTCGGGCGCGGTCCACTTAACGGGAAAACGGCTGCCCTGCTTGGGACAATACTCGTCGTCCTCGATCACCCTGGCGAGGCCGAAGTCGCAGATCTTCGCCTTGTTCTTCTCGCCGATCAGGACGTTTCTCGCTGCGAGATCTCGGTGTATCAACTGCTTGCTCTCGAGATGCTCCATTCCGGAGGCGACCTGCGCAGCTATGTAGATTAGATCCTCGAACTGCATGTATTTGCCGTCACCGGTTCGCAGAAAATCGAGCAGACTGCCGTTGCACATGTACTCCTGTACGATGTATATAGGCTCTTCCTTGGAGCATACCGCGTAGAGGGCGACGAGGTGCCTGTGCCTGAATTGCTTCATTATCGCGGCTTCCTGGAGGAACGCCTCGGTCGACATCGTTCCTGGACGCAACGTCTTAACGGCGACCTCGATCTTGTTTCGCCACTTGCCGTAATAAACCTCGCCGAAATTACCGTGGCCCAATTTACGAATCAATTGTATCTCGGTGCGGTTTATCTCCCATTTGTCGCGAAGCTCTGGGCCGAGGTCCCACATGTCCGGCTGCGGCTTCGGGCACGGCTTCGAGAGCACGTGACATAGGCCGAGGGCGTTCTCTGCGGGGGGGGAGGGGGGGAAAAAAAATTGTGTTATTTCTGTAAAAAATTGTGTGGATTTCGGAATTTCATTATGCGCGCCGTTTCGGAATTTCGGTTTTTATAGCACATAAAATAGATTTAGAAATTCCACTCTGTATGTTATAATTACGGAATTTTTTATTTTATAACATATAGAATGGATTTAGAAATTCCACTCTGTATGTTGTAATTACGGAATTTCGGTTTTTATAGCACATAGAAACGATTTCGATATTCCATTCCAACTGCTATTTCGGAATTTCGGTGTCTATAGGATACAGAATGGATTGCGTAATCCAAAATTTCATTCTATATACCATTAAATACCGTGATTCAATGTAACATAAAATAACTTTAATATAATAATATATATTATTATATTACGAAAATAATACAGATTCTTTTCTTTTTTAATTCGATATTAATAAATAAATATAAGATCTGGCTCGAACTTTCGTGCGAATCTGAAGAGAGGTCTGAATTGCCGATGTTATATAATTTTAGCGTTACGCACTGCTGTAGGCCATCACGAGCGCCGGCAGAGTCGGGAAGGTCTGATTCGTCGCGATGAAGAATCCGCCGTTGTCGAGCGGTTTGATCTTGTAATGTTTCACATGATGACCCCTGCCCTCCTCCCAGTCCTTAACGGAGAGGCTGTAACCCCTCGGATTGTGCTCGCTCGGCCGGACGAGGAAAGTGCCCCGAGGATTCTCGTCGACGAGGAGCAACTTGCCGGCTTCCTTTCTCGAGACGTTCTCGAAGAACCAGCTGAAACAAACAAACAAATGTTCGCAGCAGTTCGGACAGAAGTGGCGCTCGAAACCGAGCGAGGGGGAAAATTCGCACAAAGTTTCTTACTCTTCGCTCTCGACCGAACGCTCGACGGCGACGAAGTTCCACGGTATAAGCCCTTCCTGAAGTGTTCTCAGATGCAAAACTCTCCACCAATCGTGCTCCGAATCGTCGAGGACTTCCATCTGATCGCCCTTTATAAAACTGACGTCCGTGCTCTCCCGAGCCGTGTAATTGTACATTGCGACCACGATCTTGTTCGCTCTTTGCGAGTGTGCTGCATAATTAAATTCGTCAATAAATAATTAGATAATTAAGGCGGTACTGGCGGACGGTTCGAGGTCACGTGGGTTCAGAGATAATTGAGAGAGAGTTCCGAACACTTCTCGATGGGATAAAAATCTTTAAAAAAATCAAGCATATGGAAGGTGCTGAAAATATTGATTTTGCATAATAATAATTCCAAAATCTTATTGACAAATAAATGAAAAAAAAAAAATTGGTCAACAAATCCTCCAACTTAACTTTCTGTTCATATAAAAACTATTCGTTAATCTTTTTGAAAACGTACGGATTTTTTAAATAATTTTGTGTCAGTTTTGAAAATTACGTTTCTTTATTAACTAAAAATGCGGTTTTAAAAAATTACACGAAATTCTGAAAAATGCATACGTGTTAAAAATAATTAAAAAATTGTAAAAATTTACAATTCATTTTTACTTTTAAAAAAAGTTAGGTTGCTGTGTGATTTGTTGGGAATTTTTTTTTCGTTAATTTGTTAACAACATTTTGGAATTATTATTATACAAAATCAATCTTTTCAGCACTTTCCATATGGTTGATTTTTTTCAGATTTTCATCCCGTCGAGAAGTGTTCGCAATTAATCTCTCACTTCCCTCTGAACTCACGTGGGGTCAGAGTCTCCGCATGTACTACCTTAAATCACAAATTTACGATATTTCGAGTGAAGTGTGAATGGGCTGGATTCATCAGTTCTAGCGTTACAATTAACGAGTCTTAGTGGGTTTCGACGATTTCAGGAGAAAAAAAAAAGTGTTTTATTGGGAGATTCGTTTTTCATAAGATTTTTTATCCGATAAAAAAATGTAATTAAATTTTTTCGGCTGAAATCGTCGAAGCGCTACAAGGCAAATTGCAAAATTGCAACAAGGCAAATTGCATAAATTGATAGCAGTTTGCGGGCGGGCAAAAAAAAAAAATCATCGTGCGCGAAATGCTCGGCTGAATAAATAATTTCGACGAAACGAAAGCTGTTGAATCCATTCCGTCGAACGAGGGGCGTGAAAAAATTGGCGTGAAAAATAAATTAGAATAACGGAACATAAAATACACACATGCGGGCACAACGACAGGCGAGCTTGTTTTACGTGGCTGATGGGGTATCTGTAGCTTACAGGGTGTCGGCCTCGGCCGTATGATATCCGCCCTAGCTTGAACTCCTCTTTGATTCGGATCCGCGGTGTACCGGTCCAGCGAGCCTCCATTGCTGTGCTTCGAGCTCAGTCCAGCGTCCGCTTTCTTATAAACTTCAACGAAACAAATTAAAAAAATTGATCGATTAATTTTTCACTTTCGATTTTACAATTTATCGTAAAATCGGTTTTGAAAATGAATCGGGTTTGAAAAAGTATCGATTATGGAAAATAATAAATTTATCGAATAATTCTTGCTTACCAAATTTTACCATTTTTCGTAAAGTCGATTGTGAGAAAGTTTTTTTTTTATTGATCAAATAATTTTTAAACACTCGACTTTACCGTTTTTTTTTTTTTTTTTTCACGGAGTTTCCAGAATTGCAATCGTTAAGAATAAATGAGCAAAATATTTACCGATCGGCTGGGGCTCCTGCCGCTTGCTGCAACACTTGCCCATCTTGTATAGCTCTGTTAAATCAAATTTTTCGGAGCTCTTCGATATTCTCGTCCTATCTGTCTCTCGTCGATATATCGATGCTACTAGTCTCCATCTCTGGCCGCACGTTTATCGTTACCGCTTTTTCTCACTCGTGTCGTCAACGATGTGAGCCAGCTATGCGAGTCACTCGTTCATCGCTTGTGGCTTATTGGTCCCAGCAAACACCTGCAAAAATAAAAATAAAAAAATTCGTTTCAAAACAGTCATGATTGAAGCTTCGATATTCTACAGCCTCAACCCTTCGAAGTATATCACTACTGGCCGTATTTTTTTAAACGACTCTATAAGAAATAGTAAAATTTTTTCGGAATCTTGAGCACGTTAAAAACTCATTTTGAGAATTAAAAAAAAAATTCTTTCCTAGGTGATATTTCGTCTTTGACTACGAAACACTGTTTCACATATATGACGAAAATCACGCTTTTCGTTTGTGGGAAGTGTACGCAGAAAGGGACTTTTCGCACTAGTGCGAAAAAATACCATATTGCGTCTGTACACATGCCCAATATTTTTCTCGTACTCGATGAGAACAATAGCTCATTACGATACTAGTGCGATAATAGTAAGTTTTGTAACGAATGCAGGAGAAGTGCTACTTCGTACCGGCTGATTGTGGCTTTGTACAGCAAGCGTGCGTAAAGTACGAGAATCATGTGTACAGTACGAGAAGCGTGCGTAAAGTACGGGAAGCATGCGTAAAGTACGAGAAGCGTGCGTTGAGTACGAGAAGCGTGCGTTAAGTACGGGAAGCGTGCGTTAAGTACGAGAAACGTGCGTAAAGTACGAGAAGCGTGCGTTAAGTACGAGAAAGGTGCGTAAAGTACGCGAAACGTGCGTAAAGTACGATTAGTGTGCGTAAAGTAAAATCGGCCCGATGTGCGCATGTACCGGGTATTTATGGTATACTTAGCTGTGAAACGCGACTTACGCCACTCTCGACGGGTACGAAAAGTAGCACTTTTCATGCATGAGTTACATAAAACTTTTTCTGACAAGCGTGAGTGCATTTTAAGTGCATGCGTTAGGAAAAGGTTGTAAACATCCCAAGGTCACATAAAAACTTCCCATTGGTAATGTAAATCTGACCCAATAGTCCCTCCTTGAATCGTAGGATTAAAAAATGCCCTCAAGCTCTTGGCGTAATAAATGATCGAAACATAAAAAAAAAGGTCGAAGAGTTATCCGCCCGACCTATCTACTTTTTCAATGCCCTCATCGCTGCAGCCGAGCAAAGTTTTTAATTAAACGGAGCCATCGAGAGACTCGCCGAATATTCCACGCCACTTGTGAAATTTGAGGTTAAGCGCGTGCAACGATAGAAGGGGTGCTGAAAATAACGTGTAACGTTTTTTACTCTCAACGAGGCAGCGGAGTATAATCGTCGGTCGACCGCTTTCAGGGTTATCTCCACGTCCTGCGCCACGTTTATCCTCCGCGTCCTCTACCGGCACCTTGAAAATATCAATCCATGGAAGCTTCGAAATGGGGAGATGCTCATGCTTGCATCTGTGTGAGTGTGTGAGTTTCGAGTGCTCGACCCTGGAGAGTATTTCCGACTGGCCTTACTATGCTCGTGTCTACGGGGACCTCGGCGCGTATTAATTATTATTATTAGTGAAAAAAAGGAAAAAAACCCTCTCGCTTTCTCTTTGCATCGAGCCACGAAGCGCAGATATAGGTATATGCATAAATTCGAAGGCTGGAGAATCTGTGTCTGTGGGTTTTAACTAAACTTTAGTTGACGCGCTGCGTAGAGTAGGACTCCGTGAAAACAGACGACGTTGTGTTTACACACGAATAGGAGTGAATGGTGAACTCCTGTGTGCATAGGCGTGTATGGGGAATATAAGAGCCAACGTAAGGTCCGTGTAACGAGCCAGTGTACGGGAAGCGACAGTAGACCGCGGGAATGACGTTTGTATGGGTAAATGCCCGTGGCCCGGACGTTTCGAGGGAGCCGCGGCTGCGGCTACGGAATAACGGAGAGTGAGAGCGAGGGGGAGAACTGCGTACAGCAGCTATTGCAGTAGGGAACGGTCGATATCCATGGTGGTTCAACCCAGCGGGCGTTCTAGTCTCCGCAACCCTACGTGGTAACTTTGTCTCAGCAAATTGTTCCTGTGTTTCGTTAGTTTTATTTTTTTTTTCTTTTCGGTTTTAGAATTGATTGGAATTCAAGGCGGTTTATCGATATTTATGCTATTTAATGACAATATATAATTAACATATATAATACATCGAAGTAACATACCGAAGTAAGCCCCTCGTAATGGTGAAAATATTCGTTCGAATATAAATGTGAATAGATTAATTATAATGATAATAATTTTGTTACAATTCGAATTATCGAAATGAAATAATATTTATTTGATTTATATAAATTTATGTAAATGAAAAAAAGAATCGATATTTCGATGACCGGTTGGTGAGGATTGCGCTGCTGGGTTTTCTCATATCCGCGAGTAAACTATGCAACGAGTTCTTCGGGGAAAACGGCCCGGTTCTCGTGTTGCTTATTGCACGAGTTGCAAATAGCCTTTCTCCGTGTTCGGTCTTAAAGAAACCATCTCGAAGACGTTTCGAGACGTTGAGAATGACCGCGGAGCGTACACTATTTCGGCAACTCACAGTCATTGGCCAGCTTGCAGTGGAAACATGATAAAAATATAGCAATGGCTACTGCTTGGTCGTTTTCGCGACGGTCCAATCACTATCTCAGTTTACTCACAGAACTCGAAGCAACATATACACACACACACGCATATATATATATATATATATGTATATCGTTTTTCGATGGTGCAGCACGCCGACTACGGGGTTGCTCTCGCAACCCCCCAATTTTCGTCGCTGGCTCGCCGAGGGTTCTATCTCCAAATTCGTACATTTATGTATATATATATATATATATATATATATATATGTGTATATCCAGCCCCCTATATTGCCTCGACGAGGGGTTGTTTTATCATTCTCTAACCCGACTCTCTCCATCAGCGGGCGCAGCTCGGTTACGAAGTCCCCAAGCCTCCGTGGAGAAACCGGGCAGGAATAGAACGAGAGCGCAAAGCACGCAGGCCGAAGAGAGTGCACGCTCGAAAACGACGAGGAAACGCACGGACTCGGTGACCTGAGTGTAAGAGACCCGAGAATGTACATTGCGCGTGTTAAACCTCACCGAAATAGAGCTATCCGCAACTAAAAATAATTCAGAGCGCCCGAGGATGCGTTGTGCAGTAGAAGTTCTATTCGAGTTTTTTTTTTAACGAAAAAATACTGCGCCACTCGTCAACCGCCGCACCACGCAACCGCACCACGAGTTAACAAGCCGTTACCTCGAAGTGATTAAACCGGCAGCGGAGCGAAGATTTTTGAGGTGCATAACGCGCGACCGGACATCGGTTAAACGTTCGAGTTCACGGAATAATTTTTTCACTCGGTACTGGAACTTCTGGGATTCAATTTGACATTTTTATTAAAAGATATTGTTACACTTGCTGTTGTACTTCTGTGTAAAGGACAGTACAATATTTCAACGAAAATATTATATTTATTCTTTTTTTATGTACCAAAATTTTACGGTGTTTATCATATATTTCGACATGAATTTTATATTTCATTTATATACATATTTTTATGTACGAAGGTTTTACGGTGTTTACCATCTTTTTTTTATTGATATTAGAGCACAAAATGTTCGGTTTTTTTTTGTGGCGAGTCTAAATATTAGTGACCTTTTGCTCCGTGTATAATTCGAGTTGAATAGATTCCGGGATCCTATTTATGAGAAAGCAGCGAGCTACAGCGACGTCCGTGAAGCGACGCTGGAATGATTTAAAGCGGTCGAATCTATTACTTTTTATTTTTATTCCAGTCAGTTTCGAAGATGGAAATTTATGCGTTATACATTAGTTTCGCTGATGACGAGCTCCCAGGCGTGAAGGCCTTGAGACCTTCGTGGTACATTGTACCGTTGTGTTTTTGGATAGTTTTTCTCGAAAAAAAAACTGAGTCACCCGTCCGATGAGAAAGAGAAGAAGAGTCCGATGCGCCGCGTGACGGCCGAGAGCGATGAGAGAGATGAGTCAATGGGTCTTTGGGTCGAGCCAAGACGAACGACATCTCGCGTCGATCCTCCCGAACTTCCGTTACGACGAAACTAGCCGGTCGAACTTGGATCCGTTAAAAAAATTTTATAATACGAGAAATACTCCTGAAAAGAGTCCCAAAAATCGCGCAGCCACACATTTTTATTAAGGTAACAGCACCAATGCTCGACACGTCACAGTCGTCGGAAACTTTTATGCAGATTTTATTTATTCAAAATTTAAGTATTGGAAGTCCAATTTGACACTTGCAATCGTATCTACGAACATTATTCAATGCGCAGAAAGAAGTTACACAAGGTTCAAGCCTAAATTATTTTATATTGTTGCATTTTTGTAAAAAAAAAAAAAAAAAAAAACAGACGGTTAGTATCTGGTAATTGGCACAAAGGTTACTACTACATTACTACATGCGCGACCCAATAATCGCACGGTTCGAAGAAGTTAGGTTAGCCAGATTCCTACGAAGCTCTTCTTCATTTATTGTTTCGCGGAAATATCATTTTTTTCAGTAATTTAATTAATAAATGGCAAAGAAATTCTTTTAGTTAATATGAACTAGTTTGATTTCGTACATCAGAACTCTCGAAATCTACGAATGTCCGAATATAGGGACGTGCTGGAAAACCGCCTCCATGGACCGGTACATTTGGATTCTCTTGCGTATTTTCTTCCATAATTAAAAAATATCTATCTTTTGGTAATGTATCCATCTGTTTCGGAAACCACAAACTATGTTGAAAAACTAAAATTGTTGAAAAACGACCTGCTTTCATGGACCAAATCCTTACGCTAGTGCCATAGTACGAGAAAAACTTCCCGAGCGCAGCCACAAATTTTTATTATTCGATCTCTCGTCTCGAGGCAACAAAGAGTCAAGGGGTGAAATACTTTCGGAGATTCGTTCGAGTCGACGCGTCGTATGATTTTACTGCTCGTCTCTCCCCGCTCTCCCCCCTCGCTCGCTGGCATCACAATATTTATCACCGCGCTTCGACAACGACGCTCTCTCGTTTCACGGTTTCGAGTTTCGTTCTTTCGACCTTACGTTCCTCGCGCGCCCTACAGAACAAAAATCATCCCGGTGCTTAACTCCTTTAATTATCGACCGTCGTACATGCAGATTATTCCCGACCGGAAAATTTCACGGTGAAACCAATTTCACGGATGCTTCGTGTACAGAGAAGGGTTGATCGATTAAACGCTGTATATTTCGGTTTATCGGATGTCGAGGGAAGGAAGGTGTGAGCGCGAACGCCGGAGAGAAGAACCGGAGATGTAACGGGGAAGGGAGAATTTCCGGGTGGCAACTGTAGCGAGAAGTATCGTAATTAAAGCTGAAGATAGGTGGAGAGGTTTATGGACGGAGAGTGAGTGAACGGGCGAGGGATATCGACACGAGAAGCGGCTTATAAATATAGAAAGGGACGTTTGGGGATATCGGCGGGTTTAGAGAGAGGCGTATCGATTTTGGGAATATAACGCGCGGTCTGATCCTTCGACGACGACGACGACGACGACGACGACGCAAGACGGCGAAACTGTGTGTGTGGGTGTGTGTGTGTGTGTGCGCGCGCGCGCGCGTGTGTGTGTGTGTGTGTGTGTGTGCTGTCGTAGCGAGCGTTGGTTCGCTCGAGCGTGTAAATCGGGCACGAGGGAACTCCCTCGAGGGATGAAAACGAGACGGGAAAAGGGAGCGAGAACTAGCAAACGGGCAGACCGAGAGCTACGGAGATACTCGATCTCGTACAAAGAGTCAATCGTTTCTCATCGGTAGGACGTGTACGAGGCGACACGTGGATGTACAAAGCAACAGGGTTGAAAAAAAAGATACATATATATAAATAGCTTCCTCTACGAGGAAGCTAAAATTGACATTTTTTTTTTACAATTATAATTTTTTTAATACAATATCTATCTATATGTATGTGAAAATTGATGGAGCTCGGAGTGACGATGAAAACTCAAGGACGTATCCGAGACTCGCAAGACTCTCTATTCAAGGATCGTCGATTCTTACATAGTGTTAAATTTTTTTTCCTTCCACGTCTTCTCTTCTCGCAACGGCAATAATGCTGATGCACGTATCGCCTGTCCGAAGCAAGACGAACCCGACAATGCGCGTTGTGCTGCCAACAGAATCGTCTCTGTCTCGGGGTTCCCATTGAATTGAGTATTCGAGTCGTGTACCAAAGAGGACTTCCTTCGGGCGCGATGCACGTGAAAGACTCGAAGGCTCTCGCAGCCATCTGAAGGTGAGACGACGAATCTCGATGCACGGGGCTAATTGTGGACGAAGATAATTCTTTCATTCTTTCGGTTTCGCTTACTGGTAAAGAAAGTTTCGTTTCTTATTTATATTTTATTTTAATCGTCGATAATGATCCCCCCCCCCCCCCCCCCCCCCCCCGCCTCTGTTTCCGGTGAGCGAGAAAAAATACATCGCACAGAGTATACAGTCCTTATAATATATATATATATTTTCTCAAAATTTTGGGGATTTTCCAGACAGCAATATTTTTGGTTCTCAAACATCGGCAAAACCGACGTGTCGATTGTATGATTGATCTGCGAGAAAAAAATAGACAAGATAGGTTATTCAGCTGAATTATAGAATCGTTTCTTCGAGCCTTAACAAGGCTGTGAAAAATGGAAAAAAAACGGCACAAAGCCCTTGCAATTCTTGCCTAAAAATTGTAGTGTTTACATTTCTATTCGAAAGCCCATATTTCCATTTTCAAAAGTGCCAAGAGAGTTGACGCAATGTTGTTCCTTAGTACTTTTTATTCCAAAATAATAATTAAAAAAAATTATAAGAAACAAGGCCTTTGTCTTGTATTATATTTTTATTTTTATTCGTATACGTGAAAAAATGTGTCTAAAAAAATGTTTGAAATCCCATATTTCCATGTTTTAAGAGTGCCAAGGAAGGTGACGCAATTTTGTTCCCTAGTACTTTCCATTGCGTTACAGAATAATAAAAAAAAAACCATACAATAAAAAAAGGCCAAGTGCATTAATCATCAACGTAACATCTCTCATCGCGGAATAAAAGAATCGCGGCCAGCGCGTTCAAGATCGATGTCTAACGTTGCATTATAGTAATGGTAATGGTATAGTTTATCGGGGGCTGTACCGGAGTTTCCATAGTACATAAAACATCGCGGATTTCCTTACAGCCGTATTATACAGACCAGGTGTAAAAGTGTGCATCGACGTGGCACTCGATAAGGAGAACGATAAACGGCGCTGCTTGGTCGGCGCTGCCTGACTGCTGCGCCGGGAAACTCTACGAGGGTGCAAGGGCCTACGGCGCCCCCTTCCCCCTACCCCTCACCCGCCCCCCGGGGTGAGCGAAGAGACACGACGGCGCCAACAGGGGTTGCTCACCCCCGTTTCCAATTCTCTCTCTCTCGATTGCACGCTACCTCTGCCTTATTCGCTTTTCCTTCCCGGCTGTAATAAATCGCGTCCCTTCAACGTGCACCTGTGTCGCATTTCGTCTCCTTAAATTATATCGCTTGCTCTCAGCGAAAGCAAGGATTCGAACAATGTAAACAATTCGCAAGATAATTATTTTTACACTGATGAAACGACGATTCATTGAACTCGAAAATTTAGCCCGAAAAATGTTGATTCATCAATATTTTATGCCCGTCGGATTTGTGTTTATTCATCAATATTTAATGGCCGGCATCTCGGTCTTATTCGCTGTTCCTTCCCCGCCTGTAATATATGGAAGAGCGGGGCAAAATGAGATAGTGGGGCTAAACGGAACAGTGGGACAAAATGCAATTTTCCAAATTTTTTTTTATGTCCCATTTTGCCCCATCGATATATCCGGAGTTTCCGTTCCGTTTCGCCCCACTGCCCATCTAAAAATTATTGAATGATTGCGTTTTGCCCCACTGTTCCATTTTGCCCCGCTCGTCCCTACACTTATCCTTCAACGCGCCCCTGCGTCAAATTTTCTCTCCTCAAATTATATCCCCGATTCTCAGTAGAAACAACGAAATCGAACAATGCAAACAATTTGCCCGACAACTATTTCCATGCGGACGAAACAATGAGACGATTCGTCCAACTCAAAAATTCACCCGACTCTTACAGTATCGCCCTGTCGTTAGAGCACGTATAGATCCGTTATTCAACGTACAGACAAAGTCTCGTCGGCTTTTCCATTCTACCGTGCTAATTCCGTGCCCGCGGTGTTTTGCTCGCTTTTCCGGCCAGCGAGCATCGCTTTGACGCCCGGTGTGCTGCACGACGCTGATATATAGCACTGCACGTAACTCTCTCAATAACACGAACTTTGTTCACCCGAGTGTGTCCTTGGAGTTCGATAAAAAAAAAAGGTGCAAAAAAAAAAATGTCCTCGCGCTTATCCGGAGAGATTTAATTGAGCCATATCCGTGCAGTCGAGAATTATTCGACGAAATGTGTCACAAAATTCGAATAACAATCTCTGTTCCTCGTTCCAGACTGGTTTGTGTTAGCGGTTAGTTTCGGCTTCGACTCGGCCGGCTAGGTAGAAATTCCGGCGAAAGTATTGATAAAAAAAAAGAAAACAATAATAATAATAATAACAATAAAAAACTATCCAACGTGGTTTGCCGAGCGCTCGGACGCTCGTTCATAGGCCAGTAACCTTTCGTTGTACGGGCTCGGACGCGTAACAAACGCGATGCACGGTGGCTAAAGCCGCCCGAGATAGTTTTCAGGTCTTCGCGCAACAAGACGACGCGCTGCTCTCTTCTCTCCGGAGATCACTTCACTGCGTCGCGGCAGCGATGTGAAGTGCGCAAAGACGCTGAGGCTCGATATCTCGAAAATGCTATTAGGCGAGACGAACGAGAAGTGGCCGGGACACTTGCCGCTCTCGCCGGACGAGAAAGAATCAGATATTTCGACTATCTCACTCGGCTTCTCGTAGCAAATCGCTTCGAGTCTTTGTTCCTTGTGCTACCCGCGCCCACACGCTCGAACAAGTTACACTCATTGCCTTTGTAAACTTCCGTCTCGTTGGCCCGAGTCGCATCGCCACCCTCGGGTCCGATCGTTACGATCAATCTGAATAAGTAAATAAATGCTAAAGTAAATAGGTAAAAGGTACGATGGGGAGAAAAAAACCAACTGTTGTACGGACGAGGGAGATCAAAGGCAAAATCGAGGGAACGCTTCGAAGCCCCTCCGCGCTGTGCGAGATTGCCCCGCGAGGGGTCCCTGCGAACGAGGCGGAACCTGACCTGAAAACGGATTGATGCGAAATGTTAGTTCTTGGATGAATCGTCTTTGTTTCTTAAGGAATTCACGAAAATCAAGTTTTTGGTTTTTGGGAGGCGTATGCAGAAAGGCACTTCACATCACTCGGTGCGAAAAGAGCAGTTTTACGCACGCGAAGCGTCGGGACTTCCCTTTATACGCCTATGCCATTTGCATTTTTTTTTCTAATTAATTCATGAAAATCACGCGTCCCTTTGGGAAGTCTTCGCAGAAAGACACTTTACTTCGCTGGGTGCGAAAAAGAACAGTTTGACGCACGCTTTGCGTGCGTAAGCCTCCTATTATCACACCTTGTGAAATAAAATTTTGTAGGATACACATGCGAAAAACGTCTTCTTAACTCGTGTGATCGCAACTCGAGTTTCGTTCGTACCATAAACTCACACTCGTCAGAAAAACGTTCTATCTCACTAGTATCGTAAATTACCATTCTCGCACTAGTGCGAGAAAAAATACCATGTTGCGTTTATACTATATTGTTATCGCACGCGATGCGAAAAAGTGCTTTTCTGCGTTCACTTCAGAGGAATGGACAGTGGTATTTTACACGCATGAGTTACGAAAACAAAACTTTAAATGAATAGTCGAAGAGTTTGCACATAAGACAGGATCGTAATCCGAGTGGGCCTTTCATTTGGCGACTATCGAACTCTATAAATAAATCCATGAAAGTACGAGATTGTCCCGCAAGGGATCCTAACCTAAAAACGAACCGATGCAAGATATCGATTCTCAACGAATCGTCCAGAATCGTCTTCGTTTCGAGGACAACTTCTCGCGGGCACAAATTCAACCAACTGAGAACAAAACTTTCAATGAACATAATCGAAGTGTTTTTTACACGCAGGACCGAAGCGTACATCCGAGCGGGCCTTTCATTTGAAAACTATCGAAGTACGGCCATGTGTGAATCGACTCTATAAATAAATGCATGAAAGAGAAGCATTGTCATTGTAAAACTGGAGTGTGTTTACGAGAGACGGGAGCATCGTCGAGTTGGTTGCCGGCTAGCCTGGCTAACAATGCCTGCAACGCGAACAGGTGTGTCAATCCGAGAAGTCTCATGGATTTCCATATACAAAAATAGCTCTATAACCCAGTTATCTCACTTAACAGGCGTTCTTTTTTTTCCTTAACTTTCCTATCACTTTTTTTCCCTGAAATTACCGGACTTTTTTCTTTCATTATCGCACTCAAGTACAAGTTGTTCGAGGAGCGAAGCAATTAGCCCGAAGTGTTCGGGAGCGATCGAGACGAGACTGGCGTCGCGACGAGACTCGAGAGGCTTGTTCTCAACGTGAGAACGACCGCAGAGTCGAACCACGCTTCGCGGTAATCTCGTCGGGTCGAACGATTTTTCAGAAATCACCGACGATCGGTGTTCGCTGTAATTAAGCACTGGATCAAGAGAAAAACATAATACTTAGCGACGAATGATCGGAAGAGCGTATTTTCCGTTCACAAGGTTACCAAACGCGTCTTTGTGTGTTTCAATGACGCGCGTCGGTTCTCCGTTCGGCATTGAGGTAACAGTGCCGATGCTCGGACACGGCCCAATCATCGGACACTCCTATGCAGATTCGATTTATTCCGAAATTAAGTACTGGAAATCCAATTTGACACCTGTTATCGTATCTACAAACATTATTCGATGCAGAGAAAAAAGTTATACAAGGTCTGAGTCTAAGTTATTTTCTATTGATACATTTTGGTAAAAGCCAGACCAATATAGTGTCCGGAAATTGGAACAATCGTTTACATACGCGACCCAATATCGGACAGTTCGAAGAAGTTAGATTAGCCAGCTTTCTTCAGCCAGCCTATCTTCAGTATTGTTTCACATGAATATAATTTTTTCATTGATTTAATTCATTGATTGAATGGCAAATTTATTCATTGATTTTATTGATCGAATGGCAAAGTAGTTTTTGTTAAGGTGAAGTGAAACACGTTCTCTGTTGTTCTCTCTCGCTCCACTGTGAGACCAATTGCGCAATCTCTCTCACATTCCTGGCCTCCGTCACGTGACTTTCACTTCGACTTAATATGAACTAGTTGAGTTCGTAAATCGGGATTCTCGAAATCTATGATTGTCCGAAAGATCGGGTCACACAGTGTCCGAATACAGGGACGTGTCGAAAAACCGCGTCCGAAAACCGGTACATATGGACTTTCTTGTTATTTTCTTTCATAATAAAAAAATATATATCTTTTTGTGATTTATCGATGTGTTTTGGAAACTTCAGTTATTTTGACAAAAGAAAATAATTTCAGCCAATTAACAACCGCTGGAATCCGAAAATGCTCTTAACCGTCCAAGCATTGTTACCTTCGCCTCAATCAGCACTGGATCAAGAGAAAAACATAATACGAGGCGACCAATGATCAAACGAGCGTATTTTCCGTTCACAAGGTAACCGATCGTCTCTTCGTGTCTTTTAACGACGCGCCTCAGTTCTCTATCCGGCATTAATAATTAGCACGGGATCAAGAGAAAGACATAACACCTAGCGACGAATGATCGGAAGAGCGCATTTTCCGTTTACAAGGTTACGAAACGCGTCTTTGTGTCTTTCGATGACGCGCGCTCGTTCCCTATTCGGCATTAACTTTTCTTTTTCATCGTCGATGTGAAAACTCCTCGACGAGATAAAAACAGAAACGTATATAACGGTAACCGAATATCTCTCGTGTTTGCTAATGGGGTATTAAGTAACGACGTGGCTTTATTTCCGTAGCATCGGTTGCCGTGCGGAGGGCGCGGGCGCGCGCGAGCTCTAGCGAGCTTTCCTCTCTCGCCGCCGGAGGGGGGCACCGCCGTTTCGATCGATCGAAAGAGCGGAGCGAAGCCATCGCCGACTCTGTGTCTTCCGCGTGCGAGCATATATATCGCACAAAATATATCACGTACATCGCCAAGCAGCGCGCAAGAGAGAGGAACCGACTAGCAAATAGGAATACGAAAGAGAAGAGCGGTGGAAATCCAAGAGCCACGCGGTGGTTAGCCCAGTTTCGGTAAATCGGTGAACCGTCGTCGTCGACCGCGCGCGCGAGATGACGAGGTGAACGCGCGCCGCCCGACTCGATCTCAAATATTACCAGAGGTTAACGAGAAACGAAATATATATGTGCATATTGCATGTACATGTATAACTACGGTGTCGTATCTAAATGACGAGATTCCGAATGAAATATACATGTATATATATATATGGGAGACGTTGAGATTTCATGCCGGTTGAAACGATCCGCCGGATTCCAGTGAGAATAATTTTCATCCAGTGTATCTTCTCACCCACTCGTTCTGCGGTCAGCTGAATGCGGGAAGTGGCCGTTGCCAATTTAAGGCTATGGTAACGAGATGGAATATTGGAGAAAAGAGATGATGTTTATGAATTCATTGTAAAATTGTAGAACAGTATTGTTTTTTTTTTCTTTTTGTCAACATGGTTTATATAATAATTTGTATCGTTAGGCTAGCATAATATACTGTTAACGTTGTATAACAACGTTAAGAAATTTTTGGAACATATGTACTTGTCATTTTATACATAAAAAAATTAATTAAATTTTCAAATTCTTTGCAAAATTATAGGGAAGAATAAATCAGCTGGGCTTAAATATATATAAGTAATAAATTATGTATAGGTTATTGCCTGTATATATTTAAACCTTGCCGATTTGTTATGTAAAAGCATAATTGATGGAGAAAAGTTTGTCGAGTTATTATGATAATTTGAAGACCTTGTAAAATGGATTAAGGACATCTCGATCGACACCCTAATTAATAAAGTTGGTTTGATCTCAGACTCCCACTATGTTGAATCGTTCGAACTTTTTTTTCTCTCATTTCCGGGATCAAAGTTGGTACTTTAGTGGGTGCGTTTTTTTTCCACGATCTGTCGTACACCAGAGCGAAACTTTCTTTCGGATAAACTGCGTCAAACGTCTGCCGTTTGCAGGTTGCACGGTGCACATCCTCGTCCGCGTTCCTCGGCGTTCTTGTTCGCCTTCTGGGAGTCCCCGAGTTATTCCTCGACGGGAGTCTCCGCTCTATCTCTATCCGGGCGGGGACGAAGAAGAACTTCTCGACGGATACGAAGTGGAGGCGTGTTTGCTACCGTTAAACTTTACCGTTTCGCTTGCTCGAGAATAAACGGGCGGGGAGGGCTTCAAGGCCTCGCAGTTCAAAGTTCTAGTCTGTTCGATAATTCGCCATATACAAACTATCGGGACTTGAAGAAAAAATGAACAAAAAAATTTTTTTTTTAAATAAGCAAGAAATTGAAATATTTTTTTAATTATTTTTTTTAAGGGCGCTCCTGCTTTCCAAGGCCTATAAAACCGTTTTTTCGGTAATTTTTTTAGGAGGGAAAAAAACAAGTGAGCCCAGTGAATTTAGAGGTATGTTTAAATGTGTGTTCGAATGTACGAAAACATTTTTTTCACACAAAATAATAAATTACTGCGTAGTTATTGACCCATTTAATGCACTGCAGTTCTCAATTGGCGGGAAAGATGCAGCTCGTAATTCTTGACCGAAACAAAAAAATCAAACATGTTTTCAATTGTTACATATTTTTCGTCTATGCGAATCTCGGAATCACAAAAAAAAAAAAAATCATTATTTTATTCGGGTTTGAAACAAAAAAAATGTGTATTTGAGAAAGCAATTCTCAAATTAATTATTTTATTCAATGATGCAAATTTTTTTGAGAAAAAAATGAATTCGGCCGGATGCGAAATTACCGTGTGGATCAGACTCGAATTTGCTTTTTCCTTAAAAAAAATTGGCACCTTTGACAAAAAGTTATAAGTTTTCATTACCGACCGCGAATCCCCCGAGAAAATTGAAAATTCTTTCAAAGAATCGAAATTTTTTTTAAATTTAAAAGAAGAAAACAAGTTAGTTACAGTTTACAAGGTCTGCAGTGTGGACCCTTGAAAGGCAAGCCCGTTGAAAATTCGTCGGGGAGAGACACCAGGGGGGAGAAGTTCCAGTATTTATTTTTAAGTTACCAAGCACAGCTGGCGTCTGTAGCCGCGTAGCGACAAACGGACGGAGATCAGATAAGCTTAGTTAAACTTTATGTCCCTTATCCTTCCTTCCCCCTCTATCTTTATCTACGAAGACCCGGTAGATGCGAAATTTGTATTCAACAGAAAATAATTCAAGGCTCGTTAATTTTTTCTATTATTCTTATTTGTGTATTTTTTTACTCTTCGTTTTAATTGTGCAACGACGCGTACCAAGCACGAGTCGCGTCGCCGACCATGAAATTCCGTGAATCGACGAGCGACGGAATCGATCAATATAAATTACGAAATTATCGTGCAAGAATTTTCATTAAATGCCGACTCTCTAATTAATGTTATATTTATGGCGTGGCCCCGAAGATTTTTCATTAATTTGCTTTACTTACTTTTATTCACATCCATCGGGGAATTCCAGCGAGAGAGGGTGGGGGGGGGGGGGGGGGGGGGGGGGGCGATACAGCCGATTTTCACGTGCCTCGCAGATGCCCGACGATAAATCAAAACGCCTGCCTTTTCCACCTCCGTCGATTCGCGTCTCAATAAATGTTGTTTATTTACGCCTGTCCCAGGAGATTAATTTTTTTTTTCTTTTTTTTTTAAATTTATTTTCCTTTTCACCTCTGCCGATTCGTGTCTGCGTTTTTCACTCATGTCCTTTCGTGTCTCAATAAATGTTATTTAAATGAATAACATTCGTTGAGACACACTCGCAAATGCGCGTTTTCCTCGGAGCTTTATTTCGTTTTAATTTTTTATTATATTCCTTTACTTAGTTTTATTCCCATCTATCGGGGAATTCCTGCGTGGGGGAAGGGGAGGGAGGGAGGGAGGGAAGAGATGCAGAGTACAGCCGAATTTCACGTGTCTCGCAGATGCCCGACGATAATACCAAGCCGAGCGAAGCACGAATAACCGGCACGTGCGTTTTTCACTTCTGCCGATTCGTGTCTCAATAAATGTTCCCGCCGGCCGGACAGGAAGAATTGTTCGGCCACCCGGTAGGTAGTTAGCCGCAGCGTGACAGGACAATGGATCGTGAAGAGGAAGCGAGGAAAGACCTCTCCGGCCTCCGGGTCCTCATTCAGGCCTCGGTGTATATACACTCGACGATGAACCCAGGGTGAACATCCTCGACCGAACTCGCACTACGGGACACGAGGCCGGGCAGGGCTTTTATTATACTACTTAACGAATCGGCCCTTTCTCTCGCTTAAGGGAGTGCGTCACACAACGACTTTACTTTTGGAACTAAAAATCACAAGCGTCGTAAAGCAATGAATAAGATTTTTTAAAAAGAATTTCTAATAATTTTTTATCCACATGGATTTCGTGATACACGAGCTTAAAATTGTGTAAATTAGCATGAGCTGCATATGGTGCAGCGTGAAAAGCAACATTCTCTTTAAGGATGTTTGGGCCAAAGAGCGTTCGATCGCTATAAAACTGCTACACTGTAGGGAAAGACCCACCGAATCGTTTGCAATTTTTTCAGATTTTTTTTCTCTCTCTTCTTTTTGAACAAGTGTTGAGAGGTTGAGTAATCATTTTAACGACTTTAAGCGATGTTTATTTTTTATTAATTTTTCCTATTTCGCTGCGGAATATTTGTCTTGTCAGAGGAATAAAAAATCAACTCCGAGGCGTCCACTTGTGAACGTCGAATTTATTGCAGTTGAGATTTTTTTTCTCATTTCTTTACAATCGTTATCGAATACGATTGTTCTACGGAGCCATCTCGCTTTAAAACGCCTCTATAAAACGTTGTTCAAAAAAAATTGTGAAATCATCGTATTATCGGTACATATCGGTTCGAGAATTTTTTTTCAGATCTTTTTTTCTCTCTCCTTTCCGAACAAATAAATATTGAAGGGCTAAAAAATAATTTCACGTACGTATTTCAGGATTTTTTTTTCCGCTCTGGAATATTTGTTTCGAAGGAATGAGAAACGAACTCATCTGGGGCATGCACGTCTGGTAAACATCGACTTTATTGTAGAAGAGATTTTTTTATACTCATTCCATTATAATCATTATCGAATTGTTGTATAGGATTTTTCTACGTAGCCACGTGCTATGCGCGACTCCGCCGGGGCAACAACTACTTTATACGAGGGCATCGAGAGCTCCGCACATAAAACGTTCCTCGCCGTTCTCCAGGTGCCCCCGACACCTTTTTTATACTCTCACATATCACGAATTCTCGGTGCGGCTGTACGAGAGAATCTGTACAGGTCGGGCGAGAAGGGAAGAAGAACTATGGTGTTGTATGGTACGATATAGTATTTCGTATTATCTGTACATAACGTTCAAGATTTCATTTCATATTCTTTTTTCTCCCTCCTTTTCTAACAAATAAATATTGAAAGACTAAGAAATAATTTTTACGTTTTTTAGCGATCATATATATTTTTTTTTATTCCGAATGTTTGGGTCGTCGAAGGAATGAAAAATGAACTCGTCCGTGGCATCCACGTATGGTAAACATCGACTTTATTGTATACGAAACTTTTTTTTCTTCCATATTTTCTTTATAATCGTTATCGAATTCTTATTTACGATTGTTTTATGTTCGAGCATTCTTATCGGATTTTTTTCGCTCCTCTTTTCAAACAAATTCATATTTTTATTTTATTCTATTCATCTTTTTTTTTTTATATTGGAAGACTAATAAATAACTTTAACGTCTTTTAGCGATTATTATAATTTTTTTGCTATGGAATATTTGTCTCGTCAAGGGAATGAAAAATAAACTCATCCAAGGCATCCACGTGCAGTAAACATCGACTTTATTGTATACGAAACTTTTTTTCTTGTATACCTTCTTCATAATCGTTATCGAATTCTTGTATACGGTTGTTCTTCGACCGTTCGTCGGGACAGTCTAGTTGAGTTTCGCGCCGTTCTCCAGTCGCCCCCGACACCTTTTTTTATACGCTCACATATCACGAATTCTCGGTGCGGCTGCACGAGAGAATCCGTACGGGTCGGTCGAGAAGGGAAGAAGAAGTCCGCGGCTCGACTCTCGTATGGCGTGCGGTATAGCGCAATACTCGTCGGCGCGGAAAATACCGTGACTATGACGCGACCGAACGGCTAGCGTTCTCGAGCACGTGAACGATATCGTTTACCTGAACGAGAGAACGAAGACCCGGGGAGATAAAGGGAGGCCGAAGAACATATAACTTTACGACACGTTCGTGACGCTGTCACGTTTTTCTCAGCTGGTACGCGAGAGGCCTCTTTCTCCGTGTCCATGCAGTTCGCGAGAACTTTTGGGAGAAAGGAAAAATTTTGCACATCTGCGACACAGACTGTTTGGGCCGAGGTATTATAATTTGACGAGAGGCGGCGCGGCGGGCGGCGCGCTACGCGCCACCAGGTTTGCCGTTCGGCGTGAGTATCGACGTCGCGAACATGAGACAAAGAGTCATTTTTTTTTTTTTTTTTTTGCTTAGACATCTGTTTAACAGACTGGAACTGAGAGGTAATTGCCTGGAATGATCAATGCATCGTCAGGCTTTTTTTTCGACGGGCTTTGATAATTTAATCTCGAATTTTTTTTTTTTTTTTTTTTTACATCACTATATTTTTTTTCGGGACCTTAACAAAGAGACTCAGTGGAAAATATTACTATCGCGGCGCTGTGTTAGTTTGGTGAGGCTTATCGCCGGAGAGATTGGCGCTCTTGCGGTCCCGGGGCGTCTCTCCGAGGTGGAAACTAGAAACCTGCTAGGCGTCTTGTAAGGAGCACTGTATTAAGAGAGCTGCCTCCGCGCCGTGCAGCGCGCGAGAAGGCATAGTCTCCGCGCGGGAGAAAGAGAACCGTGCCAGGGTCCTGCACTGTCCCCGGAGCAGCCCGTAGCAGCCCGTAGCCTCGGAACGAGAGTGGTTTCGCGAGTCGTCCGGTTTACCGAGTCTCGCCTCTCCTACCCTCCCACTCTCTTTTTCAATGCTCCATTATCCTTTCATCCACTACTTGGCTGCTTCGGCGGAATATTTTATTGTAGTAAACAATACGTACGTAAAATCCTTTTTTCAATTTCACGATCTCGTGACATATTTTTTTTTCATATCGTTAAATTAAACACTGGTGAACTGTATGATTTTCTTTATTGCATTCAACAAGAAACAACCATTTGGCTACGATAAAATTAAGTTTCAGTGGAGCTTAATGCTGACCTATTAAATTTGTTAAGGTAAACTGCCACTACTCGGCAATTTTGTTTCAGTTGCTTGGCTGCTTGGTTCATCCATCCGTCCAGGATACATTAAAAATTCGTTCGTTCAATAATCATTTCGTCCGTTTACTAGCTGTCTCGACTGCATATTTTATCTGACTGATATTTTCTTAATTTTTTTTTCGGTATAATTAAAACGAAAACGGATTTTTTTTTTTTAATTCACTAAGAGGCACTAGACATTGAGCCATGGCAAAATCTAGTTTAGGTACTTGGCGAGCCTGGGAGTGATCCAGTACGATTTCATAGGTAAATTACTCTACCCTTGACCATTAGAGTGCAAAACCCTCTCGAAGTAAAACTCAACACCGGCATCCTCGCAGCATGTGTGTTGGCTTCGAGCTCATAAAGGTAAATATACACGAAAGAATGATACATTGAAAGTTGGAGGGGGAGGAACGAGGGGCACGGGACGAGGCTTGCGCGAAGCGCACATTGAATACATAATGTGCATAGGAGCAACAAGCGAGCGAGCCAAGCAGGCAAGCAAGCGAGCGAGCACGGTACATACACACGTAGCCCGATCTCGCATATGGCCCAATTATGCGAGGACTCTCTGAATAGAGAGCGAGAGAGAATCGTTCGATTCGAACAGGGGACTCCAGCTGCCTCTCCGCCGCTGCTGTTTCTGGCCTCTGCTCGCAACAACGAACCCGCCTTGTTGCGCTGCACGCGCGCACGTGATCGATACCATTGTCCCGTGGATATGTTACATCCGTGCCGGAGAATACCGGGAGAGAGCCTTCTGCAACCTTATGTCGAGTATAACCGATAATCGATGAAAATTATGCTTCCCCCTTTCCTCATACCCGATACACATGCATTGTCGGTGGTCACACAGGGCATGTCCCTGTGTGACATGGAATTACACGGTATCGCGCGGCGTTGCGAAGCACGAAGGAGTCTCGCGCGTGTCTGAACGCCAAGCAAAGAATCTCTTCGCGTTCGCGACTGTGTCACATGGTTGAATCTCGTCCAGATCGAGCGCGGAGAGATGAGAGTAACGCGGAGAGTCGGGTTAGTCGAGTAGTTGATCTCGTTGAGCGACCAGGCCACGAACTTCGACTCTGCAGTTCGATATGGTCAATTTTCGGCGGAGCAAACATTATTCTTCGAATATCGATCTAAAACCTGTTGGACGCACTTCTGTTGGTCATTGGTACGAGCGTCTGAGAGTTTTTTTTAGTCTGTTCGGTGTGTACTTAACTGCGAAACGAAGTGGGAAAATTGTAGCTCGAGCAAGCCGAGCGCGGCTGACCGCCTCGCCGGACTCGCTCATAACCGTAAGTGAGAGACTCGTTTCTCTCCCTCGATAATTTACCGCATGCATACACGGGGGGGGGGGCGAGAAAAAAAATCAATAATACACGACGAGAAGGAGAGAGAGAGAGAGAGAGAGAGAGAGAGAGAGAGAGAGAGAGAGAGAGAGAGAGAGAGAGAGAGAGAGAGAGAGAGAGAGAGAGAGAGAGAGAGAGAGAGAGAGAGAGAGAGAGAGAGAGAGAGAGAGAGAGAGAGAGAGAGAGAGAGAGAGAGAGAGAGAGAGAGAGAGAGAGAGATAGAGAGAGAGAGAGGGAGATAGATTCGCCGAGGCTGGTTGTCGGGTGGATGGCCGGCTGCCTGCGGGGTACCACGACTCGACCAAGGGTCGCGACCACTGTTCCTTCCCCACACGCAACACTATAAACAGTTCTCTCTCGTTCACCCTCGCGTACGACGATTACGCCCGTACTTACAACCATATTTCTTACCAAAATACTGTCCCACGATAATCTCGTTAATCAGCAATATTTTTTTAACTACCACGCTCGCCTGACGTCGACAAACAAATATTTAAAATACACAAATCCTCACGTCACCCGGAGAGGAGGCTCAGAGAAAAAGTCTAAGAAAAACAAACTTCGAGATTCAGACGAGAAAACGATCGCAGATTATCTCTTTTTTTAAATTCCTATTCTACGTCCCCACCGACGTCGTCTAAGACGCGCTGATGCTAGGCTTCTCCCGGCGGCTGGGTAAGGGCAAGTACACGCGGGGATCAGCGGGGAAAGATTTTGAAGGGCGTCTCGGCTCGCAAAAAGCCCGGTTCGACAGAGAAAGGTGAAAGAGAAAGAGGCGGAATGTAAGTTAGTTCGCGTTTATCTCGTTGTAAATCATCGACTTTAGGGTTTCAGAGTGTGCTGGCCGAGGTCCAGCTGGGCACCTCGCGTCGGGGGCATGAACTCTCGGCGTCGGTATAGAAACTCAGCCAAAGAGCTATATATATATATGTGTGTGTGTACATATATATATACACATATATATATATATATATATATACGGAAGAAGAAAATATATGTATATGTACATTAAATGTATGCAATCTTAAGTACGTTCAATAGTTGAAATATAATTCTCGAGTCGCCATGGGAAATCGATAGATCGCAGCAGACAGATAAGAACGGGAAAGCGGGGGTGGGGGGAAGGTACCGGAAATGGGGGGCCTCGAGCGATCGTGTCGCTCATCGTTTCTACCCGATCTATTCGACACACGAACGGAGTTCGTATACCGTTACGTTACGTCGAGCTTGGCGATATAATATGTAATATATATTGTAACCCGTTGAATGGTCAACTTATTGCCGTATACAAAGCCACATTACGGTCTCTCGTCGGTTCGCTCGAGCGTGAATCTGTACGAAGTCGGTTATTATTCGAGCTCGTCGGGAGATCATGCCCATCCGCGCTTGTATCCCCGCCAGTGAAAGCGCGCCGGCGAACGGGAGTAAAAGAAACGAGATTCGAGAGAAAAAAAGAGAGAAGCCTGACGAGGATGGAAAAAAATAAAATAAAATAAGAGAAGGGAAAGAGAGCCAAGAACGTGCCGGCGACCCTCGTGGGTCATCGTGCCTTCCATGCTCGTACACTGGGTTTGTGTGTGCACAGCCGATGCATCTTTTAAACGATCGAACCTCACTGATGACGTCATGAGTCGTCGTCCCAAGGGAACGGTAATTTACCTGAGCGCTCTGCGGAGAAATGTCTGACTCAAGGATTTACGTAGACACACTTACGTAGGCTCGCATAGATACGTGTTTACGTAGTTTGTTAGCGAGGAAAAAGTCGACGAGGATAAAATCGTCATGCGGCAACAATCCGAACGACTGACATCTGCTCGAACCTGATCGTTTTATTAACATATAGTATTATCAAAAAATAATGTAATAGTATTATTTATTATCAATGAAAACTTATTTTTAAAAATCAATTAAACAAAATCAAATTGAATTAAAATCAATTAATTTAATTACATAATATTTGTATTTAGAATCTAGGTGCCTTCTATAGCGTTGTCCGTTTCAAGTGATCAGAATTATGGCACAGATCGGTCTATCAAAAATCTATGTTTAGGCTAATATGTAATAACTCGTCTTTCAAGCTTACTCCAGAAGATTTGTGTGAAATTTGTGATTGTCAGGCAAACGAGACCATTTCGCATTTCTTGTTCCAATCTTCATCGCATGGCATTTTCAGAAATTTCTACGTCGGGCGTTTCAGCACACCAGAGTTATGCGGCGATACCGATAAATTTCGAGCCGGCAGCTATCAAAGCGTTGTTTTATTTCGTATCAAACTGTGACAAACTGTGAATACTGACCTGTGAATTCAAATTGATTGTACTTTTTACTTCAAATTCTGAATTACTTATAACTTGTGTTCTTTGTCTGTTCTCTGTAATAATTTGTGAGAATGCTCCCCTTTAAAGAAGGGCCTTCTTTCCTCATATGCAATAAACAATTATATTCTAAAATTTCGTTTTCAATAAAATAGTGTATTCTTTTATTATTAATTAAATAATAAAAATAAATGTAATAAACAAAGTATTGATTTATGAATATTGAACTTTTTCCGCCGGAAATAAAAATTACCACCTGCATTTTGAATGTAACGTGTTTCTTTCTCTCCGGGCTATGCTAATGCGAGAGTGAGTCACGAATTTTTTTCGTCGGCAGAGAGAGAGAGAGAGAGAGAGAGAGAGAGAGAGAGAGAGAGAGAGAGAGAGTTGGAAAATTGACGTCGAGAGAAACGCCACGGACTTGGAGCGTCGGTTAGCAGTGCTATCGATCGTATTCATCAACCTCGGTCACCCGAGAAAGCTCCGATCGTTTCATTAATCAAATTCAGTTAGCTAATAATTCCGGCTCTTCTCTGGGCTGTCCGTGTCTTTTTTTTTTATTTTTCCTTTCATTCGTTAGATAACCATAGAAGCCCGTCTCGATCAGCTAACGAGTCAATCGTCTGCACCTCGCTAGACGACTTTCCTTTTTTTTACATTCAATTTACCACGATCGTGCGAAATTTAAGAGTCGTCTGCACAGAATTCCGTTACGAATCAACTCGAAAGTAGTTCAAATTACCGCCATTTTCTTTTTGTGGAGATCGTTATTGAAAATCCATATCGAGCCTTCGCAGATATAATAGACTCAAAGCTGCAAATCGGGAATTTTTCCGATTTATGATGCGTGTCAATTCAATATAAAAAAAATTCAATCCGCAACGATCGTGAGAAATTTAAGAGTCGTCTGGACGAAAATCCGTTACGAAGAAACTCCGTAGTAATGAAAATTAGCAGCGCCATTTTCTTTTTGCATAGATCGGTATTCGAGATCTAGCGACCCTTCGCACATGCGGTAACCTCAATTTAGAAACTTTCCCCGATGCATGTAAAAGGATGACGTTCAGGAGGTTATTTTTGTTGCGTATCATATAACGAGTCAATCGCCTGCACCTCGCGAGATACGACTTTCTTTTTTTTTTTAATTCAATACATTACGATCGTGAAAAATGGAACTCTTCTGTACGGAAATCCGTTACGAGTAAATTCCACAGTAATTCAAATGACCGCCATTTTATTCTTGCATAGATCGTTATTCAAAATCTATACCGACTCTTCCCATATATTAATTAATGCTATTCTTATTTTCATTATTTTAATTTTTTAATATTTTTGTTACTTCATCTTAATTCTTGGTTCTAATATGTTTTAATATTGAGTTTATGATTGGTTACTTTCATTTTTTAAAATTTTCTGTTCCGACAACATTGTATGTTTTGGGTACGGTGTCCTTATAACCTCATAGCTGAAAAAAAAACTTGTCCGACCGTATACGGCGAGCAAAGTTGACGAATTTAACCGGTACTCAAAAAATAGTACGGCCGGACGAGTTTTTTCTTTTTTACGTTCGGTTCATAATCTGTATGGTCACTATTTACGAATTGGCTCTAATCAAGTTTAATTAAAAAAAGAACGTAAACTTTTTGCACATTTGACTCAGTTTTCATCAAGTTCATTTTTTAAACTGAAGGTACTTGGAAATACATGTGAAGAGCGGTTTGAAAGCTTCTCTACTTTATGCAAAGTTGAAACTACGTATATGTACATCAAGTTTTTTGGGACCATTTATAGTGTTTTTGTGCTCTTCAAGTGATTTAGAACCATTTCTGGTGTTTTTATGCTTTTCTACTTTATTGGGACCATTTATGACGTTTTTGTTTTCAAATGACCGCCATTTTCCATTTGCAAAGACCATTATTCAATATCCACATTGACCCTTCTCACATGTTACAACCTCAAAGCTTCAAATTATGAATTTCCCTAATTAGGAACGCGTGTAAAGCGTCAACGATAACAAGGTTATATTTGCCGCGCATCCCATAACGAGCTTTTTTTTCGGGACGTTTTTGTGCCCAGGTGACGATGGCTCAATTCAAAAGCTCGACGTTCGACGATTATTGTGCGTGAGCTAACGATCGGGCGGAGAAAATTCGCCGCGGATTCGTGCTACTGCACGTAACGCGGTAGTATCGTGCTTGCGCGCATGCATATACATATATATATGTGTGTGTATACATTTATATATATATATATATATATATATATACGTATGTATGTCGGCAAGCTGGCGCTGGGCGTTTCGCATTATGCGGAGCGAGAGCTCGACGTGCTCCGCACGGAAGCGTAACGTGGAATTTTCGTATGCTGATTGTCGAGTCGAGTCTCGCGGCGAGAGTCTATCGAAAGGGGAAGGCTCTCGATAGTTACGATTGAACGTTTAGCCGTTGGATCGGCGGACAGATATATATATATATATATATATATCGATACATACAAACATGTATGTATATATATATGTGTATATATACATAGACGCACGCCGATATAGTGCGAAGCGAGCGTTCGGCGAAAACTCGGCACGTTGGCCGAATCTACCGAGTGGCTTCTCTTGTCGGCATTGACCACTGTCGCCGGTAAATCTCTCCCGTATATATATCGCGCGCGCAGTTAAATGTCAACGGACTCTTCAAACTCTCGAAGAGTTCCAACCTGTTTCCCTGCCGTCGGCTGGAAGGTCAGATCCCGAGCGCGGTCAAAACATTGGAGGATATTTCGCGTTGTGAGATTCATTCACGATTGCGCCGTAGGGACCGGCTTTGTTTACCCGCGATTGTAGCTTCACCGACGGGATTGTTAAAAAAATGAATTAAATGAAAAAAAAAATAGTCCGCAGCTCAATCCGCGGTACAAATATTTCTTGAACATTTTTTAACGGCGATAAAGGTGAGTGTTTAAGATGGAACAACAAAAATAGTTCGATCTCGAGATTTCTTTTTTTGAGCATTTTTTTTTTACCCGCAATTTCGTTTCGTAAAATTATCCGGTTCGGGTTTGAATATATAAATCTGTCGCTTTGTTTCCCGTGTCATCTGACAGTTTTCGTTTGAGCTTTTGTTTCGTAAAAGTGAGCCGGATGGTGCGGTCGGAAAATTAACAGATAAAAAAATCGCGGACGCTCGCGCACGATGAGTCCTTGTGAAAGGTAACGAACTCTTTTTTTTTTTTTTACTGTGCGGAAGGGTTGAATTGATAAGATTGGATTTATCACCGATGCAATTTAACGCGAGCCGCAAGTGGCACATCGCCTACGGGAAAAAGCGAACGGGATTATCAGAGTGAAAAGCGGAAGTGTGAAACAGAGATAAGATACCGTTATCCGCGGGAGAGCGTGGCATTGAAAAATAAAAAATAAAAAGTGCAGTAGGATTTGCCACGATCCCTCACAAGATAATCGAATTTACACGATTATGTAATTTCTCTCGCCGAGAGAAATTATTGTTGTAACTCTTCTTAAAAAAAAAAAAAATCCCCATTCGTTTCCCCGTTGATAACGGAATTCGCGGTAAACGATAAAAATTGCGATACAAAAATTAACTCCCCGGCCACAGCTGATCGCTTCGCCGATGCGTCCGAAAACGCAACGCCGAACGGGCAGGACTGGCCCGAGGGCAGAGACAAAGAACCCGATTGTGTCACGTTCGAGGAGGAAAATAAATCGCGAGTCAATTCTGTATCTTCGATAAGACAAACAAAAAAAATCGCTGCTTGAAAGTACGCAAAATCACTTTTTTGAAATATTCCCTATAAAAATTACCGATAATCTGTTTTCGTTGGTCGTCCCTACGGGACTATATTTAATGTATTCTTCCACGCTGATCGCGAATTGACCACTTATTTTATTCACAGATGAATATTTAATATGGAAAATTGCGACAAGAATAAAGCACTAACTTTTCATGACATTTAAAAAATTCGAAATGACAAAATTTAAACGGTTCGAACGATTTTCCACAAATTTTAATATTTCATCTGTGAACACGTTTTTAACCCGATAGCTCAAAGAAAATGTAAATGCTAGAGCACGAATAAGCATTTCTGAAGAAATCAAAAACGGCGAACAAAAAAAACTGCAGTTTTTTAAATGAAATCTTGGAAAAATCGTTGACTATCAACCATACATACTGTGTGCGAAATTTCAGCTTGATCGGTCGAGGCGTTCTTGAGTTATAGCAGTTTCAGTTTTTCGCGTCTGATTCACACACACACACACACATCCGGACATTATTTCTAATTATGATTTTTCGATCATTTCGAACATTCTGAACACATTTTCACGAAAATCTCGAAACATTTTTTCCACCACAACAAAGCTTCCTCTATGAGAAAGCAAAAAAAAAAAAATGATGTTTGTTTTCTTTCCAGAAAACTTACGCGATAGGTAAAACGTTTCGTTTTGTTTATAACGCGGCCGCGTCCGCAGCATCCGCACGCAGCGGCCGAGGAGCGTTGCGCCCGATGCACTCTCGTGAACTGCGACCGAATATATATTTATAAACTAAAAAAAAAAAAGCAAGAAAAAAAAAATCGAATGCGAGAAAATCCGTACCTTTCGTTCTCCTCGTTGTCCGGAGATCTTCGCTTCTTCATGTAATCCCTCCCGGGGTAGAGCGTCGGAAAATCCGCGATATATATACTATATATCCGTCCATATATATGTGTCGTTGTCCCGAAGCACAGGAAAAAATATTACAGTAACGATATATATTTGCAATTGAACACTGAAGGAGGTTCGACGATCGAAATCCTCTCTCCGTCTCTCGCGGTGCGAACGAACTCGAGTGTGAAACAACCAGCAGCGAACTGTCAGTTACCACGGGTAAAACATCATTGGAGAGAAGAGAGGAACAAAAAATACATATATATATGTATACATATGTCGCGTCCTCTGGGTTCTGGAGACTTGCGGGGCTGCTCTTGCGCAGCCGGCGCGATACTACCAGCCTCTACTCCCCTCTACGCCCACTCGACGCCATTACTACTAAAATCCTATCCCCACCACTCTGTGTTCATTCGCCTCGACACTCACGACTGTACGCTTCATCCCTCGCGCCCCGCTCCTGTTGGTGTATTTTTATTTATTTTTGTAATGTAATTTTTTTTTTCTATTAAGATGCGATCTAGTCCTTTTTTCTTTTATCCTTTTATAAATAGATAAAGAACCGGCGTGGTACAAATAAAGTAGAAAAAGTGCATGGAAGAAGAAAAGCTAGGGAGAGAAAAAGAAGACACATCTCAATGATACATTATGTGATGTTTTTATTATATTATAATGGGATTATTGATTTACAAGTCCTATCAACATGTTCCGTAGTACTTGGCAGATTAATAGATAATAATCACTGTAAAGAAACATTATAAATTAAATGTACGATCGTGATGAAAAATTAATATACTTTTTCATTGAAATTTAAAACAAATTATTGGAATTAAAGTACATTTACAGTAAAGTTAAAGTAAATTATTAAAAGTAAAGTGTATTAAATGTTTTTACATTGATAATTACATTGGTCCATTAATTCTTCGTCACAATTGTACATAAAATGTAATATACCGGTTTATGCACAAAAACTTACATTAAATTTCGTACGAATTTTTTTACACTAAAGTGAATAAAAAGAAAAAGTTACAAAATTTCGCTTTGATGCTCGAAGACTCCAAAAAATAGTTTACGAAAAATCTTAATTTATCTACCTTAAGAAAAAAAAAGAAAAAAAATCAGAACCAATCTCGAAGTGATAAAAAAGAAACGGAAATTGTTTCCACACCATCGATTCTACCAGCCAACGACAAGACAAACAAACTTCGTCTCGCGTATAACATCGTCCCGGTGCTCGCGGTCGCGTTCAAACGTTAGTATCCGGTGTGCGCCGCGACGTGGAGATTCCAAGCACGTAACTCTCCCGTCGCGCCCCCAGTCTGCGCGGAGCCTCGACAAGTCCGGGGCGTTCAGAGACAACCTCACGGAGGTTCGCCGAAGTTTTGGCCAGAGTGGATGGAGCGTGAGCGAGAGACGAGATTTCACTCTGCGAAATTCGATACAATCGCCGTATCGACGACGACGTGAGCCTCTCGAGAGTTAGAGTGAAGTGAAACGACAGAGAGAGACATTAACGGAAAAGACACAAAAAAAAAGGAAGACCAAATAGAGAGAGGAAAATTAAAAAAAGCGAAATAAGAGGTGTCCGCTCATTGCGATACACACGGCGTTACAGCCCGAATATATCTTTCCGGTATCGGCCGATAGACGCGAGGGCCCGGTTCGCACGGTTCGTCGAGATTGGACTTTCCGCCAAGCGAACCCAACAAAAATATTGACGTGTCCGACGTGAATTCGTGATCATGGCGGTACCCACGGCCGGCGTAGGTGAGTAACTCGTCCTGCACACCGCTCTAAACTCCGTCCGAAAATCACTTTTTTTTTCTTCATTTTTCCCCCCCCCTTACCCCCTCTTTCCGACACCCTCTGTCACGTTTTCCGAACGTTCGAAGCGCTCGATTATTTCCCGAAAAAAAAAAAACCGCTCGAGTGTACGGAAAATGAACGGACGTGAATTAATGCTCTCGCGGCTCGGCCCGACGTTCGTTCTTTCATTCGTGAAAACTTGACAGCTTGTCCCGAGCCGTCCCGCTCGCCCGCCCGAAAAGCGGGCCGAGACGCGGCACGCTCATCCCCCGACCGAACCGTTAAGGGCCGCGATTTTTTTTTCCGTCACGCTCGCGCGAGGCGATTTTCGCTTCGGGCATAATCTCGCTCTTCCAGCGGTCTCTCGGCAAGGTTATTCGAAGAGAAGCGGCACCGTTTGTCGG
Source organism: Amblyteles armatorius (assembly GCA_933228735.2). Lineage (NCBI taxonomy): Eukaryota > Metazoa > Arthropoda > Insecta > Hymenoptera > Ichneumonidae > Amblyteles > Amblyteles armatorius. Next base: position 11,030,814 of record OW121694.1, on the reverse strand, counting down.
CTCTCCGTAACCTCGTCACTCCCATCTCACGTCAGTCGACTGCCGGCTGTCCTTTCGATCGTCGTATATATATATATATATATATATATATATATATGTTGTTCCACCATTTTTCTCATTTCAAAATTTTGTGGCGAACAGTCGTTCCTCGAAACTTTCGCTTGCTCGAGGAGCTGGAGCAAGGTCAAAAGGGCGTCGGAGATGGAACAATAAGCTGGGGTCTGGAGAACGACGACGACATGACTCTGACACACTGGACGGGCATGATCATCGGACCGCCTAGGGTAAGAAAACTCATTTCTCGCCTCTCACGATCTTGTCTCGCGTAAAGCAGATGAAAAATTAAAAACACACATTTTGTTTGCTTCCAGACGCCTTACGAGAACAGAATGTACAGTTTAAAGATCGACTGCGGACAGAGATACCCGGACGACGCTCCGAACGTCAGATTTTTAAGCAGAATTAATATGAATTGCATCAACAGCACCACCGGAGCGGTAAGAGCAAAAGTTCCCTCCTCATTGACGATAACTGGCAAAGCTAGGCAAATACTTCAAATACCTGAAGTATGGATCGACGTACTCGAGTACATTGCTATTGTCAAGGTCGATGTACTTTAATGTGCATGCTCATGCTTACCCACACATTGATGTACTCGAGTACACAGTGTTTCCGAGACTTTTTACTACTACAGTACTCGTACATTGATGTACTCGAGTACTTGGTGTATCCGTATTTTTGACTCGTACAGTAGTCATGCATTAATTTACTCGAGTACTTGGAATATCCAGTTGTTTGTACTCATACAGTACTCGTACATTGATGTACTCGAGGACTTCGTGTACTCAGTAGTTTGTACACATATAGTACTCGTACATTGATGTACTCGAGGACTTGGTGTACTCAGTAGTTTGTACACATATAGTACTCGTACATTGATGTTCTCCAGTACTTGGTGTATTCAGTACTTTGTAATCATACAGTATTCATACATTGACACACTCGAATACTTGGTGTATTCATAACATTGTACTCACATAGTACTCATGCATTGACTTCCTCGAGTACTTGGTGTATGTCAGTACATTGTACTGACATAGTACTCATACATTGACATACTTGATATACTTGATTGGTGTATCTACTTTGCGCTCGTATAATACACAAACCTTGATGTACTTGAGTAAATGGCGTATCAAGTACTTTCGTGGTAGGCTCCTACTTAGTACTTTGGTATTGAAGTTGTACCGAGTACTCAATCTTTGAGCGGTTCTAATACCCAAGTACCACCTAGTGATAATTTCAGTACTCGAGTACTACACAAAACTTCGTTCCTGCCGTTTTCGGTACTTCAATGCGTACTACGAATTCACGAAGTATTTGGCCAGCTCGAAAAACAAGAATCTACCGGATTTTTTTTGCCCATCGATCGACTTTACGATTATATGCGCAGGTGGACAACCGTAGCGTACCGGTACTCGCAAAGTGGCAACGAGAATTCACGATCAAGACGGTACTTCAGGAGCTTCGTCGTTTGATGACGCTCAAGGAGAATATGAAGCTATCCCAGCCGCCGGAGGGGAGCACCTTTTAGCCTAATAATCACAATGTTCACCATCGAAAACCGTCGAAGTTTGCAATTTGCGACGCTAGCTGCCACGTGAGGCGTGACGGAGGTACGAAATAATAACGACGACGGTTACCCTTCGATAGCCGCCCCCCTCTCCCCCTGCAACGAGACGAGGACGAGTTGAAACCACAAAAAAAAAAAAAAATACAGCAACGGTACGCGGGAAATAACTGGAATGAAAAAAAATGCCGGTGGATCGAATCGAGTATTCTTCTCATAGCGTTATTCTCGACGCGATTTATCGCTCGGAAAAAGAAAAATAAGTGAATTTAAAAACAACAAAAAGAAGCTCCAATCAACTAACGAACCGAGCTAACTTATATTTTGAACTCGAGAAACATAGGGGAAATTAAAAATGAAAAAAAAAAAAACATCAACTTGTGAGATAAGGTAATGAAGGAATAAAACGGCGAGAAGATCGTGAAAGGTGTAATAAACAAATGAAATAATAATCAGTAAGAACGAGTTTTATGCCTTTGAAAATTTTTTAAACGAAAAGAAGATGAAGAAACAACCAATAACAGAGCTCGCGCATTGTAGTGCATTTTTCTCTTACACGCATATATATATATATATATATATATATATAAGTATAAGGAAAAGAAAAATATTTGTGCAGACATTGGAAAAAAACCTCATTCCCGCCCGCTTAGCGTCGCTGAGACGAGAGAGAGAGAGAGAGAGATTGTCGAGTGAATATGATAATTGATGACTTTACAACCGATCGACGTTAGAGACGCGCTGATCCGTTTAGCGGCCGCAGAGCCTTGTCAGTTTAACGCGACGTCGACGCGTGACGACGCGTGGACCTCTGAAAAAGAGAACTTGGACGAACGATTTAAAAGCGCATTGCAGAGTAAAGTTTTAACGAGTTTTATGCCTTAAAAAAAATCTATCGAGGAACACATATATATCCCGAGACATTGGTACGCGATGTTCGCGTGCCGCACGAATATTCCTCACGTGTGCATTTGAATAAATTTGCTTCTTGCAGAGCGTTAGCTTGTATCAGTAATAACGTAGTCGAAGGGCCGAATGTCTCATTAAAAAAAAAAATGCAACTCAATTCTCCCATCTCGGCTACATATACGATTGTCGATCTTTCGGGGTGAAAAAAAAAAATTTTAAGATTCGATTGTATCGATTGTAAAAATTTGTTTCTCAACTTCCATCGTCAACGATTTCGCAGTTTCGCGCGTAGTTAAAATTTACGAACAAAAATAACAATAAAACGAGACCAAAGTTCTATTTTTTCCTCATCGTACGTATTAAAAAAAAATATATATAATCTGCTGCAGCACGAGGCAAGTTCCACGAGGCTGTTCGATAGGGCGAGATTATCGGAGTGTACTGTAATACCTCTTGGGTGTGTTAGCTTCGCAATTTTTATTAGAAACTACTCTTTCGAATACTGTAATAGTGTAATTTAATTCGTATATTGCTAAAAAAAATGAAAACAGAAAACCAATGAACAAAGAAGAAGCAAATCGAATGAAGTGATTATAAATTCTTCGTCCAATGAAGTAAAAGCTTTGAGAAGAAATAAAAAATGATTTCTCTAGGATATTAGCGAGATTATTTAATCGTCGCAGCAACAAAACAAAAAAAGTGTGGAAATCAAGATTTTTACAAAGTTTCCTCATCTAATCTACTTTTATGGACAAACTTTTACGAAAAATCATTTTCCGTGACTATTTGGCTTCCTCACAGCACAAGCCGTTCTCGAGTTTCAATTTTCAATTGAATTTCAACTTTTCCGGTCCGAGACACAGGCACACATACACACATTCAGACATCTTTTTCTATATAATGCTTTTTCGTCGTTTTCGAGCATTCTGACCAAGTTTTCAGTATCATGTCGAAATTTTTTTTTTTTCTTACGGAAACAAAGTCTCTTCTATGAGGAAGCAAAAGAAAACGAAAGGAAAAGAATCGTGTATTTCAACTGATTTTAACGATTTATTTCGATGAGACAGTTGATGCTCACTGTTTGCGCATCCCTCTATGTACATTGGTACAAGTAGACAGTGTTGTTTTATTCGGCGCCGACAGACAACGGTTGTACCGACATTCGGACGAGATCGAAACAACGAGCGTAGCAATACATTATCGGTAACGCACATCGCTGTGTCATATGTTTTTTTTCAACACGACGAATCGTCCGAGACTAGGGCAGTCCGACGCAATGCCAAATAATGTCGATTGTTCTTTCTTGTTTTTACCGTTTCATTTTATATAATTTTTTTTCTTTTTTTTTCATTTAAATTATAAAACTACGTTACGCTCCATGGGCATCTAATACGGTCGTACCGAAGACATTGTTTTTTGTCAGCGTGCTAATTGAATTTCAATTGATTTAAATGTCAGGTGATGACGCGCTACTGTTTCTTCTTCGGCATGAAAGCAAGCTTGGTAGTCTTCACCGTCGACCACTTGTGCCGCTTCAAGTAGTACGACAAGACAGTGAGCATCGTGCCGATTCCGAGGACCTGTAATACGAAGTAACGCACAGATAAAAACACCATGCAGTGTCCGACAAATAGAAAAAAACAATGGAATTATTATCAAATCTTTCTAATTCATCTCAAAAACAGTAGGAAAAAAAAATAGGTAGATTGTCAAATCTTTCTATTCAATAGAAAAAAAAAACCACTTTACCTTTATGGCCATTCGTTTTCTGTCGTCGAACTCGTGATTCGATGTCCACATGAGGAATGTGACAACGTCCTTGGCCACCTGTGCGGCGGACGCAGGCGTGCCGTCCTCGTAATCGACTACCTCGTCGTAAATTACCTGTGCCATACCGATAGCGGCTCCAGGGAAGTAAGGATTGAAGTAGAGACCTTCACGCAGATTTATACCGGCGGGTGCGTCGCAGTAACCGGTCAGCAACGAGAACACGTAGTTCTGTGGCAATAATAATTTTTTAAAAATACGTATTAAAAAAACGTCGTTAACCTTACACGTACGGGATCGTTGTTTAAGGTAATACTAGCAGACAGTTCGACCTCACGTGAGTTCGGAGAGAATTGAGAGAGAATTCCGAACACTTCTCGATGGGATAAAATTCTGAAAAAAATCAAGCATATGAAAGGTGCTGAAAAGACTGATTTTGCATAATCATAATTCGAAAATGTTATTAACAAATGTGAATAAAAAAAAAATCGTTCAAAAAATCCCCCGGCAACTTAACTTTTTGTTGATATAAAAATAATTTGTCAATTTTTTTGAATACGTATGTATTTTTTCAGAATTTCGTACGTATTCAGAAAAATTAACAAATCGTTTTCATAAAAAAAAAGTCAGGTTGCCGGGTGATTTGTTGGGAAATTTTTTTCTCGTTTATTTGTTAAAATAACATTTTGTAATAATTATTATGCAAAATTAATCTTTTCAGCACCTTCCGTATGGTTAATTCTTTTCTGATTTTCATCCCAACGAGAAGTCTTCGCAATTCCTCTCTCAATTCCGAACAAACTCACTTGGGGTCAGGCTCTCCGCAAGTACTGCCTTAACGAGAACCAAGAATTTGCAAAGACGCAACCTTCGAACGATTCGAATAACGAGTTGATGCGCTAAAGAAATTCTGCAAAAATTCACAGACGTCCCTTGAAGTGTGTTTTTTTTTTTAATAACGCGGAAGAAAATTTATTGCCAACATCCGTATCGTTTTTGTGCTTAAAAGGCACGATCGTTTGTTCTCGGAAAAAGTTTCCCGGAAAAATTACTTGAAGGGTTAATAACAGATCGATTTTAGGGTAACGACGAAGTCGAACGGCGAATTACCTCGCCGTCGTGTCTTCCGTTGATGATGTAAGAGAGATCCGGCGGATTGGCGCCACCGTTGGCAGCTCGCGCGGCCTCTTCGTTAGGGTAGGGAGCTGGCACGAAGTCCGACAGTTTACCCGGACGCATAAAGTACTCGCCTGAGTCGTTCGGGCCGTCTTGAACTTGGACCTCCTCGGCGATGGCCTTCGCCTCCTCCTCGGTGTGCGTCACATTGACGAGATGACGGTAGGCGACATAGTTCAAACTGTGGCAGGCTGAACAGACGTTCTTGTACACCTCCCATCCTCGCCGCATGCTGCAATTCGAACGGAAGATTTTCAATCGTTGCCGGACATCAATTTTTTTTTTTTTTTTTCAACTTCGACTGCAATTTCTCACACAAAATTCGGAGCAAGTTAAAATGTTGACTTTACTGAATCCAATCAGTTTCGATAAAAGTATATTTGTTGTTCATATATTATATAATTTTTCAAAAAAATTAAAATGTTTAAGCAGTTTATATTTAAAGTATTTAATATAAAAGAAAATTAATATTTTGATTATAATTAATAATTGTTGTTATTGAAATCAATTGGTAGCAACAATTACGAATTGGTAGTGAATCGTCAGATAAATTAGGTGACGGAGTAAAATTGTTACCTAGCGTGGTCTAGCGCATTGAAAAACCCGTAGAAGTCCCATGCGTAAGTGGGTGGGTGGGCGATGAGATCCACCGCCCTGACGGAGTTCTCCAAAGCGTAGATGAGGGCTCCGATGCCTCCGGCCGCCACTCCGAGGCATGACAGCAGCTGTCAATGACACACAACTTATCGTGGAGAAATAAAATAACGTGCAAGCGACGGCTGCGCAAAACACACATCGGTGACTTCGGATGAAATTTGATTGTCACTTACTGACGGGGAACCTTTTACCAGGGACTTGACGGGTCCGTCAATGGGGATTAGAACGAGAAGGGTATCTTCGATTCAAACATTCTAAACGACCTACCGCTTTTCGACCTCTGGACCAGTCCTTGACGGTTGAAAACTGGTTGCCCTGAAACATAGATTTTTTTTTTTTTAAATTAAATTGCTTTATAAATTCAGTCAATCGGAGAGCTCCGAAAGATGACAGAAGAATGGTACGGCAACTATCGACAGGCGTCATGTAATCAAGCTGCTGGCAAATCTGGAAAATCGCAAAACCCTATAAAATCGTCAAAAGCTTCAGAGGTAAAATCGGTCGATTCGATTCTTTAGGCACAATATGTACATTTTTTTTTTGTCATGGCAGCATCCCCAATTTTCATCTAAAAAATCTCGCGTATTACATAACATGTGTGAAACTTTCAGGAAGATTTTTTGAAGCGTTTGGAGCGGACAATCAGGGGAGTCGCGAGATCGCGAGAGATCACAACGACGGGACAGCGGATAGAGTCGACGGGATCGGAGTGACAAGATTTTTCGTAGCAGTCGACAAGGAGGCCAGTCGGGAAGAAGGGCCTTGACTAAGACACTGGTAGAAAAATTTCCGGCTCTCGGCTGGACGGCCGATTGACAGGAGGGGAATTTTTTATTGGCTCGACGTACGAATAACCCTTCGAACTCCGAGAGAAACTCGTGTGATTACTTACATGATTTAACAGAGCCCGATTATTCGCCTTCAGAAGGCTAGATCGACAAATTCTTCCTAACGACGCCGCCATCTTGCCCGGAGGTGCAATGTGCAGAGACGCGATCCGTCCGTCCCATTCGTCGACGGTCAACGTAGCACTCCTCGATTGCCCGTCACTTAACAATTCGGTGAAATTAAACCTAACCGGTTACCGGAGCGCTATCTCTGCCAACGTCTCGCGGCTGTGCTGCACGTTCGATTAATTTGTCAGTTCGAGTTATCAATCGTAATTTATTCATCGAAAGGAGATGCTTTTTTAGAGCAGTTGAGAAAGAAGCCCGGAAAAAGTCCCCTGCGAAATACCTTGAAAGAAATGTTCTGGAAAATACACTGAAAAAATTCCCCGGAAAAAATTTCCTGAAAAATACCCCCCGCAGAGGGGGGGGGGGGGGGATTTTCCGGGAAGTATTTTTTCCACCTACCGTTGGAAAAACACTACTCTAGGGAAAGTTACCCTTTCAAATTTTCTTTCTCGAAGGTATCCGACAGATACATTTAATGGTCGCCTCATTTAAGAATTCATTAAAAATAAACCGAACCGGTTACTGGTCCGACATCTGTGCGAACGTCTCACGCCATTGCTGTACGTTCATTTAATTTATCAATGCGAGTTATCATTTATAATTGTTCATCGAAAGTAGATGCTGTTTGAGGACAGTTGAAAAAGCACCACTAGGGCAGTTGGAAAAACACCTAGGGGAAATTACCCAGACAACCTTTCTTTCTCGAAGCTATCCAAAGGATACATTTAACGAGATCGAGCATTTTCGCGCGATAACTCGGACATCTTATAAAGGGCACCGTTCGATATTTTCAACAACGTTTGATATTTCCTATAAAAAATATCAATCAAGTTCGCGGATAAAACCAGAAACGAAGATGCACCTTTAAAAAATTCGTATGAAATTTAATGAACCGTAATGGAAGTTTTTATGCAAAAACTGGTATATTAAATTTCATGTACAATTGTATCGAAAAATTGATGTTCAGCGTATTAAAAGCATTGGGAACACTTTATTTATTTTTTTAAATTTTCTTTGATTTTACTATGAAAGTTCTTTAATTTCGATGATTCACTTATATCACAATAGTACGTTAAATTTAATCTACCAGTTTTTGCATAAAAACTTCCAGCCCGGTACATTAAATTTAAAAAAAATTTTGTACAGTCTAAGAATAATTAAAGAGTTTGATTGCGCGGATGTGCGCGGTGTCGCAGAGTCGGAGCATGCGCATCGCCGGTCCGCGCGCCGTTGCGGTAAAAACTTTTTCGCAGTTGGCAGCATCGGCTCCGGAGCGGTGGTTAGTACGTCAACCATTGCTCGCTGTGTGCCCCGCTCTCTCTGGATGCTTCGTCAGATGGTGTCGGGAATCCTTTAACATCGGATCAATCGTCGCGTCGAGAGAAAAGCTTCAAGATGAGCGCTGGAATGCCGGAGCTCGGCTCGAAGATAAGCCTCATATCGAAGGCGGATATCAGATACGAGGGACGCCTATTCACCGTCGATCCGCAGGAGTGCACAATCGCTTTGGCAAATGGTGAGTCTCACGAACAACGAATAACGCAAAAACCAAGATGGATACCGATAATCGATATACGCGCAGAGAGCGAGAGAGACGGAGAGCGCGTAGCATCGCGCCCGAACGCTTCGCTTCCCGGTCTTTTTTTCTCCACAATATTTTCACCTTACTCGAGCCTTATTTTCTCCCTCATCGCTCCACCGACCTACGACTCTCGCGATGCAAAGCTCTCGCGAGGCGCATCGTCGTCTATTACATTGTTCTCTCGGCCCGCGCTCGCTACGACGAAATCGCTAAACAACGCTCACCCGGCTCGTCTCTCTTCGTAACGGATAATTTTTTCTTTTACCCATTTTCCGTTTCTAGCGATGCTCGAGTATCCTCGACTTGGTCGAATTTTCTTATACGCGAAGTTCGCGCGTTATTCTCGCCTGTCGACTACCCGAGAAAAAAAAACGTTTCGGTCGAATTTTTGAACGAATTCCCGTTCCTTATGTTAATCGGAAGCGAGGATTTTTCGAACCGATTTATTTTAACTTTTTTTTTCACGCGGCCCCGATTCGCTCGGCAGGAAATGAAACTTCCGAGTTCGATCAATTTCCGCGAATTTCGTGGTTTTTTTTTCCGGTCCGAATACGATTTCGGCAAGTTTGCGAGCAATCAATTCTCGGAGATTTTATTCGCTCGAGGGGAACTTACGATCGAGTCGCGAATCGTCCGAGCCGATTTCCGAGCTTTGCTCACACAGTGTGTTATGATTGCATGTTTTTTTTTTTTTTTTTTCTTGATGTGTTTGTCTCCCTGATTGCCAATACAGCGATTCATCCATTGTGTTAAGATGGTGCCTGTGTATATACAGCTTTGTTTACATGGCTCTCTCGCCCTCTACGCGCGGCAACCGTTACGATGATAGGCGAAAAATTCAAAATTGGGAATTATCATCAGCGAGCAGCCCAGCCAGCCTTATCTTTGTACTCGTCTTCTCAATATGTTTATTCAGTTATTCAAATATTCATTCATTTATTTAAGTATTTCCATATTCATTTAATTATTTAAATATTTAAATATTTAAATATTTATTTATTTAATTGATTAACGGGCATTGCCCTTTTTCGAGTATAAGAATTTTAATAATAATACGGGACTGACATTGCAGATTGTACTATAAAACTAACACATTGGTATACATTTTTTTTTTAATTCACGACTTTGGGTTTAGCGTATATCTGATGTTTGATTCATTTTTTTTTTAAATATTTACTTTCAGTACGATCTTTTGGAACAGAGGACAGGGAGACGCAGTTCCCTGTGGCGCCTCAGAACCAGGTGTACGAGTACATCCTCTTCAGGGGTTCGGACATCAAGGACATTCGGGTGGTCACTAACGTCAACAACATTCCCAATGATCCGGCTATCGTGCAGGTAATTAAATATATTTTTAAAAAATTTCGATACACACAAATTTATTGTACTTTGATTGTGTGTTTTAAAAAAACAAGAAAGTACATATATATACATGTATACTCTGTATAAATTGATAAGGTGAGTGAAAAAAAAGTTCATTTATCAACGGATTTATCTTTGCCCAATATTCAGAATCCAAAGTCTCTTATAATCACTTGATTGCTTCAATAAAAAAACAAGAAAAACAGTAAATATCAATTCACTTTAACTTAACTCTAATTCAATGTAATTAAAATTTAACTCATTTTAACTTAAACTCCACTTCGCGCGGACTGTTCGTACGTAAGTACCGTCTCCTATGCACGATTCCGGAAGTCACTGAAACATTGCTTAACTCAAAGATTATTTCGCTATATACGATCTAAAAAAAAAAATGTTTTTTTAAATGTAAACTACAAATGTTAACATTTTTCTCAACGAACGGTTTTCACAATTTCGAGTAGTAATTCTTCTTACTCTAAATTCGAAGTAAATTTTCAATTCTTTTCGTTATGTTTGTCCCTAAAAAATTATTCTCCGTACATTAATAAATTGAAAAAAAAAAAAAAATTTAACAAAAATTCCGTCTTTACGATGATGAAAGTGATAAAAATTTCGTCGTTGTTATCGCAGATGACGGTGCAGCCGTCGATGGGGCAGCAGCCCTACCAGCACCAGTCGGGCTACGGTCATCCGATAATGGGTCAGATGGGACCGATGGCGCACATGGGCGGACAGTACAATGCCCCGTACGGCATGGCGATGGGTGCGATGGGACCGGTAATGGGTATGCCCGGAGGCGCGAGAGACCCTCGCGGGCCTATGAACAAACCGCCAAGTGAGTTGAGCTCGGGACATGCCGAACCCAACGTCATCACAATCCCAAACACTCTGCCGACGGCGAACGTAAAGCCGTTGACAAAAGACCAATCTCTGGAAGATGGTAAACTGTTTTTGCTATGAGCTTCTCTGCCATGCTTGACGCTGCTGCTCTTTTCCTTCCTTGGCTTTTTCTACTTTTTTTTTACGCATGATGTTTACTCGATGCTTGACCATCGACGAAAGGTTTGACTCAAAACTCATAAAAAACACGCTCTTCACACCGCCAATCTTCATCCTCGAGGTTGCTTGCTCGTAATTTCGATTTCACGCTCCTTTTTTCTTTTGCACGAAACGACGCATGCGTGTTGCAAAAAAAAAGAAAACAAAAAAAAACGAAGAAGCGCATCATTTTTTTTTTTTCGTGCTTCGATCAGGAATGCTTTGCTACCGCTAGAATAATTAATTTTACGATACATTCCGTTAAGTTAGATTTATGTTTGTTGATTTTCACGTGTAAGTAAGAACTGTGAACACGGGAGAAAAATAACTCGCCGAGGGTTAAGCGAGCAACGACGCTGTCTGTACCAGCTGGAATAGCAAGAACAGTTCAGTAAATCGAGTTTGGTCGAGTACTCGAGTTCTCTCGAGGTCTCGTCTTTCGCATCAGCGTGCCTTTGGCTTTGGCTTTGGCTGTCTCTCGAATTTGCTCGATCGGGTTACAAAATTTAGTTCTGCGAATTGTCCGATGGAAATTGAATTCAACGTTTGCGTTGAATTAAATTTAATTCAATGCTGTGGGTACCAGCTGGAATAGCAAGAACAGTTTAATAACATGGTGGCCGCGGTCGGGGAAAACCGGGAAAAATAAAACTTGGTCAGGAAATCCGGGAAAATCAGGGAATTTAAAAATTGGTGAGGGAAAAAGTAAATTGTCACCGAAAATTCTATTTAAAAAAAATAAAAAGTACACGAAAGGAAGCCTTGAAAAAAAAATTCTGATCATTTTGAGAAACAATATTAAACATTAACACAACAAAATGGAATTTTCATTTGCATCATTCATTTAAAAAAATAGAAGTCGTTAGAAGTTTGTTCAAGGACAATTTTTAATTGTTCAGGCGAAAAGTAAATAGTCGCCGAACCTTCTACCGAACCAATAAATAAAAAGTGCACAGGGAAGCCACGAAAATAGTTTGAGACAATCTCGGGAAAAAAAAAAATTTGCATTAATACAATAATTAGGCATTTTCATTTCCATCATGAATTTAAAAAAATAAAAGTCGTTAGAAGTTTCGTCAGATAAAATTTTGAATTGATCAGCGAAGAGTAAGTAAATTTTTGTTCGGGGAAAAAAACGGCTACCATGTAATAGTACTTGAGTACTCGAGTACTTTAGAGCGGAGTTTTCTCGAGTTGTTGTCTTTTGCATTAGTGTCTTTGGCTGACTGTCTCTAGCTTGCTCGAACGGGTTGTGAAATATTGTATTGCGCATTGCCGGATGGATGTTTAATTCGACGTTTGCGAATCTCAATCTCTCCCAGGCGTGCTGGATCTGATAAGCGGAGGTTCGCGCTCGACAACTCCGACCTCCTCGTTGCTCACGAGAAAGAGCCCGACTATGGATCAGGGCATTCAGGTCGGACACCAGCAACAGCAGCAGCAACAGCAGCAGCAACAACAACCGCAGCAGCAGCAACAACACTCCCATCACCCTCAACATCCGCCGCATTCCCAGCATCAGCAGTCGAACAATATCATCACGAAATTCGGAGAACAAACCGGCAACAGGACCGTTCAGCCTCCTCGTCGCGGACGCGAAGGGTAATTTAAGATCCTCAAATTATCGAACCCTCATCCACATTTAATTTGAAGAGTTAAACATTTTACATTTTATTTTTATTTTTCAATAACTTTGATTGGTACTAATTATTCGCGATCGATTCGGAAATTATCGGAGTCTCGTCTACTTTCAATTCGGAGAGTGTACAAAAAAATAACAATAATTTTTATTTTTCTACACTTGTGATTCATACTAATTTTTGTTCTTTGATCCGGAAATTATCGGATTCTCATCAATATTTAATTTGAAGAGCAAAAAAAAAAAAAAAATCAATTTTTCAACAATCGCGATTGGTACTAATTGTTTGTGTTCGATTTACAAGCAGTCCGGGAAGCGGCAGAACCGGGCGGGGTATGGGCCAGTATACCGAGAGAAAGCGCGAAGCCATGAAGCAGGACGGTCAAATGCACGAGCAGGTGCATCCTCAAGGCCTCCACGGTCCCGCTGGTCGTGGTCAACGCGGTGGCTGGATCGCTCGTGGCCTCAACATGCGCGGACGTGGCAGCAGAGGTCGCGGTGTATTCCGTACCAATCAGCCGGGCAATGCAGGCGCCAAGCCCAAGAATACTCTCAAGTTCGATAACGACTACGACTTCGAGCAAGCGAACACCGAGTTCGAGGAACTCAGGTAAATAAAAAAAATAAGTCGTCTTATTTTTATTTTTTATTTTCGACTTACCATTTTTGTTTACAAGCCTCTACAAAACCCTTTTACAAAAAAAGTATATATAATTTATAGTCTATTAAATTTCGTGTAAGATAGTATAATTAGCACTCTATAATTAACATTCTAAAGAGATTATTCGGTCTTTCTTTTTCTAATTTTTTTTTCATTATTGCACATCAAATTTTTGTTATCAAATGTTGAATTATGTTTTATTCGATGGGGCATGATTTGTGCCGGTTTAGTTTCAATCATTATTTTGAAACGGCGAATGTGGATATCATGCCAGATAAACTCGATACGATTTTGAAGCCGTCACCGCAGCTGCCTAAGTGTTCGGCTTACGCATCGTACCAACATTTCTTTTTACCATTCAATCGGACGTTAATTCTTACAGTAGCTTTTATTGAAAAAAAATACTCATCGATCTACTGTGATATAATAACGAAAATAATAATAATAAATAGAAAATAATTATAAAATAAATGTATATATATAAATTTAAAAAAATTATAAAGCAAATAACGAATTTTCATGAAATCCCTCCGCAGGTCGAGATTGGCGAAGGCTAAGATAGACGTTGGCACGGAGAACGAGAAGAAAGACGACAGCGGCAACGAGACCGGTGCTGGCGAGGGAGAGCCCGAGGAGGATCCCGACGTTGTGCACTACGACAAGACGAAGTCCTTCTTCGACAATATCAGCTGCGAGGCGGTCGAAAGGAGTAAAGGGTCAGTAGGACAAAAAAATGTCACTTTTCAATCACAGCTGCACAGTAAACGAAGTTTGTACGTTTGTACGTTTGTACGTTCGTACGTTTAAAAAAAAAAAAAAAAAAAAAAAAAAAAAATGGTCGCTAGTCGACAAAGAACACGTGTTAAATTCACAAACTTTGTGTACCGTCCACAACTTCGGAATTTGCAAATATTCCTGTGCTACATTTATCGAATAGCTAAATATTCTTTTACCTCTCGACGGTCGTTAGCACTGTCCTATTAATATATATATAAGACAATAACGTTTCCATCAGGAACGCTCGAACTTACGTTGTCTGGAATCGTATCGATTCCATTGCCTTTTAATTTTTCCTCAGAAGATCCCAGCACACTGACTGGAGAAAGGAGAGAAAACTGAACTCCGAGACGTTCGGCGTCGCGTCGACGAGGCGCGGAGGTTTTCGCGGTCGTGGCTATTACAGCCGCGGAATGGGTGGAATGTATCGCGGCGGTGGCGGAGGTGGCGGAAGCGGCGGACCGATGGGTGGCGGCCCAATGGGACCGGGCCCTCAGGGAGGCGGTGGTTTCCGCGGCGCCTATCGGGGACAGCGCGGTGGCAATCGCAAGCCTCAGGGTGCGACTCATCCGCACAATCGCAACGATCAGCATCAACCTGCCAGCCAACAGCAGCAACAGAGCGCCAGCAATCGTCTGGTGACCGGAACCGCGTAAAGACGGTGATGAAAAACAACAACAACAACAATAACAACAAAAAATACAACAACGCGACAGTTTATTAAGTATTCACTTAGCAATTAAGATTTTTACGGAATACGTTATCCGCGCCAAAAACACAACACGCTCGATAAACAAGCAACCACGATACGACCCCCCCCCCCCCCCCCCCCCCCCCCTCCCCCCAACGGACTGATATAAATATTACTTAACGGATTCGAGAAATTAATTCGCTAGCAGCAATTTCGATGGGTTCTGATCGAGTTTGGAGATAAAAACAGGTCTCTCAAATCCGTGGTAATGGTGTGGTCGCGAGACGCAGCGTTGTTTGTATTTTAAACGTGGTGTCTTTCACGCCCTCTCGCAGCTCTGCAACGGCTGAGGAGGACAAAAGGAAAAAAATTCTAATTCGGCCGGATAGAGAGCGACGAGGGATTATAGAGACGAAAGAAAGAAAGAAAAAAACATGCGATGAATAATTAGCATGCGAAATAAATTAACGTTCCTCGCGTCCGAGTGTGCAAAGAGAGTGTCGCGCACGTCACGATGTGCTCCGTTCAGTTTTTTCCAATTTTTATTTTTTTTTCTCTTCGCGACGTTACCTTCGGGAGCGACGGTAACAACAGCGTACGGTATAATAATTTGGAATGGCAATTTAAAGAATGGTGTCGAAACGACAAAAAGTATGCTCGATATATTAATGGATTAGCAGGTTTGTGTCCGCTAGACGGAAGTCGATGGGTTTATTGTATTAATTTTTAGATGGTACAAAAAAAAAAGAAGAGTCAGCGTAGAGAAAATCTGTAACGGAGCGCCGCGCGGACCCGAACGATCGATAATAATTGAATAATAATGGTGATGAATTTAGCTTGGTTCGTATATAATAAATTGTATAAAATTGAAGGAAAAAAAACAGAAACAAGTACCGAGCAGATTAAAGAGGAAAAAAACGTACAGTCGTCGTTAAAGGACGTGATATAGAGATTCGCGAGAAAAATTTTTTCCGACCACGTTCGAGGCTCATGGTAGACGGAAAAAAGGGAAAAACAGAAAAAAGAAAGAAAGAATTAGATAATAGTCCGCCAGTTTAGCGCAACGCGCAATCGTCCTGCAAGATTTCACGATAGGATAATGATAGGATTTAAAAAAAACAAAAAGTAAATGAGAGCGGAGCTTCGAGTCCCGGCGAGCTCGAAGCCCGCTCGTCGTCGCGCTGGAATGAAATGAAACGAAAAAAGAAAAAGAATATCTCTTCCGACTACTGTGGTAATATGTTATAATGATTTTTTTTTTTTTTGCTATGTGACATTAATAACGAGTTTAAGGCCCGATGAGCGTCGATCGCGATATTTTTGTCTTGGATTCGTCACCGCGTTGACCTTAAAAATGACTGTCAGATCGCAACGCGGTGTGAAATGATCGTCTATTAACAGTAAAGACGAAATGACGAAACGACGAAATTTCATCGTAATTGTGATGCATTTTTCATGTAAAAAAAAAAAGAAATCGTACAAATTGTCGAAGGGCGTTGAGTCAGTCGAACAGCGGAGTAAAATGAGCGAGTCACGAGCGCAAGGTGAAAGTATCGTCGATCGGGACTCGCCGAGCCTCAAGGAGACGCATTAAAGTTAGAATTAATTGTCGACTTGAGACGTGGCGAGTTACCTTTATTTATTTAAGATTGATGACCGTAAACCATAAGGCATATAATATGAGAAGATACTGAGTTGTTTTACTTTTATAATATTTATCACAGGGGTTTAATTTTTTTTTTTTTTTTTTTTGAAATTTCGAACCGTACTCCGCGTTCTTTGTCGTTGCGAGGCGTTCTGACACGTGGCCAGACGAGACTAAAAAAATAGAAACTTATGAAAAAGGGAAACGAAACAGAGTCAAGGGAGAGTCAGTGCAAAGACATCGAAGGTTTGCGAGAAAAAGTGAGAAAACAATTTTTTTTTACGTTTCCTCGCGTGCCATGGTTTATATCATGATAAAAAAGAAGAATGAAAAAGAAACAGAAATCAATTTAGTGTAAAGCGCGATGATTATCCTAAATGCAAGACAGAAAGATTATGAAATTAAAATAATGAACGAGGAACAAAAAAAAAAGAAGAGAAAAGAAAACAGAAGAAATAAGTGCGTGAGAGTGAGAGCTATGTAATATGGATGATGAAAAAAAGGAAAAAAAAAGAATAGAAGTTTGTTCAGCGGCTGTTATTTTTGTATGGCCCTCGAGCCGAGGGTCCCGTCTCACATTATATATACACATATTATACATAACGGTACCCCTACATTCATAAAATGCCTACGATATTTAGTTTAAAATATTTGAAATAATTGAATAGCCTCGAGAGGGTGAGACCGTCCTTCGCATCGAAGCCCCGAGACGAAACGCTGGCCACTTGACCAACTGACTAACCGCTCGTCACTTGGCGCGACTTCCTCGTAAAAAAAAAAAAAAATGAATGTGTTTCGTTTTGTACAGCGGATATTGTGATTTTTCCCCGATGCTGAATATATAATACTGAGATGATGAAATTTCCAAAGGGCTTCCGTCAATCCAATTTTTTTGCGTCGCTAATTACATGAACATTTAAGCCGGTTATCCGTTTCGAAAAAATACTTCGCGAGTTCAATTTTGTTTTTTTTTGTATCGTAGTCGTTGCTTTTTGATGTTGTAAATTTCGTACTGTAAGATAAGTCGGAGTTTCAACGTTGCACGAAGGTCGAAGTTTCAACGTCGTTCTCCGTCCTCTGCGAAGCGGCAGATCGTAAGTATAAAACACCGACTCGACACTGAACAATTTATCGTCTTCGTAAATCTTTTAACATTTTGTTGTTTTTTTTTTCTGTCACCTTACAGTTACCGTGTAAGGAGCTTTATTACCATTTCGGGAGTTCGGGTCCCGCCTTTTCCGTCCGGAAAAACTTCGATCCTTTTGATATCCCAATTTCATCAGGTAGTCAATTTTAATAACAATTTTTTTTTTTCGTTGGTTGACGCTGTGATTAATTTAAGGAGAGGGATTCATGTATTTCGGGCAACACAAGTGTTTTTCATAAAAAGTGAAATAAAACACTTTGTTTCGCAGAAATCAATAGTCTGCCCCATCCCTTAATTATGCGTTGAAAATAACTTTTATCTACAATCCAGAACTTGCAAAAGTAATTTGTAAAAAATTATGTAAATTGGTCGTTTTTATTTATATAAATGGGTAATATTTTCAGATGCCACGATAGTCGTACAAAAATTAATCACTTAATACATGTAAAAGTCAGCTGGGAAGTATGTTGCGATTTACAAAAATGTTAATATTTTCTAAATTAATGTACACGTCATGGATAATTCAAGGGAGGGATCCATGTATATCGGGCAAAAAAAGGTTAAAGAAAAACACCTTGTTGTGCTGAAATCAATGGTACGGCCCTCCGCTTAATTATCCGTAAAAAATTATTTGAATACTCAATCCGGAACTCAGAGAAATAATTAAGATAAAGTATATAAATTATTTGTATTTATTGACAAATAGGTAAAGCAAATAGCATTATTAGATGCGATGACAGTCGTACAAAAATTAATTACTTACATGTAAGAATCAGCTTATACGTATTTCGAGACTTGCAAAAATATTCGATTGCCTGTAACTGTGGAACAATTGGGCAACAACTGGGCAACGTTCGAACATTCGAAATCGCGGCTCGGAGCAATTTTCATTCTTCGTATTGTTTATTTGCATACTTTTTTTTTACTCAACTCGCAAGTATCAGCTGTTCCGTTCTGTTCGACTCACCAACTGGAGCGAACGGCTTCGAGTCAATATTTCCGCAACGAAATCTACGATCGCTTTTTGGTAATCTTTTTTTCCTTCTTTCTTTTATAACCACGTCTGGAAGCGCGTGGTGCGAATTAGCTCAGGCGCAGCTCATGAGGCCCGTTCTCGTGTTGTCGCAGACTTCTCTTATTGGCCGTCCTCGCGTGACTTTCGCCGTTTCGACGATAACGAAATTGTTCTTGTAGCAACGGCGTAGCGATCTGTAGGTCGGTGTGTAGACCTCGAAGGGTGCACGGCCGTTCTCGACCACCCACACGCTGCCGGATGATCCGCTCTTCAAGATCGACATCAGACCTTGCGCCACCACGTAAGGACTGTGGAAAAATGAATCATCATTTTCAAGTTTTATAATTTTTTAAATGTAATATGCGTTGTAATTTTTGAAATTTCATTTATTGTCATTTTTGAAATTTCATTTGTTTTGACATTTTTGAAATTTCATTTATTTTGCAACTTTTGAAATTTCATTTATTTTGCAACTTTTGAAATTTATTTTATCTTGTAACTTTTGAAATTCAATTGTGCAATTTTTTTTTTTCCGTCCGAAGGTTGCTTACGTTTGGATAGGTAGCTGTTCGAGGTTCTTCACGAAATCAGCCTTCATGACTCGAGAGAGTAGCCTGTTGGGACTGTTTATCGTCAGAGCAGTTTCCGTCAATCCCGGACACAGAGTCATCACCCGAACGCCGGTCTTCTTGCTGTGGTAAGGCGCCTGGAGGACATCGAACATTAAGCCGAGAAATCGACGAAAATCGAACACGCAGGAGATAAAGCACCTTACTAAAGCACGAGGTACGATAATTTAGTCGAGGGCAAAAAAATAAATAAATAAGTGCCTACGAGCTAAAGCTTAAAAATAATTTATTGCTGAGTTAAAAAAAAAAAATGTTCGATCTTGTTCCGATTTAACAATTTCCGCTGTAATTTTGCAGCAAACGATCGAGAAGCTTTGGGATTACGAACACGAAGAGGATACTTACGCCGAGAGACTGGGAGAGGCCGATAATAGCGTGCTTCGTCGCCGTGTAAACGGCCAGTTGGGCCGTCCATCGATAATCCACGTACTGCGCTATATTCACGAGGACCCCGCCGTTGCCTGCTTGGTCCTTTCCCATATAGTACATCGCCAGACTCGCCACGTTCATCATTCCGCCCTGAGGAAACACCGATCGTCATCGTTCGATTATATCCTTTTATTACTAAAGGGGAAGTGAAATATCGCGGCCATTAATGAAAACGTAATGAACTTTTCTCAAGGGTGCTAATTTTTTTTTTTCGAGCCGGATCCGCACGGTAATTTCGCATCCGGCCCGAAATCATTTTTATCTAAAAAAAATTTGCACCATTGAATAAAGTTAATTTGAAAATTGCAACTATCTCTCTCGCACGCACAACCGTTTCACTTCCCCTTAACTGCATTGAGAAGAAAAATTACTGCGATCAATTAAATGGTTTTTTTTTTTTTTTTTTTTACGTCTCTATAACATTTTTGCTCGGTATGAGGAGATCATTTATTGAAAAGTAGTTTAAGTTTGTTTCAGTGAATTATCACCTGATTATCACATGAATAGTACGAAATAAATATTTCGGGACTATTGAAAAAAAACATGTTGATTTTAGTAATTTTTTCTCTCACTTTTGTTTGATGATTGAAGTTTGAAAATCCTATACTCACGATATTCACGGATATCTCACGTTCCCATCTTCGCTCGTCGAGAACCCCGGCGTTGTTGATAACGATGTCGATGGAGTCCATGGACTCCGCAGCTTTCGCGAAGGCGTCTTAACAGGAGAAGAGACGAGGTTCGACGGAGTATGATGAACAAACAAAAAATTTTATCGCAACGAAAAATGCGCTCTTAAAAAGATTTTAATCATTCGATTTTTTATTTTTGATTTTTTTATCTTTTCAAGCTAATCATTTTTTCCCCTTATTTAGATAATGATTGTTCGAACAGAACGAAATTTACTTGAGTCAGACGTTATCTGAAACATTAATAACTAACCGACTGTCTCTTGTAAAAAAGATTTGTTTAATTTAAAAAAAAAAACCATTTTTTCAAACAAACATTTTTTTGCCACTTATTTACACAATTATTGTTCGAATAAATTAAAATTTAACTGATTCAGACAAATCTTTTTTCGCCGGTCGTGATTCTTCTAAAACGGTAAAAACTCACCGACTGCCTCCTGGTGAAAAGATTTGTCGGATTTCAAATTTTTATTAGTTTTCATTTTTTCAATAAAACTTTTTTTGCCACTTGTTTAGGCAAAACTTATCCAATGAGGTGGCCAAATCTTTCTTCGCCGGTCGTGTTTCTTCTGAAACGTTAAAAACTCACCGACTGTCTCCTGGCGATTGGAAGTGTCAGCGAGGACGAACGTGACTTTTCCGTCGCCGTAGTTTTTCTCCGCTGCCTTCACCGCCCGATCAGCCGCCTCCGAATCCACGTCGAGTATCGTTACTTTCTGACGGTACGCGGAAAAGAAGAAAAATAAATAAATTATCGGTGAGTTTTCGGTCGACGATTCAAGGCGCGATGAATAAATCGAGGGATCGCAGTAAAGCGATATTATACTCACTCTCACACCGTGCTGCAGAAAGTGATTCACGAAGGCGTAACCGAGTCCCATAGCTCCTCCTGTTATGAGAACATTTTTTCCGCGAACGAGGCCGTTTATAACTTCCATCTCTTTAGCCTTCTCCGACGCCGATGAACGACGCGCTCTCTGCATGCTGTTTTCTATCGCACGCTCTGCTCAACGGTGTCGAAAAAATTAGCATGAATCCGTTATGTTAAAAACAAAACAAGAAATGAACCGTCGTCGTCATTGCCGGTCGAGTTCGACTCAAATTTTGATATTTCTCGACATTTTTTTTTATTAACCACGTTCATTAATTTTCTTAAACTGTCGGAATATATTTTATAATATTCAAAGTAGGTTCAGAATCTTCAAATAATGTTTTTTCTTACAATCGCTCGACACAGCTTAAAAACAATGTGCAAGACAGAATAATCCAGAAATTTGTTTCACTGCGATGACGATAAATTTATTCAGAGATCGCACCGAAAGTTGCAATATTTTGCATACCCTACGTGAAGGAAGAGGAAATCGAATTGCAAGAAAAATAAAAATCAAATCGAATCAAATAATTAGCGTGACAGAATAATTTAGCGATTCGTTTCACCGTGATGGTGAAAAATTGATTCACAGATCGCACGGAAAGTTGCAATAATTTTGTATATCCGTCGTAAAGGAAGAGGAAATTGAATTGCAAAAAAAAAAAAAAAAAAAAAAATTAAAGTCAAATAATTCGCGAGATAGAATAATTTAGAGATGCGTTTCACTGCGACGACGAAGGATTTATTCGGACATCGCGCCGAAAGTTTATGTGTTTTGCATACCCATCGTAAAGCAGAGGATAATCGAATTGCAAAAAGAAGAAAAAATTGAAGTTAAAACTGTTTGAAAGTTTCTTGAATTTGTAATAATCGAAGCGGTGACCCTGGAGTTTACCGCTCGACTAAACTTTCCGTTCTTGTTTCAGATCGTATTTATACGTGAGAACGAGTGTGATCCCGGCGTCGACCCACGCGACTCATCGGGCCGTCCAGCGCATCCCCTTCCTCGTACCTCGACGGGTGATCCCGAGGTCGCGCGCGTCCTCGATCGACGAAGCTTCGGGAGAACCGCGTATCGGCGCGTGGACGGAAGAAATGCAAAAGCTGAATCCCATTAGCCGAGACGCGAGGGAGAAACGACACCGCTTCTTTATCGTCTCTGAAATCGTAACACAGTCGAACGATCGCGACATCACGCAGACTTCGCATTTATTTATTTGTTTTGCGTCTTGCGCGTCATCGAGCAATGCGGGGCAGATCCGAGAATTGCGCGTGCGGTGCGTAGGTCACGAGAATCGATAAATTCCATTCCGAACAATTGGTATTTGTGATTTTCGACGTTCAACCGGAAGGAGCAAGGCCGCAGGTTCTTCCTCGAGTGGCTTCGTAAGCGTGAATTCATCCACGAAGATTAATATTTACAAATAACCAAACGAGATTGTCGTTTTGACTCGGTAAGTGGGAAAATCGCTTCTCACTAAAGTATATTTTTTCGAGGCTGGACGAAAACTTTATTACAAGTACTTGAAGCACGTATTGTTGTACTCGGCTACTTTATGTATACAGTAGCCTGTAATTGAGTTCTCGAGTACAGTCCAGTACTCGTTACTTCAGTACTCAACTGCAGCCCAGTACTCATTACTTCGGTACTCAAGTGATATCCAGTGCTCGATATTTTAAGCTCTTGGTACTTCAATTCATACTTCAAGTACTTGAACTTCAATTCATACTTCAAGTACTTGAACCTCAAGTCATACTTTAAGTACTTGATACTTCAAATACTTGAAGGATTTGCGGAGTTCCGATAATTTTTCCCATATCCGGTGTTTCTATAATAGACATCTCTTTAATTTTGATTTTCTTTTTCGTTAGAGGCTCGATAATTATAGGCGAAAATATAGTACGTTAAATTTGACGGTTGAAAAACGGGTTCCTTTTATTTTAAATAAACAATAACATTCCGTATTCGAGCAAAGTTCCTTGCAATCAATTTTCCTTTTTATTGCTTCCGCCCATCGATTTATTTGCTCCGGCTTCAATAATTCTCCTCCACAGCGACAATTCTCGTTCCACTTTCTCTTATCAATTGCAAGCGCAGTTCAATAACTGCGCTTGACGAGACCAGTTAGAGATAGAGATTTTCTCAGAGACGTGAGAGAGTCTCCGGGGACGATGGAGGAGGAGAGGGAAAGTCGCGTGGCTGATAACCGAGAGCTCCGAACCTCCCATCCGTTCAATATTCTTTTCCCCCGCACGCCTTTTCCCGACAATCATCGTCTTCGGCAAAAAAAAAAACCCCTCTCCGCGTCATTCTATCTATCGAACGTCTGGAAGAGTGCAAAAATAAAAAATAAAACTGAAAAAACCTCAAATCGAGAAGCGCCCCATGGCTCTTTGACCAATTAGCGATTTCTCGAGGCTGGATTAAATCGGTTGGCTACGAACTTTATACCCAACGAGAAGAGATAGTACCGGTCGCTGTTCGAGATAGAAGTTTCTCTTTAGTTCTTGTACGTCGTACATTATACGAGTGCAATTGTCAAAACACGACATTATACGAGTGCAATTGTCAAAACACGACGTGTCAAAACACGACACTTTTGCAACCAAACATGCCGTATCGCAATAGAAGAACGTGGAAATCGATTAATGTGGAAAACATCGAAAAATCGTCGGAGATCTCTATCGACTTATTTGGGTGACGTGTGTAAGTGACCAAGACCCCGACTGCTAAGGACCCATCCACCGTCGATCTTTTTTGGAGGTGTACCGGACACAACTTCAACGGATCGAATTGTCGGTACGACTCGCTGCAACACCGCGTTCGTACGATTTGTTGTTGGCTCGTCTAAGTTGCGTCTTCGCATTCTTTCAGCGAACCCTATTCTCTTCGGTCGTCGAACGTTTTCGGATACCGATCTTGATCCCGAAGCTACGGGACGATGTTCACTGACCTCCGAACTCCCCATTGTTTCAGGTTCATTAGAATTTTCCATGCGATCCTCGAGTCTCGATCTCTTCGTCGATCGATCGTTTGCCGCTACCGATCTTGATTCAGGCACTTCTCGAGTTTTTCTCTTCCCTGCAATAATCACGTGTTTCATTTTATGGTTGACGATTTATTATTTATTTGGAGAATATCGATTTTCTTACTTGATTCTAATCGGCTACGAGCATCCGCCATGAAATCTGGCTTCTCGGTGATCGCCGATTCAAACCGATTTTTTTGTGGGTCACGATCGCAGGGACTCGCCTCGTCTAAGTTGCGTCTTCGCATTCTTTCAGCGAACCCTATTCTCTTCGGTCGTCGAACGTTTTCGGATACCGATCTTGATCCCGAAGCTACGGGACGATGTTCACTGACCTCCGAACTCCCCATTGTTTCAGGTTCATTAGAATTTTCCATGCGATCCTCGAGTCTCGATCTCTTCGTCGATCGATCGTTTGCCGCTACCGATCTTGATTCAGGCACTTCTCGAGTTTTTCTCTTCCCTGCAATAATCACGTGTTTCATTTTATGGTTGACGATTTATTATTTATTTGGAGAATATCGATTTTCTGACTTGATTCTAATCGGCTACGAGCATCCGCCATGAAATCTGGCTTCTCGGTGATCGCCGATTCAAACCGATTTTTGTGTGGGTCACGATCGCAGGGACTCGCCTCGTCTAAGTTGCGTCTTCGCATTCTTTCAGCGAACCCTATTCTCTTCGGTCGTGGAACGTTTTCGGATACCGATCTTGATCCCGAAGCTACGGGACGATGTTGCCTGACCTCCGAACTCCCCATTGTTTCAGGTTCATTAGAATTTTCCATGCGATCCTCCAGTCTCGATCTCTTCGTCGATCGATCGTTTGCCGCTACCGATCTTGATTCGATGAGCTTTCTCTTCCTACGTTCATACTTCTCGATGTTCGAACTCTGACCTTTGCCACGATCATCGAAATCCAATCTCTTTGGCACTGACGATTTCGACGAAATCGCCGGTTCGTCATCGGAAGAAGACAAGAGGTTGAAAACATTACGAGCTTCGCCGTCATTGCGACCGTCGAAATACAATGTGCCGTGCATCGTTGCCACTTCCGAAGACTCGTCCGCGTCCTCGTCCTTCCTTGCACGTTTCTTTCTTGACTTTTTCTCTTTTTTTTTTTTCGCCAACTCTGCAATTTCTCTATTCCCTGCAATAATAACGTGATTCATTTTATTGTTGACGATTTATTATTTATTTGGATGAACCGACAGCGGTGGATGCGCGGTTGGCGCACGGCTCTGTTGGTCCCCCAAGTCAAGCCGATTCGTTCGCGGTCAGTACTTGGATGGGTGACAAGGGTATACGGTGGAATTGGAACAACAATATATTTATTTGGAAGATATCGATTTCCTTACGTGTTTCTAATCGGCTGCCTAGACCGCCGCTCTTGAAAAATCTTCGTTCCGTGTTTCGCACATTTTCAAAGAGCTTCGGATTAGCTGTCACGAATTCGTCCCACAATTGATTGGCTCCTTGGAGATCACAGGGGTGAAATTTTATCTTCGGTGGCGGTGGTGTCTGTCCCGGAGGATGTATCACAGGACTCTTTTCGACTTTTTTTGTTTGAAATACGATATTATTGGCAAATACATAAAAACGACAGTTTTGATAAACACTTGTAATTTTCTTGTAAACAAAAAAAAAACTAGAAAAATAACAGTTACGTACACATTCGCAAGAAAGGCTCTGGCCTCCTCACGATTCTTAGCCGTTGGCTCCCGATGCGAATTACATCTGCCCATCTTGCCGGGTAAGTTTTTAAATTATCGCCGCGTACGTGAACTACAAATTTCGTGATAAAAAAATAATTAATTCCTTTAATTTCCAGTGTGCAGTATTATTACGCAAAACAAAAACAACAATTTCAACTCTTATCCATGATCTATAACCCATATTCTATTACACCCATTATCTATTATTCATGATCAATGATCCATTTACCGTTTCTTTATCTTCCCCCGAAATAACAATGTATAAAACCATAAAAATTCGAGTAGGGGAGAACGGGACAAAATGGCATAGCGGGAAAAAACGGGATAACGAGACAAAACGCAATTTTCCAATAACTTTTGGATGGTGGCTATAGCGGTGCGTGGGGTAAAACGGGTCTGAAAAACGGGATGTATCGTTGGGACAAAATGGGGCATCCAAAAATGATTGGAAAAATGAATTTTGTCATCACTGTCCCATTTTGCCCCCCCCCCCCCCCCCCCCCCCCTCCCGACTTACGTTCACCGCTGTGTTCTTTGGGCACGTCCGGCGTCCCAATATGCTGACGGCTCGGAGCGATTGGCTGTTTCTCATACGCAATGTCGTCCACAAAAGGCACCGCCTCGCGTGTGACTTCAGCATCTCGCGTAGAATTTGCCGAGTTTCGCTCGATCATTTTGCTCGAATCCAGAATCTGCGTGGACGACGATAATTTCTGTTCTGGACCCGGTAAATCCAACGGCGATGAAAACGTCGGTTTTCTTTTATTAATGTCCACCGAAGGCGTTGAAGACAATGTTTTCCTTAAATTTGCTGCCTCCGAGGACGATTTGGAGGACGATTTAGATGAAGACGATTTCTTCGGTGTCGGTGATCTTACCTCGACGATTCGATCGTTCACTACAGCCTTAATGTCAACCGTTGTCCAATCGGTCCCGCTCAATTCCTCATGGACGGCCATTTGATATTCGCCCGATTCCACGATGACTTCATTGTCGATCGTTTCCTTCATTTTTTCGGTCATTTCTCTCACTGCCTTTGACATCTTTTTTTTGTTTTTCGAAGGCTGACCTTTCGATGACGTTTTCTTTGAAGACGAGGGTCCGATCGCTTCCTTCTCTTCGTCTGTCCACTGGCTGAACGATCGACCACCGAATAATTAAATTAAAAAAAAAAAAACACCCGAAATTTTTATCGAGCGCGATCGGTAAAATCGGCATAGTGATTGGTGCGCGAGAATTATCGAATCGTGTTCACTGGCCGGAGAATCAACTGGCACTGAAACATTCGAGGCAGAGGCGAGTCGATCGTGGGCAAGAAATGTTTGGCTTTCTTTTTTTTCCCACTAACGTACCGCGTTAGGCTCAGACAACACGTACGTTACGGAAAACTTTGGGCAAAAAAAGTTTCCATAGGGCAATATTTATCGTTCGGTATTCACGTGGTTTAGTCGGCAGTAGAATATATAACTCGAACCTCGCCGAGGAAGCGATGAATAATACTGAAAGACCTTTTTTTTTTACTGTTTAAACTTTTGTTAATATAAAATGACGACTTTCGGATAATATTCGTCTAACATCTTCTTTAAGGATAATAACCAAGCTAACGTTGAAGGGAGACGCTACAGTTTTGGCTGACACGTAACATTCGACTGAGTAAAAAAAAAGCAATCGGACAATTTATTCATAATTATTCTGTAAATCATCGAGGCGGGATTTCAGGTTTTCTTTACCTAAAAAAAATATTTTTTTAAAATCAATGCGGAATTTAAAAAAATTCTAGACGAATAACGAATTCGAATATTTTTTTCTTAAATCAATATCGATTTGATTTGCCGTACAAAAAAAAAAAAAAAAAAATTCACTCAAGATTTCCCCCAGATCGACGATTGCCACGAAACGGACGCATGTAGTTGGAGCAATATTAACGACTCGCGCACCGCATGTCGCAAATATTGCGCCAACTGCGACCGTTTCGTGGCGCCCGTCTGTCTCGGCTTATATTAAGGTGATGTGAAATACCGCCGTCGGTAACGAAAACTGTACTGAATGCCGTTTTGAGACCACAGTCCGTCGAGGACAAAGAAAATTGTCTTTCCCTAGGGAATCGGCAGACGCAGGGAAAGACAATTTTCTTCTAAAATTCGAGCTGATGACCGATCATAATGAGAAAATTATGTGCGACGGGAATTTGTTTATAGCGACCGTGCACAGTAGTTGTTAGCGGCGAGCGCATATGCGATTTCAGGCTTCCAAGATAACTTCTCGACGTAGACGAACACAGCGACGATTATTCCAATCTTCGGGCTTTCTCCCGTCGAGCCACGCGAGTTAGTGCTGTCGGTGATAACATGGGAATGAAAGAAAAAAAACGTATTTACAGAAACATTACAGAAGAGTGGAGACCATTTCAGCCGTAAACAGCCGATTTATTTTTCTATTAACATTTTCATTATTAGGACTGTTATGATCGGGTGATTCGGGTGTTCCAGATATAAGAAGAGAATACAAAATTTACATATTCATTGGGGTCGCTATCCGAGAGTTTCGAAACTTGCGATCTCTTCCTCGCGTTGCTTTTGCGGCATGACGTCCGGCAGTTGAATCTCATAAACCGGCTGACCGTCCTCACTCACCCAGATGGTCCCGTTCTGGGCGCATCTTATCGCGTATACGAGACCATGTGCAACAGTCTCCACTCTGAAATTTTTTTTTTTCGGTTACACGCTTTCAATACCGAATTTATTTTTCGTTGAAACAAAATGTCAACAATGCATACTTTCTTTTTGTTGATTCATATTCGATTCGTATTCAATTCACATACGATTCACATTCAATTCATATTGGATTCATATCGGATTCATATTGGATTCACATTCGATTCATATTGGATTCATATTGGATTCACATCCGATTCACATTTTTCCGTAAAAAAAAATTCTTAAATTATTATTATTTTTTTATTATTTTCAAACACGAAAAGTATTTTGAAAGAATGTACACGATCTTTGATGTTCATTCGACAAATAAATTAATTGTGATTATTTATTCGCAGTTCCGGACACGAAGGATGAAATTTACCTCTGAGGATGAATGTTCGGGCTTGGTCCGACGCACTCGGGGTCTTCAGGATCGCTTACGTCGTCGGCGATGGTGAGATTTTCGAGGACAGGAGTCTCGGAAACTCCGGGACAGAGGACGACTATCCTCACACCGGTTCTTCGGTAATGGTACGGTTGCTGAAAAAAAAATTATCGGCTTCGTTATCGAATCGACCCGAGGAATGGAAAAACGAATGCGTAATTTAATTTAAACATTAAACCGACCGAGAACGAGCGACTGAAGCTCACGACTGCGTGCTTCGTCGTCGAGTAGATGGGAAGTTGTGGACAAGCCTCAAGGCCGAGTACCGAAGCCACGTTCACGATTATTCCGCCTTTGCCACCGTTGTCCTTGCCCATCTGCTGGACTCCCAAAAACGAGCCCCGGATCACTGCTGTCTGAGAATCGGAAAACATTTATTTTATATTGAAAAAAATTGTAAGTAGCAAAGAGTAATCGATTATATTAAAACCATACAGATCACGCACAACGTTAACGTCGATTGCTTTCGTAAAATCGTCCTCGTTCACGACCTGTGCGTTGTTTATCAAAATATCGAGTCCGCCGAGCCTCGTCACTGCATCCTTAAAGACAGCTGTCGATTAAACAGTCAATTATTCAACAAGGCATTGCGGAAACGATGGAAAAAATAAAATTTGTAATTTAAAATTGGTAAATTGAAATTAGTGAATTAAAATTAGTAAATTAGAATTGGTCAATAAAAATTGGTCAATTAAAATTGTTCAATTAAAATTGGTCAATCGAAATTGGTGGCAAATTAAATAAATGGTAAATGTTAATTATAAAATTAATGCTTAGAACGGCGTGCAAAGTTAAGTTCGATTGTAGAATGCGATTGGATAATTAGATAGACCGCATCGCTATCGTCGAGACTTACAGTCGAACTCAGAATTTTGAGCAACGTTGCATGGCACGAAGATTGCCCTCTTCTGTCCGAATTCGGCGTTCAATTGGTCGGCGGCCGATTGGCCGGCGGACGCTCGAATGTCGAGCATTACGACGCACTGTAGACAACGCAATTATCATAATCGTTATCGTTCAATTAACACTAGAAAACGAGATATTCGTGAGGTCGTCGTGACGTTCGAGTACTCACTGCTGCGCCGTTTCTGAGCAATTCTCTGCTGAAAGCGAGTCCGAGGCTGCTCGCGCCTCCGGTAACGATAGCTTTTTTATCCTTGATCTGCATCCTCGATAATCACCGCTATCGACGCACGAACGTTAAATTAATTGTAAAAAAAAAAATGGCAAGACACGAAATTCACACGAAACTAATCGACGGGCTTGTTGTTGCGCGTGTATCGAGCGTTCGCGCTCGTCGTCGATCTCCCGCAAACTGATATCGAGGACTTGCGTGTCTGTTTTTTTTGTCGGGGCATATGTGATCCTTGACCCCCATGCGAGCGCGTAACAAAATATCGTCGCTTTACGACGCGATCGGTGCAGCACCGAACGAGAAATTTAAAACAAAACATATATATATATATATATATATATATCATTAACTTATCCACGAATAGATCACTGAACAGGGAATATCGACGGAGTGGTAGATCGAAAGTACAATAGGTGTTTATTAATAATGCTAAGTTATTACGGTTGACGCTAAAGTTATGATAAGATCTCGATGGTTCCAAAAGTGGATGAAGACACTGGTACGTGCAAAGTATACGTGAATGGCCCAATTACTGGCCACCTAAGTTCCGCATGGCATTGAAAATTAAAGAGGATTGTTAAAAATATTGGAGGTATTGAAATAACTGGTATTACAGAAGAGTTTAGACTCTTAATTAACTAAAAGAAGTATTATTTTATTATTTTTTACAAATTTTTTGTAATAACCTCGAAATATACGTATTGTTATAATATAATATATCGAAATATTGGAACTGTTATGAATTACCCGATTAGTGTCCTATGATTTTGGCACACAGTTCATGTAATGAGCTATTTAACTCCTTATCAAAGGCCTTCAATATTTAAGGCCTTATCAAAGGCCTTGTAACTATGCCCGATTAGTGACCAAACACAACCCACCAGCGTGCTTATCGCCTTGACTAAAATATGCTGTCAGTTTTGGCGCAAAGTAATCTACGATTCCGTGTTCTGGTGAGCAAAAGAAAAATGTCGCAATTCTTCAGAACTTGATACAATCGTACTTGGCCAACTCGACTTCAAAGGGTGGATCGCTAGTTTGACACACCCAGACCGTGCCATTCGCGCCCTTCTCGATGGCCTCGACCAATGCCTTACCCACGTACTCGCATCTACCGACAGAAAAGGTAATCAAAATCAATTTTTTATAGTTAAAAAAATTAATCGATAGTGGTAGACGGAATAAACTATTGAATTACGGTTGTCGAGCCAACGAGTTCTGGATTCGTTCAACTATTGTCGCATCGAAGATCTCCAGATGTTTGCCCTTAGAGTATCGGATGAGGGGAGTGTCCGTAACGCCGGGACAGAGAACTCTCACACTTACACCGGTCCTCTCGTATTGACTCTGTGATGGCATAGAAATTAGGAAAAAAATCTAACAGCTCGAACACAATACGAACCTTTAGATTAACGGTAAAGGCCATGATTGCATGCTTCGTCGCCGTGTAGACCGGAATTAGTCCTATGTCCAAGAGAGCCAATACTGACGATACACTGACGATTATTCCACCTTTTCCACCCTTGTGCTTGCCCATGTGATCGTAAGCCAGGATTGTCGACTTCACGACAGCCCCCTTGTGTATAATTTCGTATAACTTAGTTTTGCATATTTTTAAGAATTTCAATCAATTTATTAATGACTACAGTAGAACCCCGATTAATCGGAAGCGGATTAGCCGTGCGTCTTAAGAGGTTTTTATTTTTATTTCGATAGTTCAGGTGCCGGGTAGTTTGTTGAATAATTATTTTTATCTTCAATTTTTTAATAACAAATTGAAATTATTATTTCACAAAAACAATCTTTGCAGTACCTCCCATATACTTGATTATTTAAAATGATTTTTGTTCCATCGAGAAGTTTGGGAAAATTTCTCTGAAACTCATGTTTGCCGAGACTGTACCGTTCGGACTACCTTAATGAAAAAAAGCATCGGAAGCTTTACATTCTAGTTAGCACTGTTTAATACTGAAGTCCAAGTTGTACCAAATGTCATTGCAGCTAGTCAAAATAAAGTTGTATCATTAACCATTATTTACATTAACCATTATTAACCATTATTAATCCGGGGACAATTTGGTCCCAAGCATCCCGGTTGATCGGGGTTCTACTGTAATTCGTTATCTTCTTGAAGACGAAAAATCAACGCTCACAAAGTTAACTTGAATCTCTCTTTGCCATTCGCCATCGTTGAAGATTCCAGCGTTGTTGACAAGAATGTCGAAACCTCCGAGGGACTTGACGGCCTTCTTGAAGGCCGCTGTGTCAATGGAAACAAAAACAGACATTACTCGTGCATCGCCCAAACGGGAAGTTAAACGTTTGGGACTCACTCTCGAGTTCCTCAAAATCGGCGACGTCCACTGGAAAGAAAAGTGCACGTCCAGCTCCGAACTCTTCGTTAAGTTTCGACGCTGACTGTTCATTGTTGGTGTTGGCCCGACCGAAAATGGCAACGGTCTGTCGAGGATAGTTCCAATTAGCTTAGAGTTCATTTTGCTTTCTCATAGAGGAAGCTATTTTCGCCACAAAAAAAAAATATCGAGATTGTAGAGTCAGAATACTTAAAATAGTCCGAAACGTTGAGACGTGTGATTTTTAGCTGGCGTCCTGATGTATATGCGTGTGTATGTATGTATGTATGTATGTATGTGTGTATGTATGTATGCATGTATGTATGTATGTGTGTATATGTGACAGAGTTGCATCGTTTAGAACGACCTGTAACTCGGCAATGGTTTGATATAGCCTGTTAAAAATTGGTACGCTAGTAGAGTGGTCATGTCTTTTCATTTAGTGCAATTTTTGTGAAAATTGCGGTCGAATTGGAGATTTTATGCGGAGACTTTATGCGACATGGAGGAAGTTATGCGCAAAACCGTATAACATGAGGAAGTCATGTGCAAATAATCTTGCACGCTTTTTTTTGTCCCATGCATTTTGCCTGAGATATATTGAACTTACCTTCGCGCCGTTGCGCAACAATTGCCAACAACATTGGAAACCGATACCTTTGCCACCGCCAGTTACAATCGCAGTTTTTCCTTGCACAGTGTTCATCGTACAGAAAGTTTTTTCAATTTCTCCGGTCCTTGCCTCGAAGACGCTTTCCTCGTGACTGAACTGTATCGATATTCTGCTACTGTGTTATACAATGTGATGTCGCATATATCGTTTGATCTCGACACTTCGTCGTTCTTATTGTCACATTAAGTCCGAAAGTCGATAGCAGAAAAATTACCATTTCGTTGCCTTTAAAATTGACATTGAACGTCTACGTCGGGACGTTAGTGGAGATAAGATTTAACCGTCAGTATTCGATACCGTTTTGCATTTCAAATGCGCTTTTCTGAGAGACACCGAGACGTTCCTCGAAACTGTCAATTGCTTTAGTTCGATTAAGACAGGTAGAGAATTGTCTTTTTGCAAGAGGATTGCGTGGGCGCTTTGCCAGGCATATGAAATGCCCTAAAAAGACCCTAAAATAGCTGACCTCTAGATTGAAAAAAAATACTTCATAGTCATTAAAATTAAAAACTGAAGTTCTAATCTTCATTCTAATTTATTAATTCTAATCAGATAAAAATCTGAAAAAAAAATCAAGCATGTGGAAGGTGCTGAAATGATTGATTTTGCATATTCATAATTCCAAAATTTTATTAACCAATTAACGAAAAAAAAAAAAATTCCCAACAAATCACCCGGCAACCTAACTTTTTTAAAAATGAAATATATTTTTTAATTTTTCTGAATATCTGAAATTCCGTCGAACTTGTATAGGTACGAAATTAGAGATTCCACACTAGTTTAATCTACGATTCGGTGATCCCACGACTAGAAAATGTGTACAGTTCTTCAGCAGTCGATACACTCGTACTTGGCCAGTTCGACTTCGTAGGGTGGTTTGTCACCTTCGCTTATCCAAATAGCGCCGTTCGCACCCTTCTCGATGAGCTCGACCATCGCCTTTGCCACGTTTTCGCATCTGTCGGCAGATACGATAATCAACAAGATCAGTTTAATCGCATAGAATATTGAATTTAATTTTTAAAGTTGCAGCAATTTGTAAAAAGAAATGAATAAATAAATCTCTCGCATGACAAGGATAAATGAAATGGATTATTGAATTACGGTTGGCGGTTGACGTTGCGCTGACCCTGCACAGCTTCAGCTCTGTTGACGATATCAAGATGCTTGTTCCCGATTTCTGTGACGAGACGTGTGTCCGTACCACCGGGACACATCACTCTCACACTTACACCAGTCCTCTCGAAATGATCCTGTAACGGTATCAGATATTATGAACAAAAACGCGTGGATTCGTAGTTGAAGCAGAGCTGCGCAAAGTACCAAAAAACACTTAATGCACAAAGTATCACAAGTATTCAAGTACTAAGTGCAAAGTATCACCAGTACTTCAAGTACCAAGTACAAAGTATCACAAGCACTTGAAGATTAAGTACTTTTCGCAATTAGATTCGTAGTGTTAAGCGTTATGTAGATTTAAAAAAAAAAACGGTACCAAATACTTTTTACAATTTTGCGTATAGTTGTTTCAATGAGAAACTTCGTCGGTCGATTTTGGCTTCCTGATAGAGGAGAATTTTAATAACTGCGGGAGCCATGTACGAATCACTTTGCACAATTACCATGTACAAATTACTTTGAAGTAGCAAGCAAGTACCCGGTACTTGGAGTACCGGGCAGCTGATTCGAAGCGACCCACGAACCTTCAGGCAAACCGTAAAGCTTAAAATGGCATGCTTCGTCGCTGTGTAGACTGGAACATGTCCCTTCACGACGAGACCCAGTACTGACGATACGTTTGCTATTACACCACCTTTCCCACCTTTGTGCGTGCCCATGTAGTCGTAAGCCAGAAGCGTCAAATTCACGGCACCCATCTGTGTAAAAATTTACCATATCTTCAATAAAATTTCAAATCAGTTAATTTAATTATTACATTCCGTTTTGCTCCAGGAGATGGCAACGGAAGTACTCACGAAGTTTACTTGGATCTCCGTTTGCCAAGTGACATCGTTGAATATCCCAGCATTGTTGATGAAAATGTCCAAACCTCCGAGAGCTTCCACGGCGCTGTTGAACACACCTGAACTAAGTAGAAAAAAATGTATAAACCGTACATTAGCTGTGAACGAGGAGTTAAAAGAAAGAAACCGACCCTTCATTTTATCGAACTTGGTGACGTCCGATGGAAAGAAGAGTGCACGTCCAGCTCCGAATTCTTTGTTCAGCTTGCTCACTGATGCGTCACCGTTAGAATTGGGCAAGTCAAAGATGGCAACGGTCTGTTGAGGATAGTACAAGCAGGCTTAATAATCAATTTTTGTTTCCTCATAGAGGACGCTCAAAGATAAATCTATTGTGACCCTAAGGGATCGTGGGAGCTGCTTAAGGTAATCCTCGCGAATATGGTTCACTTCGCATGAGTCTGCAGAGAAATGAGAGGGAATTGCAAACACTTCTCGATGGTACAAAAATCTGAAAAAATCAAGCATGTTCATGATGCTGAAAAGATTAATTTTGCATACCAATCATTCTAAAATATTGTTAACAAATCGATGAAAAATAAAATTGTTCAAAAAATCTCCCGGCGACCTAACTTTTTTTTTATGAAAATGATTTTTTCACTGTACTGAATACGTATGAACTTTTTCATATTTTTGAATTTACTTTGAATGTTTTTTTATACGAGAAAAATGTGCAGAAAGATTTGTCGAAGAATTTTATTTTTCATCAATTTGTTAAAAACATTTTCGAATTATTATTATGCTAAATTAATATTTTCGGCACCTTTAATACGCTCGATTTTTGTCAGGTTTTTGTACCATCCAAAAGTGTTTGCAATTACCTCTTTATTTCTCTGAAACTTATGCGAAGTGACCAATTCGCAAGGACTACCTCAACCGATCCGCATCAATCGTCTCTCTAGGATTAAATAATTTTGAGACTCGTCTCAGTGAGAAAAAAAAAATACATAAGGCCACAAAACGACGAATTATGCAAATTTCAGTTAGCGATTTTTATACATGTTCTTTCTGCTCGAGAAAGTTACGAATTTACCTTCGCGCCGTTGCGCAACAATTCCCGACAGCAATGAAAACCGATTCCGTTTGCGCCACCAGTTACAATGGCAGTTTTTTTTTGCACCCTATTCATCGTAAACTTCGTTTTTTTTCTCTCGGTTAAGGTTTCGAAGACAATCGTCGCGACTGAACTCCGTTAAAGCCCCCGTGGTCGCTTTATATACGCTCTGTTCGCGATACCTCGCGTTTTTCTAATGACATAGAGTTTCAAGGTTTGGATAAGAAAAATAAAAATTCTCTTCCATTTAAAATGTATATTTAATTCTATTCGATGATACGCGTGGAAGTTTGAAATTGAAGAAGCGGATGTATGTACGGTCGAGTTGAAACACATAACATATTATGTGTTTGAACTCGACTGCCCTTAGTACTCTAAGACCTTAGTTTACATTTATTTGCATCGCGGTTTACAATTCCATTTCCTCTGTTTCGTCATGGAGAAAGATGTTTAGTTTTTTTTTTTTTTTTTTTTTTTTTTTTGTATAATGCTCATCGTTGAACCCTTTTTTCCCCACCATCTACTACGATGTCTCTCCTTACACCCCGGTTCCCGATGCCCGCATAGATATATCGTCTCGCGTTTTGTCGTGACACGCGGAATTCAACAATTTTGATAAGAAAAATTAACATTTTTTTTCATTTTCGATTTACATATAAATATATGAAGGGCAGTAATAAATAAATGATAAATAAATAATAAATAACGGTTTTTATTTACACGATAAGTTCGAAGGTTGAAAGAAGAATAATTAACATTTCTTTGCTTGTAAAATTTACGTTCACCGGCTACGTCGGGACGTGAGTGCAGATAAGATTTGACCGTGATTATTCGACACCATTCTGCAATCCAAATGAGCTTTTCTGAGAAAGTCGTTATGAACCTCGAGACTATCAATTGTGTTGGTTTTATCGAGCTCGGTTAAGAATTGTCCGTTCTCTAAGTGATTATGTGAATACACTTTGCCAGGGCCTTGAAATGTATTAATTAATACGATCTTAAAGCGGCAAGCGCCTGCGCAAATAGCAAATTGATATGATCGACTGATTATTGTGTCTTCCGAAAATTGAGTCTCGCCTCCCTCCTTCTGCTCGCCCGTTTTGCAAAAAACCTTCGAGGTACCAACATTTTTGCTTTCCATCAAAATTGGCATACTCCGGCAGACTGACAAAAACCAGAGCTCGGCAGTACCGGGTACTTGTTCGGTAATTCAAGAATGCACTTGATGTACACAAGTACTTTTTAGTACTTCGGGTATGCACTTGAAGTACGCAAGTACTTTTCAGTACTTCAAGTATTCGTGATACTTTGTACTTGAAGTATTTTTTGTTGGTTTGCCCGACTCTGACATAAACGGATAAGGATATTATAAGTGTATGTGTGACATATTTTTATAGATGACAAATAATATCTACAGTTGTCGAATGTTGTGAGCGACGAAAAAAATGTATTTCTTTGATTTGCCGCGACTTCGGAACGGTGTAATTGCGGAATCCTCTTCTTATTGGTATTTGACGAAGAGACTCAATCACGTTGTTTGAGTCTCTTCAGAACGATGTTTATATTGTCCGTTTCTTTTGAGGAGGCACATAATATCTGGCAGCTCGTATTGTGAGGTCAATAATATTAATCGTCAATTTGAAACTTATTTCTTTTTATTTCATTTCTACACAAACGAACTCGCACAGATGTAAAATTAGAGATACTGCACGAGTTAATCTACGTTTCGGTCTTCCCGCGACTCGAAGAGTTCCGCAGTTCTTCAGTACTTGATACAATCGTACTTGGGCAGTTCGACTTCGAAGGGTGGGTCGCAAGCTTGGCTTATCCAAACAGCACCGTTCGCGCCCTTCTCGATGAGCTCGACCGTCGCCTTTCCTACGTATTCGCATCTGTCGACCGACAAGATAATACACAAGATCAGTTTAATCGCATATGCATCACAATAGTGACGATGGAATGTAAATTTTTTTTTTACGTTGCAACAACTTGTACAAAGAAGAAGAGAAAAATCTTTCGCATGACAAGACTAAATGGAATAGATTATTGAATTACGGTTGTACGGTCCAACCGAGTCGATTCCGCGCAGCTTCGGCTCTGTCGACGATATCAAGAGATTTGTTCGATATCTCTGCGATGAGAGGTGTTTCCGTACCACCGGGACACATCACTCTCACACTCACACCCGTCCTATCGAAATGATCCTGTAACGGTATTAAATAATTGTGAACCAACTCGGATGGGTTCGTATTTGAAGCGACTCGCGAACCTTCAGACAAACGGTAAAACTTAAAACGGCATGCTTCGTCGCTGTGTAGACCGGACCGATTTTCTCTGTGATGAGACCCACTGTTGACGACATGTTCACTATTATTCCACCTTTTCCACCCTTGTGCGTGCCCATGTAGTCGTAACCGAGCAGTGTCGATTTCACGACAGCCGCCTGTGTAAAAATTTACCATCGCTTTAATGCAATACAATTATTGAATAAAATGCAATTATTGAATACAATTGTTGAATAAAATACAATTATTGAATACAATTTCCGATCAACTTATTATTTACGAATTCTGTTATTTTCCAGGAAACGGCAACTCCGATACTCACGAAATTTACTTGGATCTCCGTTTCCCATGTAACATCGTTGAAGATCCCAGCGTTGTTGATGAGAATGTCCAAACCTCCGAGGGCTTCCGAGGCGCGTTTGAAGACAACTGGACCGAGAAGAAGAGAAAACAAGCATAACTCGTACATTCGTCGAAGGAGAAGCTCGAAGTACGAAACCGACCCTCCAATTTATCGAACTCGGTGACGTCCGTTGGAAAGAAGAGTGCGCGTCCAGCTCCATATTCTTCGTTAAGTTTCGTCGCTGACGTTTCATTGTCGGCGTTGGCCCGACCGAAAATAGCGACAGTCTGCCGAGGATAGTTCGAATTGGCTTAGAATTTATTTCGCTTTTCCCCATCCATCTTGCTTGAGGATTATTTAATTTACCTTCGCGCCCTTCCGCAACAATTCCCGACAAATTTGAAAACCAATACCTTTGCCACCGCCCGTTACAATTGCAGTTTTTCCTTGCACGATGCTCATTGTATTTCACTTTTTTCTTTGTTCTCTTCCGTTTTTGCTTCGAAGACGCTTTCCTTGCGACTGTGTTGTATTAATGTTCTCCTTACATTGTAAATGTACGTTTGCACGTGACTTTTCATCATTGCTATTGACGCGATAAGTTCGAAAGTTGATATAGAAGAAAAGTTTACATTTCTTTGCCTTTAAAATTGATTTTCACTCGCTACCTCGGCACGTCAGTGGAGATAAGATTCGACCGTAAATATTCAACACAATTCTGCATTCCGAATGAGTTTCCCTGAGAGATACGATATCATCCTCTCGACTACCAACAGTCTTTTTCTCTTCGCCCTTTAATTGTTGAAAATGTTGTTGCTGGGAATGGGAATCGAAGAAAATTCGTCGAACAAGGTGAGTAGTTTAGTAGTTAGTAATTGTATTTATTGGCAATGTTTTGCAAGGTGTGATCATCGATATATCTAGGATAATGTTAACAGTAGGTATTTGAATTTCCATTGCCAGCGGGCCATCGTCGTAAGTCCTTCAGCCCCTGATTCGCTTTTTTTTCTTACAGGTGCGTTCGTTTTCGGTGGAAAATTATATTATTTAAATTGAATACTTGGGTTCAGTTTGCATCTTCGTTTGCCATTCTCCCGAGTTGTTGGTATGGGTTGAGTGTGAAGTGTTTGGGTCTGGGGTTTACTTTTTTTGTGGGTTGTATACAGAGCGGTTGAATGTTTAGAACTTGTGCGGAGGCGAACCTTTTGGTGAGCATTTGTGTTTTAGTCATCATGGGAGTGGGAGTAATTTATTTTAGATGAATTCGTTAAAAAAACAGAATGGTGTCGGAAACAGTAGCGATCATTTGAAACAGCACATTTTTTTTGTCATTTCCTATGGAATTTGAGTCGTTCGAAAGAAAAGTCAAAAAGTACATTCAAGTAAATTTAAAGGGACGTTGGTTTTATCAAAAATCATTTGAGCACTTTGTCGGACCCTTGAAACGCATAAGTTAATACGATCTTCGAGCGGCAGGCGGTGTGCAAATGGCAAATTTACACGGTCGACCAATCATCTCACCTTCCGAAAATGCAGTCCCGCCTCCCCGTGTTGCAAGGACCTGCAAGGTACAAACGTCCCTGCTTCCATCGAGATTGGCATAACCGATGAGGACATTAGTGC
The DNA here is from genome assembly GCA_933228735.2 of Amblyteles armatorius. Taxonomy (NCBI): domain Eukaryota; kingdom Metazoa; phylum Arthropoda; class Insecta; order Hymenoptera; family Ichneumonidae; genus Amblyteles; species Amblyteles armatorius. The sequence goes on along the minus strand of OW121694.1, from coordinate 10,990,169 downwards.
GTGCATATATTTATTTTGTAAAAGCCAATAATATCTGCAAACTCGTCAACTAAACGTCAATCATATTTATCGAAAATCTGAAATTTATTTTCTTTCATTTAAACACTTAATACTGCCTGTATCTGTCTCGCTACTTGTTCGAACTGCCTTGTTCTGATTGCGAAATACTGCCTGTTGCACTCTGCACTGCTTTTCTTTGCCTGTATTGCATCGGTCCTTAGGGGAGATATACTAGGACGTAATAAAATTCTATCTATCTATCGTTTCATTTCTTGTACAGATGTAGAATTGGTGTTTTCTCGCGAGTTAAACGATTCGGTGTTCCTGCGCCTCGAAAAGTTTTGCAGTTCTTAAGATCTTCATACACTCGTACTTGGGCAGTTCGACTTCGAAGGGTGGGTCGCAAGCTTGGCTTATCCAAATAGCACCGTTCGCGCCCTTGTCGATGAGCTCGACCATCGCTTTTCCAACGTATTCGCATCTGTCGACCGATAAGATGATACACAAGATCAGTTTAATCGCATATGCGTCACTACGATGACGATGGAATATAGAATTTCTATTTTTTAACTTCCAACTTGCAATTTGCAACAATTTGCAAAAAGGAGAAGAAAAAATCCCTTGTATGACAGGGATAAATGAAATAGAATAGATTATTGAATTACGGTTGTATGATCCATCCAAGCCGATTCTGCACAATTTCAGCTTTGTCGACGATATCAAGACACTTGTTCCCAACTTCTGCGGTGAGGGCCGTGTCCGAACCACCGGGACACATCACTCTCACACTTACACCAGTTCTCTCGAAATGATCCTGTAACGATAGTAAATAATTATGAAGAAACACCGACGGAGGTGAATGCGCGGTTGCCGCGAGCATCCACCGCGATGCGAGCTTAGCTGAGCTTGGTCGAGCTTGGGTGAGCTTGGGTGAGCTTCGGTGAGCTTGGGTGAGCTTGGCCGAGCTTGGCCGAGCTTGGCTGAGCTTGGCTTAGCTGAGCTTAGCTAGCTTAGTTGAGTGTAGGGAGTCCAAGGGGAAATTCGGATGGGGTTCCCTAAAAACCCAAAAAGGGTATACGGTGGGAAATGGAACAACAAATAAAAAAATTATTATTAATAACAAACTCGCATTGGTTTGTATTTTAAGTGATCCAACGAACCTTTAGAGAAACCGTAAAGCTCAAAACGGCATGCTTCGTCGCTGTGTAGACTGGAGAATACTTCGTTGTGATGAGACCCAGTACCGACGCCATGTTCGCTATCACTCCACCTTTTCCACCCTTGTGCGTGCCCATGTAGTCGTAAGCCAGAAGTGTCGATTTCACGACAGCCATCTGTGTTACCAAATTTACCATCGCTTTAATACAATACAATACGAAAACATTGAGAATACTTTATTTATTGTAATTCACTTTAATTTCAATGAAAAAATGTATTAATTTTTCATCACAATTGTTGTTCATTAAATTAAATGTACACATTTTGCATATATTTATTAATTGCATCAATTTATTAATTACGAATTCCGTTCCGTTCCAGGAAATGGCAACAGCAATACTTACGAAGTTTATTTGGATCTCCGTTTGCCATGTAGCATCGTTGCAGATCCCGGCATTGTTGATAAGAATATCCAAGCCTCCGAGGGCTTCGACGGCACTCTTGAAGACAACTGGACCGAAATGAAAAAGAAAATGTGTAACTCTCGTACATTAGTCGACCGAGAAGTTTAAAGTACGAAACCGACCTTCCAATTTATCGAACTGGGCGACGTCCGTTGGAAAGAAGAGTGCACGACCAGCTCCGAATTCTTTGTTCAGCTTGCTCACTGATGCTTCACCGTTCGCCTTGGCCAAGTCAAAAATGGCAACGGTCTGTCGAGGACAGTTAAAGCTAGCTTAGAAACCAATTTTTTCTTTCTCATAGAGGAAGCTGTTTGCAGAAAAAAAAAATCGAGACTTTAATCTTAGAGTACATAAAATAGTCTGAAATGTCGAGAAACACTATTTTTTTGTTTTGCTGGCGGCCGCATGTGTGTGTCAAACTCGAAATCAAAATTTTACACGATTCATTTTATTTTTATTTTTTGATTTTCTGTCGTAGATCTAACTAGCCGAAATTTCGAGCAATCGTCCTAAAACTGCACAACAATATGATATTTCGATCAAAGACCTTTAGTATTGAATTTGGTCAAAATCTTATCAAGAAGTCAGATTGTATAAGATTTTGAGTTTTTTTTTATTACTAAAAACGATCTAATCCGAGTAAACACCGAGTAACCGATCTTAAATTTTCCACAGGAAGGGACTAACACTGTACAGTGTTTGGTATTAAATTTAGAGAATAATGGGTCTGTCCGTTTAAATTTTATCACATTTTGAGAAGTTTGTATTTTCTGTCCGACTCGAGTTTATGCATCAAATGTCTCTCTAGGAGTAAATAATTTCGAAATTCGTCTCAGTGGGAAAAAATACATAATGAGGCCTCAATACGACAAATTATGCAAATTTCAGTTAGCGATTTTTATACATATTCTTTTTGCCCGAGAAAGATTCGAATTTACCTTCGCGCCGTTGCGCAATAATTCACGACAGCACTGAAAACCGATACCGTTTGCACCACCGGTTACAATAGCAGTTTTTTTTTGGACATTGCTCATCGTATACTTCGGTTTTTTTTTCAGTTTCTGTATCGAAGACACTCCTCGCGACTGAACTCAGTTAGAGTCCCCGTGTTCGTCCAAATATAGCCTCTGTTCGTCACCCCTCGTTGTTTTTATCATGATTTAGTCTTCGAAACTGTGGATAAGAAAAACAAATTTTTTTCATTTGCAATGCACATTTTATCACACAAGTAGGCACGTACGATACCTTAAAGTTTAGGAAGTAGCTGTATGTACGGTATGTTCGATATTCCAACACGACTGCCCACCACCGTAAAAATATAGTTCACATAAATTTGTAATCCCAAGTCCAGTTTTTTATTTATTTGCAATTATGCTCATCGATGACGCTGTTTTTTTTTTCTACTATCTGTTTCGAAGTCACTCCTTACACCTAAGCTTACCCTCATGAAAGTGAACCACCGGTTGTCAAATGGTCATCATTGAAAAAAAAATTGTTCACTTGTAGAATTTTATTCTCCGAGCGAAGTTGGTGCGATTGCAAAACACAGCCATTATAACTCGACGAAATTTAGTCTCATGAAGATATCTTCAGGATCATAAAAACCCCGCCCTAGCGGACCCAAAATTTCCAAGGGAAGCTTTGAAATGGAAACGTGATCTGGTGGGTTTTAAAATAACCACCGTACAAACTACCCTTCGAATAAACTCTAGCGCCCTTGCAACGCAGTGGACTGATAAAAAAGTACAGTTGAATCAACTAAGATTCGGGAAGTGACATTCAAATAAACATTTAGTTGGATGAATAAAGTATTGTAATGACTCAAAAATATTTTGGTTAAATCAACCAAAAAATCGTTGAACAAACAAATTTTTTAGCTGTACCAACAACATGTTTAGTTCAACGTCCCTGCCCGAATTTTAGTTGAAGCAACCGTATTTTTTTCTCAGTCTGGTATTGTCGTCACAACTCCCACTAAAACCACAGTTCGAGTGAATTCGAGCGAGCTGTTGTGAGCACAACGTCGGTATTGTCATCAAAGCTTTCTGACGGATTATTTTGTGACCTCCTAAGACCGGTCGGGCTTGAAATACCCGATCGTGAATGATGAAAGTCGAAGCCATTTGAAAACGGCTTTATATCTTCTGAATCCGACGACGGTATCCACGGCGCCGTTAACGAAAAATTCAAAGCCTCCAAGGCTTCCACGGCACTCTCGGAGATAATTGGGTTAAGGGTGCCGTGGAAGCCCTCGGAAGCTTGGACATTCTTATCAACAATGTCGGGATCTTCAACGATGTTCGTTGGCAATCGGAGATCCAAATAAACTTCGTGAGTACAGCTGTTGCGAATTTCCTGGAACAGAATCGAATTCGTAATTACTAAATTGATCCAAAATTATATTTGTATTGTGTTATTTGTATCGTAATAAAACAATGGTAAATATTTGAGCAACATCTAAAAAAGATTTCAAAATGTAAAAAAAAAATTTCAGAAACATTTTGCATCATTGGTAAATTATTTTCAATGATTCAGAAAAATATTTCAGAAACGTTTTGCAACATTGGTAAAATATTTTCAATGTAACAGAATGGCACTCGATGCGGGTATAGATAAACGATGATGAGAGTCGGAGGTGTGAAATATATATGTTCGGTAATTTATTGGTCGCAGCGTAATGTTCGGGAGAGTGTACCGGTTGAAGGCTCGAGCTGGACTGACGTGAAGCGGGCGTGAAGCCGAGGGCCTGACGCGCGCTTCACAAAGGGACAAAGTCGCGACAGAGTGTCGCGACGCGGTGATAAGGTCCGTCTCACGGCTCTAGGCCGCGGGACCGGATGCAGATAACCTGCAGGGGCTTCCGTGTATTAAAACGCAGCGGAAAATAATACCGCTGCGAACAAAGAAATGATATCGGTGTTAAAGAGACTGGAGCCGTTACATCAATATTTCGAAAAAAATATGTTTGACATTATTTTTGAATTTCAAAAATATCTCCGTGCTATGTGTGGATGCTCCACTGTTCGAATTGGCCGAGTGCAAAATGGCACGTATCTGTCGAGGATAGTTCAAGCTAGCTCAGGAATCAATTTTTTTTAATACTTGTAATACTTTTTGCCTAAGAAGTATTCGAATTTACCTTCGCGCCGTTCGTCGACACTCGTAGCCACTGACCTATGTTAACGTTCCCGTGGTTTCTTAGATATACCTTCCGTTCGAGCAAAGTTCGAACGTTTGGATGAGGAAAATCCAAATTTTCTTTCAATTGTCATGTATATTTTATTATGTATATTCGTAGACATGGATAGTACTCGGCATTCGAAAGTGAGGAGCCAGCTGTACGTACGGTATGTTATCTCTATATCTTGACTCAATTTCCGACAAAAAATTCTTGTCTTCACTGGAAAAGAAAATTGTAAATTTGATGTCCAATTGTGATGAAAAATTAATACTTTTTCATTGAAGTTAAAGGAAATTATAAAAATTTTATGTACTTTCATAGTAAAATTAAAGTAAATTATTAAAAATAAAGTATTTCTAGTGTTTCCAAAACACAGAGCATTAATTTTTCATCACGATTGTACTTCAAAATTAATATACCAGTTTTCGCATAAAAACTTCCAGTCCGGTACATTCAATTTCAGACGATTTTTTTTTACACTATACCCTTTACCCGAGACGGATTGAATTCATCTTCGCGCCGGTACGCAACAATTCGCGACGGGATTGGAAACCAATACCATTTGTACCGCCGGTCACAATTGCAGATTTTTTTTTTGCATAATAGTCATCGTGTACTCCGTTTTTTCCCATTATCTGAAGACACTATTTACACCCAAACAGTGGTGTTAAAACTCGTGGCCGTCGTTGATATGCCGTCTCGTTTTATCGCGCCAGGTAGAGTTCGACAGTTTGGATAAGAGAAATTAACATTTTTTTTGCATTTCACGATTTGCGTATATTTTTTTTGGACTCGGAGAACGAGCAGGTGAATCAAAGGGAAATATTGATGACCTTGCGGATCACAGGTTGTTGAATAAAAAATTTAATGTTTGCACAGATAATTTTACAGATTCTTCAGGTGTTAATCGACGATTCGTTGTTTTCACGTACGGAACATTTTTTGGAGCTTCTTCAGAGTTTGATCATCTCGTACTTGGGCACCTCGACTTCGAAGGGTGCGTCGCAGGTTTGGCTTACCCAGACGGCGCCGTTCGCGCCCTTCTCGATGAGCTCGATCATCGACTTCGCCACGTATTCGACTCTGATAACAGATGATATAACACCAAGCATCGCTTCAATCGCCTGTTTGTCACCAGGTTTGCGATATAATCTAGAACTTGTTTTAAAAAGCTGCGATAATTTAGTGAAAAAAATAAATTTTCCACTTAAAAACCAACTGATAAGAAAAAAATTGTATAGATGATTGAATTACGGTTGTAAATTTAATTTTTGACTGAAAAATCAACCGATAAGAAAAAAATTGTACAGATCATTGAAGTACGGATCGAAATTCAATTTTCTACTTAAAAATCAATTGATAAGAAAAAATAATGAAATAGATTATTGAATTACGGTTGTCTGGCCCATCCTAGCTGATACTTGGCAGCTTCGGCAGTGTCGAGGATATCCAGATGTTTGTTGTCGGCATCCGTGATCAGGGGCGTGTCCGTCACACCGGGACACATAACTCTCACGCTTACACCAGTCCTCTCGTAAGACTGCTGTATTTATATAAAAATCAGAAAGAAAAAAAAAATTAAATAAAGAAGAAACTTATCTATCTAGTTAATTTTAAATAATTCAAAATTAATTAGCGATTCATCAATTAGATTAAAAATCTAGTGTTCGTATTTGAAGTAACACGCGAACCTTCAGACCGACGGTGAAGGCTAAAACTGCGTGCTTTGTCGCCGTGTAGATCGGAAGTGTTCCCACTATAATGAGACCCACGATTGACGCCACATTGACGATTATTCCACCTTTTCCACCCTTGTGCTTGCCCATGTAATCGTAACCCAGAAGTGTTGACTTCACCAGAGCCGTCTGCGTGTTAATTTAACATTTCATTAATTGTCTCAATGCCAATTTATCATTCGATTTATTAATGAATTTATCAATTTATCAATAAATTTATTAATGAATTTCAATTTATCAATAAATTTGTTAATCAATTTCAATTTACCAATAAATTTATCAATCAATTTCAATTTACCAATAAATGTATCAATCTATTTCAATTTATCAATCGATTTATTGATGACTAACTTATTTTGTTCCAGGGGAATGAAACAGCGGTACTCACGAAGTTAAGGTCGATCATCTTTTGCCAAGCAGCATCATTCAAGATCCCGGCGTTGTTGATGAGAATGTCCAAGCCTCCGAGAGCTTCCACGGCATTCTTGAAGACGACTGGATCAAGGAAAGAAATTTAAAAAATAACTATTATTCATACATCAGTTCTGCGAGAAGTTTGATGTCCAAGGCTCACCCTCTAATTGGTCAAAGTCGGTTACGTCCGATGCAAAGAAGAATGCACGGTCTGCTCCGAATTCTTCGTTCAGTTTACTCGCTGCTACTTCACCGTTCGAACTGGGTAGATCGAAAATTGCCACGGCCTGTACAGGAACGATCGAACCACTTTTGTATTCAATTTTTATCTTACACTTTAAAAGTACTTAATTTAAGGCACTAGCATAAGGATTTGGTCCAAAGAACACGACGATTTTAAACATTTTTTCTTTTTTAACGCGGGTATCAGAAGGACGACGTCGGGTTTTTACACACAGTTAGTGCAAGGGGTTATGAAGTTTGAGTTTAATTTAATTTAATTTAATTTAATTTAATTTAATTTAATTTAATTTAATTTAATTTAATTTAATTTAATTTAATTTAATTTAATTTAATTTAATTTAATTTAATTTAATTTAATTTAATTTAATTTAATTTAATTTAATTTAATTTAATTTAATTTAATTTAATTTAATTTAATTTAATTTAATTTAATTTAATTTAATTTAATTTAATTTAATTTAATTTAATTTAATTTAATTTAATTTAATTTAATTTAATTTAATTTAATTTAATTTAATTTAATTTAATTTAATTTAATTTAATTTAATTTAATTTAATTTAATTTAATTTAATTTAATTTAATTTAATTTAATTTAATTTAATTTAATTTAATTTAATTTAATTTAATTTAATTTAATTTAATTTAAATCATCCGATCATTAGATAGAAAATATTATAATCAAGCATCCGTCCGACTAGATTTTGAGATACGATGTCCGTTGTTAATTGTTAATAAGCCCGTTGTCAATTGATATTTTTCAATTGAAAAAAAAACCTCAAGCTTTATAACACCTTGTACTAAGTGTGTGTAAAAACCCAACCTTGTCTTTCTGATACGCGCGTGAAAAAAATGTTGAAAATCGACCTGTTTTTCCGACCAAATCTTTATTTTTTTAAGCCACTAGGCTTAAAAAAAAGCTTCCTCCATGAGGAAGCAAAATTGTTAACGATTCAATTCACCTTCGCGCCATTGTGCAACAACTGCTGGCAGTAATGAAAACCGATGCCGTTCGCACCACCGGTCACGATAGCAGTTTTGTCTTTCACAGTAGTCATCGTCGAGATCTTATTAAAAAAAATTTCTTCCTCAGTTCCTTATCGAAGTCACTTTTTCGAAAAGTGAACCACGTTGCAGATCTCGCGATCCCGTATTTATACCGTCTGCCCGGAGCGCGTGTACCGGCCTTCGGATAGAAATGCTTCGGTTCATCGAGTGGGGAGAAATTTCAGATTAGAGATTTAAATTTAAACTCGATATCTGCATAAGTACAGATAAGAAATATTTACCGGCCAATGTTTGACGGTGTTTTCTAATTAACTTTTTTTTTTTATTGAGGAAATCTCATCGCTTGCTGGATTTCTAAAGATTCTTGCACTTACGAGTCTCCTCGCAATTTGCAGGACAGAGGCCGGTCGGAGGGACGACGCAGCGGGAATCCAGGGCTGTGTAATTCTATAAATATAGAAGAAAAAAAAACATGCAATCAACTTCGCCCGGGCGGTTGGACAAACGAGGTCAACCCGAAAAATATATCAATTGACGTCGTCATACACACACTCGAGTGAGAGAGAGCTTGAAATATTCGCAAATTTAATCAGCCGTACAGATAGCGCGCCAGATAATCTCACTTGACGTGTGTTGTTATAAAAAAGTATTACGAACAACAAGCAGTGATGGACTTAGGCACAGGCGGTATGGGCAATTACCTAGGGGTGCCGAACTGCCAAGGGCGAGGAAAAAAGCGCTGAGGAAAAAACATAATTTGAAGACCGAAAATGCTCAATATTGTATAAATCTTTTTAGTTTTTAAGGAGTCAAAGATGAATAATTTTTTGTAACACGAGCCTGACAAGCGGTGCTTTTCAGGGCAGTTTTACGGGCCGAAAGTGGCTAATTTCGAAGCAGTACAGAAAAGATGCGTCGCGCATGCGCAGTTCGCAATTGGTTAACTTTCGTCCCTTGGGATTCCACTTTCGTCCCTAAGGAGGAAAAGTTATAACCCATAAGCCAACTTTTGGCCCTTGTTGCACGATATACTATTAATTTCACTGTAAAAGTCCATTCATTTTTCATCGTAATTGTACATAAAATTGAATGTACCAGTTTTCGCATGAAAACTTCCAGTCCGACGCATTAAATTTACAATTTTTTTTAACGGTGTTATCGAGGTAGAAATGCTTGGCAATTTAACATTGAAAAGGGTTAAAAGTTACCTACGAGCAAGCATGGGTCAGTAACGTTTCAGCACTTCTGACGATTGATGCATAAATTGTAAAAATCATCTACTGCGAGGAAATTATAGACAAATTTGCTGAAACAAAATCTTCGCTCAAATTTTTTTAGAAATAATTCAACGATAAAAACCTGTCACTTTATAATCGGTCTTACACCTTCGCAAAAAAAAAATTACATCCGAGCGACAAAATATCATTAAAAAAATATTTCGGATTTGCCACACTAATTTGTTTGATCAGAGCCTTCTTTAATTATTTTCTCTGATTCCTATTTTTTTTTTCTGATTCGTCGTTGACGTTGTGATCTAAGCTTCGAACCGATAATTTTTGGGTCGCCATAAACTGGCTAGCCCGGGGCGCCATCGGTGTTAGATCCGCCACTGACGACAAGTGCGAACGATAATGTTTGATAACAAACTGACCTGCCCGTCGTAGATCCGAGGATCGACGGACTCTCCTTCGACCGACGGAAAGTGGATCAGCCAAGGAATCTCTCGCAAGCAGGGTGCCGGTTCCGATAGCCAGATTGTACCGGTTCTCGCTCGAGCCATGACGTGGACCAAGGCCTTACCAATGCGGGATTCCCTGTGTGAAAAAAAAATCAAAACAAAAATAAGAAAAAAAAATTGTACACTTTGAACCTTTCATCGAAATTAGCTTCGGAAGAGTTTCTGCACGCACGCCGAGGGTTCGCAGTACGGCGAGGCGTCCGAACCGGCTGTACAATTCGTTACTGGGAAATCGGGTAAACCGATCTGATCCAATGGTTTTTGCGATTTTAGAAGAGCGACGATTCTCACACCGGTTGTTTCCGCCGGATAGGTTTTCTGTGATAAGATTTCGTATTTTGGATTTTTTTTTTATGAATTCTGATTTATGAAGAAATGTCGAGTTAACGATAAACAATTCACTGCGCGATCGATGCTGGTTTCGGCGACGGGTTCCTTGAAGCAATAGACTGGCGTAGGATCGTTCGGCCATCCCATGAAACCGATTATGCTCGCTCCGTTGACGATTATTCCACCGGCGCCTCCTGCGTTCTTCGCCATGTATCGCATTCCCGTGTGAATTGCTCTCATGGTGTTGCTCTGAAAATCGTTCGAACTATTCTGGTAGCTATCGTTGAGATACACCGGCCGAATTATAGATGCGATTTTTTGTGCCATGCTGAACATTTTATTTTGTTTCACGGTTTTTTTTTTAATTTTATTTTTCTATTGATGAACATTTTATTTTATTTTGTCGTTTAATTATCAAACATTAGAAAATTTCATCTGAAGGGTTTCGTGTCTCTCACTCATTTAGCGTTATTTATATTTCGGTGTTATTTTCATAATTTGGATTTATTTGTATCTACACAATTGATATCAGGCCAGGCCCTTCCGTTATATTACATCGACGCACAATTTTCAAAATTACGATATTCGACTATCGAACGATAGACAATTGAATCTGGAGGGTGTCTGGTGTACCACCCATTTAGCGTTAATTCATATTTTGGTGTTATTTATATCGTTTGGCGTTAATTATATCTTCACAATTAACACCAGGCCAGGCTCTCCCATTATATTATACACTGGGAAAAAAATCGATCGAGTCGACGAAATGAGCGCTTACGCGTGGCGAAACAAAGTTTTGGTTGAGAGAACGAAATAATTGTCGTAGCAAGTAAAGAAACCTTCGATTCGACGGTCTGTCAGTTCGATCAACCAGACATTCCTTCCGCTCAACAAAACATTTATTCCGCCACCCGTGAGCGCACATTTTGGGCAGTCAATTAATTTTTTTTCTCTGTGTATGGACCCAAAGCTTTCAAAATTTCGTTATTCAATTATTGAACGGTAAAAAATTGAATCTGCATGGTTTCCAGTGTCTCACCCATTTAGCTTCGGCATTTTTTGCATCGTCACAATTAACACCAGGCCAGGCTCTCCCGTTGTTTCTATCTAGATTGTTGAACAGCACGTGAACCGCTTTGTATCTGCAGATCGTTTCTTCGAAGACGCCTAAAGGAAGAGCTACGGATATCAACTACTTTTTTTATCAACCGACGATTGACCTCATTGCGAGACCGAATCGGACCTTCCAACTGGGACGATATCTTCGGATCGCAGCGAAGAAACCGTGCGCGCTTCTTGCCATAAAAATCGCAGAGGTTATTCGCGGCGTTTTCCCCTGCTAGAGAATCTTCGTCAGCCAGGACTACCGCCTTTGGATCACCGAGAGATAATGAACGGGTAAAAAAAAAAAGAAAAAATTATTGAGACATCATCAAGCATGCGATATTGGATTCTTTTTTTTTATTTCAACTAACTCGAGCTCCGTTATATAGCAAAGAATCTGCGGCGCTGAGACCGATGTCCGTTACACCACCGACAACGATGGCGACTTTGCACTCAGGATCGAGAATCGGATCGACAGTGTGATCACTAAAACGACGAAATTTTGAAAATGCTTTTAATATGTTTTCTATCTCTTAAGTATTAAGAAATATTTCTGCAATATGTGAAAATAATCATTTGATATATACGGAAATCATATTTTGAAGTATTCTATCAACACATTCCAATATTTTTTATTTTTATTTTTTAATTTTTTATCAGTAGGTATGAACTTAACTTTTCACGTTGCTGAAACATTTTACAAATATTTCTAAGTGTTGGTAAAATATTTATTAGATATTCGCATTTTGCTAACATACAAATGTTCTAAAAACATATTTGCGAAACATGTCTGAAACATTTCAATGCAAGGTTTATGAGCGGACAAAAGATGTATTTTTAATATCTAAAAAAAATTCTTTTCGAGACATTTAAGAAATATTTCCGCGTAGTAATGTGGGAACGAATAGTTCCCAGAGGGAACGCCTATATATAGTTTCTGATAGTATATATTCAAATGCTTAAACTATAATTGCAATACTACTTAAAGGCTTGACCCGTAAATAAATAAATAAATAAATAAATAAATAAATAAATAAATAAATAAATAAATAAATAAATAAATAAATAAATAAATGAATAAATAAATAAATAAATAAATAAATAAATAAATAAATAAATAAATAAATAAATAAATAAATAAATAAATAAATAAATAAATATGGTTGCAAAACTTATGGTCGTACAACTTCCTCTCGGGAACTATTTTTTATGGTAAATAGTCAGCATTTTTGCTTCAACGATACAAGTTTTTCTCAATGTACCGTTACGAACGACTCACCACTTCACGGGCGCGATTATCTTCAGTTTATCATAATCGTCGTCCCTTTTCCTGGACCAGGGCCAGAAGCTTCGTTTTCTTTTTCCATTTTTTTGATCTCGGCGGAGACGACTTCCTGTATGAAACGAGCCGAGCCTCAGCAATTCACGACTCGGTGGTAGCAAATCGTTGATGAACGCGAGGCTCGCGGAGCGCCGGAGAAGTACAGAAAACATTTCGTCTCTATTTTCATATCCGATAGATTATTATTTTTTATTATTGATTTTGAGGGTTAAGTTTTACTAGAATTTAGACAGATTCGACGAATACTCGTGTCTTTTGTTCGGACGAGTGAGGGAAGGCGGATGATTTTTTTTTTCTATTTAATAACGATAATTAATAATTAATTTAATAATACGAGCGGCGTCAGCGCAGCTTCGCGCGTTCGGAAATGTTTTGTGAACTACAAACACCTCGATTAATATTATTTTTGACTCTGGCGCGGAATTTCATGTCGAATAGGTGTAAGATAATTCTCTTTTTAACATGTATTTTTTTTTTAGGTAGGACAAAAAAGTAAACCGAATTTAAAAAGCCGTCGAATCTAAAAGCGAATTAAAAAGTTTTATTGCCTAAATTCGTAATTTTAAAAGCTAAGCGTTTTATTGACAAGCCTCGCAACATACATCCCGAGCAAATAATACATAAAATCCAACAATTTTTGTTAATAACTTATAATAATATTTCTATATCGTTCGAGTTCCTCCATCGGCAGTGAATTTCCGTAAAAAAAAGGATCTCGAACGCTCCAGATTTTTCTGTAGCTTGAACAGTGCAAATCGCCCTCGTGATATTTTATTGTCCTGCCCAAGTTACGCCGCATGGACGCGGCGGCGAAGCTCTCGAAGGCTCCGATCTAAAAATTAAACACTAAAAAGATTTAAAAAAACGAAGCTCTAACGCATCGATCTCACGGGCGCACAAATACAACAGCCTCGCCCCAGTAACATTCCAAAGCCGTGAACTCTTCGTCATTATTTTTATTTTATTTTTTTTTCTTTCCACTAATTGATTACCAAAAATGTTTCGTATAAAAAGTTACGGACGTTGGTTCTCGAATCACGGAAGCACCGAACTGTCTTCGACTATTTTTATTTTTTTTCCTCAACTTCGGTCTGCGTGATCGCGCGCGTGGGAAATATTCTAAAAATCGTTTTACACACGTTTACATATTGTTACGATAATAAGATTTTTGTTTGTTTTTGTTTTTCTGTTCGTAGGTACACGGGTTAAAAAATGGTACGGCATGAGATTTGTAGCGGTTCAAAAGCGAGGAATGGTCCTGGCCTACTGGCGATTTTGACCCGGTGCGGGAATGATTATTGCTCCGGGAACAAGACCTCGCGGGGTTGCAAGCCGTTCTCGACGAGCCAAACGCTGCCGCTCTGACCGGCTCGCAGTATGTGGATCAGAGCTTTCCCGACGTGTTCGGCCTTCTGTGGTACGTAAGATGCCGTGTCCCGGTGCCAGGCGTCCTCGTACAGGGGCGAGAGCAGCGTCGTAGGCGCTACGTCGCCTTGGGAACACGTCACGCTCGGGCACAGGGCCATTACCTTCACGCGCGTTAAATTAACGTGATAGTCGTCCTGGATAAGAAACAAAAAAAATCCTTTCAAAGACCTTTTTTTATTTTATTTTTTTCCAAACCATATAGCAGGGAACATTTTTGATGATAATAATATATTTAATATATTATAAATTGTGACGTGATTTTTCGATAACCGTCACCGGCAGTTCATTTAAAAAAAGACAAAAACATTTACTAAACTAAATACACATTTTTAAACGAACTCAAATTTTCGGGTAAATAAAAAATTCAAGGACATTCCAGAACTTTTTCAAGGTCAGGCAAAATTCAAGGACAATTCCAGGACTCCAAGGACTTCAAGGAAAAACCTGGACACCACGGAACACCACATAGGAAAAAATATATTTTCGACGATTCCGGTTCCTCCGAGCGTCCCATCTGACGATAATATTGATCCGTTGTATATGAGATACCAGATTAATTTGCAATCGCTAATGTTCCGATCTTTATATCGTTGCTAACGTTAGAGCAGTTACTTGACCGAACACCACATATCTTCTGTACAACGGAATGCACTTATGATTCGATAGTTTCGATAGGCTTCGCATTATTTTCATAAATTGACGTTTTAGGGGTTAATCTTTCGGGGGTTCGTCTTTTCGGAGGATAGACGTTCCGGGGCTTATTATTTTCAGGCGATATTCATCGGTGGATAACCGTTCGGGGGCTAAGCCACCCTACCTTCAAAATCTTTCGTGCTATATGGGAGGCTTTGAGAAAAATTTTTTTTACACAATCAGACTCACTCCGAATGCCCTGGTGAGACTGACGATCGCGCTCTTCGTCGCCGAATAAATCGGCAAGCTCACGTAAGGATTTATACCGACGTTACTTCCGGTATTCACGACGATGCCGCCCCGGCCCCCTCGGTCCACTCCCAAAAATCGCTGGGCCAGTAGCATTCCTCTTATCACACCGTTCTGAAAAACAATACAACATTTTTTTTTAAACGATGATAAATCGTTAATCGCATAGATATTTATTGATTTTTTATTCATTTTTTTTATTTTTAGTAAAGGAAAATTGTTACTAACGAGATTGATGTCGACCTCGAGCTCCCAGAATCGATCGTTCATGATACCGGCATTGTTGATTACTATGTCGATGTGACCGAACACCGAGATCGTGTTGCGGAAGGATTCTGTATAAAGAAAAAATTATAATAATTAATTTTTAAAAATGGAAAAAGGAATAAATTTTTAAGATCATGTTCTTTTCGAGAACGAAATTATTTTTTTCTTACCTTCGAATTGGGGATAATCCGTGACGTCGCACTGGCAAAATATAACTCGATCCTTTCCGTGCTTCGCTGCCAGAGAGTTCGCCAGTTTTTCGCCCTCCGTCTTGTTTATGTCGCATATTGAGACCTAAAAAACAAAAAAAAAAAAACAAAAAAAAAAGATAAAATTCACGACCAAACAGCAGCGTTCATTGTCTTCGACCGAACATGAGTCATCTTCGGTAATCTCGCTTTCACACTCATTTCAGACGATCTAAAAATAATCGAATTCTATTTCGACGACGACCGCCGCTCCACGGTCAGTTTAGTTTTCGCCGATAGTTACCATTTTTTTTTTTTTCTTCTTCGGACGATTTTTTTTTGTGTAATACCTTGGCTCCGTGATTCAATAGTTCTTCGGTGTACGTGCTGCCGATGCCGCAAGCCGCTCCCGTAACCAGAGCCACGCGCCCCGTCAGCTCCATCCTCTCGATGACTCCTCGACTTCTGGACTGCAAAACGAAAAAAAAAAAAAAATATTAAATCAAATCCACCTCCAAATATCGTCTTCGAGAACGAAACTCCCAATCGCACGTCACCAACTACCTCTCACGATTAAAAAAACCACTATAAAAAAAGAGACAAAAAAATTAAATTAAAGTATCGTCTTCAATTAATTTTTTTTAAATTAACGTATCGTCTTCGGACATGAAACTTCCGATTGCACGTCGCCAGCCCCCTTTCGAACACACGCCATAAAAACGAAAAGAAAAAAAAAGCACAGTGTTAGCAAAATAAAAAAAAAAATTCCAACGGAGTAAAAAAAAATCGAGATAGTCGACGCAATCTCGTCTCATAAATATTGCCACCCCCGTCGCGTTCGGGCGACACCCGAGGCAGCGGCGAGCCGCGTCTTTCCCTCCTGTTTTCCTTCCCGCACGTAAATCCGAGGGCACAACGACCCAGACCACTCGGAAACAAATCCTCAAACTATATCTTGAATTTTAAAAAATGAAAATAAAAAAAAGAAAATAAAAAAATTTGGCACTGTTGTGTTCAGTTACCCGAAAACTTTACTCAAATTACCTTGTAATTTTTTGTTGTTTTTTGTTTTTTTTTTGTTTTTTAGGTAAAAGTGCGTTTTTGTTTTCGTCGCGATGTCCAACGGCGGACGAACCGAACGAAAGTGAATCGACCTTGTCGAGGGTGCGGGGACGAAGAGCGGTTTCGGAGGAGACGGCGCAGACGAGCCGGCGAGCGCAGACGGAGAGGAAACACACTCGTGCGAGTCGCCCAGGAGGTGGTTCGGTCTCGAGGTGTGGCTGTCACGGGGCGGCGGATTTCTCTCCGGAGCGTGTGCACGGACACACGCGCACTCACCGCGAGCCGAACGGTCCGCCGGATGAATGTGACTCCACACGCGCGCACAACACACCCCGCCCTGTTTTAAGCCCGACGCTCTATAGTCGGGATATCGATTCACCCGCTCGCCTGGCTTTCTCCTCTCTCTCCCCTCTGTGTCTCGCATAAAGGAGCCCTCGATGTGAAAAAAAAAACGGTGTGAGGGGGGGCTTAAAATCACCTGCACGGCCCCGAAACGACCCCCGCTCAAAGTCACGGAGCCGGAAGGACCGCATCGACGAGACCTTAGCGAGCGATAAATTATTTGGGAGGTGGAGAAGTGAAAGATTTATCGGGCATTGGCTACTTTATTTTTTATCGAGTTTCTTTTTTTTCAATCAATTTTTTATACTTTTCACGGGAAGTCTTCGGTGACGGCGTGGCGAAGTTGAGATGAAAAATTTGTTGGCTTATTTTTACCTATGGCGATGACGACAACACTTTTTTGAGGATTTCATGTTTTTTTAAAAATCTTTCTGGGGGTTTGAGAGTTAAGAAAGATAATTTATCGAAAGTCACACAGACAAAAATTGTTCTGTTTCTCTGATAATATGTTGATCGTTGATGATTTATTGTTGTGGCAGCAATAATATTTGGTTGCTACAGCAAAATATTTGCTGCGACTGCAAAATATTTTGTTGTCCCTGTGTTGAGGAGGTAAATGAGTTGGGACAGCAACAAAATCTTGCTGTCCCAACAATTTTTTTGTTTTTTCGTGCACATTTTTTCGTAAATATTTTCCGAAATTGAGATGAAAAGATTGTGGAGTAATTTTGACCTATGGCAATGCAGAGAACACTTTTTTCGACCGGAATTTAATTATATATATATATATATTTTTCTCATTGGAGTTTAAAAGTTAGGAAACATCATTCATCGAAAGTCACATTTTTTAAAGAGAAACAGGCTCGACTTATAAAGGGTTAAATTGTCGACAGAGACCTCGTCATTAATGGTGTATGTAATATGGCATTGATAATTTCATATTAAGTACAGAATGTAAAAAAAAAATTATAAATTTAATTCACAGTACTGGACGTTTTTATGCAAAAGTTGGTACATCAAATCTAATGTACAATTGTGATGAAAAACGAATAGACTTTTACAGAGAAATTTAAGGTAAATTATTGGATTTAAATACTTATAGAGTCAAAGTTAAGTAAATAATTAAAGGTAAAGCTTTTAATATACTGTACGTTAATTTTTCATCACAATTGTACATGAATTTTAATATACCAGTTTATGTATAAAACTTCCAATACCAGCAGACTAAACTTCATACGATTTTTTTTACGATCTACAACTCTGCACCTTAATATTTTATCTCTTTTCACACAGACAAAAATCCACAATTTTAGCGCCTCGATTTTTTGTTTCTCTACACCCAGAAAAAAAATTTATTCGACGGTCACCGTTTATATGGTTTAAGTAAAATATTTATTTGATTTAAATAAATATTTGTTTGAGTTAGGTAAATCTTTACTTAAATGAAATAAATATTTATTTAAATGAAATAAATATTTTACTTAAACCAAATAAACAGTGGCCGTTGAATACATTTTTTTTCTCGGTGTACATTAGCAACTTCTCTAGGGTTCTAAATTAAAAATAGAGAATTTATTGATCGCCCTGTATGGATCGAAGGATCTTCACTTGTCTACTCTATCGCCTTTCCTCTGTCATCCCCGTCATGGATCTAATAACTAGACGTCTCACCTCGATCCGATCGAAGATATAACGATCGGACAGCGTCACGGGAGCGCTGAAGAGAAATAAGTTACAACGGAGAGACAAAAAAAAAAACAAAAAAACAACGAAGCGCGTGAGCTGTACGAAGCCGGTGCGGATCGTCACGACGTGCAATGGACTGCGCCGGCGGCGGTAGAATCAAATTGAAGAAACTATCGCGCAATCGTAATTCACGCACCGCCGTTTCCGGCACGAAGGTCAAGCATTCTCATAGAAGACATAACACGAGATCGAGAAAATGCGTTTGTCTGCCGTCCAATTACGCCCTCGTCGAGTTTCCGGTTGTGTGGTCGGAGCTCAGGTGTGTCAACAAATTGTCACAAAATAATATTTATCATTACCGAAACTAATGTCAATTTTCATAATTGATTTTATAATATTAAATGAATCGTTGATTTTAATAATCAATTTTGTAATATTAAATTAATCTTTGATTTTTATAATTAATTTTATTAATATTAAATGTATCGTTGATTTTTATAATTAATTTTATTGATGTTAAATTAATCGTAGATTTTGATAAACAATTTTGGAATACTAAATCAATAGTTAATTTTCATAATTATTGATGACAAAAAAAATTGTGATTTGCAGAGCGAGTCAGCAGCTGTGCGACGGTGCGGTGAGATGCGCGGGAGACCAGCTATTTCCGGTCCACCGTGTAATCCTCTCAGCCGTGAGTCCTTACTTCAAGGCTCTCTTCACGAACATCTTGAAAGGAGGAAAGTGCGACACGAACGAGGTGTCCATCGGCAGTATACCCGGCGAGATCTTCGGTCTCATTCTCGACTACGCCTACACCGGAAGTTGCAACATAACGGCGGATAACGTCGAGCAACTTTTGCCTCTCGCCGACCAGTTCGAAGTTCTCGGCGTTGTTCAGCTTTGCTGTCAATTCTTGCTCCAGGAACTCCGACCCGAGAACTGCCTGGGTAATTAAATGAAAAGAAAATTATCACTATAGCTCCGAGAAAAATGAATGGAGGGTATTTCGCGTCTCTTCCTTTTTATAAACACTCGTAGAGATCATTTAGGAACAGGCGCTAAATATAATTATAGATTAAATGAACTTATCAAATGAAGTTTCACCATAATTGTACGAGCGCTTCTTCCGAAGTGATCACTACAAGCATTTTTTTATTCGTTTCTCTGTAACGTCGCACCAACTGCTATGGTTATTAGCGACGGCACTGCAAGTCTCGATCACTTCGGAAGAGGCGCTCGTACAATTATGACCGAACTTTACTTGGTAAGTTCGTGTAATCTATAATTGTATTCTGCGCCTCTTTCGAAGTGATCGCTACGAGTCTTGATCACTTTCGAAGAGTCGCCCGTAAAATTATGATAGGACTTCACTTGGAAAATTCGTTTGATCTATAATTCTATCGCTCATACAATTATGATCGAACTTCACTTGGTCAATTCGTTTAATCTATAATTCTATCGCTCATACAATTATGATCGAACTTCACTTGCTAAGTTCGATTAATCTATAATTCTAGCTTCGTGTATTTATTGTAATTATTATTTTTTTAAAACAGGTATCTTCAAATTCGCCCGACATTACTTCTGCCGCGATCTCGAGGAGAAGGGCCGCAAGTACATTCGTCACAACTTCAAGCGGATATTGCACGAGAGCTCGGAATTCAAAGATCTCGACGGCGACGAGCTCGAGGCAATACTTCGCGACGACGAGCTGAACGTCCGTAACGAGGAACTCGTTTTCGAAGCTATAAGAACGTGGATCGAGGCGAAGCCGATAGATCGTAAAAATTATCTCGCCAGACTGCTCGACTGCGTGCGCTTCGGTCTAATGAGCTACAAGTACTTCGTTTGCAACGTTCTCACATGGAGATACGTCGACGAGGACGAAGAGTGCCAGCGGATTCTTTTCCCCGCCAATGTCTATCTGTCCGAGCAAGAATCCTATCAGAACAGCGACGTCGATCTTCGAAATCCTCTCACGAGACCGCGAGTACCTTACGAAATCCTCTTCGCCGTCGGCGGATGGATCGCCGGATCGCCGACGAGCTTCGTCGAAACTTACGACACGAGGTAATTGAAAATCAAAATTTTCAACTTCTTTTTAACTCAAATTAATTTTTTCTGTATATTAATTTTTTCTGTACATTAATTTTTTCTGTATATTAATTTTTTCTGTATATTAATTTTTTCTGTAAATTATTTTTTTCTGTATATTAACTTTTGCTTCATTGTGGTCAAATAGGGCAGACCGATGGTTTTTATCGTCGAACACCGATTCGACACCACGATCGTATCACGGAATGTGCGCGTTGAACAATTTGATATACATAATCGGCGGTTTCGACGGTCACGAGCACTTCAACACGGTGCGTTGTTTCGATCCAGTTACGAAGGAGTGGAGAGAACGAGCGTGCATGTACCACGCTCGTTGCTACGTCAGCGTTTGCACTCACGGTGAGAGGGTGCTCTTCGCATTCGTCGATAGCTCCATTAACAGGGGCTGCGGCTACCCGGAGACCCGAAAGAATTAGGGCTTTCTTTACCCTGAGAAAGCAGCGATGGAAATAAAATGAACTGTTCACTTTTCTACGGAAAAAAATCAACATTTTTTGGGCTTTTAACAAATGTATATTTTAGTAAAAAGGAATCGGTTCGCGTCAGCTAAATAGCTTCTTTATTTTCTTAAAGCTTTTAATAAATGTACATTTTGGTAAAAAAAAAAAAAGAAAAAAATGAATCGGCAGGACGCGGTCCTTTTTTTCAACAAACATATACATTTACAAAAAGCTTTAAGAAAAAAAAAAAATAAAAAGATATTTAACTGACGTTCGACTTTAATTCTCAACGGGATTTTCGATTACCGTAACGGTGTCAATTGAAGGGCCGCCTCTACCTAGTAACCGATTTCTTTTTCCTTTTTCACTAAAAAGATCCATTTATTAAAATCTTCAAGAAAAAAAAGAAGTTATTTAGCTGACGTTCGATTTTAATTCTCAACGAGTTTATCGATGACCGAATCGGTGAAACGACCGAAAAAACGCTTCTCGGGTCCCCCCTTGAATTGACACCTTTTCGGACCTCGAGAAACTCGCCGAGAATTAAAATCGAACTTATTTTTCAAGTAGTATTTATTCATCTAAATATCTTCTTTTCAAGTGGATATTTATTCATCTAAATATCTTCTTTTTTAAGTAGATATTTATTCAGCTAAATATCTTCTTTTTTTTCGTAGCTGGAAAACTTTATGCTCTCGGCGGTTACAACGGGCGAACGAGAATGAGCTCCGGCGAGCGTTACGATCCGCAGCGCAATCAGTGGGAGATGATACCGTCGATGCACATCCAAAGATCGGACGCCGGAGCCGCCGCGCTGCACGACAAGATCTACATCGTCGGCGGCTTCAACGGCCACGAGGTCTTCAACTCCGCCGAGGTATTCGACGTCGAGGCGAATCAGTGGACTTACATTCGCTCAATGTCGAAACCGCGTACAGGCGTCTCTCTTATCTCGTTCAGAAACAGCCTCTACGCCCTCGGAGGATTCGACGGCAACGCGAGACTCCGCTCGGGTTAGTATCGATTTGTTTTTTCTCCGATTCCACTCTCGGTTATTCGGCGGAGCTTACGAGGAATCTTGGAAAGAGCCGTCGGATACGCCGGACCGTTAGATAAATTTTCGGAGCCGCCGGAGCGGACCCTTTCTTGTTAAATAAATAACGAGAAGGAATACTTTTCAGGCGAGCGCTACAGCCCTTATCAGGACGACTGGCACAAGATCTCGGGCATGTTCTGCCCGCGAAGTAACTTTGCCACTGTTGTGCTGGACGACATGATCTTCGTCGTCGGGGGCTTCAATGGTATGATGTACAATGAAAAAAAAAAAAAAAAAAAATTGGGTGAAATTTAATGTGGAATTGTACTGGAAGATTTTATGGAAAAACTGGTATATCAAATTTCATGTATAATTGCGATGAAAAATTGATATTCGGTGTGTTAAAAATATTGGGAATAATTTGTTTCTAATAAGCTACTTTAATTTTATTATGAAAGTACTTTAATTTCAGTAGTTTAGTTTCATTTCAATGGAAAAGTATGTTCATTTTTTATCACAATTGAAGTATATCAAAGTCGAGCAACAACTGCGGATGATTGTTCGAAAAAACTGAACCACTGTGTACCCTCTCGAAAATTAGCAAAAATCAATTCATATTTTTCGCAAATCCATTGCAATTAATGTTTTTCTAGGTGAAGGAAATTTGCTGTTATGCAAATAACCATCCACTATAATCAATAGATGCGTAAAAGTTTGTATAAATGACTTTACAAATGTAACACGGATTTGAATATACTGTGATGAAAAATAAATACACCTTTTCATTGAAATTAAAGTACTTTTACAGTAAAATTAAAGTAAATTGTTATAATTAAAGTATTTCCAATGTTTTGAATACACTGAACAGTAATTTTTCATCAAAATTGTACATGCAACTCAAGACATCAGTTTTTGCGTAAAAACTTCCAGTTTGGTACATTAAATTTCGTACGAATTTTTTTACAGTTTAGTGTGAAGCGCCGAACTCTAATATTTTTTTTTTTTTTTTTTTATGGTACTTTTGGATGGTATTGATGTTTTTTCTTTCTGTCGCAGGTTCGGAGCCGATCGCCTACGTCGAGTGTTACGATCCCGACAGCAACGAGTGGTACGACGCGTCGCCGATGAATCTGAACAGAAGCGCCCTCGGTGCTTGCGTTATAGCCGGTCTCGCGAACGCCAAGGAGTATTCGTACGTGAGCAAGGCCCGACACCTAGGACACGCGTCGTCGAGAAACCGTGGAAAATTTGATCAAACCTCGGTGGTGGCTCGCAATTCGTACGCCGAGGGTCGCTACGGGGACGAAGAGGTCGACGGAAGCGAGGACGTCGAACTTCCGCCGATTCCCGGCACCGAGGAAATCCAATCGACGATAAATTCGTAAAGGGCGACTCTCGAGAATATCAGAAATTAAAGGGAAGCGAAGATCGAAACAAATCATTTTTTTATCGCAACATTTTGTAACCGGTATTAATTTTTTCTTTCAATTTTTATTATGAATCGTCTGTGAATTTTTTTTAACGTCTTTAACGAAATCGGCTCTTTAGGCAACGCAAAGTCGAGTCAGATTTTTACTTGCTTAGACGCGGTGGATAACTTTTAACGGGTACTTGGTACGTTTTTTTTTTAATCGACAAGTTTGTTGAAACGGCATTTAAGCGGTGGTGAGAGAATTATTAAAGATTGATCAAACAAAGAGGCGAAATTTTTAAATTTCGTAGATTAAATGTATAATTCATGAATAATTTTTATCGCAACATTTTGTAATCGATATTGATTTTTTTCTTCAATGTTTATTTTGTATCGTCTGTGATTTTTGTTTTTAAATTTCTTTATCGAAATCGGCTGTATGGGCAACGCAAAGTCGATCAGATTTTAATTTGCTTATTCGTAGTGAATACTTTTTAACGGGTACTTTTTTTTTAATCGACAAGTTTGTTGGAACGGCATTCAGCGGTGGAGAGAGAATTCTTAAAGATCGTTTAACCAAACGGGCGAAAATTTGCAATTTCGTAGAGTGAATCCTTTTTCGCTGATAAGGGAACGGGGCACGAGAAAATCAATCGATCACGATAGATTAATAGTAATAATGACGATTTTTTTATTATTCATCTATCTCACATGTATATATATATATATATATATATATATATATTATAGATGTATATGTATAAATTCGTAGATTCATCGGTTTACACGTGTATACATACACACCTATGTAATTATGTATATTGTATACATCGTTACTGCAATCGCATTTTTTTTGTTTCTTCATTTATTCATTTTTAATATTTTTTGGTGTTTCAACTTATCAGAGCGCAACTTGTCGCGTTCTTCGGGGGTCGCTCGGCGACTCCCCGACCTCGACGGTCCTTCGTAGTTTACACTCGTGTGCCTCGCGGATGCTCGATTTTTATTTAATTTCTTCTTCTTTTTTTTATCTTTCAGTTAATTTCCTCGACCCGCAACGAGAGACGACTTCTATCGATCGAGCATCCCGGCCATCTAGAAAATTGTTTGTGCCTTAGATGTTAGTCATTTGAAAAAACATGTTCTTTTTTTTAAGTACGTGTATCACGCAAAGAGACGAGTTTCCAAAAAGTCAATACGCTCGCGGATTGGACTTCGAATATCGTACAAGTTATACATAATAACGCAACGACGCAATTAGTGTAATCTCCCCACATATCTTCTTTTTTTTTCTTCATTTGAGCAAACGATAGGACGACAATGGAAAAAATTCATCAATAATCTTACATCTTTGTTTCGTGTGTGTTGTATTTTTTTTTCGTGTAACATGTGTCATCAATATAGTATTAAATTCGAGAAGCACAAAATGAGGGTAAACTTCGGATCGTATTGGCGTTAGTTTCGAATATTCATTTTTTTTCTCATTCAATTAATTCCGGTTATACTTGTAAATGCTCACACCGACTTGTGCACGATCCGGAGATTAATTCCTTTATGCGTTTATTAATTCGGTCGACATTGGTAATTTTTTTGTTATTTTTATTTTTGTAGGGCAGGACGACGACGGGGATGAGTTGGACAAAGATGTCCAGACGAAATAGATGAGCGTACGAGTCTCTTTTTTTTCATGTTTTAATAGTAATAATGTCCCTACATCGAGAGGACGAACCTCACTGTGTGGATTATTTTTACGTGTTTTATTTTTATTTTTTGGTTTTTGTTTTTTTACGCTTTATCTCGGAAGTGCATCCCTCGCATTTTTCATTTAATCTCCTTTCTCTCATTAATTTTCTTTCTTTTTTTTCTCACGAATCACTAATACGTACTAGATTGTTCTGAGCAATTGAGATCTATTGGAGGGACTCTCTTCATATACCTGAAACGAATTTTATATACCCACGAGAGTAGGTCATCTACTCGTAGTATATTCACGTCAAGTCACTTACACCGAGGGCACTTTCTTCTCTTTCTCATATTTTATCGGTTTTTTTTTTTTTTTTTTTTTTTAATGGCTCTTACAATTTTCATCTAATCCATTCCGCGTAAGAACGTCCACTTTTCTCGTCTGTCGGCCAAACCGGGAACACTTCGTGGTCCCCGCTCGCAACAATTACACACACGCACACGCTCATTCATCCGGGGGGAACAATTGACATACGTTTCGTAACTTTCCTAATTACTCGACGGCCCGATTAAACCGCATCTCTATAAACTCATTCGCAATTTTGTTTATTTTTTGTTTACTTTTTTTTTAACTATCCACCCCGCTCTCATCTTCAAACTTTTACGTAGCTTCGAGTTGTATCTTTTTTTGTGTTCTTGTAGTTTTCTTTTTCTTCCTTTCGCCTTTACACACGTTCTACTGCGAGATCGAATTATCATAAGTTTAGATGTAAACGATTCGACGATGAAACTTAGTTAATGACTCAGTCGTTATTTTTTTTTTTTTTTTTTAATTTAGCGAATTATCGATATCAATATAATGGCGATAAGTTTAATTTAGGAAATTTATAATATTATCATGTGTGTGTATATATATATTCGCTAGATCGAAATAGTCAAATCGGGGGGAGGGGGGAGCACTCGGATCGTAAAAGATATTTTATTATTCCGAAAGTAAAAAGGCGGAGAGCCGATATCTCACGTTCGAATTAGGCCGAACGATTTTTTTTTTACTTTTTTGATAACGTACGCTTTTTTTATCTAATATATTTGTTGTTTCTTATAGAATAGAAAAAAAATCGAATTGGTATCCGAGTGTCAAAATTGTTCGTTACTTCGAGAATTGAAATTATCGAAAGTGATCATAATTGCTAAACGACGTCGCTTCGTCGTACTACCCTGATTTCTCGGACGACCTTCAAACCCTTTTTTTTCTCTTATTAATCTCTCTCGCGCGATTTCCCACGCTCTCAATTTCGTAGACACGCACACGCAAAAACTACAACGGAATGACTATAAAGCGAAAACGCTGTATTTTTTGTTTTCATTCTTTCGCGATAGGCCCGAAGTTCTTCGATTATCGTGTCTCGATGAGATCGGTGTGTTTATTTTATTTAATTTTTTTTTCAAATTTATTTTTTGTTTATTTTCTTTAATTATTCATCGAGACGCCCTTAGGAACGTAAGATCAAAAATTATCGTTATGCGAATAGTTCGTATTAATTTTTTCTTTCAACCGGCGGGGATGAAGAGGGCAAAATAGTTGATCACATTATTTTTTTCCGAGTCTCGATTCTCATCGATTCGAGGCTCGAAGGTCTTTTACGCTTGTTCGTAACTTGTTAATTTTCCAGGTATTTACTTCTTCCTTATCTGAAATACTTCAAGCCGGCGACAAGGAGGAACTTTTCGATGAAGAGCTCGGAGTCCAGGACTGCTATGTGGGCAGCTCTGCCGATGAGAGCGTTCGCCGTCGGTGGCAGAGCGTGGTGAACATCGTATCTCACGAGACTCACACCGGACGCCGACATCACCGGATACAAGATATTGTGGACCATCTCTCGGTAAGCCGCGCCTTAAAAAAAAAAAATCGAGAACATTTTTGATTTTTTTTTCTTTTCGCAGGTTCATTGTTTATAAAGTTTACCTTGATCCGTGGGATCCCGGACGGCAGCCTTGCAGAGTTCGATCCTCGCCGAGTGCAACGGAACGTAACGATCCTGCGCACTGCCGCAGAGCAACACGTGCTTGAATCTCTGAAGATTGCTTCTCTGGCTCAAACGGAACATGAAAGATCGTCTCACGTCTGTCGCGTCCTTCATCGCCAGTTGTAGCAGAGAACCGGACTTTTTCCACTTCTGCATAAACCACATGCCTGAGGGAAATAATGAAACAGCAGATTGAAGATGATTCATTTTTTTTCTTTTCATTTTTTTTGTTTTTTTTCACAAGTTTCGAATCGAACTTTTCTTACCTGCGTTCACGAGCCCGCTCGTGTTGTAAAGCGTACCGAGATGCGGTCCGCTCAGACTTAGGAAGGTGTGCAGACGAGGAAGAAGCGGCCTGAGCTGCGGCCTCGTCAGGGCGCTACGAATTATTATCGTTCCCAGGGAATGTCCGATGAAGCTGACCTTCGTTGGATTCAGTCCCGAGGTCTCTATGTGGTGGAGAATCTCGCCGACGAGACGATCCGTCATCGTGTCGAAATCCGAGAACGTGTCACCCTTGAAGAAGACATCGATAACAGATAAGTTGCCTCATTTACGGCGTTCCATTTATTTTACTTTACGGATTTCTTCTTTTACGTAATGACACGAATACATTGCAGACAACAATGATGACTGAAATCATGAGCCCACTTATACAACAATCGCTAATCGCTCCAGCGATCAGCAATTCTCAATATAATAAAAACCAATATAAAAATTAACAGACTATTAAACAGCTGTCCCTGATAGACAAACGCCACGAAAAGTAACAGTTGGCGCAATAATTGCGACATGTGCCGCACATGTTGCAAAGATTGTGTCAACTGCTACTTTTCGTGGCGCTTATTTATCTGGGGTAATTCCAAAAGAATACAGTTATAACTCGACTTCGTTTTTCCTCGACCATGCTCGAGGAAAAACGAAGTCGAGGAAAAGCTCACTGAAGACGAAGAAGAAAAAAGTACCTGATTTCTCTCCGACATCAGGAAGTCGAGATGAGCGCCGGGTAGACCGAGTTCGAGATAAGTCTTGACGAGCCGAAGATCCGCAGCATTGCCGTCGAGTCCGTGAACGCAAATGATGAGATGGGCACCTTCCGGCGAGAAGAGACGATACTCGTCGCTGATGTAGAAGTACGGCAGATTGGATGCGAGGGCCGGATAATCGCTGCAGAATGCCCAAGAAAAGAAGAAGAAGAACCGAAACAAAAAGAGAAGAGAGGAGGAATAGCCTCGGTTAATAAGCTCGAGGAATACTGTAGAATCTGAATTGAAACTTAACCTTCCACACCTGTAGATCCGTCCGGAAAAGCTCATCTGCCGTTTGAACTCGTCCTTGCATTTCTTGAAGTTTATGACGTCGTCCTGAGTGGACTGGAGCAATTCCTTTCCCTCCTGGTAGCAATCGAGACAAATATCACGAGCCGCGTAGACGTTTTCCCTCTCGCGGTTTCTCTGCGGACTGCACGGCGCAGTTTTATTTTGCTTCGGGCTTTTAGCCCTCTTTACGGTCTCGTAAACATGATAGAGAGGATTGTCGAGCATCTGTGCAGCGGGCGCCGGATCTCTGAACTCCTCCGGAGGTGGCGGTTCGTCCTGGAACATCTTCGGCGGCGGAAGCCTCACCTCCTCGTAGGAGTGTTCGACGAGACTCGATTGTCCCTTCGACGAAGATTTCTCCTTCCTCGGCACGATCTTCGACAACTTTTGCCTCAACTGTTCGCCGGAGACCTTTGCAGCTCTTCGCTGTTCGGAGCTGGAGGTGTCGCCGCTGCTGACCCATCCGGAGCACTCGGAGGTCAAGTTGCCGGAGCTCGTCGTGCTCGTGGCTGGACTGCTGGGTCTCGACGAAGGTGGACTCGGAGGATTCGCCACAGCGGCCAGATCGTTCGCGTCCCTCGCGTCCCGCATCGGCATGCAGGGAAGCGAAACTGCGCTCCGGGGCACAACAATCTTGTTCTGCTCGACTGGAACGCTGGCGCACCTGAGCCTCTTGGCGTTCGGCGGAGGAGCTCCGGGACTGGACTCGTCGGAAGCCGGTGAGGTGACGTTGTTCGCCGTCAGAGTGGTTTCCATCGGCTCGAGCTTGACTATGATCTTGTTGTTGTTTTCGACCTCCAGGACATTGGTGACCGGAACAGCGGCGACAGGCAGCCGATACTTTGGCAGAGGAGCGACTTCCGGATCCTGAAAGGCAACAGGAATCGGAGCTGCCTTTCTCGTCCTGTGCTGGCAGCGTTTGTTGGTCGGCTGCTCCTCGCCCCGCTGAACCTCGATCGCTGGTGCCGAGTGCGGTCTCCTTCCGTGTCTTCTCCTTTCCTCGCGGATCTCCGCCTTTGGAGGTTCGATCTTCAGAGCGATTATCTCGTAGAGTGGCTCGCGAGTGACTTCGTTTAGCCTCTTCGACTCCTGAGATCTCCTCGGCTGATGCTTGTCTTCGTGGCCCGCAGCTACGTTTCTAGAAATCGCGTTCGCCGCCCGCTCGTAGATGTCCGAGCAGGAGTCCGGACAACAGTCCGTCCTGTCCACAACATCGAACAGCCTCTCCGTACTCTTGGGCCTCTTCGGCCTCTCGAGGTCCCTCGATCGGCTGCTCGTCGTACCGTTCGTTCGGTAGAAAAAGGAATCCACCGTCAGACCGCTGTAGTTCGTCGTCGACTTCTTGCTAGGAGGATCGACCTCGAGCAGGCAGCCATTCAGGGCGTCCAGCGCAACTCTGCTCTGCTGCTGCTGCTGCTGCTGCTGCTGAGCCACGAAACTTCCCGTTGTCTTGCCAAGCGTGTGATACCTGCGACACTCCAGGCTGTTGCTCTGATTACACTTACCGCCGGAGTGTTGGATATTCTTCCTTGCATTACCCCGATAAGTAACACGATCGAGTGTCGCAGAACGCAAGGTGTCCTGAGCCTCGCCGTTGGCGCTGGTCTTCGGATGAAAGACGATTCCATCGTTGTTGGTCGCAGCGTTAGGCTGCCGAGGTGGCAAGAGCCTCTGACTTCTCGGCACCGGAGCTCCAGCGATAATCCTTCTGGCGTCGAGGGTGTGATTGGCCTCGGGCTTGTTGCTATCGGTCGCCAGACAACCGGCCAATTGTGCGAGATCGAAGGTCCCCACGTACGTCGGTACGGTGAGATTCTGCTCGCAGGACTTCGAAGACGGTCGATAGCCAGGGAAGTGTCCGCTCGGTGGCATTTCAGGAAACATAGCAGCGAGGATGGAGGTTATCGACGTGGATTCCATGGGTTGACGATAGGATTGAGGGACTAGAATCTGCGTGGACTTGGCTCGAGGAAGAGTGACGATCGGAGTGGAGCCGAGCGAAGGATTGGGAGCTGAGCAAGCTTGCTGCTGCGTGCCGGAGGGTGGGAAGAGATTCGTGCTCTGGGCCGAGTGCAGAGGAGCGGCCGATCTCGTTCGTCCCTTGGAAGGGACGCTCGTTGGAGGTGTGGCGTTTCTCGGACCTCCGCGCTGACGGGGGAAGAGCTGCGTCGAGGCCGAACGTGGCAGAGTCTTCGGCGAGGTTCGGGGTTGGATCGGAGCCAGCTCCGGGCCGAGTTGGTCGAGGGACTTGCTGTGCCGGGCCGGCAGGGACGAGGGCGCCAGG
Organism: Amblyteles armatorius; assembly: GCA_933228735.2. NCBI lineage: Eukaryota > Metazoa > Arthropoda > Insecta > Hymenoptera > Ichneumonidae > Amblyteles > Amblyteles armatorius. The sequence goes on along the minus strand of OW121694.1, from coordinate 10,959,220 downwards.
GTCAGACGCGCCTGCATCGACGCTATGTCCTGCGCCGCGCCCTCGCTTCTCGGCGACCACACGCTCGCCGTCCGGGACTCCAGGATGGCAGCGATTCCGCAACTGCAGTCCTCCATGCTCGGCACGGAGTTTCTGTGACGCTGCTGCATATCGGCGTACTGGTCCTCGAATATCAGCGGCAGGGAGTGAAGATCACCGTCCAGCTCGGGACAGTGGACTGGCAACGGCGGCAAGGAGGCGAGGTAACGCGAACGACGGGCCGTCTCGCTCACCGCCTGGTAGGACTGGTAGTTCGCGTCGTAACAACCCGCTGCGGACGTTCTCGGGTTCTCCAGCACGAAGAAACCCTCGGCGAAACGTTTCACCTGAAGAGCCGAGATTGAAAAAAATTTAAACAGGAAGTAATTTGAAGTAAGTTTCAGCTCGATAATCGAACTCAATTCTGAATTAAAGATTCGATATTGGGAAATCATAAAAATATTATCATAAAGTATGTTCGATACCATCGAATTGAAGGTATCTGAACAATCGTTAGAAAAGAAAAGTATCGTCGGGAAGATTTGTTAAAAAATAAATACCTCGGAATTATATTCTGGTATTCTCACTGAAGATCGAACATTTAATTGAAGAAAATGAATTATCATTAATTTAAGACAATGAATGATTATTAATTGATGAAAATGAACGATTATTAATTGAAGAAAATGATTGATTATTAATTGAAGAAAATTAATTATCATAAATTGATTAAAATTGCAACGGTTACAGGTCGAAGGGAGGATTGAGCTCACCCGAAGCTGATGATGTATTCGGGCGAGATGCTGATGAACGGATTCCTGTCTCGTGAAAGCCTCGAGGAAGACGTTCCACAGAACGATGTTTTGCGCGCACAACTGAGCGATGTTTACCTCCTCGGTATCCATCATCTTCGTGACTTCCTTGTGCTTCCTCTCTGCGAGTTCGAGCTCTCGTTGCTCCCACGACGGCAACAGCCGAGCCAGGTCGGCCAAGTCATTGAGCAACGACTCGCGAGCCGCGAGCAGAAGCCTCGTCACCTCCCGCTGTATCAACTTCGCGTGCTGTATCCGCGTGGCCGAGCCCACGCAGCGGGTCGTTGCCTCCTGGACGTTGGAAGTAAAGAACACAATGTTATTTCTTTCATTTTTTTCCACTGGCCATGCTAAATCGATATTCTCGAACTCACGATGTTTCCGAGGAACGCGTTGTTGTCGCCGTTCGCCGGCGGTTGCTTGAACTGGAGCCATGGCTTTCCGCCTCTCGGAGCGCTGAAGAATATTTCGATTTAAAAAAATTCAATTTAATTTAAGAGCTACAAAGTTTCCACTTTTTTGTAGTATCATTAAATTTTTTTTTTAATAATTCATTTTCGTGCCAATTAAATGACAAATAAAAAGTGAAACGCGACGTGTATTTTTGCGCGCTGAAGCTGAATCGACCAATCGTTTTTAGCATTAAAGTCGAACACGACGTTGACGATGAAAAAAGTTGAAAATTGAAATTTTCATATGGTTTCCTCATGAAACTAGCAAATTGAAATTTTTATAATACTTCCCCATAAAACTTGACAATTGAAATTTTCATATGGCTTTCTTATAAAAGCTGCAAATTTGAATTTTCATATGGCTTTCCTATAAAAGTTGTAAATTGAAATTTTCATATTTCTTTCTCACAATGTTTCTTTATTCGCAAAGCTTCGTCTACGAGGAAGCAAAATATATTTTTATTTATGGCGTTGTTGTTCTAACCAGCTCTGGACGTAATGCAGTATGCTCTTCTTGACGAACGGCTGATGAAGGGCAACGAGACACGCGTGGATCGTTATGGACACGGCAGCGAGATGAAAGTAATCGAAGAGCACCGGGAGATGATAGTGCAGTCCTTTCGTCGGCACGAAGTTCAGTTGTAACGCCCTGCAGAAGATAAAAAAGTTCACGCGTATGCAAAGGTTTGCCGATACCCTACACCCTATTGAAAACATTATCGATATTCGCATAAAGATCGTGCAAAGTTGTTGCGCATTGACCGGTATGTTAAATCGAATATGAACTAATGCGAGCTAATTGAATTTAAAAAAAATTATAAAGTGAAGACCAGTACATATTAATTGACGGGCATATTTGATGGTCTAAAAAAAACCCTATTTAATATGCCGAGCATTAATTTCATCTCACAATCGCAAGTAAAATTTAATCTATCCATCGATGCGCAAACATTTTTTACAGCGTGTACGGAATTGTCATATTGGAATTTTTCGTCTTCGGATTCAGATTCGGAGATTTATCGGTACTCGCACGCTATTATAAGTATTACCAATATTTACATACATAAAGTATAAAGTTGTTGCGCATAGACTGGCACATTAAATAAAATACAAAATAACGTGAGTTAATTAAACACATTTTTTTTTTCAATTATGAAGACAAAGATTAATGCATATTAATTGAATGGGTATATAAAACCAAAAAAACCCCTCTGTAATATACGGAGTATCAATTTTATCGCATAATCGCAAATCAGCTTCGCACTAAACAAAAAAAACTGGTGTATAATTTAATGTACCGGTACCGGAAGTTTCTTTGCATAAACTGCGATATTGAATCTCATGTACAATTGTGACGAAAAATTAACGTACAGTATATTTAAAACTTTACCATCAATAATTCACTTTAATTTCACTCTAAAAGTCCATTAATTTCTCCTTACAATTGCACATTAAATTGAAATTTTTTAAATTAACGGTCTAATCCGTCCATCGATGTGCAAAAACTTTGTACAGCGATGGATAGATGGAGTACGGAATTTTGATATTGAATTTTTTTCGCAGGCTAAGGACACGTCGAGAGAGAAGAGTCGCGATGGCGAACGGCAGCAATCAATCTCGCGACAATCGTTCCTTCGTGAAATTCGCCCGAGACACGAACACAAGTTTACGTAAAAATCTATACGTTTTTCGTAGTGTATTATGCGGCATACTGGCGGGAGAGTCGCAGCGATTTCGACGTATCCGCGTAATCATCATCCAGGCTCCTTTCTCTTCTCGTTTTTTTTTTTTCTTTTTTTTACGCCGCCGGACAATCATCGCTGATTGCTCCCGAGATCCGATTCGAAGCGGTCTCGTTGATTAGAAACGATGGTTCGGCCGAGGTAGAAAATAAGTGAGAGGGGACGCGAGAGAAATAGCGAAGGCTCAATGCCGAAGGGTTGTTTTACCTCGAGGATACACAGGCCATGTTACCAGGCTGCGTCGGCTCGCTGAACCATAACTCGACGCCGAGATTGAAGTGGGTCCGCGAGAGAGCTTCCTCGATCTTGTGACTGTGAACCAGTACATGAGCACGAAAAAGCACCGAGGTACCCAACGTAACTTCCTCGTTCCGATACAATATCTGAAAGCGTTTGCTCGTTCCCGGCGCTTCCATCGTGTCTAACGAACGCTTATCTGTTGAATATTAACAATCAATGAATCCTCATTCAATTATCGTTATTGGCCCTTTAAACCGTCCTCGGGGAGATTGACAATCTATCATTTCAACTTTACGGTATTTAATGATAATGATAATAATAAAAATATCATCTTGATGTTAATTTATAGACATGTTAGTATTATGAATGGTATATTACAGACTTGGGCTGTACTTGAAGTGCACAAATACTTTTTACTACTTCAAGTACCGAGTGATTTTCGAGTACACGCACGAAATCACATTATGGATACTCGATGAGTACCATTACATCCTGTCTCCGTTAATATATGATTATCTGTTTACGCTTTTCGAGAAATATAACTTTAACGAGAATTTATTTTGAAGAAATTACCATATAAAAAAACGGGGTTTTTTTCTGAAATGTTGTATGAAATTCTTTTATGAAAAAGGTGAATGATAGATTAAAAATAGCCTCAAAACGACGAATCACGGAAATGTTATTTGGCGATTATTTACAATAAGTTTTGCAGTCAATTGTCACCGTTAAAATTTTATAAAATGTAAATATTTCTTAATGTTTCAAAAACAGGTGCAATGTAACTTATTTGCACACTGTTTTCAAAATCTATCAACGAAATTTCTCACAGGGAAAGCTATGCGCGCAATTATAATAAATGAGTAAGCCATGTGCGAATCCCTCTGCACCTTTTTTTATACGTTTAACGTTATGAATCTATGTGAGAAAACTACTTGGAGAACGTACTTGATACGTCAAGTACTTGTGATACTTTGTACTTGAATTATTTTGTATTACTTCGCCCAGCTCTGGTGTATTATTATTACGATATTAATATTCAATAACAAATATTGAAGACCCACAAGTTAAGAAATTTCTTTCCGTGACGATTTTAAAGGGTCGATACTTATATAAGTTGCGAGCATAGAAAGCGAACTCACGATTTCGAAATTGATCGACTTCCACCTTGATGGGTAACTTCGGCGACACTCTGAGAGCCGTTCGGATCTGATAATACCTGCGGAAGACAAAGTAATTGGATTGTGAAATTTCTGACAAAATAATTGAGCCATCGGCCAGTCTCGTCGACCGATTCTCCATCGGCTGCTCACCCGCGCTGAAAGAGGTCAACATTGTAGAACTTGCATAGCTCGAGAGAGAACTCGAGGGTGGCCTGTAAATCGCTCATCTCTCCACCGCGACTTTAGATGGGAAAGCCCGTCTCGCCCGACTTCGCGTCCGATGCCGTCCTCGCTCGGCCTTACGGCCCACTTTTCTCTCTTATTCCTCTCCACTTTCGCACCGATTCGGCACAGACGGCGGAATCAGATCCTGAAAACACTGTTTTAAAAAAAAATTATAAATTTAATGCGACGGACTGGAAGTTTTTATGCAAAAACTGGTCCATTCAATTTGAAGTACAATTGTGATGAAAAATTAATGAACTATTACAGTGAAATTGAAGCAAATGATTGGATTAAAAGTTCTTTTACAGTGAAATTGAAAGAAATTTGTGGATTCAAAGGCTTAAGCCACAGGAAAATGTTGAGTTTTTTTTCGTCTTATAGTGTATTGTGTCAAGAATATTCTGCTAAACTTTTCAAAGTGAAATTTCAAAGAATTGCGAAAGTTATGTGGAAAGTCGTGCGGCTGAATTTTGAACGCGTTTTTCTCAAAACGTGATTTTCACGATTGGTGTCCCTGATATCTCAAAAATAGCTTGATAGATTTCTATGAAAATTTGTATCGATATACTTCAGCAGATTATTTAGTCCTGGACCGTCTCATATTTTTAAGAAATGGGTATATTTAGCGAGAAAAAAAATCACGAAAATCCATGCGTTTTTGCCCATTTACTGCGGCGCAAGCCACAGTATTTTTATAGCAAAAAATTAAAGTAAATTATTTCTAAAGTTTTAAATATACCGCACATTAATTTTTCGTCAACAATTGTCCATGAAATTTAATATATCAGTTTGTGCATAAAAACATACAGTACCAGTGCATTAAATTTGATACGAATTTTTTTTTTACCGTGAACTTTAATTTTCTGATGACATATATATATATATATATATATATATATATTTTTTTTTTCTTCAGTTCGCCAATCCTCGCGCAAACATGATCGGATTGAACGGGTAACGACGGCCTCTTCGGTCGTTACGGGGACGACGACGACGAGGACTACCGCAACAGCGGCATATTGAAGCTTCTTCTTCTTCTTCTTCCGCTCGACAGCCGTGACCCTTCTCTCGACTTGTCTCGTCCATCGTGCGAACCCAATATCATCGACGTCGGCCAATCTTCTGGAGCAATAAATATTTTTAAAAAAACATGAAAGGTAAAATAAAGAAAATCCACAATTTTACATAAAAAGTATTAACAAAAAAGAAAAAAAAAACAAAGCCCCGATGCCCGGTGAAGCTGATAAAGCTTCACCGGAGCTGGAAGGGATCGCAGCGACCAGTCGACTGTATATATATCGTTTTGATCCCGATTATGAGTTTTTGATGTATATATTTTTTATTCTACCCTTCCAGCTATCCGTCGCGGATAAAAGGACTCGGGGAAACGAGGGAAGAGACGCAATCGATTTACTTTGAGGGAGGGAAGAGAGCAGAAAAAAAAAACAACTTCGTCCTACTCCAGCGTCAGCGCTTCTCCACCCTTCCGATCCGATCGTTGTATATAATTTGAGTTATCGTCGGATGCCTCGACGGCGAAACTCTCGGAACTGCATTACGTCACGACGATGACGCACAAAGATACCGGGACTTTTTTTCGATAGATTCGCTGAAAGGAAGACGAATTCGATAAATCGAGGTCTAAATACTTCGAACGATTTTTTTTAACAACTTTCCAACAAACCCGCCCAAAGTAATAATCCACAAGTACATAGTTCACCCTACCCAAATAAGAAAACCTCTCACATCTCCGAATACGATTCTCTTTCTTTCTGAAGGGTAGGTGTACTCGAGGGTCTGAGAGGGTTCATCGTTGCGTGCACCACGCGAACCCAACGGAGGGCAGAGATACCCAAAGAGAAAAACGCCGCACACGCTCGCTATCTCGCGAGAATGCGAGAAGGTCGCAGCGCCGGAGAGGAGAGAACACTGGAAACACACACACCAGGAAAAAGGGAGACTCAAAAAAAAAAAAAAAAAGAAGAAGAAAAGGACGAAAAAAAAACTTGTGACGAACGTGGTGGAATCAGACGCGACTCAAAAATGCATGTATTCTTTTCACTGTGGGTAATGACAACGAGGAGCCGCGGAGTGAGACACACACGAGTGGTACCCGGAGAACCGCGTTTTGTGCCGGCCCCGCCGTACGTCGACGACGCGTAGGGGAGAACAACCGATCCACCGACGTACGTACGGTACGCGCGCACTCTCGAGCACCACACGATGATAAGGACACGTAGAAAAGAGATACGTGTGGTACAACACGCAGATATTTATTGCAGAGAGCTCCGACACGAGGGGATTGCATCTACCTGCTGCGCCGGTAGATGCGGGCGCACATATGCGAAAACGCATGTGGGCCTGGATGAGCGCGCACTGGAAGAATTTTTTTTTATGAAATTTTGTAGTGTATGGAACTGGACGTTATTGCGCAAAAACTGCTGTTTTAAATTTCATGCACAGTTGGGTAAAATTAATGTTCAATGTATTGTAAACATTGGAAATACTTCATTTTTAATTATTTAATCTAATTTTATTATAAAAATGCTTTAATTTGAATACTTAATTTAATTAAAATCTAATATACCAAGTTTCGCATTAAAACTTCGAATTCGGTACATTAAGTTTATAAATTTTTTTTACAGTGCAAATCCGGGTTTTCGGCGCAAATCTCTATCCATCTCTGCTGCGCTGAGCTTTGGCTTGTTCATTTTTTTTTTTTTTTAGCATTCGATCTATACACAGAGGCGCGTGCATCGGCTACGGACGAAAATAGACACGCGTACCGCGGGTAAACGGGAGATGCGAGATTCGCGGCAATGGTTAGTCGAGCCTCTTCCAACACTCTGCTGAAGCATTTACTGCGTTCTGGGTGTGTATGGAGACGGTGAATCGCCAGGCGAAATGCTGTGCGCGTATATATAATTTCTGGGCCGACGCACCTCGTCACCTTCGAATTCCGAGCTAGGGAAGAGCTCTCGAGGGGAAGCAAGTAGATGCGCGGCCCACATTACGGATCCACGCAACAGCTTTACCATTTTTTTTTTTTAAATCACTTTTGGCTCATCTCTAGACAACCCGTTGCCCTCGTTCCTAGTTCGCGACATAATTATATTCCACTTCGAGGGATTTAAAGTGACGTTCGATTGCCAACTTTTTTTTATTTATTTTTTTTCAATTGAACATTTTTTATCTTAAGCGGATTGGTCGAGGATGTTTACGTCGCGGAAGCGTTTTAGCATATGTTTGATTGAAAGATATTTTCGCACGGTGAAATTGTGTTCAAATAGATTAAGCATAGATATTTCTGTTTCCGAATGGTCGAAGCGATTTTCAAGGGTTTACATACTTTAGTATAATAATCGAGTTCGATCAGACTAACGGAACATATTATAAAGGGAGAAAAATTTAACTGAGTAAAGTTTACCACTCGCATAAATTTCATAGTTAACTCGTTTCTTCCTGACGACATATTTATATTCCGATTCGGTTTATTTAAAGTGACTTTCGATTGACAATTAAAAAAAAAAAAAAATTCAATCAATCCCAAACGGATTGGTCGAGCATATTTGCGCTCCGAAGGACTAAAAATACATGTCATTGCAACTTTTTTTTTCCAATGAAACAAAATTCAAAAGGAAGATATTTCCGCTCCACGACATTCGACCCAATGTTCAAACGACAAATATCCTCTTACAAAAAACCTCGCTCAATCACTCTAATAAAACATATCACAAACGTAAAAAAAAAAGAAAAAAAAAGTTAACTCAACAAAGTTTATCGCGAGTACAAAATTCATAGTGAACTCGTTTCAGCCGTGAACCCCTTTAATCAGAATCTCGGGAATTTCTCGTTCCAGCCCTCTCTCTCTCTTGCGAAATCAAAATTTGTTATCTCCCGTATTTGCATGGCAATATGATTCCTGGAAGCGATCCCACCGGGAAATGGAAATTTCGCACGTGGATTATTCGTCGCGGGGAGAATATCGGGGACGCGGTCATTCGTGCGTTCGTGATTTTCCCTCCCGGTCGAGGGGGCCGAAGGGGGGAGGGGGAGAGTTGAGCGGTGTTAAACTTGAGCTCCAGATATTGGCATCCCGTCCTCGGCGGTGGTTTTCGCGTCAGCCTCGTTTTTCGCCCACGATATAGCTTCCGGAGCGATCCCTTTCGCCCCTCGAAATAGGAGCGAGTAGTAAGTCCGCGTATTTGGTCAGACGTCTAGACACTCATATCCGTTCGGAAACGCGTTGGACAGTGGGCGGTAAACTATTTTTTTTTTCTCCCACGCCTCTCGGACGGTAGGTGTGCAGAGGCGATTATTCGTCGGTCGGTGCAAAACCTTTCCCGTCGCGATATTAATATCCAGAATCGATGTGCCTTCCCGGCCCATTCAGACAGCAATATCCGACCGGGGGGGAAGGCACAGGTTTTATGGTAGATTGTAAGCGAGATTTTCGACACCGGTGGAACAACGAGAATAATGAACCTCGTCTGATTTCAGGACTGAAGAAATCGCGGGAGCAGAGGACAAGACAAATTTTTTCCTCGCTGTCGATAAAGAAGAATCGAAGTGCACGAAGAAGAAGAAGAAGAAGAAAAAAAAGAAGAAGAAAACTCGGTGACACAAATTCCCGATCCATCATCCTGGGAGTACAGCTACGTGCTCGCGCTCGAACGCGCACAGGCGAGATCATCCTCGATGCCTTCGTGAGATACTGTGTGGGTGTGTGTGTGTGTGTGTGTGTGTTTGCCGGTAAGCCTTCGATGTACTCCGCTCAGAGGCGTTCAAACACTCGAACGTGTGTATCTCCACGCTTGCCTCGGTCTTACCGTCGCTTCGGCGGCACATGCCAATGTGGTAAACCTCGCGTGTACGGAAACACGCTCATCTTTCACTTTCTCTCTCTCTCTCTCTCTCTCTCTCTTTCTCTCTCTCTCTCTCTCTCTCTCTCTCTCTCTCGTGTTCAAGCGACGATGCTCGCCTAGCGATTATCCTCTCTGCGAACCTCTCGTAAAGCTCGATATACACTTCCGTGGCGAATTTATGTGGGATGTATAATTCATGTACGATTTGTGGGGATTGTGTCGAATCTGAGATTTCGCTCCATTTAACGTGATCACTGAAATTTGTTTCGTCACTCAAGGAGTTTGAATTTTTAAAAAAATAGAAAATATAATAATAAAAAATTATAATCTTCCCATCGAAAAGTTTTACATACACAAAATTAGCATTTCGCTTATTTTCAGGCTTTCTTGGAAGGTATTCTGATCTCCTTTTTTTTCTCATAGATTATCCTAACTCGAATCTCTCGCAACACTCGATGCACTGTCGCGGCGAATTCGAACGAAATATATCTCATATAACGACTCATTAGGATTGTATTGAATCTTCGATTTCGCATCATCAAACTTGCCCAGTGAAATTTCTTTTAAGTTCAATAAATTTTTTTTTTTCTCAAATAGAAAGCATGGTAAAAAAAAATTATAATCATCCCATCAAAGGGTTTTACATACACAAAATTGCTCTCGCAATAACTAAGTATGTTTAATGCGAGCCTCCTGCTTGTTTCTAATCTTTTTTCTCATCTTTTTTTTCTCGAGACTCGCTTCTCCACCTGCGCCGAGAAGAAAATAGCATGTACGCTTATCTTGGCCGCGTGCACAGAGAGAAAGAGAGACGTGGAACGAGAATTAAAAAAAAAAAAAAAATGAGCATAAGGGATCGCACGAGTGGGGCGCGCGCGCCTCGTGAGATTGTCGCGTGGCTCAGCGATAACCGCGGGCAACGTCTCTCATTTTCTTCGTGTCCACCCCGCCGTCACCCCGGTGGTTTGAACGACGGGTGGTTGGAGTTCAACGTCGCGAGAGAGGCCGAGGAGGGCCGCGCACGACACGCTAGTTTTAACGCCTAGACGATAAAACCGAGGTTTATTAACACGCGAAACAATGCGTGCGCGCGAGCACGGCTCACAATAAAGCACGGAGAAGGCAAGTGAGCGTTCACCTACGCGCGCTAAACTCTCGGCCTCCCTTCCCGTGTGATAGTTGAGCACACGATAAAGCGATTTCGAACAACCAACGGGGTGGATTCGGCGCTTCGCTTCTGGCGTTTCATACCCGATTGGAGCGACCCTCCGAGAAGAGAAAAAAAAATTCCATTCCGAAAGGATGATATTTCGTGCCTTTCTTACATTTATTCTTTATACGATCTTATCGCGCAGATTTATGCCTCACAGATATCCAACGGTAGACGGTAACAAAAGGCTCGCGACATTTTACAAACATCTGTCGTTCGCGATGGTTCACGATTTTTTTTATCATCTTCATTCCCGTTCGCTTCGGGAATTAATTGTAAAATTAACGATGAACTTTTGTATACATGAAATATTTGTTAAATGTGTGTTAACCTTCTTTGCTGTGTTACACTTTTAAAAAATGGTAAAAAAAAAAAAACCTTAAAGTGGTATGAAAATGCTGGCGCTGAAAACACATTGCCCGTTAGCGTTTCAGACGCAATTGGAATGACCCTCTGAGAAGAAAAAAAAACCATTCTAAAAGGATGATATTTCGTGCTTTTCTAACATTCATTTTTTTTTACAATCTTATCGCTCAGATTTATGCCTCGCGACATTTTACAAACATTTGTCGTTAGCAATGGTTCACAATTTTTTTTCTTATCTTCATTCCCGTTCACTTCGGGAATTGATTGTGGTATTAACGAGGAAAAAACGGTGAACTTTTGTGTACAAGAAGTGCTTGTTAAATGTACACAAACCTTTTTTTACAGTGTACAGTTAAAAAATGGTAAAAAGTGGTAAAAAAAAGAATAGTTTAGAAAGAACGACAGTTTAAAGTGTGCATTTTTTAAATGCATTTTCAAAAAATGAAATGAACCAGTCTCAAAAAATGGTAAAAAAAAAAAAAAAAATTCCTCCAACTGTTACGAAGCCGCTAGCGCTTAAAGCACACTGCCGTGAGAACTGCGGCGTGAGAACTGCAGCGACAGTTCGACAGTTGGAAACGCCGGGTCTTTGCGAATCGATGAACCTACTTTACATATGTCTATCGTATTCCATTTTCTCCCACCGCGACGATGGTATTTCAGTCAGTCTTGTAGCTTCTGTAATACAAAAAAAAGAAAGAAAAAAAATTACAACGTAACAGACTTCTGCGAAGTGAATGAGAGCGAGCGAGAGACCTGCGGGCCGGATCACGACGACACGGAGACACGCCACGAGGGGAGTCATCACCAGTGTGTCTGACCCGTACCGGAATTGTACCGGCCGCGTATATTCTCCTGTAACAGAACACCTATAGACCGTGAGATAAATTTCAATCGATTCGAGACCCGACTTTTTCCATCGCTGCCCCGTAGATTGTTGTACCCGCTTTCGTGCCTGGTATCGGAAGAGAGCTATCGAGCCTTGCCTTGATAACTTTCGTCGAAAACTTTTTTTTTTTTACTTTTTTTTAACTTTTTATTTTACTTTTTTTTAGGGAACAAGATTTTTTAAAACTATGATGCGCAATAATTTATTACTAATATTATTGCAAATTTTCAGATTTCATTTGCAGAATAGCGATAGCACGTGAGATGAATTTCATTCGATTCGAGACCCGACTTGCCTCGGTACCTTTGTGGAAACTTTTCTTTTTACTTCCTTTTTTTAATAAAACGAGATTTTGGTTGTTAACCATGATCGAAACTTTAAATTTAAATTTTTTATTTTTTAAATTTTTTGCATCGAACAAAAATTCATTAAAAGAAAAAAATCCCCACGATCTTTAACGGTATTTCATTAGCGTCGATTGATTGCCAAATATATTTGCCCCGTGTTTGTTTAGGCGGATTGCACGAGTCGGATCCCCTCGAATAATCCGGATGCGGAGCGAGCGACAACCCTTTTGGAGGGTCGAAACGCTCGGGCGCCCCCTCGACGACCGCATCCGCACACTCTTGTCTGCCGGCCTTCCTCGCGGGAGCGGCCTGACCTTTGGCCGCGTGGCGAACAATTCGAGTGAAATGTCACGGTGTGCGATTTGCGAGCCCGGAGCGGTTTGGTCGTCGTGTATATCTATATGCTGCCTGCATAGAGGAAAACACATTCGCCGGATCGCACACACACACACACACACACACACACACACACACACACACACACACACACAGAGACAGCGGTCGAGTGTACGAGCGAACGTCTATGCGCCGTTGCGCGCTTTATGTTTTCCATGAGCAAACAGTGCCGGCGTGTGGATTAGAGACTGTTCGACGGAAAGCTCTTGATCCCAATAGTATCGCGATCGATCGGATATATGACGCGAAGGGATCCGGTATGAAGTAGGACGAGGAGGAACAGCTGCGTCTACTGTATATGTCCGAAGCTCCTCGAATCTCCCTTAGATGCGGGGCCAGTGACGGAACAATCCACTTCGATCGAAACGTTCACTATATCAAGGCCTTAAGATGGCCCAGTTTTCCAAATTCGATTAAAACAAAAAAAATCGGTTTTTAAAATTCATTTTTTATCGAGCTCGTTGAAACGTAGGGATGCTTGAGTCTTCGTTAGATGCTAAGCCGGTGACGGAACATTCCACTTTGATCGAAACGTTTACTATATCAAAGTCTTAAGATGGCCCAGTTTGCCAAATTCGATTTTTTTAATTAATTTTTTATCCAGCTCGTTGAAGCGAGGGGACGCTCGAGTCTTCGTTAGATGCTGAGCCAGTGACGGAACAATTCACTTCGATCGAAACATTCACTCCATCGAGGTCTTAAGATGGACCACTTTGCCAAACTCGATAAAAAAGAGACCGGTTTTTTAAATTCATTTTTAATCGAGCTCGTTGAAACGAAGGGATGCTCGATTCTCCCTTAAACGCTCATCCAGTGACGGAACAATCCACTTCGATCGAAACGTTCACTCCATTAAGGTCTCAAGATGGCCCAGTTTGCCAAAATTCTATAAAAAAAAAAAGGTGTTTTAAATTCATTTTTAATCGAGCTTGTCGAGACGAAGCGATACGTTATAAAATAGAACGAGAAATTGTGTATATTCACTATTAAAAAAATCGTATGCAATTTAATGTACAGGCACTGGAAGTTTTGTATGCAAAAACTGGTTTATTAAATTTCATGTACAGCAGTGATTAAAAATTAAGGTACAGGGTATTAAAAACTTTAGAAAAATGTTGCTTTTAATTGACTTTAATTTTACTATAAAAGTACTGTAATTCCAATAATTTGCCTTATTCTCACTCATAAAGTCCATTAATTTTTCATGATAATTGTACATTAAATTTAACGTACCAATTTTTTTCTTCATCAAAACTTCCAGCCCGATGCATCAAATTTACAATAATTTTTAACGTAGAATTCTCTTAAATTGGGTTCCAACCCGGCTAGAAAAATTGAATTGAAATTGAAGCACATTTATCGGTATCTGCTCATCGGTTGGACTTGAAAGAAATATATGTAGCATATAAAAGCTCTCATTTTTTTCAACTGATTGGGCCACCTTAAATCAAAGACCGTCGCAATTGGCCGCAATTCTATCGAATGTGAAAGAAAAAAAAAAGAAAAAAAAGTCTTCACTATTTTAGCAGCTACTGAGAAGTCGGTTCGAGGAACGAGAAGAAGAACTCTGGATGGACGCAATTTCGACGCTCTTGATAAATTGATTCACGAATCATTGAGCCGAAAGTGCAGCCGAAGGATTCTACGAGAGAAAACGTACAGGGACGCGGAGTTCGAGAATATCGCCGTGGAAATCTCGTACGGACGATCGAATCCATTCAGCGGACGAATCGTCGCAGTTACATGAATGAGTAGGAAAGAAGGGACGAGCGAGACGCTGTTATAGCTGATAAAGAAGAGTTCGCCGGGCGCGCGTGGATCGAAATAGAAGAAATAGACCAAAAAAACGCACACACGAAAGTGTAAGAATTTTTTTTTTAATCTCCATGGCATTCTCCTTCGAAGCTTCGACTTGGAACGAATAAAAAAATAGATGATCGTCGATCATTGGGGGGAAAAAAAAGAATATGGAAGCAGCGAAATTTTAAGCTCCTCACATTAATTTTTTCGCCGAGCGAGGTCTGATATAATTATCCCCTTGAAGAGTTCGTCGGGCGCGAGTGCGTTCGAAATAGAAAAAAAAGAACACACAACAATGTAAAAAAAAAAAAAAGGAGAAAATTCTCCAAAGCCTTCGAATCTTCGAGATCGAACGTATAAAAAAAAAAGCGAGCAAAAAAAAGCGATCGACGATGATCGTCGATCATAAGGAATAAAAAATAAATAAACATAGATACTTATTTCTAATTTATTTTTAAATATCATGTATAAATAATTTATAAGTAATATATTTATTTAAAAAAAAAAAGCGAGGAGTTTAAACATTTTTAAGCTCCTCTCGTTAATTTTTTCGCTGAAGGAGATCCGATGTAACACGCCCGACTTGGAGACTTCGTCAGGCGCGAGAGCGCCCAGAAAAAAATGTATTTTACGGCTATTTAAAATAAATATTTATTTGAATTAAATAAATGGTTAATGAAATTGAATGAATGGTGGCCGTCAAATAAATTATTTTTCTGGGTGTGGGTTCGAAATAAAAAAAAAAAACGCACCCACAAAAGTATTTAAAAAAGAAGAAAATTCTCCAAGGCCTTCGAAGCTTCGACATCGAATGCAATAAAAAAAAGCGACTAAAACGATGATCGTCGATCATCGGAAAAAAAATAGAAGCAGCAAAATTTTAAGCTCCTCGCTTTAATTTTTTTTCTCCAAGCGAGATCCGATATAATCCTCGCCGTTGGAACCTCCGAAACGGTCGCGGCCCGGCCACGTGTTCCTCCATCTGCCCGGCTGTGCATGTCGCGCACGCAGCGTGCAACGTCGCGAGCAGATAACGCGATAAACAGACCGAGAGAAGGGAAAAAAAAGAAAAAAAATATTTAAAAATAATTTTTAAAAAATGGAAAAAGAAGAGAAGAAAAAAGTTATAAAAATAGCCCGAAGCGGGCTGCACGCTGGCGTCAGCGCGTGCGGCTGAACGGAGCGATCCGTCGGGTGCATCAACCTAGGAGGGCGCACAAACGCACACACACACACACGCACACCCGGAGATAAAGAGATACGAGAGAGAAAGGAGAGAGCTCTGAGAGGAATATGAATAACGCTGTAGCAGCGGCAACAAACTCGCAGCCTACATCGATAGTCCCTGAGCACTCGCAAATTGCGACTTCCGGTCACGGGAGTTTTCCGCGCGCTTCGCCGGTTTTCCCGGTTTCGAAGCGGCGAAATGGGAAAAGAAAAGGGGAGGGGGAAAAAACGGATGTGCTCGGTCGGTTACGCTCGTATGCCTTCCATCCGTGCAGCCTGCGTTTGCCCGAATTACGAAAACTTCCGGCGCTGTACCAACGGCAGCGTTAAACCAAAAAGCACCGAACGAAAAGGAATATCGAAGAAAAAAAAATTAGGAAAAAAAATTTCCAATGACGGGAAAAACCAACGACGTAATGGTAAAATCGGGCAGACGAGAGGATCCGGAAGGCAACGTCTGTACCGGAAGTATCAACGAGTAACCTGTGAAAGCTGCCGAAGTGGTCCAACTCGAGTTACGGGAACTTCCGGTGCTATACGGGCAGCGGCGTTATGGTGGTCCTCGCGAATGGTGCTCACTTCGCATAAGTCTCGGAGAAATGACAGGGAATTGCAAACACTTCTGGATGGTACAACAATGTGAAAAAATATCACGCATCTCAAAGGTGCTGAAAAGATTAATTTTGCATAATAATAATTCCAAAATGTTATTAACAAATTAATCAAAAAATTAATTGCTTAACAAATTACCCGGCAAAACAACTTTTTTTTAATGAAAGTGCTTCGTTCACTTTTCTGAATACGTATGGATTTTTTCAGATTTTTTTTTTTGATTCCAGAGGGTAACGTCAGTACCGGAAGTAGCCGACGAGTGCCCAGTGAAAGCTGCTGAAGGAGTCCGACTCGAATTACGGAAACTTCCGGCATTATACCGGCAGCAGAGTTGCACTAAAAAGCACCGAACCGAGAAATATAGAAGAAACAATGGAGAAAAAAAAAAATTCCAATCATAGGAAAAACCTCCGGGATGGTAAAATCGTGCAGACGACAGCATTCACAGGGTAACGTTAGTACCGGAAGTATGGGCCAGTACCCAGTGGAAGCTGCTCGAGGAGTGCAACAACAATGACCATAATAAAAAAAGAAAAAGAAGAAAAGATGTTAAATCGTGCCAACGACAGCATCCGCGGCGGGTAACATCAGCACCGAAAGTATCAATGACTACCCAGCGGAAGCTGCTGAAGGAGCAGCAGCGTAAAACTAAAGAGCACCGAACAGCGAAATACAGAAGAAGAAATGCTAGAAAAAAAAAACCAAAAAAGAACTCCAATGATAGGAAAAACCGCCGGGACGGTAAAATCGTGCAGACGACAGCATCCGGAAGGTAACCTTAGTACCGGAAGTAGCCGGAGACTACCCAGTCGTAGCTGCTGAACAAGTCAAGCTACGATAATAGTAACAACAAAATAAGAAGAAGAACCGAAGTGGGGGAAGATGTCGTATCTTTTCGACCCGATGCTCGAAAAACTTCTCGGCTTCGCTTTCCGAAAGTAAAACCGTGAACAAGTCTTTCCTATTTCGCCCCGTGGCTCGACCTATTGCAACATTTACATTTATGTGGAGAGCCCGGTGGAGAGGAGAGGAGGGGGGAGGAGAGGAAGGCGACGTCGTAGCCGCACGTACAATATGCATACAGCGAAAGCGAGCACCAAGGCGTTTTACATCCCTCTGCCACTCTATCCACGTACCTACTTCTCTATAACGTCTCTCCCTGGCGCTTCTCCGCCGTTCACGTATTTCCGACGTTTCGTCGAACGTATTTGGGACATTCCAACCCCTCCGGGCTCCCCCCCCCCCCCCCTCCCCAGCCCCTCTAACCCACCCTCCCTCTCTCTCGCTCGCTCTGTCTCTCTCTCTCTCTCTCCCTTGCTCTGTCTTCTCAGGTAGATTCACGAGTGCCTCGAGTACACATATATGGAATATACACCCCGAGGCTCCGTCGAGCGAATTCGCTTCCACGTCTTCTTCGTTTCCCAGGCTGTTTCGCGATTCGCCTTCTACAGAAGTGGCGCATAGCCTATTCAGGAAAGATAGAAAGAAATATGCATATTTATGTATATATGTATATGTATTGGTATATATGAGATCCGTGTATGTATGTATTTAAAATATATGAAAAGCAATGTGACTTTCTTGAGACATGTATTGTGTTTTGGATGTAATGTTAATTTTAATGAAGCGAAGTTTTGAAAAAAATCGTCGATTTTAGATCAGAATATTCGGGACGAAATTCAATGAATAGTCATGATAAGCCTAGAGCAGATATTTTTCTTTTTTTAACATTACTATGCAATATTTTTTTATGTTTCGGTGAAAAAAATTGAAAAAATTAACATTCAAATAAAAAATTATTTTGAGAACTGTCGTGCGATTGAGTCAAATTCATTACTGCTTTGAGACAGTATGCTTTTCTTAAGAAATAAATGTTCATTTTAATAAGTCGAAACTTAAAAAATATAATGAATTTTTTATCAAATTATTGGCGACAAAATTTGACGACTAATTATCGGCAGCCCAGACAGGATTTCTTTAAAGCGTTATGTCACGATACTTTATTATATTCGAGCAAAAAAAAATTGAACAAAGTTAATATTAAAAAAATAAAAAAGTTTATTCCGAGAAGTGTCGTGTAATTGAGAAAAATATACGATTGTTTTGAAGCAATATGCTTTTCTCCAAACAAATATACATATATAATTAAATATATCCAACAACACATATACACACACTCATGTGTCTCTAAAAAAAAAAACGATCGCTTAGGTTTCCACAGAAGTGGCGCATAGCCCAGATAGAAACCGTTTTGGAGCAAACTCTTTTTTCACTCAGCTACTTCGCCTCGGGGTCTCGGCCGAGGGAACCACCCTCAGCGTATATTCGGTCCATTCATTCGTGCATGCATACGTCCGGGTTACATTTTTTTTTCTTTTTCTTTCACTCTCAAAAGTTCCTCCCCGTCGTAGCAGCAACCGTGCAATTTTTTTTTCTTCATCTGTTGTTTTCTTTATGTTTAAAGGAGAGGCCGCTGACGAAGATGATGACGTATCTCGGAAGAAAATGCACGCGACAGGAGGCCAAACGGCGGAGGCCGATCGAAAGTTCGCCCCGCCTCGTGTGTCGGAGCTGACGGGGGTGGCGGCCGTTACCCGCACGCGCCCTCAGCAGCAAACAAGGGGTTTCGAGAGGTCGAATTTTCGTGCGGAAGCGCGAGGGACACGGGAAGACATATATATATACATATATACATGTATATATGTATGGCACGGCTCCCCCTCGAAAATTGCGTGTTTGGAGATCTATGTGCGCGACGACCCTCGTCCCTCTGCTCCGAAGCGTCGGGAGGAAATCGTCCACCAATCTCCGGGCACTATATAGTTAATATACAGTATATTTAAATATAAATAGTATGAGTATTACGTAGTTCGGAATATCCACGGTGTATATAAATAATAAATATTGTATAGTCCGGAATATACACGGTATATATAAATAGTAAATACTATATAGTCCGGAATATACACGGTGTATATAAATAGTGAATACTATGTAGTCCGGAATATACACGGTGTATATGAATAATGAACACTATACAGCCTGGAATAGATAGACAGATAGGTAAATTCGTTCATTGCGTGTTCTGGGACCCCCTAAGAACACCGTGCCGCAAGATACAAAATCAGAACACGCGCATAGCCGATAGCGCAAAACCCTGTACACAAACCAAAACCACGATAAATAAAAGTGTGAAAATAATATAAGAAAAATATTAACAATTGGTAAAATTGTTATCAGTATGAAGACATTATATAATAACGATATGAAAAAAAAAAAATACCTAACTATTAAAAATAAAACAAGCATATACCGTATATATAAATATAAATACTTCATAGTCCGGAATATACACAGCATATATAAATAGGAAATGCTATATATAGTCCGGAATGTACACGGTACATATAAATAGTGCAAATACTATATAGACCGGAAAACGCGGACAAACTTCGAAGCTAAAAGAGCAGTATAATTTTGTTATCGGACACACCGATTAAGTTTTTTTTTTTTTTTTGGGCGACTGTAAACCCGGCGTATCTCCGTTAGTCACGCGTGGTCTGCTTTTCGACGATTCCCAGAACTGGCTGAGCTCTCCGCTAAAAGTCGAAAGCACACGCGACCTCCAGACGCTTCGCCAACACCCCACAAACCCCCTGACCTCGCTTTCCCTCTTCGCCAAGTTCGCCCCTCGGTACACTCTTCTTTTTAACATTGCAATCGTTCCGCACTCACCGATCCCCCTCTTCCAATAGCTCTACTCGCTGGCTCGAGCGATAATTAATTAATTTTCACGAAACGACGACCGTAGACATTACTCAATTTACAAAATCGCAGAATCGTCTCGTTTTCTGCACAGCGAACGCGTTAAATGATTTCTTATTTTTTTCCTAAACCGTATTTTTTGTAGGCATTTGTTTATGATTTTTTATTCGGATTTAGAGAGTTTGGGTTAATTAACCGCAGGATGGAAAAATTAAGGGCTCGTCGAGGAAGGGGGAAAAAAGACGCGTGTCCGCACCCTGTGAGACTTGTAGTTCAGCGTCTCGTTTTCTATACAGCAAAAGCATTGAATCATTTCTAATTTTTTTTCTACCAACACTTAATTTTTTTGTAAATATTATTTAATTTTTTTTTTCTTTCTGTTTCACAGAAGATCGATTGATAAAGTCATCGGCTGAAAAAACCGGATGAAGAAATTAGGGGTTGGTCGAGGGAGCAAAAAAAATAACACGCACCCCGTGAGAACGTTTTCTATAGAGCGAAAGCAGTAAGTAATTTCTTCCCTTATTTCTCCCTACACTTTGTTTCTCATGGATATTATTTAATATTTTTTTTTTCTTTCGGATTTAGAGAAGTTCGATTAACAAAATAATCGGATGAAGAAATTGAGGGTTCGTCGAGGGAGGAAGAAAATCGCGCGCCAGTGTCCGCACCCTGCGAGATTTGCAGCTTCGCAGCGTCGCAGTTCGGCCAGCGACGACGAGTAATTTACAGCGACGCGAGCCTTCGAACGGGCACAAGAACGGGGATATTTGACATTCGTCTTGCATACCTGGCGCAACACCTCGTCACGACGAAGCACACAGCCGTCGAGAGAGCCCGCTGCGTGGGGAGAGCCAAGTCGTATGGTGGCCCGGGTGAACGGAGCGTGGACGCACCGCAGTTTCAGCTCGCACCCCCGTTACACATTCCCAACCTCGGATGTATCTCCCTCTTTTTCTCCACGCCGGGGAAACTCCTCGTTACGCACCTCCAGAATTATCAAAAAAAAAAAAAAATTTGTTACTCTCCGAGCTCTCCGAGCTCTCCGAGCCCTTTCAAGGGCCTCACTTCGGCACTCACTTTTGCGAATTCTCGAAGAAGCAATTTATTTATATTATTTATTTATTTATTTTCCCCTTCATAACGCATAAGAATTTCTCGCCTTTATGATTTTTTCTTTTCTCTTTAGGGTACCGGGATTACTATTATTATTATTATTATTATTCACGAAAAGTAGGGACACGAGATTATTATTATTGCTCCTTGCCCAAGGAGGAAACACGACGTGCGGTATTTTTTTTATTTATTGCTACTTTTTTTTTTTTTTTTTTTTTTTGGAACGACGACGACAACGACGCGAACGGCTACCGCCGGCGGAGCCGAGCTAGCCGAGTACGCGAGTTGGCGCACGAGTAAAGGGATAATCCGCAGACACGCTCTCTCACCCACCCCGCCGTACTATTCGCTCCCTCTCTCCCTCTCGGCTATGCGTGTTTCTCTTCCCTCCGTGACGCGAGAGCCTACGACGCGCCTGCCCTGACCACCTACCTACGAGAGCGGGCAACTTCTCTAGCGGGAATAGAGAGACCCCACCACGCCCGGCGTACCGACGTACACTACTCGCGCACGATCTCTACCCTGCCCCGGATACCCCCTCGCGCAGCCGGCCGTCGACGCGCCGCGCGGCCGAGGCGCGGCGACGCGAATTCGCCTCGGGAACGTCCCCAGAGATTTTTTGAATTCCTGAACGTCACTATTTTTTCGGGACTTGTGCGGGAGCTTCGTGGATTTTTTTCTTTCTTACTCACTAGAAGTAACTTCGAAGCTTCCGAAACCGCGTTTTCGATATATCGGACAATTGATTCTTTATGTTGAATTTAAGACTGATTGATTCATGAAAACTTTGTAATTTTTTCTCACTTTTTGTTTCGTGGAAAAGTTATTTATTATTTTCTATTATTTGTCGAATCAAAGTTCAACAGCCTTTTTTTGGGTCGTTTACTTTCATTGATGAACATGAAAACTGTAAATTCTGTAACGATATTTAAAAACCTCCGTTTGTCCTGATAGAATTGACTGATCCGCTTTCTAAGAAAAGCTATTTCTACTTTTGTATAAAATTATCGATACCGTATCGACCAAATCTTTCTTTCGCTAAGTTTACAAGTCAAAGCTTCAAAACTCAAGTACTTTGGATTTTTATTGATGAATTTCATAGGTATAATGGGGAAACTTGAACGCGGCGACTCAGAGGTGACTTTTAAGATAGACATGTACGCAACGATAGATTATTTTAAATGGAGTCCGTTCTCCGAACGGAATAAATATTTTGTTCCAGAACTTATGGAGATTTATTAAAATGGGTTTGAATTGAATGAAAGTTATTTCTTCCACTGTATTCATTATCGATACCTCCTCGCTAATTTTACAAAACAAAGCTTCAGAATTCGAGTACTTTGGATTTTTATTGACGAAAATAGAAAAAAGTTTGTACAGCGTTCACATAATTTTTGTGCCGGTGAGCCAAGCTCGTGGATTCTCGATCGTAACGAGATCGATCTCACGATCGCTGAATCCCTTTATTCTCATTTTCGGTATGACGTTATTGATTATGTGAGCGTAACCGTGCCCACCGTACTTCACCAGTCTGTGCTTGGTGTGTATGTCGTGGCTCATGAGCACGCGATCCAGACATCCCTCGTCGCGAAGTAATTTTATTCTCTCGATGCGCTGAGAGTCGGACGGCATGTCGGTGCTCTCGTCCAGCTGATAGAACGAGCACTCGGTGCCGAACAAATCGAATTGACAGTAGCATCCGATTTTCGAGAATTCCAAGAGATCGTCCTCCTTCAGAATAGTTCCTGCAACACAAAATTCAACGATCGTCGATTAATCCAATCCGTCGAATCCTATCTCGTCGTCTTCGCGAGATACGAGAACATTTATCGTTGGTGAAACTTCGTCGATCTTATCTCGGCGAGCGTCGTTAATATTTATTGCACATAAATATATAAACTCTCACTGTCGAGATGAGACATTATCGCCTTCTTCGCCCCACCGCCGGCCTCCAAGTAGATCCTGAGAATCTCGAAAGGCGCCTCGCTGTTTCTTCCCGGATGGAACGTCACCGGCGCGTTCAGCTCCGATTGCGCGCGAGCTGCTGCCCTGATCGCCGTTCTTTCGAAATCTGCAATCCCAGAGACTTATCATTCTCAAAGCAATTTAATGATTTTTATTCGGAATTTTTTTTTTTTCTTTCCTTTACTTGTTTTTTTTCTTCCTATTTTAAATTTACAGAATACAAAATGCAAAATACTTTTTGTACTTAAAATACATTGATAAGTACTTCCTAAAATATGGGATAAAATTCAATGAAATTTCAATTCCATTTTCTCTAATTAAAGATTTGTCTCACCGTGCATCGGCCAGCTGCTTCCGACCTCGCCGACGATTCCGGCCTTGACCGATGGATACTCCTCGCAGCCGACGGTCATTTCTTTCACGATCAATTCGTACAGCTTCTCTTCGGCGATGCGCAGAGTGTCGGGGCTCTGCGTTACGGCAACGTAGTGACCTTTAACACGAGCATCAACATGACATTAAAACTCCCGACATTATATTTTACCTATAATCTTCGATGCTCGATGAAATATCGTATTCGTACCGGTCCCAACGATAACGTGTACTCCGGTGTCTCTGCTGATTCTCTTCATCAGCGAAATGTCTCGTTTGAGACCGTGGCTGGTGTTCTCCACTATGGTACCACCTCCGAATTTTTTGTAGAGCCTCACATCCTCCAGCACAGCTGAATGCGTCTCCTCGTCGTTAAAAGCCACATTGCAAGCACTGCTGTACCTATTTTTCAAAAATAATTATAATGAGAATATAAAAGTTGTGGATATCATTGTATGTATGTCCCACCTGGGGAAGGGGGGTGTTGATTATTCTCAGTCCTCTCAGGGACTCCCTTCCAAACTCTAATTATTCAAAGTTCTCCTAGGGACGCCTCCCACACCCTGTTAATTATTCTGTAATGCTATTCTGGTATTAATCTGGTACTATTCGGTGTGTCCCTGCCTTATGTAAAAAAAAAACCCACTTTTCGACCGGGAATTCGTCACTTCCGGTTTAAAAATCTCATTTTTCCACCGGAAGTGACGTCATACTGGAAATGCAACACTTTCGGTTTGGCAATCTCATTTTTTTTTCTTTCCCGAGATTTTACTCACGGATATTGTTTGATGAATCCAACGTTTCCAAGATCGATGTTTCCTCGAAAATATTCTTCGATCTGTCTCGGCGGTGGTACATAAAATTTATCGAAATCCAGAGCCAAGTGTTCGTGAGTCAGGCATCTCCCCAGTGCCGATAATTTCGTACGTCCCAGAACTGAAAAGCATCGAATTTGAACACTATGTCTGTGCGTGTATAATCGTGATAAACAAATTAGTTTCTCGAGGGACCGAACTACTCACCAGTTTCGACGCACGCACAGTCATCCATTTCGTTCGTGATAACGTAATAAACTTTCGAGCTCACCGGCTGTCGGACGAGGAAATTTTCTCTCGAGCTCGGGAGGGGGAACCGAGAGCTTCCCGTTATCGGACGACAAACAACCGTTCCGATAATCGAACCGTAACGCATTTGCGTATGCGACGAGATATCGACGAGAGCGGAGCAAAACGAAATATAAAAAAAAAAAATTTTAATAATAAAGAAAAGTTTTGTCCCAAATAAAGTACACTGGTCCATTTTGCCCCAGCGTTCCGCCTTACCCCGCTCCTCACTACTGTATTACCATACTGTACCACGAGATAAACAACCGGACGATTACACTATCTCTTACGATTTACAGCCGCCAGATATCATTTTTCTCCGCCAAAACAAAAATCGCATCTAAAGTACGAAACTTTTCGCTGCGTCCGCAGATTTTTTTTTTTTTTTAATACAAGAAATCGAGACTGATGGCTCATTCCTCGTCTCGTCAGCTGCCAACAGCTGCATGTAGCGTCGCCGCCGAAAAAAATTAGTATTGAAAAAAGTATGACGCTAAATAGATCGCAGACGAGGCTTCGTCGATTCTGGAACGGGAGACTTGGCACGGCCAGAGAAAATCCCGACTATTCGGGATGGGTTTTCTTTTTCTTCGTCCTTTTTTTTATTGTTGCTCTTCGCATCGTTTATTCATAATAGTTCGGACCGATATTCGTTGGTGCCGAATATCGGAACTCTTGATTCACGTTGTTCATTTTATTTTTTTCGCTTTTTCTTTTCTTTCTTTCTCATTTCCTTTCGATTAAATAATCTATTCATGAAGATATAGTTATATGTATTTTTTTTTTGTATGTATAGGCTATAAGTCGTGTCCTTCGAAATCGAGATACTTGGATCGGCGATAACAGCGGGAAGCATGGTAATCGGCGAGGCCCGAGAATCAACGCGATCCGACGGACACCGAGAGGTCCTCGACGGATGAATTGCACACGATCGTCCTGTGGCCACGCGCGTGGCCAAGATTCACCCAGCGATCGTTTCGTTTTTCGATTCGTTTTTTTTTCTCCTTTTTACTACATTAATTGTAATAATATGATGATGATAATAATAATAATAATAATAATAATAATAATAATAGTAATAATACTAATAATAATAATTTACATTTACACAAGACTCATCAACATCTGGGGGGGGGGAGGATATTCATTTCGCTCTAAACTTAATTAATGACTATCTATCTAATTTGCTGCATGCTGCACCCTTTCCAGCGATCGGTTTGCCGACCGCGCTATTAAACCACTCCTTCGCACCTCGTCGAGTGTACTAATTGTCCGAGCGGGGGAGGATCGACCGCAACAAGGAATTTCTGCGACGAAATGACGAAACGAAGCGGTATAAAAAAAAAAGAGGGTAGATAGAACGAAAAGGGTTTTAAAAGAAAAATAATAAAAATAATAATAATAACGGAAGATACACCGACGAGAATGAAAGTTGGACGCGCGAGACGGGGGTCAATAAAACGTGTTGTTAGGTTGTTTGTCTTTTTTTTTTGTTTTGTAGAAAATATATGCATCTCGGAGATCGGTGGATTTTTTTTTTGCTTGCTTTATGCAAAAAAAAATAAACGAAATAAATATAAAAAGCCAGAAGTCTACTTCGCGTTAAACACTATATTTCGCGTGTTCCCGTTCTGCGTTTGTTTCTTGTTGATTTTTTTGTAATTTCTTCTTTCTTTTTTTTTTTTTCTTCCTATCGTATAATCGCGATTTCCGTATCCCGTTAGCGAATTTATCGACCACGCTTCTAGTCGTGCGCGTTCAGGCGCGATAGAGCTTTCGCTGCATCTGCTACGTGTTTATGTGTGTGTGTGTGTTTTTGTGTATTTCTTTTCAGCTACCGCCGCTTCCGCTGCCGTTCACAATGCTTCTTTTATTCGTTTAATATAAATATTCCTCTATAGAACGGAGCGCCGAGACGCCGTACGAGCCGCTTTATCGTTTCGAACCGGCCTTTTCTTTACCGTAACTCTCACGAATGCTTCATAAGCTCTCGTCGCTGTCGTCCGCGTGAGCCTCGACCGTCACGTTCCTCGCCAGTCCGCTGCTCTCCTCGCTCGCCTCGCCGCTCGCCTTGCCCTCCTGATCGGTCGAACTGTTTTGCGCCTGCTGCTCGTCCGCTGTGAAACATCCTTAATTGCAAATTGCTATCCTGCGACATAAGGTTTTTTTCAAAAGGAAAGGATTTTTTTTAAAATTGTTAATCGCAAATTGTTATCGAGCGACATTAATTTTGGCCCAAAATGCAGTCGGATATGACAGAAAGTTTTTTTTTTTTTTACATTGTTAATTGCAAATAGTTATTGTACGATACCAATTTTTGCCTAAAGTGAAGTCGGAAACGACAAATTTTTTTTTTTCTTTTGTTAATCGCAAATTGTTATTGAGCAGTATCAGTTTTGGCCTAAAGTGAACCCGAATATTGCCGAAAGGATTTTTTTTAAATTTCATTCGATTTTTATTAACATGAATTTTGAAATAGAAACAACTTAAATTTAACACTTACCGGACTGCGTCGCCGGAGACTCTTCGTCACCCTGACCGGGACTGAGTATGGCCTCTTTGATCTGGCTGTTAACTCCCTTCGGATCCAAATCCGTCGCCCAACTGAAGTACATCAGGGCGAGATGAGTATTGCCTAGTTGCTTGTGAACCTAAGAATAAAAGAGAATCTCCCGTAAATTTTACAACATCAAGAACAAAAAGTTGCTGCTAAATTTCCAAATCATTAACGTCCGTACCTTTCCTATCGAGTAATAGACTAGAGACTCTTTGGGAGCAATATTCTTCAATTCTTCGAACTCTCTCAGCGCCTCGGTGTGCCGGCCGATCGAGAAGTTTATGCTGGCCCGATGGAACTTGCACAGTGTGTTGTCCGACGCGTTTGTTATAGCCGCGTTCAGAGTTCTCAGTGCTTGATCAGTCTTTTTCAGTGCATGCTGAACGACTCCTATGTGACACATTATCGCTGAATTGAGAGGATTTATCTGGAGGGCGCGCTTGAAGTGGAGCTCGGCGAGGCTGTATTGCTCCTGCTTCGAGAATATCGTCCCGAGGCCGAACCACGCGTTGTAATGACGTGGATCGAGCCTTATGGCGTTTCTGAATGCCGTTATCGCTTTGTCCAATTCCTCGGTCAGAACGTACTCGTGTCCGAGGAGCGTGTACGCGTACGGAAAGCTCGGATCGACTTGTATAGCACGCTGAAAGAATTTGATCGCCGTCTCGTGCTCCGTCTGGGCGGAGAAGAGATTTCCGGTAGCGATCCAGGAAGCCGGTGAATTTCGATCCTCGGAGACGAGCTCCTGTGCAAGGGTCGAAAGCTGGACCTCGGCGTGAAGATGCCAAAGCGCCGTACTGTACGTCTCCATCAATTCTGTACGCTGAGGCTCCAATTGTCGCACCTCGGCGAAGTAGTTCGCCGATTTTTTGTAATCGTTCATCTCGAAATGAGCCCGGGCGAGCATCGACAACACCCAGCCGGTGTTGTAGTGATGAGCCGGCAAGATGCTCAGGATCTCGACGGCTTGGATACAATTGAATTGGCTCAGATGCTGATAAGCCATTCCGAGCTCGCGCAGCAACGACATCAATCCCTCTGAAAAAATCAAATTTAAGGGACGATTAAAATTAAATTGGGAATTAAAGTCCGGCTTGGAAATCTAATTTTTCGACCGGGCGTGACGACGCACCGGAAATACGTCACGTAAAAATGAGATTTTCAAACCGGAAGTAACGTATTTCTGGTCAAAAATAAAATTAAAGATTTGTCAAAACGATCTGTATTATGTCTTAAATTTATCGAGATACCTGCGCAGGATTTCTGAAGCAGCAGGGCGCAGTGCGATGCGTTACTGTGATTCAGGGCGTTCGTCGTTGCGACCATCTTCTCCGAGGTTATAGTCTCGCTCTTCTCCTTCTCGCTTCTGTTTCTCTCGTTGAGTTCGTTGAAGTTAGCCTTATTTAAATTAGTCTTTGATAGACGAGCTTTGGTCTTGCGGGACGGTGACTTCGGCGTCACGAATTTGTTACGATTTGGAGATTTGTTGTTTTCCTTTGGTGATAAAGACATAAAAAAAAGATCATGTAATTCGTAGAATAAGGCGGCGAGGCGACGTCGTTTTTTTTAGCGCACCACCAGCGAGGCTTACTTTTACTGAATAACTGTGACTGAAGAGTCTCGAGGATCGTCGAACGTTGGGTCCTTGGAGCGTCGGCGCTGCCGGAGTCGGCGTCGTCGGCGTTACCGTAACTATGTTTGCTGTGTTACTGGTGTTTCCCGATTGCGAGAATACCGGCTTGCCCTGTTGCAGGGGTGTGTCTTTTCTGGATATCAATTGCTGAGAGAGAAAAAAATCGACGTAAAATAATAATTATACTAACTGTTATGCTGCCCCGCACGCTCGCAGAACCTGTGTGAGTTGTGTGTATATGTGAGAGAATTTGTGAGTATCTGTGAGGATCTGTGAGTATTAGGGTGTTTCACAAGAAGAGCATTTTTTTTTATCTTCCCTTCCACCCTTTTAAAGTATAGATTTCGATTTCAAATTGATCCTCATGAGATGCTGTTCCTAGCAAAAAAATTCTAAGAGGCGCCGGCAACCATAAAGAATGCGGCACCCTTTAAACGTAATCGTCGACGACCGCCTTTCGCGAAATATTTTTCTTTAGATTCAAATATATAGTTCTGCGGGGTGGGATATTAACTTTTTCTCATTTTTTGTAGTGAACCCAAAATACATGTTCTTTAATTATTTGATTTTTTTAATTTTTATATACGAAATTCTAAAAATGTCCAGTAGTGTGAATTTGTTGAAAAAAATTATTTCCACCCTCCAAAAATATAGATTAAAATCTCAAATTGAACCTCGCGAAAGACGGGGCCACGCAAAAAATCCTATAAGTGCCGAACTTATACGAAAATTTGATGCCCAGCGAATCGAAACAAACGTTGGACTCACCCCGACGTGTGCTCGGAGGCTGCAGACCCGTTTGGCGAGACTCTTGAGGTCGCTCGCTTCCGTGATCGACACGTGCGATGGTAAGACCGTTGGTTCGGGAGTGTTCGAATCGAGCGGCAGTATGCCGAAACTAGGTGTCAGCGGACTCATCGAATTGCTGAACATACTTCTGTAGCGCGGCGGTTTGCCTCTTGGAGATATAAACGGCAGGGCAGTCGGACTGTCGTCCCACGACGTGTGCAATCGAACGCCAGGCAATACACCGTTGACTATCATCGCTTGCGCGGGAGTTCTGCAACAACAAAAAAATACAAAATAAAATAAAAATTTAGTCAACTGCGTTTCTATAGAACGATGAAAAAGGTTAAATCGATTGTTAAAAAAACGTTAATTACAGATTGTTGCTGTTAGGTGTAGGCGGATTGTTGTTCGTATTGCTCGACACAATGAGATCGGGCTCCGCGACGTAATTTATTATCGGCGACGTGCCGTGGCACATCGCGAAGCTGTCCAATTTGTCGAGCTGAAACGTCTTAGTGGGATCGATCTTCTCGCCGACGTTGCACAACTCCTCGAAGGAATGCCACAGAAACGGATTCATCTTCAGCGCGAGCTTGTGAGCCTCGTTCGCCTTCGATGTTCTCATCATTTTGTAATATATTTTTGCTATTATCTGAAGTGAGAAGCACGCCTGGTCGCCGAACTGCATCGCTATGTCCTCCAGGTTCTTCAGCTGTTTGTAGTATCCTCCTATTATGGCTGCTTCCGCTTCCGCGTATCTAAATTATCGTAATCGGTTAAGTTTTTCGTTCGATAATTGTACTCAGGTAGCACTAAAAAATTTGTTATAAGAAAAAGTTATCTGAGAGAGTTCCGTGTGTACGTCTGGACGGTATTCGAAAGTTACCACCCATCCAAAAAATTAACTCATTGAAGATATAGCACTAAATATATTGAAATCATTTTTGGGATATTCTCAACCTTCCAAATCTTACGAAATACTTCTGGAATGATTCAAATAATGTTTTGAAATGCTCTATCAAAATATTTCAACGAAAGGTTTCTTAAATGTTTCAGAAGAATACTTGATCTTCCAACGCATCTGAAATATTTCTGAAACATGGTGATAATGTATTTTATAATATTTTATAATCTCATGTTCCATCGAAATATTTCTACGCATGTTCCGTGTTTATGCGGATGTGTATACGCAATTTGGATCGGTGGCGGAATCTTTCGCATTTCGCTGAAATGTTTTAAAAACATTTCAGTGAATAATTTCTGAAATATTTCAATGTAAGATTTATGAAAGGACAAAAAATATTTTCATACTGCTCTTAAAACATTTCACTGATATTTTTTTAATACTGATAAAATAATGTCAATATTAACAAAATGTTTTTAATTTTGATAAAATAATTTCAATATTGATAAAATATTTTCAATACTAACAAAGTATTTTCAATATTGATAAAATATTACCAATAATGATAAAAATATTGTCAATACTGATGAAATATTTGCAATATTTCCAAAAAATATTCTTCAAACTTTTCAAAAATATTTCCATGCTATGAGGGTAGCTTTTGGTTACCATCTGGACGGACATATGTAACCCATTTAGATCGCTTTTTCATGCCAGATGTCTTTTTGCTACCTGTGTAGCAGCGACCGGAGGCAATGCGAAATATCCCCGCCCGCGCCCGACGCGCGCTCTGTCGGTAACGAAAACTACAATAAATCTTTCAGGACGCTCCCAAAAAACATTTCCGACGAAAAATGAGCTAAATTCGTGTCGAAACGAAAAAATACCTTGAAACACCCCTCGACAAAGAAAACAACTGGATTACAGTGTTCGTTAACGACCGAGTCCGTTTCGCATCGCCCGAAACTCCCCCCACATCGCTATACAATTAATTACTTCTCTAAGTCGTAGCAACATTTCGCCAAGAGAAATCTGCATTGCGAGGAACTTGGTGCCTTCTTTGAGAGCAAAGCGTGAGCTTGTCTGACTCTTCCCGATCTATAGTAACACGTCGCTAGGAGGAACAGCGTGTCCTCCGAATCCACTAAAACGACAAACAAAAAAATTACAAAATACATGAAAAAATATTCTTTCAAAGATTAAAAAAAAAAAGTTTTTCTCAATAAAAATTGTAAACGTACCTTCGGCGCAGAGCCTCTCCGCGAGGAATATAGCGTCGGGGTAAGCATAGTGGTTTAAGCAATGCCATATGGCAGCCTGAAAAATAAGCAACATATTTTTTTGAACATCGGTAAGGTAGAACATTCTCTGCCTCTGACATTTCAGACCTAATCAGTCGCTAAGAGTTAACTTTGGAAGCATATATTTTTTTTTTTCTGCGTATAAAAAACATCTTTACAGAATCTCATGAAAAACTTGTCCGATGCGACAACAAAAATATCGCAAATTTTTCTGTTTGCCCCAGCTTGTGCGAACGAGCAAAAAGTTAGGTCGGAGAGTCTTCGACGAATCCTTCTCGACAGCGCGAGTTCGAGGAATAACGGAGCGGGACACCTAAACGGCTTATTTATACCCAAACCCGTGCGAATACGCGTGTCCGCGAAAGCGTTGCTTTCACACGTTACGACGTACCGAATTAAATTTTTTATTTTTTTCTCAATCTCTCCGTCGATAATACAACGAAAGAAAATTGCAGAAAAAAAAATCATCAACGTACGTGTATAATTCACGCTCGAGATTGTTCCTAAATTACGTAAATGCGATTGGTACAAATGAGAATTTGGACGGGTCGGGTATGTCAATATCGTCGATAAACGAAGATGCGCCGAGGCGGCTGCGATTCACTAATTTGCACTTGGAACCGATGCACTATTGTTTCTCGTAATAACGGAATACTACGATGATTAAAGAAAAAAAAAAAAAAAAAAACACATTACCTGTACTGGCTCCTGCACGATCATTCTTTACACCGCAATTGCATGCATAAAGAGAACCGAATGTACTGTGTTTGTTCGTCGTGTTTATTCGTTACAATTTGACTCTCGAATTAGCTTGACTCGCGAGCTGCTGCCTTTTTCTTTTTTTTTTCTCTTTCTCTCAACCATATAAAAATTTTCTCAAGCGTCCATCTTTGATATATCGTCCTTGTGTGGCGCTTCGGCTGCTAGGCTCTGCTGCTGCCTCTCGGCTGCGCGAGGGGGGCCTTTTTTCTCTCGCCGAGAGATACCGGGTGAGTTTCAATGTCGGCCGCCGAGAGCGACTCGCGAGCGAGTATCGAAACGCGCCCAGTGTACGTCACGCGTGTTGCGAGGCGCCCGATAGATGTCACTGAATGTTCGAGTTCGACAAACAAAAAAATGGCATTGACACTCACAAGCGCTGGCGCTGGCGTGTTCCTCATTTCCCTTCCCCGAACAATAGGTTTGTTCGTTTTCAGAGTAAACTGGAGCAGAGCGCTCGATTTTACGTGGAAAGTTATATATATATATATCTAATAAATACAGATATACTTTCCACGTAAAATAGAGCACTCTGCTATACACTGCGTAGCAGAGTCTGACCCCACGGGAGTTCATAGAGAATTGGCAGAGATTGCGAACACTTTTCGATGCAATAAAAGTCTGAAAAAGCAAGCACATAGAAGGTGCTGCAAAGATAGATTCTGCATAATAATAATAATTCTACAATGTTATTAGCAAATTAATGAAACAAAAGTTGCTCAACAAATTATCCGGCAACCTAACTTTTTTTTTTTTATGAATACACTTTGTACATTTTTCTGAATACGTTAAAATTTTTTCAGAATTTTGTGTAATTTTTTTAAATTGCGTTTTTTGGTTAATAAAAACGCAACAAAATTCTGAAAAAATTCTTACGTGTTCAAAAAGATTAACAAATCGTTTTCATATGAACAAAAAATTAGGTTGCCGGGGGACTCGTCGAAATATAAATAAAAAATAAAAAAATTTGTTAATAGCATGTTTTAATTATGATTGTTTCAGAGAAACGAAAGGGAATTGCAAACACTTCTGGATGGCATAAAAATCTGAAAAAAATCAAGCATATTGAAGACGCTGAAAATTCGATGAATTAACTTGTGTTACCGCACGCGATATTAAAACGCGCCTACTCCACAGTCACGAGTTTCGCAATTCGTCCGATGGATGTCTCTGCACGTCCGACTCCTTCGACCAAAAAAGAACAATTACCGCCCGCCAGGTGGCGCCCGCGTCGGTTTCGCTCCGAACAATATACGTATGAAATTCGAGGGATTATCGTGTGTTGTGCTGCGCGCGTCGATAATCGCCATCTTGTGAACCACATGACCTCGTTGCCGTGTCCCGTGACCAGCTCACGTGAATTTTGACAAATTCAAACGATTTTTTGGTGGCAAAAAAATGGATATTTTGGAGCAACATCTCGAGCAACAGGACGTCAGGTAGGACCAAGACTTCGTCGTAACCCGCGACTCTCCCGATAGAGCGACGAGTACCCCCGAAAAATCGTGCTGCCGTCAAGGTCATCCGGCTGAGCCAACGCACAGTGTTCACACTCGTTGCGCACTTAGCGCATACAGCGGCGGAAAAACCGCTCGTCGATCCTTCGCCGAGATAACTCACGAGTTGTTTGTGAAAAATAATCTTAGCTTCGAAATCTCTGTTTTTTTTTTCCTCGACGACACTCGAGTCGGAGTACGGGCTGGGAATTAATGAGGAAATCGATCGTGTTGCAGCGCTGTCACGGTCAAGGAGGACGACGGCACTGGTATCGTTATCGAGGAGGCCGAGATCGTCGACTGCGACGGCGATGATCCGCTGAGCGGTAAGTAATCATCGTTGATCGACGAAAAAATGTTCGCGGGCGGATCGAGAAATCTCTTCAGTGTTTCATATCGAATTAAGTCTTCTGCACGACTCTAGGAGACGGCGTGGACGACGACGGGCTGAGATACCAGGAGGCGCTCGCTTACAGAGTCGTACAGGTGAACGAGGGCGACGAGAACGAGCTCGATCTGCCGGTAAACCAGCAGGGCAACAACGCCGTGCAGGTTCTCACGTCCCCGATAAACGGACAGTTCTACGTTATCGGCAACGCGAACGACGTATTCACGACCGCACAAACATCGAGATCGATGTCACCGAGATCAGCGACCATTCAGATCGAAACGCCGCGGAACACCGGGCCTGGAGTTAAAAAGGTTTGTTGCCGTGTAAAGAGATCACAACAGTTATCATAAACGAAATATACTGTAAATAGCAATGATAATAGATTTTTTTCTTCTTCAATGCACAGCAATAGTTAAGTTTGAGAGGGTTCTTAATATCAAGCTTGGTAGCCAATTTTCAATTTACATCGCTTCAGGTTTGGGAAACTCATTTTTCGACCGGAAGTGACGTATTTCCGGTGTGATGTGACTTTCGGTCGAAAAATTGTATTTTCAGATCAGAAGTGACGTATTTCCGGTGTAATGTTACTTCCGGTCGAAAATAAGATTCTCAAAGCGGAAGGACCGTGTTTCCGGTGTAGCGTCACTTCCGGTCGAAAAATGCGACTTTCAAACCGGAAGTGATGTATTTCCGGTCAAAAAATGAGTTTTTTTTTCACACGACAATAGTTCGCAGCGCAACGCATATTACGCACGACCAAGTTTTCCAAATCGTCTGCCGTTGACATGCAAATACGTTATTAATTTGATCCGACTATTTAAAGACTTATTTATGTTCGTATATTGGGAACGGGGAAAGAAAATTTACAATAAGATCGTTTGGAACATTGCAGAGAGACGACAGAAGAAGAGCCACACACAACGAGGTGGAGCGCAGAAGGAGGGACAAGATAAACAACTGGATAGCGAAACTGGGCAAGATAATACCGGAGTGCAACACGACGTCGAACGGAAACGGCAACGCGAGTAGTGGCGAGGGCAAGGCGAACTACGAGACGCAGAGCAAGGGCGGAATACTGGCGAAAGCATGCGAGTACATCGGCGAATTGCGGGCCGCCAATCAGGGAATGGGACAATGTTTGCGGGAGAACGAGAAACTCCGTCAGGAAGTTACGACCCTGAAGCAAATGGTAGCGCAATTGAAACGCGAGAACGCCCAGCTCAGAACTGGCACCGTCGTCGCGAACGAGGCTTCGCGCCTCAAAAGCTGAAGCGACTAATCGAGCAATCTTTATTTTTTCATTTTTTTTTTTATCGAAACGTTTCCACGAAGCGTTAGAATATTCCTGTTTTGTTTTTTTTCTTTCGTTTTTCCCTCCTCTCTCTATACTTAAACTGTCTCTATCTCTCGATCTCCTTTTATCTCTCTATTTCGAAGAAACACACACAAAGCTAGAACTGAAGATGTATAAAGTAGAATCAAATTTACTTATATAAATATTGTATATAAAATCCATGCAAAATCCGTTTGTAGCAATAACATGTTATGTTGAATTCGGTTTAACGATACGGATAACTTTGAGCGAAAAGCGAGAGAATCACACGGGGTACATGTGTAAGAAGTTAATATAGGCTTGTAATATATCGTTGATGTATATACCGCGGGATTTATTGTTATATTATTAATAAAAAATGAAGAAAAAAAAGTGAGATTCGAAGACGTACGAAATATCGCGTGAACGATTTTTTTTTCTATATACTTATTTATATGTTAGAACATTACGATACTAGTGCGATCAACTTCTTTTTACTAAGAGTGCGAGTTCGCAGACCGAGTCGAAGGCGAGTGTCGCAATCACACGAGTTCAGAAAAAGCTTTTCGCACAAGTAGCGTATCAAATTTTACTTCACAAGGTGTGAAAATCGGCGTCTTTTACGCGAAGCGTGCGTAAAACTGCCATTTTCGCACCGAGTGTAAGAAAACCTTTTCCGACTAGTGTGAGTTTGAAACACTAACCAAACGCATGTGTTGCGATCGCACGAGTTAAGAAAACGTTTTTCGCATGAGTATTGTACAACATTTTATTTCACGAGGTGCGAAAGTAGAAACTTTACGCACGGTAAACGCACGACCGCTATTTTCGCACAGAGCGAAATAATTTTTTTCCGTCTTCCCGATCACCCAATTAGCGAATTTTCTTCACGGCTGATATATAAATCCGATCGACAGACTCTCTTGTACGCTTTTGTGCATAATCTTTATTTTTACATATCGTACAATGGAAATGATACTGGAGCTGCTGGAAACACTGGACATCATGAAGTTTTTATTTCTCGTATATAATCGCCGTTGTTGACGGCGAAATGACGACCCAGCACCTCATTGAACGAGCCTAGGGCCCTCCAACTTCGTTAGACTTTAGCATTTTAACGTCCTCAACGTTAACATAGTATTTTTATTTTTTTATTTTTCTATTTAACGCCTATTATTTAACTTCCTATCACGTTAACATACAGTATGATACAATAGCTAATACTTCATGATTCAATATTGATCTCCTGGTAAGAAAGCCGCCGTGTGTCTCGTCCGTTTAGCGATTATTTTTAAATTGTTAATTTTTTTTTTTAATCATTCCTCAAAACACCAAGGCCATGTGTTTTTTTTATTTCGAATAATTTTTTTTTTTCGATTATCTCTCGGAGCTTTCTAATCGGGAGGGAGACGGTGCTGTATTACTTTCATGTTAGTATCGTCGGCATCGACAGCGAGCTTTCCTCAAGACATATTCGTTATCGTACATATAATATAGATTTTTTTTTTCGTCGTTTTTGTTTGTGCAAGAACGCACTCAATTGGAATTCGATATAGAACGCATACGCGCGATGCAACGCGTAAACTGATTCTCACTCAACCGTCATACCTTCTACATTATCGATAAATTGAATCTCAACCTAATTAAAAATTTTACCATTCCGTTATTTCCTCTTTCAACGTTAAAGTACAAGGAATAGTTTACAATGATTGGAAACACATTTTTTTCCAAATGGATTCACGTTGCAACGATTTTTGCGGATTCGCGGGTAAGGGGGAGAGGGGGGGGGGGGTTCAGGGGAGTCCCACAGCTTTATTGTCTCGATCTGAGTGAGGCTTGGCACTCGAAGCAAAAATAAAAAAAATACCGCTCGAGCTTCGCGTTGAAAAATATAATGCGTGTGATTTTTCTTGTGCCGATTGCACTGGCATTCTCCAATAATATGTACAATTTCATTTCGTTCATTTTTAATTTTTTTTTTTTTTTTTTACGGAGTTTTAGAGCGTAGGAAAAGCCGACGATCGACGATCGGTTTGATCGATCGTGTTATATTCGTTATAACAGTCTGAAAAGATTCCGGGCTCGTAACAACACCAAGATGGGTGAATTAGAAATGCCAGCAGCGAAGCGAGGTTAACCCGAGCGGTTCTTGCCTTCTATAATCGTAAACTCTTTTTTTTTGTTAGTTTTAGTTGTTGTTGTTGTTTTTTTTTTTTGCGGTATTATAATGGAACATCCCCAAACGGCTGGTACCCTCAAACGATCGATTAATAAAGGACTTGCGCGCGAGACTGCGGGAAGATTTAGTCCTCGAGACTCCTGAACGCAAGTTGAATGTCGTCGAGCAGTTGATCGAAGTCCGCCCTGATCTTGGCCTCGCCGTCTTTGACGGGATCCTGAAAAATTGAATGCGGTTGTTGAATACGAGAATGCATCGATGGTTTTTTCCTTGCTCAAAAAAAATATTTGAAGATAACATTTTTTAAATAAAAAATGGATATAATTTTTAAAAAACTTTAATTAAAAAAACGTTAGTGTTCGAAGGATTACCTTGAACTTCATGGAGCTCAACTGATAGATGATATTGCCCATACTATCGCGAATAACGTTCCAGGTGATCTTGTTGTCGGACTGGGCTGTGGACTCGACCGCGTGCCTGGCCATGTCGTAGAACGCGATCATGTTGCGCAACATGCCGACGGTCTTGTAGAACGGACAGAAACGATCGTACGGCGAGTAACTGTAAATGAAAAAAACATGATAAAAATTATTTGAAAAAACGACTATATATTTCGAAGACATTGGAGCATTTTCTACCATTTCGACCTAGGGCTAACCCTTTAGATCTTGGATTGGGCCCGCGTTTTGTATATAATTGAACTAACTCTCAAAAGCACTCCGATTTTTTTATTAGATTTTTTGCAATCGTTTATAATAATTTATTATTTAAAAAATGAACTTATTGATCTCAACAATTAAGAAATCCGAAAGAATTCTGAAAAGTCTTGTGTCTATGGATAAAAAATTACGATTTGAGGCGCAGTGGGCCGGCGTCATCTTCTATTTTTTCTGATTTACTTAAAAATGAAACAGCGAAAAAATTAGTTCAGTTATATGAAAAATCGCGAGCCGGATCCAAGATGTGAAGAATTAGACCCAGGTCGAAATGGTATGGAATGCCCCATGTACATAAAAAAAAAATTGTTCTATTAATTAACATTACATTATTACAGTTATAAGTTTACGACGATTAGCACAAACGGACCTGTTCTGTTGCAAGAAGTCGTCCTTAAGAAGCTTGGCGACTTCGAGAGTGATCTTGTCGGATTCAGCGAGCGAAGCTTTACCGACCAATTGCACGATTTCCGAAAGATCTTCTTCCTCCTGAAGGATCTCCTTGACTTTGGTACGAAGGGGTACGAATTCCTGGAAGTTCTTGTCGTAAAAATCGTCGAGGGCGCGGAGATACTTGCTGTAGGAAATGAGCCAATTGATGGACGGGAAGTGTTTGCGCTGCGCGAGCTTCTTGTCGAGACCCCAGAATACTTGAACGATACCGAGGGTGGCGCTGGTAACGGGATCGGAGAAGTCACCACCGGGAGGTGACACAGCACCGACGATACTGACCGAGCCCTCGCGGTCCGGATTACCGAGGCACTTGACTCTACCGGCGCGCTCGTAGAAACTGGCGAGCCTCGCGCCGAGATAAGCCGGATAACCGGAATCGGCAGGCATCTCGGCCAAGCGTCCGGAAATTTCACGAAGAGCCTCCGCCCAACGGGACGTCGAATCGGCCATCATCGCCACGTTGTAGCCCATGTCTCTGAAGTACTCGGACAACGTGATACCTGCAGCAAAAATCAATCAATTTATCGTCAAATTATCATATTATAAAAATAATCGTATTACAAAAATTATTGTATAATAAAAATTATCGAATTATAAAAATTATTGCGCAACACCCCCGAATGCACTGCTGTACAAAACAACAAAAATCACCCCATTAGTTAAAAGATTGAAGGTTCTCAAAAAAAAAAAAAATTTGCCGTAAACCAAATCGATAATATTAAGCCACTGTGTACGCAACCGCTGCAACGTTTCGGACAACCACACAATTATAGAAAATCAGAATTAATGACCAACAAACACGATAGAATCGCTGAGTAAAATCTACAACCATTTAAAAATCGTAATCTAAGAAAGGAAAGGACAGAAAAACCCTTCTCAATACCAAAGACAATTGCGGGCTGAATTCGGACCCTTTGTTAAGGTATATGATTATCCTTAGGTATAAGATTCCGTGCATGATAATAGAAGTAAAAAGGAAAGGTTTGGCATTGTCAACAATTTTTTTAATACTACTATTACTAAAATGATCATATTATTAAAATGATTGTATTATCAAAATTATAATTAATATTGTTATTAATATTATTTCGATAAAAATGGAAGGCATACCCGTGTAGATGGATGCTTCACGAGCGGCGACAGGCATGTTGGAGGTGTTCGCAACGAGAGCTGTACGCTTCATGATGGATTCGGTGACGCCGTCGATCTCGACAGTGAGCTCAGGGAAATCACGCAATACCTCGGACATCTCGTTACCACGCTCGCCGCAACCGACGTAAACGATCACCTCGGAGTTCGAATATTTCGAGAGCGCTTGAGAAATGACGGTCTTGCCGCAACCGAAAGCTCCGGGAATGGCAGTTGTGCCGCCTTGGACGCAACTTTCGGATAAACAAAATTTATCGTTAATCGTCGACGTTGAATTTATATTTGTGTCTCCTTCGATATCGAATGTTTATTCGAACTCACGGGAACAGCGAGTCCAAAACACGTTGGCCGGTCAGCAGAGGATGATTGGCCGGCAGTTTTTCGGTAACTGGTCTGGGCTGACGTACTGGCCATACCTGCGATCAACGAAATTTTATTAAAAACGCTTTTTCCGCATCTTCGTTTTTTTTTTATCTCGTCCAGTAAACCGTGAAAAATTTCTTGATCAACGCTTACTACGCACGGTCCGAATTTTTTGTGCATAAATTGGTTGCATGGTGGCCGTTTTACCCCCGAAAAAAATGCCCTACTTTTTCCCTGACTAAATTTCTGACTTCTATCGAAAAAAATTAATGCTGCATATGAAAATGCCTGATTATTATTTTAATGTTTAATTCTGTTTTCTTGTTTCACTATGTTCTAGAATTTTTTTCAAGCCTTCCTTTTATGAACTTTTTGATTATTTACAGAAGTTTCGGCGACAATTTACTTTTTCCCTTACCAATTTCGAAATTACCTGACTTTTTCCTGATTCTCTGACCAAGTTTTTTTTCCTGACCGCGGCCACCATGGATAGATTCATTATCATTTATGTAATTTCATTTATATAAATTAAATCGTTTATCATGGATCTCGGCCAAGCGGCATAAATCCATGAAAAAGGAGAAAGAAGAAATCGTTTATCAACGAATGGCCGTTACCTGCAACATGGTGAACTTGCTCTTCTCACCGTCGAACTCCGTCTCGAGTACGATATCCTAAAAAATAAACGAAACGCATTTAAAAACATAAACATTTCCAACGCATCGGCCACATTTCTTTTTTTTTTCCAAGTTCGTGCGAAGAGTGACTTCTTACGTCGACGGTGTAATTGCCGGCGGGCGCGAGGTAAGTGACGGTACCCTTAGCCTTGGGCGGTAGCATCATTTTGTGCTTTACAAGCGTATTCTCGTGAACGATGGCGTAGTGATCG
Organism: Amblyteles armatorius; assembly: GCA_933228735.2. NCBI lineage: Eukaryota > Metazoa > Arthropoda > Insecta > Hymenoptera > Ichneumonidae > Amblyteles > Amblyteles armatorius. The sequence continues at coordinate 10,917,647 of OW121694.1, read as the reverse complement.
CCACCGGTTATGTGACTTCCGTTCTTGATGTTTAGAGGATTGAATTCCCATGCTATCGTGCGTGACAACGCGGGCACGTTCACACCCCTCGGTATGTAGATGGAATTCGTCAGTTCATTGATGTCCTTCAAAGGACGCTGAATACCATCAAATATACTGCCGAGAATACCGGGTCCCAGCTCGACCGAGAGAGGCTTGCCGGTACGCAGCACCGGATCTCCCACCGTCACGCCGCTGGTTTCCTCGTATACCTGTTATTATTATGATTATTATTATTGATAATTAATTTTTCTTTCTTTCACTATTATTTCTTCCTCGTAAAAAGCTTTGACTGCACGAAAAAAAAAAAAATTCGAGATTTTAATGAAAACGTGTTCAGAATGTTCCAAAACATCGGATAATCTTATTTCGAAAAAATGTCTGGATGTGTGTTAATTACTAGCAAAATGCTTTTAGTCATAAAAATTTTATGCGTCTTCGAACTTTCCTAAAAAACAGTCTAATCGTATGCTAGCTCTTATAATTTTTGGGCTATTGGGCTAAAAAGGTGTACACAAAGGACCATCATCGACCGATGATTTATCGATTCATTGATTTGGCTAGTATCGATCGGAACGTTTATCTTTTATGAGATTATGATTAAAATTTTTTTTTTATTTGACAACCAAAAAAGATGGATTTTCTTCTGATGGAAAAAATACAATTTTAATAGGGAATCTTTGCAGTGAATTTTCCAAAAATGAATGATTTATTTTGTATTTTCAAATAGCCATATTTTTCATGCGCTATTACTTTCTCTCACCAAAAAAAACCCCTTCTATGAGGAAGCCAAACAATCAGGGAAAATTGTTTTTCATAGAACCTTTGTGAAAATCTTAACTTCCACACTTTTGTTATTACTATTATTATTGTTATTAATCATTCTAATCAGCTTCTATAGGGGAAAACCCGGCAAAATAGGACGGAAAATCTGTATACATAGAGGTGGAAAAAATTGAACGTCCTAAAATTATTGAAAAATTGTGTTTCAAAACACGCGGTAATTTTATGATAATATAATTTCAATAGAATAATTTTAAGATGCCCCATTCCGCCCTGCCCTGCCCTACGAAAATGAAATGAGTCAATATAAACGCGTTATTTGCACCTGAATAGTTGCCATGTCTCCCTCCAGACGAATGATCTCTCCTACGAGCTCGTAGTATCCCACACGGACCAGCTCGTACATAGCCGATCCGGACATTTTCTCTGCCGTAACGACTGTAAACGGAAAACGTACAGATTACACTAAGTTTTTACAGTATCGGAGTACAATTATAAAAATTGTTATTATAATTATATTAACAATTTCAACAATATTAACAAAAATGAATAAAAATTTGTAATAAATTAACTATTAATATTACCATTATAATGTTATTCATTATTAATACAAATCTGTTATGGCCCGTTTTGAGCAAATGTGTTAGTAATTTTTTAGCACGGTAACTCACCAGGTCCTGAGACCGCGTAGACATATCCGAACTGCGCCTCCTTCGTAACATCGGCAATCTTCGGTAGTCCTCTGCTCATCTTGAATCAATTAGTGTTATCTGAAAAAAATCGCGTAAAAAAATATTTTTTATTAATCGTCTCAACGTAAAGTTTCCCAGAATTGATTTGCGAGTCTCGGGATCGTCGTGAGTGTTCGGAACACTTGTTGGACGGATCACATGCCACTCCCACTCACAATTTTGCGTTAAACAATTGGCCTCTCGTCGCTCAAAGTCGCCCAAAAAAATTAACGCGAGGTTTCCAAAGCTCGAACGCAATCCAGCCGTCCGGTTTTCAGGCACGAATCGATCGATCGGCGATCTTGGTGAATGAAATTTGGTCGATCGAAAAGACCACAACGAGAGACCTCACGAGTTTTCATTGAGCGGGGACGAGGAAGGGGGTGTCTGCCGTGAGGGATTCACGTGAGCGCTGCGCGTTCGAAAAAAGTAGGCGTAGCCGTCGAGCCGCGTAGCCGTCTGCTAGAAGAGACGTGGATGTCTCACGCTGCGACGGACGAACGGGACATTTTTGCGACCGTCGAAATAACTTGGACTACGAAAAAATCGTACCTGCGGACTCGCTTGTGTCCGTAGAATCGTTCGGAAATAGAGGGAAGCTCGCTGGTCCGAAGAGCGCTTGTAAAATGATTAATTTTATCCCGACCCGCCGCTGAGAGCCGAATGCGATGGCGCACGCAAAGTGGCACGATCGATACTGGCCCGTCGGGCCGCGCTCTCGACTCTCCTTTGCACCAAAGATCCACGAATATTTCGCACGGGACTTATATTTTTTTGGTGTCTCTATTGTTTCGTGGGGAAAGCGCTTTTCTATCGTTCGCGAGACGATTCGTCGCGGTTGACTGGAAATAGAAGCTGGATAAACACACAACGGTTGGAAAAACTTACGGATACGTCCGACGGACTGAAACGATCTCACCCAACGAAGTCAAGTCTCGCCTGCTATCACAAGACTGGTCAGCTGACTGCGCGGCTCGCGAATCGTTCTCAATAAACGGCGCAGCGTCCCCTCCAGGGTGGCTCCTTCGCCTCGAGATTATTTCGTCGTCGAGACTTCGTCGCTCTCGCGAGATGGCGAGTTAAGGCTTCACGTTCGCGAGCGGGATATCTTTTCGAAGGAACAGGCAGAGCTCTGTTCACTTTTGTAAGCGCCGGAGACCTCTAGCTCTCTTACGTTGTAGCGGTTTTGTTTTGTCGATAGCATTGCGAAGAGCTGATCGAGAGCTGATCTACAGTTTAGTACGGCAAGCATTTAATTAGTTGTGAATTTATTGCCTATACATAAAATGTAACAGTTTTTCATACCTAACAAATTTATGCGTTTTCACGTACATCGCATTTTGCGAATTGGCCATCGACCGCAGTCCTTAAGGTAGTCCTTGCGAATGGTGTTCGCGTAAGTTTCAGAGAAATGAGAGACAATTGCAAACACTTGGTAAAAAATCAAGCCTATTAAAGGTGCTGAAAAGATTAATTTTGCATAATAATAATGAATCTTTTCAGCACCTTTAATATGCTTTATTTTTTGTCCAGGTTTTTATACCATCCAAAAGTGATTGCGATTCCCTCTCATTTTTCGGAAACTTATGCGATGTTCGCTTCGCACGGACTACCTTGAGCCAAAATTCATTTATTTCATTTGTTTCATTCGGTTCATTTGGTTCATTTGTTTAATTGATTTTATTTATCTTATTATTATTTATATATATATATATAAATATACACTAGACAATGTCCTTTTTTACATGAGCAACTTTTTAACGCGTAGAAGTATGTTTTTTTTTCTTCCCCGAACGAAAATGTGTTTCGTCGATTGGGTTGTTTTGGATATTAATCAGACGCTTTCCCGCGATGCCAGAGGACCCGATTGATTTACGATTCCTTTCGTTGAGGCCCGTTCTGTTGGATCTTCTTTCTTTTTGGCGCGAGACAATGTGTCCGGACTCTCGAGAGTCTCAAGTACGAGAGAAAAAAATGGGAGACGCAGGCCCTGCCGTAAAATTAGGGTCTCGAAAGCGTGACCACGCATAACCACTTTCCTTAGTATAGAAAGCCGTTGCAAGTGCTTTGTCCCTTGTCGACACTCTTGTCTCTGTAAAATCGTTGGGGAAAGAGAAAAAAAAACCTTCACCCTCGAAATGCCCCCTCGAGTAGGATTGGGCTTCGCGAACAAGCGTGCTGCGACCGCTCGGGCGTAACGTAAATATAAACACGAAGCGAAAGAGACGAGTACCGAGAAACTGGACGAGTTAGTAACTCGAGCTGTGGCGATAAAGACTGCGGTTTAGCGCTTGATACGCGACATCATAAATTCGAGATAAAATATTCCTTTCGTCTCGCGGACGAAGTGCGGGAGCGATTATTAGAACTGGCGTCATCACAAGTACGAGAGGCAGTTCGTTATTGTTAAAAAAATATATATAAACTTATTCGCTGTAAGGTTAAGAGCTCAAGAGCTGCGTCGAATCGGTTTCTCTCGCGAATTGAGAAAGAAACAAAAAATTGATCGTTTAAGATTTAATATTTTAGTCAGGATTTCGGAAGAAATGAGGAGAGAAAGGTTCTTCGTATGTCGATGAGAATTAATTGCAATTTCACAACGTCAATACAACGTTAAAGCACCGTCCATAAGTTTCACGTGTTTATTTATTTTTTATCCTTCGGTAATAAAAACTTTCTCGAAAATCCCCTACGATCGATTGTTAAAGGTTTTGCTGATCACGTGGAAAAAATATCTACGGATACGAATACAAAAAGTTGTAGGAGTTCCATTAAATTTTTTTGATTTGTTTATCAAATATTTGATCAAAGTAGTGAAAAAATTATTGAAAGCCTAACATTTTTTTATTTTAGTTAGAAAAATCTATTGTGAAGATTTTCTATCCAACATTTCATTACCGACATAAAAAAACAAAGTCTCCCTTCTTTGTTGAAAAAATTGTAGAACTTCAACGTTTTTTTTTCTTTTTTAGAAAATCAATTACAATAAAATAGTGAAAAAAAGCAAAGCCTATAATTTTTATTCTAGACGATCGGGCGACACCGTTACGAACAATCCATCGTGGAGTTTTTCTATCCAATCTTTCATTATCGACATAAAAAAATTAAACCCGTCTTTTTTTCTCCTGTAATCCGTGGACTGCCTCTTAACGATATTGCATGCGTAACTTTCCTACGTCCAACCGTCGCGCACAAAGTGCTATTTCTCCTCACCACGACTGTAACAAGACTGCGGGATGAGAAACACGAGAAGATAATTAAAGATTACGCGGGCAAAGTTGTTAGGCAACTGTTTTACCGACGCGCTCTTCCCACCAACCCGAATCGCGCTCCCACACAAACCTACGCACACATACATAAGTATAAAATCATAAACGTAAGGCATACAATGTAGGTGGATGCAACGGTCCGTTGGGTACAACGAGACGAATTCCAGGGCAACGTGAGAGGGGATTTTGCTCTTCTCGCCGCCTGAAGGAATGCGCGCAAATTGTCCAATGAAATTCGCCAAAAACTGCCTCAATTCCCTCGATAATTTCTCTAGTCGCGGCCCGAGACGTAACCCGGCCCGATCGCTCTGGTTCGGATTCACAAGCTCGTGCCGCTTCGCTAGATGGGAGAAAAAAAAGGCGGAAGGAATAAGAGTAGGGATAAACGAGAGTCGGAGAGGTGGGTGGGGGGAGAGAATAGAGATCTACGTTTCATGGTGTTCGACAGTCGTGTGGCTGGTGAGCTCTAAGCAGGCAGCAGTCTAGCTCGGAGCTTTCGATGGTGTTGGTGCCCTTTCCAGAACAGTATAAACATCCGACGACCGTTACGTGAGGGAATGTCAAAATTCATCGAGACGTCGGGCTGAACGGTTGTCCGCATCGACGGCTGAGGCGGAACTAGAGATACGCGATTTTTTAAAAATTCTTTCCTCCAAGCCGGCACGATACGAGGCAGGAGCTACGTGGAGGTACGTTCACTCTAATCATATTAATAACCGGACGTGCGGCGCTATCGCACTTTCACTGCAATCGCTGCCGGACCGAAATTTGGAAAAAACGGTCGGAGAAAAATAAAAATTAAATTAAACGGGGATAACGAAATGTCCGGTGGGAAATTTTACCGGTTGGCACGAGCGATCGGAAATCTTTTCTTTTTGTTGACCGGATCGTTGAACACGTCGGAAATGCATATGGTCGCGCGATCTGACTTTTTTTTATCGAGCTCTTGCAATTATCTAAATTTCTTTGGAAGGTGTATTTTTTTTTTGTTGCAAGGAGCGAAAGTTAGATTTTCGTGATTCGCGGAGAGTTGAAAAAATGTGTCTGGGCGTGTTTTTCTGGTCCTGACCCGTGCACGGACACACCGATGCGTCCCGTCAATTGGCCCTTTCCGCATTGCGTGCGCGACCTTAGTTGCGCGCACACACGGTCGCGCGCGAGTTTCGCTCGCACACGACGGCGATTTTGCAGAGAGCGTGAGAAATATCTTTGCCGGCGAATATTATGTTGCTCGACGACATTACACATTTCTTTTCGCCATTCATCGTGACGATGCGGCGTGAAGATTGCGTCGAATGATACTCGACGTTTCATCGTTCGTTTCTCGTCTGTTTCGCAGGGGGACGAAAGAGATCGACCTTGGGAGAGCTTCTGTTTACATTTTGAAAGAAGAAAGGCGATAAGCGGGAGAAGGGGGAGCTCCGGAGGTGGGACAAATATTTACTTTGACGGAAAAGAAAAGAAATTTACGTACGCATATAGTTGAAGAACGTTTCGCGAGTTGATGACTAAACTCGATTAAATTATGGAAAATTATTTGTTTGAGATTGAACAATGTATTCAATCGATTGATCGGAAAAAAAATGTACACACACATATAGTTGGAAATCTTTTGCGAGTTGATGGCTAAACTTGATTTAATGTTTGAAAATTGTTTGTCTGAAATTAAATAATATATTCGATCTATCAATTGAAAAAAAAAAGTACATGCGCATAGTTGTGAATAACCGAACTTGATTAAATGATGGAAAATTATTTGTCCAGGATTGAATAATATATTCGATACATCGAAATAAAAAAAAAATTATGTATACATGCAGTTGTGAATCTTATGATTCACGACTATTTGATTCACAAATATTTTGAGAGTTGACGAATGAACTTGATCAAATGCTTGAACATCGTTTGTCCGAGAATGAATAATATATAGTGGCTATGTGTTCATGTATATTGTGTGTATGTAATAGGCCCTGCGAGGCAGAGTCCATCATGGACGCTCAGTTAAACGAGGTGGCCATTGTACTGAGGTCTTGCCTCATTACATCGAAGAATGGCTTGTCCGTCGACCATCTCAACAGTAAGTAAAACCGAACCGTTTATCAAAATGTGTTAATGCCATGCCACGGAGGATTCTGCAGTACCGTTTGAATCTATTGAGTACACAGATACACATACATAAAAAAAACAAGCAAAAAAAAATTAAAAATTAAATTATGTTTTGAAAAATTTTGCTTCAAGATGCACTACAAGGCACAAAAAAAATGTTTAAATCCCATGGATACTTTTGCTTTATCGTTCAAATTAATCGAGTAGATTTAAAAAAAAAAAAAAAAAATTCTGTTCACAACGTTTTCCATTCGGATGCATTGAAATAAAAAAAAATAAAAAAATTTTTTAAACTGTTTTAGATAATCGAAGTAGAAAAAAAAAATGCATCGTTGTTAATTCGTAAAAAAAATTGTTTCTCTTTTCGTGTCTTTGAGTCGATTCTATTTTGTATTTTTATTCACAGGGGACTACAGGATGCTAGAGGGGCATAACATACCGTACCAAAAGTTGGGTTTTCCGACGCTAGAGGCGCTGATGAAGATCGTGCCCGGCGTGAGGATGATCAGGAGAGGATTCGACTTGTGGGTGGAAGCGATTCCGACTAGGGAGACCGCCCACATATCTCGGCTGGTCGCTAATCAGAACCAGTCGCGTTCGCACCGTCGAAGACCGGTAATTCTTTCTTTTTTTTTTTTACCGACGAATTTCTCGTCTCCTGCTTCGATTCAATGGTGTGCTCATCAATGAAAATTTCGCAGCAGAGTTTCGCCCGACTGACTCCCACCCGGAACAAATCGAATCAAAACACTCGAGCCGTCGCAAGGTAAGACGAAACCCATCAGAGATCCGATGATTTCTCGTGTCGCAAAACAAAAATTTAATCGCGTCGCTCGGCTCGTTACAGCTCGAGCAGCAGTCCGATCGCGTCGATGTCCGTGACCGTTTATCCTCCGAGACTGCAGCCCTTGATGCAGCAGATGGTTCCACCGCCGATCACGTCGCCGAGCAGGCCTCGATACGCTGCGGCCAACGCTGATGTGTCGCCCAGCAAGGTAATTTTTTTTTTTTTACTGTTCATCCGATTTGTGTTATTTTTTTTTTCGTGGCTAACGTTTGAGAATTAACTTTGCTTTTTTTATCCCACTAATGTTTGAGAGGTAACTTTGCTTTTTTTTTGTCTCCCTAAAGTTTGAGAATTAAGTTTGCTTTCTTGATCTCAATAAAGTTTCAGAGTTAACTCAGCTTTTTTTCTCTCATTAAAGTTTGAGAGTCAATAATAATTTTTTTGTTTGTTTTTTAGCGCATGATCGAGCGAAACATCCAACCCCAGCAGCATCTCGACCGGGAGAACCAATGGCGAGCGAGGACAGCTATGCCGGTGACTGTGTACAGTCCAAAGAAAGCGGCGTCGGTCGAGGCCGTGACCAGGCCGGCAATGAAGCTGCCGGAAATGCCGAACAGACAGAGGCAACCTGCGGAGATGCCGGCTCCGCAGACCCCTGTCACAGCGACATCTCCCATGTATCAAAAAACTCCGGTGAGAGTTGTGGCTCCGTTGACGCCGACGACTTCGGTCTCCGGACGACCGGAAGCTCCTACGACTCTCTGGTCGGCCGTTGCCACGAAACCGAATCCGGCCGGACCCGCCGCTTCGACGCCCGGGACACTCACACCAACGTCCTGGCAATCGAGTGGGCGATCGAGAGTCGGAGAACGGTTGATTATTCAACCGACAGCGCCGTCACAATTCAACAACACGACTGTCACTAATGGTAATGGGAGTATCCATGTGACGTTCAACAACTCGCCCGGTGGTGGAGGTGACTGCCCCACGGTGAGAATTCCCAAATTCCAATCTGTAGACTACAAGCATTTTTTTTAAATTGAAATTAAAAAAAAATACGCCAGAGCCAGGCAGTACTTGAAGGACCGGGTACTTGTTTGGTACTTTAAGTTGGTACTTCAAGTACACAAGTGCTTTTCATTACCTCAAGTACATAGTTGAAGTACACAAGTACTATTTCGTACTTGAAGAAGTACTTTTTTTACGATTTCAAGGACCAGGTACGAGCACTATTTGAGTACTTGCTTTTAATACATGATTGTATGTCTAAACTTTTCAATAAGCATGATTTTAAGGAGAATTGATTCGTCAAAATTTAATTTTAAAAAATTCCATTAAAATGAAACGAGAAGGGACGAGAAGGAAAAAGCTTCCTCTACGAGGAAGCAAAATGAATACGTTTCGTTTTTTAATTACATTTCTTTGTAAAATTTCTTATGGATGTTTTTTTTTTTTTCATTGAAAAAGTGAACAATGGCTTGAAAATAGCCGCAAAACGACGAATTCTGAAAATTTCCGTCAACGATTTTTTACAATGAGGAAGCCATGTGCAAATTCCTTTGCCCCTTTTTTATAGCCTAGATAACGCTCAACGCTACGAACCGAATTGCGAAAAATACTTGCGAAATACTTCGAGTACAAAAAGTACTTGATCCTTCAAACACTTGTGACACTTTGTACTTGGTACTTGAAGTCATTTTTGATACTTCGCCCAGCGCTGCAATATACTTATTGTATTAAAAATTATCTTTTATTTGTTCCGCTCCAGGATCCAAGGGAAACTTTGAGAATGCTCGTGCGCGAACTAAATCTGCCCGAGCCTGAGTACAAGGACGTGACCGTTCACGGAAAAAACCGGGCCGAGGGCAAATTTTATGCTCAAGTTCTCATCGGCTTGAACAAATTTAGCAGCTATCCGGAGGAGGCGAGGACTGAAACGGAAGCCAAGATTCTCGCGGCTAAACAGGCTCTGATAGAGCTCAAGAAAGAGCTCGCCTCGAAGCTCTGTCTTACCGCGACGATGGACAAGAAACTGATGAAGACGCGTATACTGGCCATCGTCGATCAGCACAACGGTGTTTTCACCCACAAAATACCGGTTTACTATCAGGAACAGCACAACGAAAGTCTTCCGGAATTTTGGACTAAGGAAATCGAGAAGTGGACGGAAGTAACGATGGACAAAGGCGTTGATAAATCGACGATTTTGAGGCGACGAGACGCATGCACTGACAAGGTAAACCACACGGTCCTCTCAACCCATTCCGATATTCGTCCCGTTTAATAAGATTCGTTTTATTAATTTTTATTAATATTTATTACATCAATTTGATTAATTTTAGTGAAATCATTTTCATTTACTTTAATTCAATTGATTTTATTAATGTTATTAATTAAAAACTCTAGAAGATCAAAAAACCAATTACATAAATTTATCTCTCAACTATTCGCTAACGGTGTATGTTTGTTAAAGGTACCTAGAGTGTCGTCTCCGAAGGTCGACAAGGTGCTCCTGACTCCGATGGGCCCGGCCAAGCCGGGAATGCTCGAGCTCCCTGACGAGCGTTTCTGGATCGGATATGTAACACTCGTAATTAGCACGTCCGAGATATGGGTTCGTCTGGTCGACGAATGTTACAGCGTAAGTAATACCTCTGCACTTTTTTCGAATCTCTAACAACTTGTATTTAACGCAGGAAGACCGTACATACTTTTTCTCGCCGCGTTCTTCGTTCGGATGCAAAGTGTCTGAAAATTACTTTTTTCACATTGTGTGTTTGGTGCAAAGGAAAGGTTTTTTAAGAAAAATTAATAAATCACATTTTTTTTTGTTACTATGTCTTCGATCAACTCGGACTCACGTTTAGTTGTTGTAGGATTAAGATTTTGTTGTTAAACATTTTGGAAAATATTATTCACTAGCAGTAAAATAAGTTACACTTAAAAAAAAAGAATAGAATTGACGTTGAACGTTGAATATTTCCTCCAGGACAAATTCGATGAGATCACTTCGACAACTTGGTTGGAAATTATTTCTTTAAAATCTTGTGTTCAGTGCAAGCGAAAGAAGTTTTTAAGGAAAGTGAATGAATAATTTTTTTTTGTCAAAACTACTTCGACAATTTAGTTGGAAATTATAGAAAAATAATTTTTCAAATCTTGTCTTTTTTTTCAAGAAAATATTTATGAGCAATTTTTAAGAAAAATGGTCGAGTCGCATTCATTTTCTTCAAAACTTTGCAAAATATTATTCAGCAGCAGTGAATAAAAAAAATCACTCTACTACACTTAATTTTTTACACATTCAAAGTGCAGAAAGTTATAAGTGCCGTAAGTAAGCAACTTTAAACGAACATTTATTAGAATTTACGCTAAACATAGAATATTTTTCTGCAGGACAAATTAGACAAGATGACCGCCGAGATGATCGAGCACTACTCGACCACGAAGTACCCGATCTCCGACGTGGTGGAGATCGGCGATTACTACGCTCTCCAGGAGGACGAGTATTGTCATCGCGTGCGCGTCATCGATTACGATTCAACGAACTGCGAGGCGACGATATTCTTCATAGACATCGGCGAGGAGGATACGGTCTGCGCGAGCAAGTTGCTTCCGCTCGATAAGAGATTCTGTCTGCTCTCCGCGCAGGCGATCAAAGTGTCGCTCGCCGGCTTGGAGGAATACGCCGATTTTCCCAACACGATAGATCAGGTGCAGCCGAGGATCGAGACGATTCTTCTCGACGGTATATTCTACGTGGAGGATCTGAGACGCGAGGTTGACGCCGACGGACCGTTCGCCACGGTCACGTTCTTCGATACGAACGGACCCGACGACGTGAACGTAAACGATACAATAGCGAAAAAAATACACCAACAGCTCGCCTCGACCGTTCCGAAGCTCGAGGAAGAAAAGCTCATAACGGAGGTTCACATTTCGCACGTCGAGGGCAACGGCGATGTTTTCATTCAGGTGAAGCTAGTGTAAAATAACCGGTAATTTAGCCAGTTACATAACTGGTTGTTTTCGGCAAAGAATGATCGCCAACCCTTTAAGGGGAAGTGAAATAGCTATGCGTGCGAGAGAGATAGTTGCAATTTTCAAATTAAGTTTATCCAGTGGTGCTAATTTTTTTCGAGAAAAAAAAAGAATTCGTGCCGGATGCGAAATTAACGTGCGCATCACCTCGAATTTGCTTTTTTCTCAAAAAAATTAGCACCCTTGAGGAAAGTTCATTACAGTTTTTATTGCCGACCGCGATATTTCACTTCCCCTTAAGATAGTCCGAGCTGTACAGTTCCGCCAAACGCGAGTTTCAGGGGAAAATTCAAACATTTCTCGATGGGAATTAAATCTGAAAAAAAATATCAGCCATATGGGAAGTGCTGCAAATATTCTTTCTATGTAATAATAATTCCAAAATGTTATTCACAAATTACTGAGGATATATTTGACAATTGTCGGGATTCCGAAGACTTGATGTAAGTATTGAAATCGTTTGAAAACTAATTGTACTTTGAACATTCCTAATCAATTTACTTTAAAAAGTTCAAATATTCTTTTCTTATAAAAAAAATATCGAAAAATTTATTGAAATTAATGATAAATTAATTAATCAATAATGATGATTAATGATAAATTAATGAATACTTTCGATAAAAAAAAGGACCACGTACAAAGATTAATTGCACGCAAGGATTCCAACAATAAAATAAATAGCTTCCGATAAAGTATAAATAGCTCTAGTTATTAACCGGTTAAATATATCACCAGGTGAAGCACGAGGGAATGAAGTATCTCGTCGGAATGCTGAACAAACTGATCGGCACGGGTCTGAGCGACGAGGACGTGAAGAGAAGCGCGACAAGCTCGTTCGATCGCAACAGCATGTACCTGGTCAGATGCACGGAGAGCGGTGATTGGTTCCGGGCGAAGGTGATTGACGTGATCGGCGCGGAAGCCGGAAACGCTCATCGCCTCAAGGTCTTCCTCGTCGACTTCGGAAGAACGATCAGCGTCCTGCCGAACGACGTACTCCAGCTCGAACTTCTCTCCGAGATACTCGCCAAGTATCCCGCTCAAGCGATGAAAGTTCGACTGCACGACATCGAGCCAGCCATGCTCGATGATAAGATGATCGCGAGACTTACCGAGCTCGCACCACCCTCGGAGAACCTTCTGCTGAAGGTTATAAAACCGAGCTACAGAGGCTCGCTGCCGACCGTCGATCTCTTCAAGCGAAACGAAGCCGACGGCGCTCTGATCGCTATCAACGTTGGATTGGTTGTTGAATTCGAACTCTCCAAGTAAGTCGATGTTTCGTGAATTCTGAAGATATCTGCATGGGAATAAATTTTGTTTTCTAAATTTAATCGAGTTGTAACGACTGTGTTTTCACAAACACAGGGGACGTTCACTCGCGGAAAAAAATTTATAACTATTTATAGACTCGCCTATAGATATAAAATTTATGTCTATAAGCAAACCATTTTTTTTTCTTCTCTCTAAAGCAGGGCTTTGCCAAAGACTTGCCAAAGATGACATTTGAAGTGCAGATATCTTCAGATTCGTGACATTTTTCCGACGTATTGCCGATCGTTTTTCTTTTTTCTTCATACGGGTTTTTCAACACCTCATTGGATGGAATTTCAGGTGCGAGTAGAGACTTTTAAATTTTATTGTTCAAACATTTTTAGGGCGAACGGCGACGGCAACAACAACGTCAAGCCTCGAAAGCGCATTGAGCGCGCGAATTACCGGGTGAACGGACAAATGGACGAAACGCCTAAGCAATTGAAGCCTCCGAAGATCTCCGACATTGGAGAGTACTTCGATGTACACGTGACGATGGCGGCGAATCCGTACAATTTTACGGTTCAACCGCAAAAAAATATGACCGCGCTGAAGGTGCGATTACCGAAGATTTTACTGTATTGAATAGTCGACCTTTTATTCAATTTATTGACTGACATTTTTTTTTATTCACAGAACATGATGACTGAACTCCAAGAGGTATGTTTGGCTTACCAGGGACCGCATCCGTCATTGGAATCGATCAGGGAGGGTGGACTGTACGCAGCTTACTATACCGACGGACTTTGGTACAGGTGGGGGTTTCACAATTTTTTTTTTTTTAACAATCATACAATAATATTTTCAGGGATTAAAAAAATTAGCGTATTACACTACAAGGGAGGGAAGTGCGTGATCTTCGCCGAGTGCGAAGTTTACTGCTCAAGCGAAGCAAGGGCAGAAATAGCACATGCTGAAAAACCGCTCTCTTCCGTGTAGCATATGAGACTTATTTTCCAACTTCGTTAAAGTAACCACATTTTTTGGGTCGCACAATCGTCATATTCGCCAATGACCATTACTTTCCGAGGAGCATGGAAACAGTACTGCGCAAGCGCACATGTTAATAACGATCATTGGTTAATAAAGAATAAATTAATAATAAACTAAAAAATAAATAATTCATTAATTAATAATAAATTAATATTAGACGATTTTCTGCTCGTGTTGCACGTAAGAAATGTGGTTATTGTAGCGGAGTCTTGAAAAAAATACTTCGTTCTGTTTCTTTATGTTTTTTTTTTTTTTTTTGCAGAGTTTGTATATCGAACGTGATAAACGAGCACATGGTAACCGTTTATTTCTGTGACTACGGCGACGTGACTGTTATCACGTTGGATAAGCTTCAGCCGCTTATGAAACAATTTCGCGATCTTCCGTATCAGGCTATCAAAGCGAGACTCGTCGGTGGGTTTTTTTTTACACATTATTTTTTCAGCAGTTAAATAATTTTTTTAATCGCGCCATTCGAGAAACTCCTTGACTAATCTGACTTTGACTTCGATCGTCAGATGTTCAACCGATGAACAAGGACTGGTCGCCGGAGGACTGTGTGAGATTCCAAGAGCTCACAGTCGAGCGAGATTTCGTTTCGATCGTCGCTGAGTCAGCGCCGGACAGGCACTCGCCCGGCGACACCGTTCTCGGACTAAAGCTCATCGACGTGTCGACACCCGACGATATTGACGTAGCAATGATCCTCGTCGACGAGAGACGCGCCACTTACGTCGATTAGTTGTCGCCGGAAACTCACAATGTTACACAAAGTTAGACAAATTGATTTTCTTTTTCTTTGCGTTTTATATTTTTTCAACGGTTATAAAATTAGCGGCGGGTTCACGCTATGTCCTAACGACACGACGACCTGTACCTTATTTCAACGAGAGAAGACAAGATAATATCGGGGCATCTTTTTTGTTCGTGGGTCAAAATATTCGAGAGGTCACTCGAAGCCTTTATCGCGCTGTTCAGGGCGAAAGTCTTCAAATTTTCAATTCGGTCGACGAGTCGCCTAGTTGACTCTTACTCGATGGAGAAAAAAAAAAAATTACTCGAGAGCCTGCAGGTTAGAGCGCTATCTCCGCGCGTTACGGTCGAGCAAATCGTCCGTTTGAGAATATACTTTTAAGAGATACAGATTGTGCTCTAAGCACACGTCCATATATATTGTATAAAAGTGACACTTTTATACAATATATATGGACGTGTGCGTCCATATATATATGCACATATATATATTGTATGTCATACGTACAGTCTCATCTGTCAACATATGTAGGCCGCGTTTGCGAAACTCTGTATATATATATACGTACGCCATATAAAAATTTAATCTAAATAGCAAAGAGTTATTCCCTCGAATTTGAAGGGATTTATTTTATTTTATATTTTTCTCGTTGGTTGTTTATTATTATTAATTACTTTATTTTTTTATAGTTCCATCATTATTCCTACTAGCGTTTATAATTGCGGATTCTCACCGGACCATTAAAACAGTGCCAATTAATAATGAACACCAATTTGATAAGGATGATGTGATTTGATCGAAAAACAAAAATTATTCATTCATATGAAACGGCTCTCTCGCAGGCCATTGACAGTTTCATCTTCCAATTCTAATGTTAACGATTAGTTATACGAAAAAAGTTAATGATAAAAAAAAAAAAAATTTCAATAAAGCAATCACGATTGATAAATCAGCCGTCGACGACAGTATTATTATTAAATATTCGTAGAGTCAACGGAATTCGTTGCGAAACACATGAAACACGAATATGCGAGTTCGAACAGTATTACTAGGACAAACTTTCCTATAAATTGCCCTTAGAGTTTCTTAATTATCTCACAGCGCGAGAAAAAAAAATGTGCCGTCGCCGAATCTGCAAGTATTTTCTAATAATATCGTTCGATCCGCAGTTTTATGTCTCGCGTGTTTATTGACAGAAGATGACACGAACCACATCGTGCATTCTTAGTTACGTAGCAAACTCCGTTACGTATTATCCCCGAAAGTATTTTTACTAATTCTGTATGAAAAAAGAGAAAAAAAACTCACTTCGATAATTAAATAAATCGGTGATACAAAGTTAAAAAAAAAAGTTTCGTGATCTTAAAAAAAAATATAGTTGACTTTAATCGTTCTTGATAAAACTTGATCGCAAAGTTTAATCAATGAAGGGCACGAAGTTTTATTTCCGAGGAGGACCATGGACGCCAGAACTGTAGTCGCCGAAGGGAGAAGTCGAAGTTCTCGGAACAACGCAACACGTGGTACGAGCCGATCCAATTTCCATGCCAATCGAGGTTGTCGGCGAACACCGGGGATGAAACGTGTTCATTGTTTTTGCGGAGTACCCCTTCTTTTTTTGCTCGATCGAGAGGGGGATGAAGCGCGCGTTTGTGACGTCAATAGAGTACCGCGCGGCGTCGAGTCGACACCTGGTCCTTCCTTTGAAGATCAGTCGCTGAGAGACGATCGGTCAAAAAGGTAAAGGCGAGAGAAGTGTCGACCTTAACTACGTTTTATCGTCATCCATTTTAAGCCCTGACCCGTTTAATTAGAACTCGTCGAGGAACTTGAAAATTTCGCAGAGAAAAAAAATATATATAAAAAAAAAAAAAATACGAGAAACCCGAAAATGATGAAAAAAAGCGAGAAATCGAGAATACGAATAGCGAGAAATTGGACGATGGAATAAATAATTAAATCGGGTAAACCGCGGTACATACGACGGCGAAATTTCAACCGTGGACTATCAGTATCTGCTATTATGGATCTGGAATAATGGAATATAAAAAATTAATATATTAAAAGAAAAAAAGAAAAAAAAAAAGTAAAGACGGCGGTGAGGGTTTTCTCGCGCGCCTCGATTGATGCGATAGTGCGCGCGACGTTGGGGTAACGAGGGTCGTGTCTCGGCTCGGCATCGTTCCGCATCCGGTGAACGGAACGATATTCACAATGTTCTTACAGGTGGAAATTTAGGGTTCGTGCGAAAAACCACAATGTCGTGTAGGATCGCGATCACTTTATTAATGGCAACGTGAAGCGAGCGCGAATTAGAGATATCATCGAGAGATAATGATTACAGAACAGACTTGGAGCATGATGCTGGACAGCGAGATTCCGGGCATCAACGAGTGAGTAAAAACACACACAATCACCATAAAGATAATTCAAATCTGATCAACATAGATGTTTTAATCAAAAATTAATTGGCAACAATTGTTTATTAAGAATTAATTCATTACCTTTTACATTTTACATTTTTTTTAAATAAAAATTGATCATCGAAATTTTTGTAAAGTTAATGACCGAGTTTTTATTGATAAAAATTGATCATTTAAATTTTATTGAAATTAATTAAAATAAGTGTGAAAGAAATATTAATGAAGTGAATGAATGAAATTTCATTGAAATTAATCAAAGCGATTTACTTGAGATTAATTCAAGCAATTTTCTTTATATGAGTAGTAGTAGTGGATTTATTGACAATATTCCAGATGGAACAATTTTTTATACATAGCATTACATAGTGTAAGTTGTCATGAGAATATAAATATATTGCCAATTGGCCATCGACCTTAAGTCCTTCAGCCATCTTAATATGAATTAAAGCAATTTTCTTTAAATAAATGAAAGTAATTTTATTGAGACTAATAAATGAAATTTTTTTGAAACTATTTAAAGAAATGTTATTGAAATTAATGAATGAAATTTTATTAAAATTAATTTCAGAAATTTTATTCAATCCAACGAATGAAATTTTATCGATAATGATTAATGAATTTGTTATGCTGGGTAGCAGGTTGGGTATCTCACCGCGGAAGCAGCTATGGATCAAGGCGGTGAAGAAGCTGACCTCGGAGAGATTGGGCCGAGAGGGTCTGGCAGCCTGGGGAGCCCGGAAGTCCCAGTCGGACCCCGACGACGAGGAGGAGGAAGAGGAGGAAGATAATTTACCGGCTATCGAAGAGGTCGCGACCGAGAACGAGATCACCCTTGTTTTTCCATCGCCCGACACGGTTCCCGACGACCATCGGGAGACGGAAAAAGAACCACCCCCTCACCGAGGTACGTCGCCGATGGGATCATACAGTCGTCGATCCCTCCCACCCGCCCCTCACCTCGTATCATCACAAACGAGATACTCGTGTTTGAAGAAAATGTTTCAGAGGTCTTCAAGAAGGGTCTTCTCTACAAGGGTATATTCTGCCCATCGTTGACCAACAGTTTTCACAGCCAGCAGCTCGAAAAATCTTACCTCCACTATTCCAATAGGCAGAGGCAAAAATCATTGATTATGCTGAACGTCGTGGATCTCGGCCTCAAGGTACGCGAGCACTCACCGTCAACCCCTTTGCTCCTGCAAAAACATTTTTTTTCCTTTTTTTTTTGCAATTATTTTATCAATAAAATCAACGATGCATGTTCGATACTTAACGCTTTGACGACCACCGAGCAACTTTTTGTGTTTCATTGTAATGCTTAAACTATGTATCAAACTATATGCAGGTCAGTTGTAATAATCGAAACATGAAAATGTTTTCCATAATAATAATGTTTATTCACTGATTTTATTTTTCATTTACAATGTACAATAATAGTTACGATTGAGTGAAATTTTTCCACTCACGCTTCAATATAAAATGTTAAGATTTTACCGGAATTTCATTATCACAACATAAATATTTTTATCCTCATCTTAGAATAACAAAAAAGAATACCAATATGAAAATCAATTTTCTTTAATAACAATATTTTTTTATTAAACCAAAAAAGATTGATTTTTTAATTTGTGTAATAAAAAAATAGTTAAGCGTCGACGTGGCGAAGAATTTACCGGAGCAAAGGTGGTTGGGTGGTGGGTTGGTCGCTGGAGATTCGCAGAGAAACGCCGCCATCAATTTTTTTTTCCTAATTTTTGTCGCAGTTCGCTCTGATAACGATATGGATATGGAGGCGAAACGAATACACCGACGGTCTCGTCGAGCCGTTAGCCTGGGCTTCTTGCTGCATGGCGGCGAATCTGATAGTCTGCGCGCTCGGCTGGTGGCGTTGGTTCTCCAACAACTATCTCTACTGGGCCTCCATATTCACGTGGCTTTTGATTAATACTCAAGGTACGCGCGAAAAACAGCCATTCGTTTTGTTCGACGGCTCGTCCGAGTGGCCATCGACGAAACTTGGCTATGTGCAAGCGATCCGGTCTTTTAATAGGCTCGGAACTTTTGTTCCTCGAATCGAAGTTCCGCACGGTCGAGTCCTGGCTTTACGCTTCGCCGGCTCCGGCCGAGGCTCCGCTCGAACGAACTAAAACTACCGGACCAGTCCGATTATGAACACGAATGACCCTGAAGATATCTGCATCAGGTACATCAAATCTCATCTTCGGCAAATCTCGGTCAATGCTTCAGGCGGAAAAAAATTAATGTTCGCTTATAGCATTTTTCAAATTCTTTTCTTCTATTTATGATTCATATTTTTTAAATTATTTATATATTTGTATTATTTATAATTTATTTTATTCTATTCTCCAAATGAACTTCCCCGAGCGAAGTTTGCACGGAGAGGAAAGATAGTTTTTCGTTGTATATCGAACAGGTCTGGAAGACTATATAGATAGTTTCTGATAGTGTAATTGATTATTTGTAATTGTCTTAACTATAGAATATAGATGTTCCCTTGAGAACTTTTTTTTTTAATGGTAAAAAGTCAGTATATTTGCTTTTACTATTTAAATCGCATCTTCAGCAAATCTCCGTCAATGATTTAGGAAGAAAAAAGAATTGTTCGCTTGTAATTTAGTCTCACGCAGATATCTTAGGGTTGATAAATATTTATTTTTGTTATTTGGACATATACGGGTTAAGCCCCTTTGACCTACAACATACATGTGCAAATAGCGTACAGTGTACAGTAATCTCATAACAACAATATGAATTATGACGCTACTACCAAATATGAAATTAATTGATTTTTTTTTCCGCAGGATTCGTCGGAGCTGGTCTGAACTTTTCGACTCAACAGCGTCTTATGTGGTACATTCTCTTCGTCGTTTATGCGCCCTATGCCATGCTACCGTTACCATTGCGATGGTGCGTTCTGGCTGGTTCCGGTACCGCTCTTACTCACATGGCCATGACCATCGCCACCCTCGTCACAGACTCCAAATACGTAAGATCTCGTCACGTTATCCATTCGTATTCAATTGTTATAAAATAATATCGATTAGTTACCCATTAATATCGATTAGTTACCAATTAATATCACTTCATTATAGATTACTATCGATTGATTATCAATTTCTATCGATTGATCATCAATTACTATCGATTGATTATCAATTACCATCGATTGATTATCAATTACTATCGATTGATTATCAATTACTATCGATTGATTACCAGTTAATATTAATTGATTACCCATTAATATCGATTAATTACCAATTGATATCGATTGATTACCAAATAATATCAATTAATTATTAATTAATTTTATGTAACGACGACGATATGGTTGATCAATGACCAATCAATTGCGTGAATGAAATCACCGATGAAACGTAACACGCGTCTTAGCTTAATTATAATCGATTGGCTGAAGTTGCAGGACATCGTGTGCGTCGTTCGAATGTTGACGACGAACGTGTTGCTCTACGTAGCGGTTAATCTCGCTGGGATGTACACAAAGTATTTGACCGACCGTGGCCAGCGTCAGGCCTTTCTCGAGACCCACAGGTCGATGGAGACCCGTCAGAGAACCCAGAACGAGAACAATCGTCAGGAGAAACTTCTTCTATCCGGTATAGAAACGAAGATATCGATGTGTTCCATGTGCTGTTCATCCGTTGCTCGCTCGGTGGCAATTTTTTTTTTTTTTACCTGTCTTAAAATACGTCTTTTGGTAACGGATAAACATTACTCAGTCCGCGAATAAATAGTCGCCTGTCCGTGTATGTCGATCAACGAAGCTGTGTGCGAGGGAAGAGAAAAAAAAACAGCACGCGCGCGGATAGTGACGAGGTCTCGCGGGAGATTCTCGATGGACCGTGTGACACGCTCATCGGAGTGTCAAAAGGGTCACTATTTCCAACCGATCGAGTACGGGATTCTCCATTGACCCTATATATATTTATACACGATCGATTTCCGATTCGTCATATGTCGGCTGCTGTTATGTTCGGCTGGATTAACAAAAAGGTGTTGCCTCGCCGAAAACTGGTTCATGACGTTAATTAATGTTGTTGTTTTTATTTTTGTTATTATTATCATTATCATTATTATTAATGAGAGAAATTGGTTATTTTCTTTTATTTCGGGGCCGGATTGGTTCTACCGAAAACTCCCATGCAGTAAGAAATGTTTGAAACAATTTAAAAAAAAAATTTTTACCTTTTAAATATTACGAAATATTTCTGAAATATATGAAAATGATATTTTGAAATATTTTGTAATTTCACGTTTCACCGAAATATTTCTGTTAATGTTCCGGGTTTATGCGGTTGTGTATACGCAATTTGGATTGGTGATGCAATCTTTCGCATTTCGCTGAAATGTTAAAAAAAATATATTGCCGAAATTTTTTTTTTTTACATTTCACAAATATTTTTTACCGTTCGAGTACGGGATTCTCCATGGACACTATATATAATTATACACAATCGATTTCCAATTCGTCATGTGTCGGCAGCTGTTAGGTTCGGCTGGGTTGGCGAAAAGTTTTTGCCTCGCCGAAGACTGTTTCATAACGTTAATTGATGTTGTTGCTTTTTTAAATTATTGTTCTCATTATTATTATTATTATTTTGAGAAATATGTTATTTTCTTTTATTCCTGGGCCGGATTAGTGCTGCCGAAAACTGTTTTATAATGTTAATTAATGTTGTCGTTCTTATTATTATTATTGTGAGATATATGTATTATTTTTATTATTCCGGGTCCGGATTAGTTCTGCCCGATTTCGTGGCGAAGGAGATGATAACCGATATTGCGAGAGAAACCTCCAGAGGCGGAACTATATCATTTACGCCGAATCAGTTTCACCGGATTTACATTCATCGTTACGAGAACGTCAGCATTCTGTTTGCGGATATAAAAGGATTTACGGGTAAGCATTTGTTTGTTTGTTTGTTTATGTTGATGTTTAATAGTTAGTTTCAGTTTTTTTAGGCACTCACTCCTTACATAAAAAGTGCCTATTAAAATCACTTTTTTTTAGTTGCACTTTCACATTTGTACCTATTTATATTTGTTGGTTCTTAGTTACGTCCTTATGTTCGAACTGTTCCGGAGTTCCGGTTGGATCTTGTTTATGTGAATTTGCATCGTTTGCTGCATCTTTGATTGTATCATTTGTATCCCGCGTTGGCTCTCAAGGGACGACGTCCTAGAGCTTTATGTTCAATAAATAATAATAATAATAATTAATTGACGCGATATCCCCTTTTACATGACAAGTTTACAATTGAGTAAAAGTTTGTAAGCGAAATTTGTAAGAGGAAATTTATAAAGAAGTTTGACATCTTTTTTTATGTAAATTTATGTATGTTAAGTTTATTATTATTATTTTTGTTTTGCATACGAAGCTCTGGCCAGTCAGTGCAGCGCTCAGGAACTGGTCAGGGTGCTGAACGATCTCTTCGCCCGTTTCGATCGACTTTCGGCCGAGAATCATTGCCTCAGGATAAAACTTCTCGGCGACTGTTACTACTGCGTTTCCGGTCTGCCGACGGCGAGGAGCGATCACGCTCACTGTTGCGTCGAGATGGGACTTCACATGATCAAGGCTATACGAGACGTTCGATACACTACTAAAGTAATAATCGAAATTTTATTTATTTCGTTGGAAAAAAAAAAAAAACCATAGTCCGACGTATTTTTTCTCCTAATGATCACGAATATTACGCTTATCGTTATCCAGGTCCTATATTTGATACGGAATACACGCCGTAGCAGAGAAAAAATAAATTGGCGATGATGAGAAGAATTTTTTTTTTTTTTTGTGACGATAAGTTAAAAAAATGTAATTGTTTCTTTTCAGGTGGATTTGAATATGCGGATAGGAATTCACAGTGGTTCGGTGCTGTGCGGCGTGCTGGGCCTCCGAAAATGGCAATTCGACGTGTGGAGCTACGACGTGACCTTGGCCAATCATCTGGAGAGCGGAGGAGTACCCGGGTAATGGTTTCTTCCTCGTAATTTAAAAAAATCGCGGCTCCATCAACCCAGCAGAGCAGAGTCTTCGAAAGTTATTTACCATGTGCCATAAAAACCGAAATGACGAAATTGTAGCATATATAATGGATTTCAAAATTCTATATTATATGCTATAATTTCGGAGTTTCAGTTTTTACGGTGTTATAGAATGGATTTCGAAATTTTGGATTCCATTCCATATGCTATGAAAACCAGCAGGAGGGGGGGGGGGGGGGCATCCACACCAACAAACAAGTCCACAATTTTCCAAAATAAATACAAGATTCGTTTTCGAGATAGCCCATGGTGATTCATAGCAAATTAATTTTCAGAGTTCAACAGGATATTATTTTTTACTTGTTACAGAAGAGTTCACATATCGGCCGATACGCTGACCTGTCTCAACGACGTTTACGAGGTCGAGCCAGGAAACGGCACCGAGAGAGACAATTATCTGAAGGACCGAAACGTCGTGACCTACCTGATAAAGCAGCTAGAACCTTTGCGCACGAAGCGCAGACCGTCCTCTCGTCCCAAAGTCTGGACGGAGGACGAGTCCGGCAACAAAACGAAGAAAAGCTTCAAGATCAACAATCCGCTTTCTTCGAACAGCAACACCGCCAATAACATCGCCGACGATGATATCGGTGGCGATTGGACGCCCGAAATACCATTCGAGAATGTGAGTCAACAACGATTTTTTTAACCCCTTTAGCGGCTTGATTTTAAAAACGATTCTGGGATAATTTGACGATAGGAGAAAAATTATTTTAAAAATGTTGACTATAGTTTACTTAAAATATTTTTTTAACTGAATTTTTCGAGAGTGAAGTATTTACATGTTTTCATCCTGAAAAGTATCTCGAGTAAAATCATTGGTTTTTTTTCGAGCGAAAAATACTTTAAACTATGATATTTCCACTCCTGTTCGTTTTACAGTTGAACAGCGCAACTTCGGTGAGTAATCTGGAGTCGGACTACCTCGAGGACGACAACGGTTCGGCGAAGGGCGCGAAGGTAACGGGACTGGGCGCCAGCGAGAAGATGTCTCGAAGCGGCGGCCTCGAGACAGCGAGCAACAAGCGCATGAGGCTCGCGAACATAAATCGTTGGAGCTTGCGTTACAACGACGATAGTCTCGAGACGAAGGTAAACCGGCGACGGCCGTTCATCCGAAGCCAATTGCAAAACAGCTATTTCATTAACGAAATCTTTTGACTCGAGCTTCTGCTTCTGCTTTGCACGATAGTTCTGCCAGCTGCGAGAGGACATGTTCAAGTCCAACATGACTTGCTGCTTCGTTATCTGGTTGTTCATTGCCGTTTGCCAAGCCGTTATTTTGCCCGAGTAGGTTGAACTGCATAGAATCAATTTTTTTCCACCTATTCTACCACATAGCACGGAAATATTTTTGAAATTTTAAAAATATTTGATTAATATTAGAAACATTTTACGAATATTAAAAAAGATTGTGAAATGGTTGAAAAATGTGTTGAAAAGATTGGTGAAATGTTTAAAAAAATTTTTTTAAATATTTGTGAAATGTTTTTAAAAGATTTTGAAAATATTTCTTTGTCCTCTTATGAATCTTGTTTTGAAATGTTCCCAAAATATTTCTTCAACATTTCAGCGATAGGTAAAAAAATTACCCTACCAGTGCAATTTGCATATGCACATCCGCATAAACACTTCGCAAATATTTCGGTGAAACATGAAGTTAAAAATATATCAAAATTTTTATCACAATGTCTCCGAAGTGTCGAAACATTAAGGGTGCTTAAAATGTGAGCAAATTAATATGCGAGAAACCTTCCATTGGAATGTTCGGATAAAATATTTCAAAATATTATTTTCATATTCATCGATATTTCCTAAGATTCGAAAGACAAAAAATATTTCTAAAATGATTTCAAAAAAATTCCATGCTATCTGGGCTCCAAAAAAAAAAATTCTTCGACCCTTCTCACAATCTTTTTTAAAACTTTTACAGCTGCACAGTTCTGCTCGTCTCGCTGCTCTTCACCACGATAGTCCTCGTGGCCTGTTCGATTCTCGTTATGGCCGAGGAATTCAAAGGACTGCCGAATTATCTGCAGCACTCGTCGGCTATGTTGGTCCACAACAAGCAACATCGAACGATCTTCATATGCAGCGTCATAAGCTTGATGGCTCTGACCTCGGTCATAAGCGTTCTGGCCTGCCCGACCGATAGATCTTATCCCGAAACTTTGATGTACGACGAGATCATTTCCCCGAGGACCGAAATATCAGTCGAGAACAATCATGAGAGCGCAACGAGCTCGGCCGGTCTTGATCGTTTGATCCTCAGCTTCATCGAAGAAGCGCTTTCGGACGAGGCGGCTCGCGAGTCGAATTCCGTCGATCCGCAGATCGCGAGAAATCGGACGGTTTCGCGAGAGTCGAGCAACATCGAAGTGAAGCTGACGCACGTCGTGGATCGCGACGATCCGGCGCGAACTCTGAGCCGTCGTGAATTCTTCAGGTTTTACAAATACGAGAAGCACTATGGACCGAGGCGGCACCACCGAAGATTCGCCCGGAAGCGCGAGGCGGGTTTAAGATCGAGAAAAGCGCTGTCGATCGTCGAGGAACTTTCAAACTCTACGGAGAGCCTTAAAGGCGAGGAGGACGATTACGAGAGAAGTTGCTTAAGACCGGAGTACATCGTCTTCACTTGGATCCTATGTCTCATAGCTCTCGCTTCGGCTCTGAAGCTTTACTATCTCGTCAAGACTGCGCTGGCTACTATTATCGTGATGATGTACGCGATTCTTATCCTGGTGGGTTGCAAGAAGCTGTTCTCGAACGACATCGACTACGACAACGTGTGAGTTTAGTCTCGCTGTCTTCCACGCGATCTTTATACGGGAATTCGGCGGAATACGAAATACGTCACTTCCGGTTTCAAAATCTCATTTTTGCGACCGAAAGTAACGTCGTATCGAAAATATGTCACTTCCGATTTCGAAATCTGATTTTCAGACCGGAAGTGTCGTCATATCGATAATACGTCACTCCCGGTTTCAAAATCTCATTCTTCGACCTGACGTGATTTCATAGCGAAAATACGTCACGTCCGGTTTCAAAATGATACTTTCTCAACCGGAAATGATGTCATAACGGAAAGATTTCATTTCCGGTTTGGAAATCTCGTTTTTCGACTAAAAGTAACGATTCCCGGTATGACGTAACTTCCGGTCGAAAAATGAGATTTCCTAACCGGAAGTGACGTATTTCCAGTACGATGTCACTTCCGGTCGAAAAATTCATTTCCAAACCGGAAGGGACTTATTTCTGGGTAACCTTCGCAAGTCTAAGTGTTCAGTTTTTAAATTCTATAGTCGATAGCGAGGGCTCGAAGCGCCCGAGCCACAACAATCTACAAGTATGAACTGCAATGAAATGAACTATATGTTCATGTTGTCACTGGCAAAGAACTGTCAAACGATGTCTCGATGGTATGTATTTTGTATTTATTAATCGGAGATTTTTTTGTCAACTCAGGACCGCTATACCTCTTTCGGCTCAGATGCTAATATTCCTGGTCGTCTTCCTTGTCATGGTGACATATCACGGACGTCTCGTCGAGGTGACTTCCCGTTTGGATTTTCTCTGGAAGCAGCAAGCCGAGCGCGAACTCGGCGACATGATCGAGTCGCGTCACAACAATATGCAGCTGCTGAAGAATATTCTTCCCGATCACGTGGCACATCACTTTCTCACCCAGGAACGACCGCCGGAGGTACATTTTCTTAACTCGTACGAAGCTTTGGCAAATGTGTCGAAACCAAGTTTCGCCCAATAAATTAATAACTACTTTTAATTTACTCGGTGCGAAAATGGCAGTTTTACGCATGCGCAAAACCCCAATTTTCACACCTTGTGCAGTAAAATTTTTGTACAATACTCGTGCCAAACATTTCTTTTTTTAACTCGTGTGATTGCAGCACTTGCCTTCGGCTCGTGCTGCAAACTCACACTCGTTAAAAAGTTTTATCGCACTAGTGTCGTAAATTACTATTTCCTAACGCATTGCACGTAAAGTCCCGCTTTATGTTCTTGTGAGGTGGGCAGGACACCGCAGAAGAACACTTTTTCAAATCGCATGCGAGAAAAAATACTGCTCATGATCTTTCTCGCACTAGTGCGAGAAAGTGCCGTTCTGCCCATACTTCCCAAAAACAAAAAGGGTGGTTTTAGTTTTTGGAAAGTAATTACTAATCAATAATTTCTTAATCACTAATCAATTATGTGAATGGGATAGGCGTAGAAAGGGTAGTTCTTGCTGTATAAACAACTGTTCCCCGTTTCAGGAATTGTACTCCCAATCGCGTGACAAAGTCGGCGTCATGTTCGCGAGCGTTCCGAACTTCACGGAATTCTACTCGGAGGACGTCAACAAGGGAATGGAATGCATACGTCTTCTCAACGAGATCATAGCAGATTTCGACGAGTTGCTCGACGAACCACCCTTTCACTGCATCGAGAAGATCAAAACCGTCGGAGCCACTTATATGGCTGCTTCCGGCCTCAATCCCTGCTCAAACGTAACTCCGACCGCGGAATGCAGAATCCAAAATTGCAAAGTACTTTTTGACATTTTTTTTTTAGGAACAGATCAAAGACGACAAGGATCATCTATGCAGACTAGTGGACTACGCCGTGGCCATGAGGCTTCGTCTCGACGACGTCAACGTTCATTCCTTCAACAACTTCGACCTCAGAGTCGGAATAAGCTGCGGTCCTCTCGTCGGCGGAGTTATCGGAGCGCGCAAGCCCGTCTTCGATATTTGGGGCAACACGGTCAACGAGGCTTCCCGGATGGATTCCACAGGCGTCATGGGCAAGATTCAAGTACCCCGAGACATCGCCAGGGTAAATAAGAGAAAAATTCTTGGAAATATTTAATTTAATTTTTTTTTTTTTTAAGCAGTTTGTTAATAATTTTTTCTCATTATGGTTATGCAAAATCAATGTTCTTGGTACCTTTGATATACTTGATTTTTTCAGATTTTTATACCATTAGGAAGGGCTCAAATTCTCACTGAATCTCACTTTTAGCTGGGAATGCACGTGTGAAGCATCCTTAAAAAAAATTCGAATCCCCAGAAGTAAGATTCAGTGCGAATTTTAACTCTGCCTAATGGTATAAAAATCTGAAAAAAATCGGTAGTATCGAAGGTGCCAAAAACATTGATTTTGCATAACAATAATGTGGAAAAGTTGTTAACAAATTGCTTTGAAAAAAGTCCACAAAACATTGCGGATTCGAATTTTTTTTAAGAATGCTTCACACGTAAATTCCCAGCCAAAAGTGAGATTCAGTGACAATATTAATACTTTCTAATGGTATAAAAATCTGAAAAAATCGACTGTATCAAAGGTGCCAAGAACATTGAATTTGCATACAAATTATGTGGAAAAGTTATTAACCAACTCCTAAAAAAAACAAATTGGTCAACAAATAATCAGTAAAACTTTTTTTCTCTTTTCAAATGAATTCAATGATTTTCTAGAAGCCACATGAATTTGTTGAGAATTTTCTTACAATTTTGAATTTTATTTGAGGCCATAACTACGGAATTTTTTGTGTATATTGTGGAATCGTGATACGGAAACACATTCAACATTCGTACCTCTACATCGATTTTTCAAACTTTCTAAAAAAAACATGTTGCAGTGTAAGAAAATTCAGAAAAAATTCATACGAACTCTAAAAAAAACAAGGCATTCATTTAAAATGAGAAAATAAAAGATTTTCTAATTTTTTTAAAAAACAATTGATTTTTTAAATGATTTGTTTATAACTTTTTGGCATTATTGTGCAAAACCAAAAACCAAAAATTTCAGTAAATTTTGATCGATTTAAACTTTCGGTTGAGAATATTCTTAAGTTCGCAAGAATAGATAATTTTCTTTTTTTTAAGTTTCTGGAAGCGAGAGGCTATCAAACCCAGAAACGCGGCCACATCGAGGTGAAGGGAAAGGGCACGATGGAGACTTACTTCGTGCTCGGCAGAAGCGACATGACCTCGGAGGGAGTGTCGAGACACCGAAGCAATTGTCGCAGTCTCGCCGCGGTCGTTTACGGTGTCGTTCAAGCGAGACGCAAGCAGATGCGCGCGATAAGGAGAACTTAAGTTCAACCTCAATGGAGACTCCCCTAGACTGTTCGAGCCGTGCTGCACAAGGCATAAATTACTGTAGATTTCTTTTTCGTGATAAAAAAATAAACGATTTAAGAATAAAAATAATAAAATTGTTTGCGGTTTCGGTTCAAATCTCATTGACCGTATATTACACTGTTTATCATTAAAAAAACACAATATCTGTTAATCAATATTCGGATCGTAACAACACGCTCGGTTGCAGGAGAGAAAGTGAAACGATTAAAAAAATATATATATTAATAATGAAGAATAAGTTTTTAATAAAAGAGACGAGATAATATTATTCTGATAATGAATAATGAATAATTAATACAATAAGGCTAACTACAATGCGATCTCCTTGCCAAGGGACGATCGATTATTTACCGAAACTGTACAAGGTTTTACAATTATATATTTTCGATAATCGATAATCTAATTTACATTTGTCAGAGCGGGGCGAGGGAGTCGGATCCACGTATGTTCTTTTTTTTTCGTTACAATGTAAAACTGGTCGAAATAATCGGTCGCCACGCACACGTAGGAGGAAGGGACATCGCACCGTTACCTCGCACAAGATCTACTCTTACAGCGGCCTTCGGATTTATATGCACTTTTTTTTGTTTTTGAACATATTTAATCGTCGGCGAATCGCCGGGACAAAAAAATCTACACTTTCCGAGAAGAAAGAAGCGACATTCAGTACCTCGCAAGGCAAAGGCTTTTTTTTGTATGTGTTTTAGAGTTTCTTTTTTTTCTGTCAGCTTTAATTTCATTTTTTAAGGTATAAAGGCACTGTACATGTAAACATATATATGTAACATCGTAGAAGAGCGCTTCCCGCTATACGAATGTGTATGTGTGTGTGTTTGTGGAAGTTTTCTTTCTTTTGTTTTTTTTTTACGCGTTGGAAAAATGTGATACTTTAGTATGTCTACGTTTTAATTTTTTTTTCTTCGAACAGTAAAAAACGTTGCCTCTTTAAAAAATATTGAATTCGTTCCTCTTTCCTCGTCGTTTAAAATTTTTTAAAAATTAAGATTCTAGATAGATGCTTATGATAGGGGAGCGGTTTCCTTTGATTCTAGCTGCATTGGTCAAAATCTATCTATTTAATCGTCTATCACGTAGACGTTCTATAAAACGTCCAACAAACTCAAAAAAAAAAATAGTAATAATAAAAAAATACAACGAAAAAAAATTGAGATGTAGGAAAGACTTCGTGGTAACTGAGGGGTAGAACGATCCGTTGGTCAATGCGATCAGAAGCTTGAGAAAACGCTCCTCGGGGGTAAAGGTGGGACTCGTGTATCACAATTTGGCAGTGAACGTTCTTATTTTTTTTCTTTTTTCTTTTCTTGTTGTTTTTTTTTCTTCCTTCTCTTCACTTTTTTAAAATACAGTTTACAAGTTTAAGCTACACCTGTCGTCTGCTATGGCTCCGCGCTATTTGCAAGCTTACTTTTCCTTTTTTTCTCTCTCGTTTTTTTTTCTTTTTCTTTTTTTTTATAGTTATTCACAATTACAGATGAATTCGAAAATATTTTATTATACTTCCTCGTATTCGGAAAGAAAAATAAATTCTCATATTTGTCTGCTTTCGTTATAAACATCGTCGACATTATAAACGGTAAGTTGTTATTAAAACTCAAACTTTCGTACAACTGTTTTTTAGCGAAAATATGTTCTTTTTTTAATTATTATTTTTTATTTTTTTTCGACCGGAAGTGCAACGAGCACGATCTGTGAGGGGACAAGCCGGAATACCCGATCGTTGCAGTTCCGAGTGTGACGACCCATTTTGCCTGCAATCGATTATTTTCTCTGTTCTGCCTCGTTTTTATCATTTTTTGTTTTTTTTTCTTTCTTTCTTTTATCAAAATACAGTGATCGAAGATTATTCAATATACGCGTTGGTTCTGAACCGTTCTCCAATAATTCTAAGGTTTATAAATATTTATATGTTTTGTTGTTGTCGCATCCTGGTCGCTATCAACTTTCATGTACTCTCGTCTATTGCAGATAAAGGACACGCCCAAGTATTTACACCAAAACTCATGTTTTTTTTTTTTTCTCTTTTTTTCATCGTCGGAGTAATAAAACTAACGGTTTTACTAGACTATTCTAGGATATAGATCGGGCAAACCGGAACTCTGCCGACGCACTTGTGTACAAAATAATCGATTTTTAATTAATGACGAATATCTCGCGACTCGCGCGTTTCATACACATTTACAGTTTTCAACGAAAAAAAAAGAAAACGAAAGAAAAATTGTAATTTTCCTAAACATACAAACTAGTTTTTTCCCATCTTATTTTTTTTTTTTTTTGCGCACAGTCTCGAAAGTTTGTACCACTCGATAGTCGCGATTGCCGAATTTATAATATTCTCCGTTTACAATAAACCGGCAGCGTGTAAGCAGCACGAACGCGCTTCCAACATCCCGATCCACCGGATCAACAATCGAAGCTCGCGAGGCTTCGATGATTTCTAATTGTTCTTGTTTTTTTCTTTCTCGTTCCGATCTTCTTCTATTTATAATTAATAATTACACTTTATATTAAATATATTTTTATGTATAATTTAATAATCATTAAATTAAAAAGTTGTCAAATTCAGTTCCGAAGTATTGGCAGAAAAATGTTTCCTATTTATATTCACTTGATTATTATTATACTACCAATATCGTGCGTTGAGATCATTGCGTGCATTTCGATTATTAATTCTCGTGAATTTTTAATCGGCGGTCGGTACGTGTGTGTGTGTGTGTGTGTGTGTGTGTGTGAAGTGCCCGTGGTAGTACAACGGATGCCCGGAAATATCTTCTTTTTTAATGTATATCAAAAGCACAGCTTTTTCGAGCCAGCATTTTCTATACACGTTTGAAAAATATTACAACTCTTTTTTAAAATTCTTCATCCCGCTGTTTTTTCCGCCGAAGCTCAATCCTTTTCTTTCAAGAATATCGAGCGACGCGGCTCATGTTATTTTATATAAAAACTTGCTCGTACGCTGCTTCAAAATATTTACCCGCGAATAATTCGAAAATGTACACGATAGGGTAGTATAGATAACGAAACAAAAAGAAAATCGTTAATTTCTGGCACTTGATTAACGACGCTCGGAGAGAGCTAAGTGCACGAGAGACCTTCCCCATTACTTCGTTTACTCTTTTGTTTTTTTTTCGTGTTTTTCATTTTTTTACATTTTTTATTCTCCCTTCCTATATCACACATCCTCTCTATCTACCGACCAATATACAAGAGCGAACTGTACACGTTTATTTGTCAGCCTCCATCGCGAATCTCGTCGAAGTTTTTTTTTTTTAATTGCAGTAGAAAAAGAGATTGTACATCGATTCGGTGGAGTCGCGTGAATGGCAGCACGTTGGTGTTGAGTTTTACTTTTCTCTATTTGTCATTCTCGCTTACGAAAAAAAGAAAAATACTCTCTTATCCCAGTCGACAATTTACTTGTCGGTCCACGATGACAATGGATTCCTAGCTTTTGAGCAGTTTTAGCGTCTTACGTATTTTTCTCACATACGAAACGCGCAACGATCGAACGTAAAACTCGATGCGTTCGCGAGCATACAAACATCTATACGCAAGTGGCAGTGGGAAGTATAAATGATGAAAGTGGAATCCATTGCCATGGTAAAACTCGTTATTCTTTTTTTCTTCGATAATAAAAACGGTCTCGATCGTTTTTATTCCGTCGCGCGCGACTTCTTCCGACGGATCGAATGCGATCGCGTGTCTCGTCTCTACCGTTCGGCCACGAAACGGTAAATAATCGTATTCCCCTAATCCTCTATTAAGCGATCACAAAGAGTTCGAGATTGTTCATTTTTTTTTCTTCACTATCTCTTTTTTTTCTCTTCTCGGTAGTTAGTCTCGTACAGATTTTTATCCCAAATTCATACGAGACCCCGTCAATCGGTGGCATTAGGCTAATTCGTTTGTACAAATCGTTCTAACTAAATTCACCCATTCGTCGAGCTCGGCGAATGCGCATTGTGCATCATACCTATGGTGTACCTATCGTCCGCGTTATCTCTCACTCACAAATATCTCACACTCTCTCGCGCGGTACACTTGTCCAGAGTGTTCTTCCGTTATTCGATCCCCTACTGCTATTTGTTTTTTTTTTTTTTTTAATTTAAAGTAGCTCTCAGGTACGTGGATAATGCTTATCGTAAGAAAGTTAATTCTTCGCACAGATATCGAACGAACCGGTAGGCTGCTGGTGGGCTGTTTGTTTACTTTTTTTTACTTTGTTTTTTTCTTCTTTTTTTTTCTTCATTCAATCCTGCAGCGTGCCAATATAGTCCAAATATCTGTGCTGCATGTAACCTCAGGAGGATTGACTCGCCGTCTGCGCCGCGAGCGTCGGGGACACCGACGAGTGAAGAGAGAAACCGTCGTAGACGTCCATTAGGTCGTGCATTCTGTACTCCTCCAGGCACACGAAACCGTCCAGGGAGGGAGCCTGCTTGCGGGCACAGTCCATGCAGTGAACCACGTGGCGTTTCTCTTGCTCTCGGATGAATAGGATATTGAATACTTCGATCTGAAAAGAATAATAAAAAAATTTAGATTCACGAAACTTTGACGTGGAACTTTGCTTTAGACTGTTATAGATTATGCTTATAAAATGAGAATAATAAAAATGAAATACAATAAAAATAGAACACAATATAAATAAAACACAATATTTTTACCATATAAAAATGAATGCACTATAACTCGTACGAAAAAGGTGAATCAGGGCTGAAGGACTTAGGTCGATGACCCGTTGACAATAGAAATATATACTGCATATATTCTTTCAAGTGTATCAACGTCCGTGTCATGTCAAATATTGATATTGATAATATATTAACGGATTGCTTCTTTTACAGATATATAAAAATGGAACATTTCAATAGCTATGTGACTTGGTGTGTGATCACATGTGTTCTCTTCTGGCTTCAGAAAAAATACAAAATTAAATTAATAACAATAGATACAAATCTATAAATTAGGTAAATTACGTTGGCTGTAATGAATTACAAAACAGTAAAAAAAAAAAAATAATATTACTTAAAAATATTTTTCTTAGCTATCACCACAAAGGGGTTGAAAGAGTCCCAAAATATTGTGAATAAATACATTTTCTACTAGTAAAAGAGAATAAACATGAAATAGAATAGAAATAAAATACGATAAATTACCTCGCACTGTCCGCAGTAGTGAGACGCCTCGTTCTTTCCTCGTCCGTGAAACCGCACCTCGACACCCTTGTTCTTGACGAACTCAAGTATCAAGCAACACTGTCTCATCGTCCTGAGCAAGCAGTTCTTGATTAGATCGAACAATCTTGGATCGGAGACTTTGATATTTCTCGCCAGGTTCCACGACAGATGTACCATGGGTACGATCGACTTGAAGGATTGTAGTTTGTTCCACTCGTAACGTTCTATCGCCAGTTGATACTGACGCGCCGTCAGAGGTCCGACGTTCCACGCGATGTTATTGCACCAGCCGACAGCTTGAACCCAATGGACGCAACCTGTTGAATTTTAATTTGTTAGAGCGAATTCTTAACCCAAAATAATTTATATTGTGTACGATAATATACAATGTTAGTAAACCAAAACTCTCCATGTTCGTTTTAACAAGTTTTCAGATATCACGAAAAATAGTAGCCATTTTTAAGTGTAAAAAAAATGCAATCTGCATAAGTAATGTTTCACTGGATTAATATAAAAATAATGAATATTTTGTGAACTTCGGATTAACGAGAGCATATTTGAGCTGGAATACGATGAAATCGAAATTTTGTTTGTTCCGTTTTTTTGTATATTCTTTTATTTGCATATGTGAAATATGAATAATGTCAATATCTATCATCTAATGATTCAAATCTATATATGTATATTTTTTTTTCTTCGAATTGTGGATAGCCATTTTTACTTCGAGATGTCTGAAATTTGAAGTAAAACTTACCGGCATTGACCCAGACGAGATCGCCCGGTCTCTGAAGAAACCTATAAACGGGAATGTTTTCTTCGTAAAGATCCTCGAGCGACGGCCACCAACTACCGTGGAGGTAATTGATGTTGTTGCGCTCGCAGAGGGCACAAATTACTCCCCAGTAGGCATCCGGAACAGCAAACCATTCGCAATCACCGGGACCGATGTTAATGTTTATGGAGCAAAAATTGTTGTTCTCCTGATGGCCCGGTGTACGACTCCCAGGTACCTAAACGTTTCGAACGAAAGACAAGTATGAGATAAACTCGACATCTGCCGGTTGAAACAAATCGGCATGGTGTCCGACAATTCGTCCGTACGAAATCGCAGGACATTGCCAGGATTATTCAAAATCTTTTATACTCTCCTTAACGTCCTTAAGTCAGTATGAGCGCTTCACATTAGCCAAGCGAGTGCTACATTAGTTTAGTAGATTGAAAAAAAAAAACCTTTTCCAATATTGCGAACAAATTTTAAGTGTATTTCCAAGGATCACCAAACACCAATTCGTAGATAATCGAGATGAAAAAAAAAAAAAAAAAAAAACCAATTCTTTCGTCGTCCGTACCTTCATGTACAATTGTACGGTGTTCATTCCCAGGATAACGTGACCGACGTGACTGAGCATATTGCCAGCGGACACGACTCTAGCGAAGGCGGGCAGTTTCATGAGCTCCTGCAGCTGCGACTTCCACTTTCTCTCGTCGGAAAGATCGACGTTCGTGCCGAATCTGAGCATCTTCGAGCCCGGTCGTCCGGCGAGGCCATAGGAGTTTTTCTTCCTCCTAACGACCCCGGTGCTGTCCTTCGAGTCGGAGTCCGAGAGATTCGCTGTGTGTATGCCCTGCGCCTTCTCCCTCTCCTCCTTGAGGCTCTCCTGAAAGCTCGACGCCTGGTACTGAGCGTATTTCGCTATAGTCGTGTGACTGCGATGGCTTATGCAGCCCCAAACTTTCCTGCTCAAAACGGGATCCCAATTTTCGTCGCTGGTTTGCTGCATCTGCGTTCTGACCTCGATCCCGTGATCGGGATTCGCCTCGACCAGTGTCTTGGTCGAGAAGAGGCCCAGATCAAGTTTGAGGGCAGCCGCTAGACCGCGTATCACCGCTATAGGATGTTTCAAACAGAATTCCTGAAGCTGCGGACTGAACGCTTCCTTCTTGTTCTCGAGATAAACACTCGGCGTCGGCGGCAACAATTGTTCCTTCGTGAGACGCTGACTGGGGGCTTCGGGCGGCGCGGGTGGTGGCGAGCGATCGCTCAGTATCGAACAATTTCTCACGCCCTTCAAGCCCTGTCCCTTGCACGCGTCTACAACGCTCTTCGAGTCCATCTCTATCGATATCTCCTGTTCGCTCTGCGACTCGCAGAGACTTTCGAGCTTGAGAACGGGCTCGGCTCTGGAATTGTCGATCTTGTTAGTGCTCGATGTCGCCTCGCACTTCACCGTTTCGACGAGAAGCGAAGAGACTTTAGTTTCGCTCTTCTCGTACGAGTTCGTCGTCGATGCGTCGTCGGCGTCGAGCTTCTCGAGTTTGACTTCCTTGATTTTTTCGCCGTTGCTGCTGCTGTTCTCCTCGAGATTGGAGGGCGAGAATGGACCAGAGCTGAGCGTACCGTTGTTCATTATCGAGGGATTTTCCTCCTTCACGTCGAGATCCTCCGAGCCGAAGTGCTTCAGAAGATCCTCGGCGAGGGATGTCGCGATGTCCTTCTGCGACAGCAGAGCTTGGAGTTCCTGGTCCGTAACGCCGAGATCCTTGTTACCGGCCGCGCCTTCCGGATAGTTGCTCGTCGTCGAAGTTATCTGCGTGTAACCCTGAGCGCCGTACTGGCTCGACTGGTACTGATTAAACTGGCCGGAAGTTGGCGCTCGCTGAGGGTAATTCGGGTCGGCTGCGGATTTGTAAGGCATTCCCGGTGTCTGTTGGGTATTTCCCGTTGCCGCGGCGTTGTAGCCGACGTTTGAGTCGGAAAATCCTGTCTGCAAGGCCACGGTGCCCCCTTGCGGCTGCTGGGGAATACCGTAATTCTTTATCACACCCGGCTGGCCCGGCTGACCGTGAACGTAACCCGTCGGGTAACCGGGCTGTCCAGGCCTCAGACCCCGCTGTGCCGCTTGCTGCTGCTGCAATCTCGTCTGCTGCTGATGCTGCTGCATCGATCTGTACTGCATCTGAAGCTGCGCCAGCAGTCCCTGCTGCTGTAGCGTCAGATTACCGTGATTTTGCTGGAGAAACTGCAACATCTGCAGCTGCTGGGAGGTCAGGTAGAACGAGGGCGGACGCTGCTGCGCTCCCGGTGATATCGGCTCCTCTCCGGGCTACCGACAAACATGTTAAAACAATTCAGTATAAATATAGCTGATATATATATGCGATAAATATAAATGATATATATAAATGATGAATATCGATGATAAATATCAATGATAAATATCGATGATAAACATCAATGATAAATATCAATGCAAAACGTGCGTTATTATTTATCCAACTGTGCACCTGGTGCCAGGGATGGACAGTCGTTGAAATCATACTTTTCACTCGACTTTCTGGCTGCAGCGTTATTTTTTAGTGGATTATTATTTTTTTTTTTTATAAATATCACATCGATAATCGCGTTGCGACTCACCTTAAATCTTTTCGCATTAATATTCTGTCCTTGGCCCTGTGGGTAAGGCGGCGGAGGCCCCGACGGTCCGCCGGTGTATTTGTAGCCGGTTGCACCGGGCGGTTGTTGGGGCTGTTGCTGCTGCTGTTGCCTGCTCGACATTTCCGCACTTATCGGCAGATTCCAAGCTTCTTCTATCGACGGCAATTGCCGTCTCCTTGAGGTAAGCAAAAGTTGCTGATAAAGTAAACACAGGGAATAGATACGGAAATTGCAGGAAGAGTTAGGATGCTATAGTTTCGGAGCTGCGCGACGTCGACCCTGAAACACCACACACGATTCTTCGTTGCACGTCCGGCAAAGCTGCCGGCCGAGTGGCGCGGAAATACGTGCGATGTTCCAGAGTCAATGCCGGTTCAACTAAACAGAATACAGAGATAAAGACCATCGAGCATATTTTTTGTTGTACCTCAGTTTTTATATTTATGTTAAATACAAATGGGGAATTTTTCTACCAACATTTTTAAAAATAATTGCACCCATTTTTTTTCGACAATTGTTTTGAAAAAGAGAAGCCACGTATAATTTTATATAATATATTTATATAGAATAAAATATCCAAGCTTACTTGGCAGCGATCGAAGGCATTGGTGCTTGGCTTAGATGGCTCTGAAGAAAGTTTATACGCTGTTGAAGGGACGGGTTCATCGGTGCGTTGCCGCTCGACTTGGCACCTCCGAGCCCTGCCAAAGGGCTGCTGCTGCTACTCGTCGTCGTCGATGAATTCGGCGTATTGTTGTTGCCCCTGTAGGAACAATGTTCAGAAAAAAATGCCAGTTAGATTTTTTCAGAAGGGACGAGGCGTCGTCGTTCGTCGACCAGGCAAGCTTTTGGCAAAGCAAGAGTACCAATGCTCGGACAAGACCCAGTCGTCGGACACTCCTATGCAGATGTAATTTTTTTTCATTCATTTCATCAACAAATGGCAATGAAACTCTCTTAGTTAATACGCGCTGGTTGAGTTCGTACACTGGAATTCTCGAATTCTATGATTGACCGAGTATATTTGGACTCTCGTTATTATCTTCCGTAATTAAATTTTTTTTTATCTATTTGTAATTAA
Source organism: Amblyteles armatorius (assembly GCA_933228735.2). NCBI lineage: Eukaryota > Metazoa > Arthropoda > Insecta > Hymenoptera > Ichneumonidae > Amblyteles > Amblyteles armatorius. The sequence continues at coordinate 10,878,453 of OW121694.1, read as the reverse complement.
TCGATGTGTTAGCGTTAGCTTAGCCAGCTTTCTACGCAGATTGTTTTCAGTGTTGTTTCGCGTAAATGTAATTTTTTTTCATTGATTTAATTAACAAATAGCAAAGAAATTCTTTTAGTTAATATGAGCTAGCTGAGTTCGTGCTCCAGAATTCTCAAAATCTATGATTGGCCTAAACATTGACACAGCATCCAAGCATAAGAACGTGCCGAAAACCCGCGTCCTGAGACCGTTAAATTTATACTCTCTTGTTATTTTCTTTCCCAATGAAAAAAAGATTTATCTTTTTGTAATTAATCGATGTGTTTTGAAAAGTGGAAACTATCAGTTTGACATTGGTTTCAGGAACTTTCACAAAAAATATGTTTCTTGACCGATTAATAACTGCCGGAATCTGGGGATGCTCTCGACCGTCCGAGCGTTGGTACTTTAACCTTACAGGCAACTCGCTTTTTTTTCCATCACCGTTCAAACGTACGCCTGGTCCGCGTTAACTTACGGATTGATATCTTATCGATTTCTCTGGCACACAGACGTGTCTGCGAGAGGAGCGAATCGATAGTGTTAAAGCAGTGAGGAAGAAAGACAGACACCTACGTCGATGAATTAGAAAACTGTTGTATGCACGATGTTAACTTAGCGTGTATTTGATTATCGGGTTTGTCGGGTCTGACGTGACCCGTCGATGCGAACGTTTCGTGGATGTCGGGAAGAAGGAGGGTTTCGTGAGAAGGATCTCTCGGGACTTCTGCTACTTTGTAGTTATCGTGTTGATATTAGACGAAAAAAAAATATATAAAAAAACACCATCGTGCCGATCCTTCGTAGAGCTCCCGAGCGAGAGAACTTCGAGGGGCTTTCCATTACCTGGAGGCGTTGACGTAACAGGCTAGCGCGTCCTTCGGCTGGCTAACAGTCTCGTACAATATTCCAAGGTTCGTCCAAGCCGCTGAATGCGATTTGTCCAGCTGCACGGCGCATATGTAAGCCTGTAGAGCATCCATAGGCTGATTTTGTTGCTGGTACAGTACTCCTATGCTGCACCACGTGTCGGCGTTACCCTCGGACTTCTCGACCGAGTTTCTGCGAAGAAATTTTTAAATAATCAATGGCCTCGAAAATGTTGCACCGCATCGTCTTTCGAAACAAATTAATTGAAATAACCACACGTCGAAAGTAACTAACGATAATTGTTATTTTGTATCGAATAAAAAAGAAATTTCGCTTTCCGTTATTTATTTATTGAGTAATTATTATTTCCACGGGTCACTTTTTTAAGTTTCTTAATTTTACGGTTTTTTTCGTTTCTTTTTCTTTCACTTTCGAGGATCATTTAAATGTTACCTATAAGCGATGAAGGCATCGTGAACCTTTCCGGAAGCGGCCAGACACCGGCCGAGCAAGTAGAGACTCTGTCCGCTCTTGGGTTCGGCCTCGATCGACCGTTGAAGACAATGTATCGCGATAACTTGCTTCTGCTGTCTCGTCACACCGAGAATAGCGCAGTCAACGACGTGGTACATCCATCCTGTAAGTATAAAAAAACAGTCGTCGATTACTTAAAAATTTCGTCGCACAAGAGCACAAAGTTGAAAAATCATAAATACACGCTACGGAAAAAAATTATCTCACGGTCTCTTCCGGCTCGCGCAGATTTAATTTTTAAAAAATAAAAAATAAAAAATTAAAACCGGTAAACCGTTTCGCAAGCTGAGAATCTCGACCGGGGGCGCCGGGGGAACTCTCGGCGTAGAGAACCACACTGACTGCTCGGCCCGGAGAGCTCCGCCGATCGTAGACCAGGCGAAGCGAGAGTAGAAGTGAATAGAATTTTTGCAGGTATATAGAGAAGAAGGCCTAGGGTTGCCACTTTGCCCTACCACTCTCTATACCCTAGCTAGCTCCCTGTCCCGCTCGGTCTCCCGTTTCCAACGATCCTCCTCTCTCGGTCTCGAATTACAACCCCCTGTGAACATAGGCGTAGCGGAGGGTAACCCTCGGATGCGTTATTCTCGAACGCGAGTCCTTCCCGACTGTCTAACTCGGCTGCAATTGAATCAATAAAATGAAGTTTGTACTCAGCAATAGAACGGGAAAAACGGCACGGTAAAATTCGTGGAAAGCACAATTTTGCCTCGGGGCTAATCTTGGTCGTTAATGAAATTTTATTTTTATCTAAAAATTGTTTGAATTTTTTTGAAACGCGAATGTTAACTGTCTAACTCGGCTCCAATTAAATCGATAAAATAAAAATTGTGCGCTGAGCAATAAAACGGAATTAACGGTAAGGCAAAGTTCGTGGAAAGCACAATTTTGCCTCGGAGCTAATCTTGGTCGTTAATGGAATTTTATTTTTATCAAAAAAAATTTTGAATTTTTTTGAAACGCGTATAACGCGTTAAGTGAACGCGTTAACTGTCTAACTCGGCTCCAAATAAGTCAATAAAATGAAAATTGTGCCCTGAGCAATAAAACGAAATAAACGGTAAGGCAAAGTTCGTGGAAAACACAATTTTGCCTCGGGGCTAATCTGGGTCGTTAATGAAATTTAAAATTCGACGATTTTCGGAGTTTTTCGTAGGTCAAATATTAACGGAGACGAGGAAGAGGGGTCGAGCACTTGATACCTGACTGTACTAGACAGTGCGCAGCTATGCCGACGTACGAATCGGGTACTAGTATCCTCGCGAACACCTGGCCCCTGTCCCTTCGTTAGCTCGTAGAATCGAGCTCGGAGAATGAACTCTTGAGGCACCGGAGTCCAAGCCATAAAAAAATACATTTTCCGTCGGGGATTTTACGAGTGAAATAAAATAATTTAAAAAAAAAATACAATGACAAAAATGTTGATAATTTTTCGATGGGGTGTAAAAAAATTCGTCCAGATCTTGACCGGTCGACGAGACCAATGTGGTACGACTTAACGATTTTTTTTACCTTCATGAAAGTAAGTTACAATAATATGGAAGGAATGTTCGATCGAATTTATTTCCCAAACGAGAAAGGAAAAAAGCGATAATAGAAAGTGAAAAAAAAATGTAACGAAATGTATCGAAGGACCTCAATTAAACCGTAACATTTGTCTTAAGCTCTTTTGACCTTCGAGGAGAGGATTAGAGTGAAAATTTGTAACGTCTTTTCGCAGAACCGAATTAAAGGGAACAGCAAGGAATGTTGACCGTTCGACGAGAGCGATCGAGTACGGTTTAGCGATTTTTTTCTTTTTAACCGAGGAATGTTCGAACGATTTTATCTCGTAAATGAGAATTTAAAAAAATATTGAAACCGGAAGTGAAAGAAAAAAATGCAACGAAACGTATCGAACATCCTCGGACAAAATATAAAATTTTCCCTTCCACTTTTGGCCTTTGGGAGAGAATTTCGAAGGAATGGAGTATAAAAAAGTGTGACATCTTTGTGCAGAAGCGAATTAAAGGGTAAGGCAAGGAATGTCGAATGGGTTATATGTACCGCGACTTTAAATAGAACGCGGAATGCTGCCGTCCATTGAAAGCGAATTATTTTTGTGTATGGACAGACGCAGATAAGCAGGGAGTTTCCGACGTTCCGGCGTGTACCCGAGAATGCCAGACTCCGTGGCAGTTGCTGCCGTTGCCTCTCCATTCATTCTACGGGCCCATTCTCATTTGTATCACGGTTTGCTGCGAGTCTCGCTCGCAGCTAGACGAGATCCGAGCGCGAGAGCCTCGACTATGGGTATTTATCTCGGAGATTCCGCGTCGTAAATGGGTCGGGTCGAGGTGAATGGAACTCCGTCGTCGTCGTTTTCGTTTTAACTCGGCTCGCAGTCTCGACGGCTGCGGAACAAATACCAATATGTCGTTTTATAGCTTGCGATATGCCGGCAAAGGAAGAACCACGAGAGTGCGCGACTCCTTCAATAAATAATGAACAATAAAAACAATAAGCAATAAATAATAAAATTTAAGAATGTGAATTCAATTTTTTTAATTAAAATAAAAAAAAAATCAAATTATATCGCGATTGGGAGATGAGAGCGAAATGTCTCGAAATATTAAAAATTATTTCTCAATGACTCTAGTGCGTTCCTTAAAAAAAATTGACTGTACACTAATGAAAAAGAGATTCGCACATGCAAGAAACATTTCTCGTCAACGAACGTCCAGAATTTCTATCGGTTTTTTTTTTTTACTTGAAAATACTCTTGAAATGACTTGACTTGAAAATGACTTTTTTTTTTCTTGAAAATACGACTCTGTGACAAAAAAAAATGGTAAAATCGCAAAAAAGAACCAAATCATGAATCCCTGTAAACAAGTCTTCATATTGCCAAACGAGACTCCGTTTTCCACAATCCTTTCCTCGCCCGACTCAATTCGACCCAACGCCACTTCGCGTCTAAAATGGAAAGCTGCCGCCAGAGTAAAAAAAAATTAAGCATAACAAAATTGAGAAAAAAAAAAAAAAGATCTGCGTCGGCGGATGCGAGCGTGAAACTGCATTATGCACGGGTTCACCGGCGTGCACTCGGCCGAGCCTGCACGGCTGGCTAGGTGGGCTCGACCCACGGATGATAGCTCAGCCGGCTAGTCTCCTCTCCGAGAGCGGCGACGACAACGGGACGATTAGAGGAGCAGGGAAGGAGAAGAGAAAGAAGAAGGTTGTGTGTGGGTGAAGAGTTCCTCTCGTTGCCATCTGCCGGCACACGTGGAGAGGGAAAAAGAGGACGAGGACGACGACGAGGTGGGTGAGCGGGTGGACAGGGATGGTTCCCACAATCTTGCCGTTCTCCTCCTTCCCCCTCGGTCGGTAACGTTCAGTTTTCGCTCCCCTCACTCCGGAAACCCCGCTCGCTCCGTCTCGCTCTCCTATCTCGATTTCCCTTTCTCTCGCCGATTTCATCCCCTGGCGAACTTCGACTGCCACCGACCCGACGAGCCCCCCCCCCCCCCTCCCCCCTCATCCCCTACCGCGCAACCCGGAATAAATCAATACACGTGTCTGCTACTCTCGCTGCGAACTCAACCTCCACCCTCAACCCCCGACTCTGACCGCAAACCAACGTTCATGTACGAGGCTCGGCAAATTTTCATTTTTTTTTTGTATTTGATTTTTATGCGACTTTTATTGTAAGCCTCCGAAGGGCGAATCGATGGCCGTCGAGGAAACTCCCAGTTCATGTGGCGTTCTTTGCTGGTTTGGGAAAATTCGACCGGGCCGGGCCGGAGACACTCGGAGGTGACTGAAAGAAGATAGATTGTGGAGATGAAAATTTGAAACATTTTTTTTTTTTTTTTTTAGTACAGTGAGGAAAGTGAGGTTGGGCAGATATTAAATATGTTAGGGTGGCATAGCCCCCGATGATTATCCCCCAGAAACGTCACTTTATTAAAATATTGCGGCCCCTTGATCACGAATATGACGTTCATTTTGCTCCAAACCCAATATTTTAGATTTTAATCCCAAAAATACGATTTTTCGTGCATAAAATCGAGGCTTCCAATGTCTCGATGTACTTCAGCCCCAAAAAGGCCAGCGGATTCGTATTCAGCAGGAAAAAATACGTCGAAATATGTGGCAGTTCATTTTAAAAAAAGACAAAAACATTTACTAAACTAAATATACATTTTTTAACAAACTCAAATTTTCGGGGAAATAAAAAATTCAAGGACATTACGTGAAGTTCAAGGATCTTCCAGGACTTTTTCAAGGTCAGGCAAAATTCAAGGACAATTTCAGGTCTCCAAAGACTTCAAGGACTGCTGGTCACCACCGAACACCACATCAGAAAAAATATATTTACGACGATTCTGGTTCCTCCGAGCGAAAGTCTCATCTGACGATAATGTCGATCCATTGTGTATCAAATACCAGATTATAGTTCTGGTATATGAAATACCAGATTATTTTACGATCGCTAATGTCCTGATCTTTATATCGTGGCTATCGTTAGCACAGTTACCTGACCGGACACGACCTATCTTCTGTACCCAACGGAATGCACTTACGATTCGATAGTTTCGATAGGCTTCGCATTATTTTAATAAATTGACATTTTGGGCGGTCGTCTTTTCGGAAGATATAAGTTTCGGGGGTTTTTTTCGGGGGATATTCATCGGGGGATAACCGTTAGAGGGCTATGCCACCCTACCTTAAATATTTCTTATCCGCTAGCGTCAACAACTTTTTTTTTTTGTTTCGAGTTAATTTTATAATTTTTAGAAACTACAAAAATTTCGTTTTTTTTGTATGTAAAAAGATGTAAAATTAACGAGAGAAAACAGCGGTCGAGACTAGCAGAAAAGATATGTCTTTTAAATGCACCATTTTCTTTTTTTTTTTCACTTACTATGTACCTGCGTGGAATAAAAATTGTGGATGGAGTATCAAGATTTTTTTTTCACAAACAGTGAAGAAAAGAGTTTCGACAATTGCGAAATATTTCTCATCCGCTGGCGTCGACCACTTTTTTCTTTTCTTACGAGTTAATTTCATAATTTTTAATATTACAAAAATACGATTTTTTTGTACAAGAAAAAAAAAGTAAAATTAACGAGACAAAAAAGTGGTCGAGGCTTGCGGAAGAGAGATATTTTTTAAATGTACAATTTAATTGTTTACTTACTATGTACCTGCGTGGAAGTAATTGTGCGTAAAGTATAACAATTATTATTTAATAAAAGAAAAGTTAAAGATGATTGACCAAATAATACTTTACCTAATTGTCGACAGATATCGGCTTTGAGATGGGACGGTAGAGCCTTCTCCTTGAGCAGTACCTCGTAGTGTTCCTTAGCTAGTTTGTATTTTCCTTGTACCTCGTACAGGTGCGCCACGTGGAACTTGACTGTGAACACGTGAAGCGAAACGAGAACGTTTTAGTCGTGCGAGCGTGACTCTCGTAAATCATATGAGACCGATTATTACAGGCGTAACCGGTGTAACCGATGACGGATCATTATCGCTGCACGTAGTGTTTTATTATACGGCGAGCGACACACTTGCTAATAGCCGGGGAACGAAAAAAAAATAAAAATAAAATGTTTCGCTAATAAAACATAACCGACAAGGTTGCGGCAAATTGCAACTATGGATTTAATTTATTATTATTATTATTTTTTTTTAGTTTCCCGTTTTCTTATTTTCACTTCGACTTGGCGAAGAGTGACTGGGAAGGGAATTGACGCCCGACCCGGAAATCATGAACAGTCACGGCCTCGGTTATGACTCGCATTAATGTCCTGAAAATTTGATGACTGCGCGCGATGACTCCTCGCTCGAGTTTCTCGGTATGAAATAACTACTAGTAGAGCTGACCGAGGGACACACACGACAGACCAGTAATTCGCCTGGGCAGTCATGTTTAACGATCCCCTGACAGCTGCGCGGATGAGCGACAGAAAAATTTAGTCACGAGTGAATCATCAAACAAGGGTCCGATTACTCTTCGCTGTATTCGCAAACGAAAAAATAATAGGGGGCTCAGATTATTGAAAAAACTGTCCTTGTTAAACATTCAATCAATATTGATTACTATCGATATCAATATTATTAATAGACGTTATTGTTATTGTTGTTATTATTATCGTTAATACTTTCACGATAATAATAATAACAATAATAACGTCTATTAATAATGGTAATAATATTATTTTGTTCTATATTAATAATATTGTTGTACTTTACATTGAATATTATATTGTTAGGCTTTAAAAATGATACAAATAAGTGCTAATCGAGAATACTATAAATGTTTTATCTTAAGAAAGGATCTCACAGTAAGTTGCTAGGTCGTTCAAAATTTATTGAATTTTTTTTTTCCATCGATAATGTAAGTTATCGATATTACCCCAATCTATCGAGGAATTTCTGTCGGCCAGGTATCGATAATCCTAAAGATCTGCCGAAGTTACAGTTAACGCGTTGTTGTTCGATATTATTATTGCTATTACAGACTGTCTCGGTACATAAGAGTATTATAGAGTCGGCTTTATTCTACCTAGGAAATATATCGTAACGGGTCATCACCGTTCTCGGGTGCTCGAGCGTAAAATGAACATATATTTATATATACGTGTATACATATATTCGGAGAAGTCGCGATTACAGCGCTCCTTGGGAGTCTATCGTCGACTCGCGTCGGTGGCCGTGCGAGCCTCTGTAACTCTGGGATTACCGTCATTACCTCGCTGACGGAGACCCGCACTTGGAAACTCGAGTCACGGATTATACCTCGGGGATTACTGGTATATACCTATACGAGACGCAAGTTTCGTTTCATACACAATTTTCGATATTCTTCTCTATTCAATTTTCGATTTTCGATAACTATACACGAACGTCGATGATGTTTACTTTTTTTTTTTTTTTCCTTTTCTTTCCAATGAGGACTGTCGATGTCTTGTATTTCTTGTCTATAGCCCGATGAAAATTGCAAAAAGTACAATAAGCTACGGTATATAAAAGCTAAATAAAAAAGTTTTATATCTCGATTTAAAAAAAAACTGTAGTCACGCTTCGTATTCTTATTACTGTTGTTATTATCATTGTTGTTGTTATTATTATAATCGTAATTTTGTTCGAAATATCTAATGAGTATTCAAATTCATATGCGGTATTCGATAACGAAAAAAGAACGTAAATATCGTCTTCTTTTTTTCTTAGTTAGCAATCTCGACGTTTTGTATTTTTTTTTTCTGCATAACGAAAAGAATCGCAAAAAAATAAAAGATGCCAAGGTGCATATTAAAAGCTGAATAAAAAGGTCTTTGAACGCGAAAAAAAATCACTCGTCACGCTTTCGTATGCGTCACCTTTCTATGTATGCATCATTCATTTCTTGTTTTTAGTTTTTTTCAAGATCGTTGCCTCTGTGATGTTTTTTTTTTCTCGTGTCGTGCCCATTTCGTTCACCGTTTACCGACGACCCGACGAAAAGTTACGTGTCCATGTCTTACATAAATACACCTCCCGGCTCGCGATTAAGAGAGAGGGAGACGGGGATACACGCAAGTAGGAGCGACTCGTATTCGCAGTCATCGGACCAGCAATTCCCTGTGTCGCCTCTCGCTCCACCGGCAAAGGGTGGGGGGGGGGGGGGGGGGGAGGAGAACTAGAAAATTATGTCAAGTTCAACGCAGAAAGTGAGAACCGCGGATAGATTTACGCTCCCGGCTATTAATCCCATACACGAGAGAATAAGATCTTCGTCGTTAATTTTTTTTTCGCTTCAACATTGGACTATATATTATACTATAATGAACACAAAACTTTGAGCGATTTACACTTAAGGTAGTCCTTGCGAATAGTGTTCACTTCGCATACATTTTTTTTTCATATGGAAAAATGTGTAGAAAGTTACAAGATTCAAAGTGAATTTAAAAATCTTAAAAAATGCATACGTATTCAGAAAAATAACCGAAACATTTTCATAATTACAAAAAGTTAGGTTTTCGGGTGCTTTGTTTAAGAATCTTGCCTATGGTGAAATGAAAAAATGTTGATTAATTTTATGCGAAAATCTCTCTTCGAATTCCATAATTAATTATTTATTTCAGTCACGGCCGAAAAGTTAATGGTCTATATTTGTTTTAAATACATTTTCGAACGCACTCTCGAGCTATCCCCACTAAATTTTTACTTCCACTGTGAAAATGAAAATAAAAATGTCAGGCTTACTCTCGAGTTTTGAGAAAGATGCCGGTGTGGTGGCGTCGATGAGAGCTAGCGTCAAGTGTTTCAGTGCGGCGTCGAAGTCAGCATGGACCTTGAGCATGAGACCAAGGCGAAGGTGAACCTCGCAGGCGCGAGGAAATCCCGGCTCTACCCATAACACCTGCTGAAAAGCTTTCACAGCCCTGCAACAACAAAAAAATACACAAAATTAATTAACTTTGCATATTGAACAAAGCTGACTGTACGAGTAACATAAAAAAATAAATAAAAAATATCGAATTGGACGATCGGGGTTCACCGGACGGCATTGGGATCGTGGGAAGTTTCCGGTCTGCGCGGCTCTTTCACCGATGCCCAGGGCAGGACAACGCGGTCACATTATTTCTCGTTTCTTTTTGCATGGAGGTGAAAAAAAAAACGTAAAAGAAAGGAAATGAATAGAATGGAAAGCCGACGGTGCGTGCCTCTTGGTACAGAGCTATTGGCAGGAAGCGGTCGGTGCGTTGTCACGCACATGGCGATGCCAAAAGGCCAGTGAAAACACAGGGGAGAGAGAAGCGAGGGCGGAGGCGGAGATTAAAATGAAAATCAAAAAATGTTTAAAGAGTGTCCATCAGGCTCGTTGCATCGACACATAAACGGCACGTACCGTCATACGGGAAATCGTCACTTCCGGCTCCAAACTTCGAGTTCTTGACCGGAAGTGAGGTCGTAACTTCCGGTTTCAATATATCGGTTTTCGACTGGAAGTCGACGTCATACGGTAAAACATCACTTCCGATAAAAAAATCTTGGTTTTCGACCGAAAGTGAATTTTTTCTGGAATGACGTCACTTTCTGTGTAAAAAAATCTAATTTCTTTACAAGAAGCAAGCGACGTGTTTCCGGAATGACGTAACTTCCGGTCAAAAAATACGATTTCGAAACTGAAGGTGACGTATTTTCCGTATAACGTCACTTCCCATCATAAACTGAGACTTTAAACCGGAAGTGGCGTTTTCTCGTATGACCTTTTACTTCCGGTCGAAAAATGAGACTTTTCAAACCGGAAGTAACGTCACATCGTTGTCGGACAAACGAACGATACATCTGTGGTCGTCGAAATTGTTTCTGTAACTGAAAGAATCCCCGCCTACGCGAATTTTCAAATTCCGCTACGTTGCGTGGCGGAATTTATCGCGCGCACACAAGATGAATTCCCTGCTGAACGGTTATAGAAACCGATGACCGAATATCAAAATACACACGGTCGATAGCCGTTGGAATCACCGAGGCCGGAGAGCAAATGCGGATGTAGGTGGCAAATGCAAACCCGGAAGAATTGCGCAATACGCGAATCGCGGCCTCGACAGAGACTGCCACGCAAAGCACTGCGATCGCGTCGTTGTGATTGTTATTATTATTATTTTTAGAGGTGCACGCGGCGCGTCGTAGTCATAGTACAGCAGACGGACGCGTCCGACGCGGCTAGGCTGAGAGGCTCGGCTCGGCGATAAGCCAATATATATCCGCAGCCTTGAGTAGGAGGACGACGAGAATATAAATGGGCTCAGCGCGAGAATCGCCGCGGTGAAAAACGGAACTCGCGTCTCCACACGCCTCTCGTCAGCTGATCTCTTACCGCAACTCGTAATCGATAACTTTGCTTCTCGCTATCAAGTTTTTAACACAAAGACACACATTCCCATGTTATTATTATATAAATTAAAATATTTATAATAAAATTTTGATTCTATTATTACTGTAATAATAATAATAATAAGTATTCTATCTTTATTATTATAGATCTATAAAGGAAATAATAATAACAATATGAATACTTATTATTATAATTATTTTTCTTTTTAAGGTTTCGTGTTAAGATGAACAGACGTGTTTCGAGGTGAGAAAATAATCGAACTGAAAACCTCTTTAATCGTACGATTTATTTTGTTTTCTTTAAAGAAATTAATTTTAATGTGAATCCATTCTGTTTTTACGAAGAATTTTTAAAATTGGTATTCATTTCCGTAAGGAGTTTACACTTGCGAGATAAATGGCGATTTTTAAAGGGATAAATAGGACGAGTCGAGAGCTCCGAGAGTGAGATTGAGGAAGTGCGAGAAATAATAAAAATAAAGAGGAAAAAAAAACGGAGCGTGTCTCCGGGTAGTGGGTCGGGAGCGGGCGTGGCGTAAGAACTGTAGTAAATATATTCATTCAGGAAAAAAGAGAGTGAAAGAGCGAGGGAGAGACCCCGTCCATTCATTCATTCATCTCTCGCCTCTCGACTTCCTTTCGGGATTGTCTTTTCTCGCTCGATCTCGAGAACCCAGGGAGAGAGAGTATGACTCATGTTCCCCGAGGTCTTCGAATGCTGTGCGCCGGTGACTATCTCAAACTGTTGGGCAATAATTATCTGCCGCCGAGTCAACCAGACGCACGGCTCGTAGTAGAATTAATAAAAAAAAGATCACGCAAATGAAATTGATTCATCACATAAATATTCATTACATTAATTAAATAATCTTTATTTTGCTAAAAATTAATCAAACGTTTTTTTAAAGAAAAAAAATTATTTTGAAATTTACATAAAATAAAAGAAATTAATTCAATAAATTTTAGTTCTATCAATGACATAATCATTATTTTATTAAAAATTTGTTTAAAAAACTACATGAAACAAAATTAATTAATTTATTAAATATTAATTGTATTGATGACATAACCTTTATATTATTAGAAATTAATCAACATTTGTTAAAACAAAATTTAACACTATCAAGCAATTTAAAGCTACTAAAAAATTTATTGTTATATTATCAACGAGAGAGAAATTGTGCACTACGATATGCCAGACGAACCCGCTGAAATGTTATTATTGCGGTTAACGGAGCACGACGGAGGCGCGAACGGGAAGCCAGGGGTCAAAGTGCATCGACTGCGCGCTGCGATCAATTCATTCGATGCGGTTTTCACGATATTTATAGACACTGGCAGATACAATCGGGACGGCATAATTAACTTATTTTTAATTTCGATATAAATATTTGTTTTAAAAGAATTTGTATTGAAATTAAAAGAAAAATTTATAGAATATACTTTTGTTGAATTTAACAAATATCTTTAAGTCCATACTAAAGATAATCGTTAAATTCCCTGAAAAAATGTATATTTATATTGCATTTTTTTAAATATATTAATTTTTTTTTTTTTTTAGAATTTATTCACACCGAAATTAAAAAGATATTTATAGCAAATTAGGACGGCCAAATAACATACTTTTAATTTTGAACAGTTGGGAAGAAAATGTATTTCGCTATAAGCTTAGAATATTGAATTCCTTTAAAAAAATTAACGACGAGTTCTCCCGGCGAGACCCTCGGAAAAAATTGCTACCGAGGCATCGGACGTAACAATACGACAATTCCTTGTTTGGAAACTGCAAGATCGTCTCGATGTATGTATATATATACACACATGTACATATATATATACGTATATAAAACTCGTCGAACTTCTTCAACGAGAGATGGGAAGAGTGCAATGCACATTGCTCACATTTGAGAAAATGGTAAGACCAGGAACGACATTTATCTCCTCTCGCGCGTTCCCCAAAAAGAAACTGCCGCGGTAGCTCTCCCGATAAGGGAGAGCAAGACGAACGGGCGACCAATTATTTGTGTGCGTTACACAATACCCGGTATGGGTAGACCACGATAATCGGAAGAAACGAGATGCCGATAGGAATTTCCTTTTTTCAACGCATTTGTGAAATACTATTTTTTCAGTACCAATTTTATAGAAATCAATGAATAAATTAAAAAGTTGAAAATTGAAATTTTCATGTTCCTCATGAAAATGAATTTGAATCAAACAAGATAGATAAATGTTCTTCGTCTTTCGAGGCTATTTGTAAGATATTTTTGAAATAACACACAAACGTGAAAAATTATTTATTTTATTGAAAAAACATGTACAAATAAATATCGATTGATTTTAATAAATGAATTTCAATGAAATAAATTATTTTTATCGGTTCAATATTGGCTAGGACAGTGGAGGGTCGTTTTGCAGTTAAATATTCGGATCGACGTGGCTACACCGGGCGTCGGGAAATCGTCAAGGTCATCGTTTGTACCACCTTGCAGGAACGTCCGTTCGGTAAAGCCCCCGGTTCGACGACATTGCCAAGTATGCACCGCAATTGCATTAAAATTCACCCCTGCGAGAGGGTTGGCATGAAATCACTTTAGCACCTCGTAAATTAATTAACTCTAACGGGAACCCATTAACATGAAAACGTTTTGTCCGTTTCTGGCAGCCTCGTAACGGCAAGGGGTTGCGAACGGCGCATGCGCAGAGACGCACGCTTCGCCGAGTGATACGCGCTTTCGTGGTGGGAAAGAGTTGAGAGCTGTTTAAGATAAGGAAGTCGCGCGAGACGCCTTTATTTCCCGTGGTTCTTAACTCTCCCGTACGGGACTGCACGAGAGTGCGTCCGTGCTTGACCGTGAGGTGCGTGTTTCGCGCGCACCGGGCGCTCTCCTTCCAGAATGGGGAAAAGGCCCTTTTGCCGGACGAGCGACCACGCGATTTCCGGGCAACTTTTATCGCGATCGTTCTGCCAGCACGCCAAGTCCCTTTTCACCCTCGATACGATTATTATCGACGGTGTGATTTATCATTAACTTCGCAGATTTTTATCATTTTTAGGCACTTATGATGCGGCAATTATATTCGTTCGTTTCTGCGTGTTTACACGTTGTAAGTAAATTTGCGAGATTGCTATCGAGAGGCTCTTAAAGGTGAAGCCAAGCGGCCGGACGCGAATAATACAATATGTTTGATGGATGATGTTTGATGAAAGAAAAGTTTTTTCATTTTTATTTTCTAGATTTTGTTTATTTTGAATGATTATTATGTAGTTGAGTCGAGACAATGTCGACTATTTGAAAAAGTGCGATTTTTTAAGATGAATTTCGAATGTTAGTGGAAAACATTTCAAACCACATATTTTCTTCTTTTTCGCACTAAACAAAATTTCATAGCAGGTTCGGTTCAAAGTCGAGAAAAACGTTGCTCGTTCCCTAAAACGTTTTTTCTCCGTTTCCGATAAAATTTCCTCACGCTCGATATTTCAATAAATTTCGTAATTGTTTCTTCGTTATAAAAAAAAAAAATTAGTAAATTTTTTCGTTTTACATAGAAAAAAGATGGTAAATGTTTCTTTTTCCATTAAGAAAAAGATTCACAGCTAATTTTCACACAAAAAAAAAGTCTTTCCAGCAGGGAGAATCGTCTCGACGATTGCGTAACGGTTTGCCGTCTGTTCTCCCCTCGGGCCGACCGATCTTCCGAGTTGAGTGTATTCTGGTCATTAGCTGTATCGCAATTGTTTCTGCGAAGTTACCTAATCGCTTGTTTTTCATTATAAACGTTATAATCCCCGTCCCGCCCGTACCTTTGCTTTCTCTCCTATCCGCGTTCTCCCGGCGGGGTGCGATGAAACTGACCGGTTTGGCACGAGTTCTCGCCTACCGATCTCCCGGTTTCACCGTGCGGGAAATCACCCCGACTTGGGGATCGCTTTCGATAGACACGATATATTTCAGAGCCCGGCAACGCCGTCTCGGAACAAACGAGTGTACCGTCGCCCACACGGCGAGCAGTCGGGCCGGTCCGAGCTCACGGCAAACTATTATTCCGAGGCGGCGTCTATTATCTGGCTTAAGGAGTGCGAACGTGTCTTGGGAGAAGTTGCTCTGCGCAAGCCGGACCGCTATATTTACAAAGGTAACAAAATAAACAAAAATTAATAAAAATGAATAAAAACTAATAAAAATGAATGAAAACTAATAAAAATGAATAAAAACTAATAAAAATGAATAAAAACTAATAAAAATGAATAAAAAATTAATACGGCGCAGGGCCTGAAGCTAGGATATTTCACCGACTGGAACGGCATATTTCAAGTCGGCGTGTGTGGCACGCTGTCCCGTGGAATGGAAATCGTTCGAGGCTCGCTTTGCAACTTCCGGGTTCTAAATATAAGGAACGTAATGGAAACGGACGAGCTTGCGTAGACAAGAGAATCCCCCGGACGCCCACGTCGCGTCATAGTTACGTATTGCGACGGTGAATGTATATAGACATAGGTGTATTATGGAACGACTGCTAACGCGGGAAAGCGAAACGATCACTGAAACGATGACGTAGCTCGCGCGATGCAACCGACGCGGGCAAGCAGGAACGAAACGATTTCCCACTGACCCACATAAACTACTACGCGTCGAGCTCCCACGCTGTAGCGTTAAACCATCAGAGTCTCTGTGTCTACGTAACTCGTCGCTAGAAACGTCCCCCCAACCTTCCGCGTGCTTCGGACCGAGGTGGGGCAAAACGGACCATATGGGTTCGATCATAAAATCGAAGAGAACTTTGCAAATCGAAAAATCTATTTGAAGAAGCTGGAAAGGGGATAGAGGCAAAATGAACCTGGTACGATACGAGCCGCAGCCCTTTTTTTTGGAAAAAAAAGAACAGCTTGGAAATGGTCCGTGTTGCCCCACTCTCACTTACGATGTTGTTTTTTAAAAAAAGTTAATTTTGAAAGCTCGGCCAGCGGTGATTAATCGATATATCGAAGATGAAGTGTTAGATGGAAGTTTCTTGCTTGATTCAACTATACCGGTCCGTTTTGCCCCATCTTTGGCAAAATGTGTAGCACGATACTAAACCAATAAACAAATTAAAAAAATTATTTACCAGAACTGAATTCTAGTAACAAATTTAGCTTGGACTCAACACCCGGTTCTTCTTGCCCCACCATCATTGAAATGTCTCGCACAATGCTAAACTGTTAAGATCGAAAAAAAAAAAAAAAATTATTCGCAGGAACCGTGTATTTTCGTTTGCCTCAACGCCTGGTCCATCTCGCCCCACTATCATTAAAATGTGTCGCACAATGCTAAACTATTTACAATCTACAAAAGAAACCAACTGTTCACCAGAGCCGAATTGCAGAACCTTATTCTCGTTTGACACAACGCGTGGTCCATCTCGCCCCACTTTCATTGTGGCGTTATAGCCGGTCGTGCTGTTTACAAATTGCGTGGGTCGCGGATTCGCGACCCACGCAATAAACGACGAAGGAAGAGAGAGAGAGAGAGAGAGACGGTGCGAGTAAAACGCCGGGCGTCGCGACGTCTCGGAGCGTTTCCTCAGAGTCTCTCCCGGTCTTTCGGCTCGCGAACTCAAGCGGGCCGCGACAGCGGCTTCGGGAGGGCCACCTGCTCGTCGTAAACGAAATATAATATACGGGCAGCGAGCCCGAAGCGCGAGCAGACTATCTCTCGTCGCTCTGTACACAACCCATTACCGCTTTGATACAATTCACTCTCCCGAGTGGGAGAGAAGAAGCCTTCCGAGGGCGAATCGCGAGACGTGCCCGTTCGAATGTTTCCACATTGACGAAGTGGTGATTCATTTTCTACCGTTACATACCGTTCCGAACGGACGAGGAGACGACCGTTGCCGGAGGCTCGTGGGAAGTAAGGAACACGGGAGATGAAGAATGAAAACAAAAAACCATTGCGATACCTGCATAGACGAGATTCGAGCTCAAGAAATGAAGAGAGCGGGGCAATAAAGCCTGTTACTTTCGTACTCGTTGATAAATGCAACCTGCTCGCTGCCAATGACGACGGCGCTCGTGCTGCTCTCCCGTGACCTTCGCGATCCGTGACGAGAGAGCGACCGGACAGTCGAGCTCGGCTTTCGCAAGATTAATTAATATAATAATAATAGTAATAATAATAATAGATCTGGGCAGTGTTTTAAATACGCGCTATATTTTAGGTATTTTAAATACTCGAATACTTCTTGTATTTACAGTACTTTTTCGGTCAATTAAGTATAAAATACAAAATATTTTTGCACCCCCGTCCGCATTTGAATTTTAAGAACGATCGTCCGAATAATAGAAGGGAATAAAATCTCTTATGTAACATTTTTGTAAAATTTCATTGCGAAATTCCAAATTACAGATTTGAAAGAAGTATCAAATTCTGGCTGTATAATTCTGAATAACGGCAAATTTTCATGCGAAATTGAAAATACTAAGTTAAATCGTTAGATAAAGATTTTAAAAAAAAGAAAATTCCAGATTCAGAATGGCAAATATGGAAAAGTGTCAGATCTTAAAAAATATCGCATGTCAAACTAAGAAAAAAAAATGTTTGCGTTGAAAACAATGACGAGTGTCGAGCGTGAAAAAAAAAATTAATTCCTAGTATGAAAAAAAATGTCAAGTGAAATGTAATTAGAAAAAATGAAATATCACTTTACTTGTTTCTAAAAAAAATTCGCTATAGACACTTTTTTTCAAACGAAGTCACCTATCAATGTATTTTAAGTGCAACAAGTGTTACGTATTATCAATAATTTTTAGTAATTTGCGCAACTGAATAATAGTAATAATATTAACAGGGACGAATCGCGAGAATTGTGAACAAGTTGAAATTTGTCCGATCCTTGTAACGTTTTCTAGCGTTGATGAAAAATCTCGCGAACTGGAATAATGTAGATTTACGTAAGGATATATTATAATAGTCTGATGGAGAAGTTGCTCAAGCCTGTGATGTGAGAAATAATTGGGGTTGGGGGGTTGGAGGGGGGACAGAAGTGGAAACTCGGTGCATTCTATTTCACCGTTTCCTTGAAAAATCAACTGAGCTAGAGCAGCGGTTAGTCTACAGCAGGTCGGGGGGAGGGAGGGGGGGAAAATGGTATACACAGAGAGCGAACAGCGCGCGTTCCGGCGCCACCGTTTCGAATTGCGAAAGACGAGACTCGTGGCTTTCGCAACGAGCGATTCTACTGGCTCCGGGGTTGGCTATTGTCGTAGCTATAGGACTATCGCTGTTGCCGCTGTTGGGGGTTTCGTTGTGTATGCAGTCCCGCGGACTCGTTGCATTGTCGTCGTCGTCGTCGTCGTCGTCTGGCAAACTTTTGCTTCGAACTCTCCGAGCCCTCCTTCCTACTTCTCGTTCGGGAGAAACGAGCGGCCGCGGGGACGACCGACGGCACCGCGCAACGGTATCTCGCAACTCCGGCTCGTTCGAACGGCCCGGCGCTCGCTCATCGCTCGAGAGGCCGGTATCAGATTCGTTGCAAGATAATTGTTCGCGAAATTAAAAAAAATACATATATACACTTTTATTGTATATATAATTTTGATCGATTTTAATTTTCCTTTATCGTAATTCTTATTAATTCTAATTTTTATTTATTTTTATATAAAATTGATCCGTCGATTAACAAAACGGATCGACAATATTCTGATAAACGACGAGGAGGAAACAATTAATTTTATCAATTAAGTCACGCTAATTTCCGGGATTATGGTTTTGTTTTTGTAATAATGGAACGCTCTGATGGAAATTGTTTTGCCCTATCGTTTTACGAATAGAGTCTAAAACTACTTCATCTTTTAATGCCCAATTTTTCTCTCAACACTCGATAAAAAATTGATTAATTTTCGAAAAAAAAAAAATTGGTCCGTCGATCAGCAAAACGGACCGACAATATTTCGATAAATTACGAAGAAAAATCAATGGATTTTAATTTTAATTTATTTTTATAAAAGTCTAATAAAACCACTGATTTTTTAAATCCTCAATCTTTCCTCCCAGCACTCGACAAGCAATTGATTAATTTTGCTTCCTCGTAGAAGAAGCTTTGCGAACAAAGGAACATATATGAGAAAGCGGTACGAAAATTTCATTTTTCAATCTTCCGAAAAGATTGGTCGTTCGATCAACAAAACGGCTAAACATTTCCATGAACGACGAATGAGAAGAGTCGATCAATTTCACCGACATAAGTCTCCCCAAAAGAACGTTTGTACTTTTATTTCTCAATCCTCGAGTTAAAAAATGGAGTAGTGCGGCCCGTAGAATTAATACATCCGAACAAGTACAGCACCGTGGAGAGAGTCACGAGCTCGTGTATATAAAATATGCGAAAGCGGACCGGCTGTCCGCGGGCACGCGCCTGCGCGACACGAAGATAGACCGGCAGATGTAGCGTTCGGGAGCTCGAAGCAGTGCACGTGCGCCCGAAACGAAAACACAAAAAAAAAAGTAACAAAAAAAAATAATAAGAGAAAAAGAATCGAACGGCTCCGAGTGGAGAGATGAGAGGCGAAGCGTCGAGTCGCGTGCCCGGTGCCGATGGTGCGTCGGTGCGCTCGCACCTGCTGTCCACCATCTCTCGGTACCACTTAGGCGAACCGTGTGCGGGCCCGCCACATATAGTACATACAGTACGGCTTACGAACTGCGCCGTACGTAAAATAAAAAATAACAACAACAACAAAAAGGTTGAACGAGACAACTGCGAGCCGTGGTAAAGAACACACGAGAGCTGAGCTGCGGTGAACGAGAATTTATCGAATGCGGGAAGAAGCCCGAGGATCAAAGGAGAAACCGAGGAAGGAAGCGAGGAATAAGAAGAAGCGGTCTGAGAAGGGTAGCGGCGTCGAGGATGCACATCGGTCTAGAGACAGGATGTGGGCAGCTGTTTACCAGCTGGACGACGATACCCGGTGCTCCCGCGAAAGGCTCCGGGTCACTCGTCTCTCTCTCCGTCTCGTCCGGTCGAGAAAACCGAGGCGGTTCGGTAACGTTCGATACGTAACTTCGGGCTCGTAATTCGTTACGTTCTTTGTTTTCTCACCGAAATAATCCGTTTTATCGGTATGAGTTAACGATTTCCGACAAATTTCTACAAGACACTTCTAATAGGCTTTGGGTTCTATTTTTTAATAAAAGAATAAGTAAATTTGCATATCGGAAGCGGTATTGTGAACATGAATGAGAATTCCAATAATCGGCTGTTTCGTCACACAACCTCGAATCAGGAGTTTAATATTTTTTTAGAATATTTTTTATTTATCATAATGCATGTAATTATTTGTGTAATTGATATGTGTGTTTATCGTATTATAATCGATTTTATTCAATTACATATTATGAACGATATATTAGATCGATCGAGAACGGCCAATTATTGCTTTTTTGTAAATGCCTATTATAACTACATCGCGTGACTAAAATCCGAGAGACGAATTTCTTGTGCCCGTAACCGTACAAAGTACGACTTTCTGTTTTTGGTCACGCGATGTTGTGAAAATCAGTAATAATAATAATTAATCGTTTCGAATTCCCTCAGCTAGATAAACAAATTATCGTCAGAGTTCGGCCTTTCGCACACTTGCAAGTTTTAATGCCAACAAAAAATTGTTTCGAAACGTAAAAATCGTTACAAATTTTCCATCGAACACAAAATTTTGTTTGAATTAAAATAAATCCAATATTTATAAAATCCATAATCGCACATACCAAAACAAAAGCATTGTGATGAAGATAAATTTAGTACATACTAAAAATGGCATGTTTTAAAAACAATACTCCATCGTGTATTTTTTTCCGCCAATGCAAGTACAATTTGCGAGCAGGTGAAGCGTAATCACAAATATTTCACCGTACATAAAAACAAAGCAAAAAAAATGTGTAATGCAATTACATAAATAAGTAAAAATACTAAAAATGCAATTATAAAAAAATATTACTCGATCATATATTTTTTTTGCCCCAATAAGGATAATATGAGATTCGCGAGCAGGTTAAGAGATCCCGATCGATATTATTGACCTGCGACCGCAGCGAGAAAGATCGAGCCACGGGGTACGGTTGCCGCCGTTCGCCGGAGCCGGACGAAGAGGAGGAAAGCCGACAAAAAACCTCAAAGTAGAGCTCCCTGCCGATGTACTGTTCGGGTGAAAGGGACTCGATCTCCTTTCCACGGTACAACTTATAGAAATAGCATATTCCTATCGTACCGTAACTGTATTGTGCCGAAACCCATCGTACGATATCCATCGTACAAGGGGATTTAAGGGAAAACATATATAAAATACCACGGTGAATAAAACCGAGGAAGGTTTTAACGTCAAGTTGTACTGATGGGTTTGGGATAATCCACTGTGCGAGGCACCCGCACGACAAGTACTCAGTCGGTATCAAAAAAGAACGCCTTGAAATTAGTTTTTAAAATTTGAAAGAGTGTTTGAGTTTAAATAAAAGAAAAATCGTGCACAAAGTGCCCGTCAAAGCCGGTTGTTACTATATATATATATATATAGGTATATTATACTAAAATATCTCGGTGAACAATACCGAGGACGGTTTTAACGTCGAATTGTAGCCGGAGGTTCGAGGTAATCCAGTGTGCAAGGCGCTTACACAACACATCGTCAGTCGGCATTTAAAAAAATGCCCTTAAAAAGTAAAATGTTTTATTTCAAATGAAGTAAAAACTTTGTAGGTAAAAATTGTGCACAAAGCGGGTATTGTTGAAGTGAAACTTTTAACGAATAAAAATGATCCATTTTTAATCAAATAAAAATTGTGTACGTAAAAATCGTGCCCAAACCCGGTTTTGTCGAAACAAAATCGTTGAAAAATTAATAAAAATGAATGATTTTAAATGAAAGAAAAATCGTGTACCTAAAAATCGCGCACAAAGGCGTCTGTGAAAGCAGGTTGCGTTGTCGAAGCAAAATCGAACTCGAATTGTTGTCTCGGCGGAGCAGAGACGTAGGGAGGGGGAAGGGGATTCGGACGAGAAATTCTTTTGGCGAGCGAATTTTTCGGGGAAAGAAGAAAAAAGAAGTGGAGAGCGGAGGATGGGCGATAAAAAATTAGAAGGCCACCTACGATCCTTCTCTTTGTTGCCCCGGCCCGGTCGTCCAGTCTGGGACTGCCAGGCGAGAGGACCGCAGCAGCGGCAGAAACCCGAAGAGGAGATGACCGCGCTCCACGCTCCCGGAATATTTTATTTCGTTCGGGAAAAGAGAGGACACGCGAGAGAAAGGATGCCTCGAATTAAATTGGTAGGATGTCTTGAGGCAGGACGGCCTAAGGGCTCTTTCGACACGCAGCGGGCACCCTCATCTCTCTCTCTCTCTCTCTCTCTCTATCTCTCTTCAGCGACTTGAATTTTTCGGACAAAGGATCACAATCGTCGATTGATTGTAACGGCAGTAGATTAAACAGTCGAACAATATTTTGTCACCGTAAATCGTATTTATTCCCCTAAGAACCAGCTTAGTGTAGTATTCTTAATTTAAACTGGCGACATCTTGGAAATATAGCGAGCGTGGTGATTTTTTTAATAAATCGAAAAAAGTATAATCTGGGGTGGATGTATCAATTTTTTTCATAAATTTCCACCCAAACAGCTGTGCAACATTTTATCACGGTAAATCGTATTCCAAATTAATGTATTGTACAATGATTACATACACTATATAATAATTATGTATATTATATAATAATTATATATACAATATGATAATTATAAATATTTGTAGTAATTTTTTCCATGAAAGAAAGTGCACTTTGTGCTACATCCACGAATTTTGTCATAATTTTTCTCCCAAATCTTGTTGTTATCCGGGCCGTGCAAAAAATCGCACCCCTCCGGTAGTATAAAACCCGCAACCGGAAGTGAACAATTTTCCTAACAAAAAAAAATCCCAACAAATTGTGTCTATTCGAATTCCAGAGAGAAGCCCTGGTGTCCTGAACGCCCCCGTATTGCCGTTCATATTGTGTACAGAGCCGAAAGCCGAACAGTAAAGTCGTTTTAGAAAAGTGTTCGATCGAGAACGTTAGGCCGAGTTCTCCTCTCGCGTCCCACGTTCGACCGCGTGCGCGCGCACACGGCATTGGAATAGTCACGCTCTTTCTCTGTTTACATCCCCGAGGAAGGCTACACAGTCTCGTTTCCTTCCTCCCGGCTGGACGGTAGATGCAAATTCGGCACGCGCGATAAATTAGATCGTGGTGGTGCGCTTGTTTCGCGTTAAATGCAAATTAACCGCGCGCGAGCCCGAGCTCTCTCGCGAAGGAGAGAAAGAGAACTCGCCTGGGCTATTTATAAAGTTTCCGTAGGCATGAACGGTCCGAGAGCTTGACCACTGGCCACTGCCACCTCGCACTGCAGAGGACCGAGCGAAGGACCGAGAAGAGAATGACCGAATAACAGACCTCCGAGAATTCGAAATAATATGTCTCTCCCATTAGACCCCGAGATTCGGGAACGAATGGGAATTTATTGCGAGACCGGATCGAGAAAGAAAAATCTGAAAAAATCAGACAAGATGGTTCATATCCGAGGAACGTTGTACATTTTTTTCAGATTTTTTTTCGACCTGCTTGTAGCTCAAATTTCGAATGGTGCCAAGTTCGATAGAAAAAAAAAGACATATTAAAAATTAAACTCCCAAAAAAATAATGGAAAAGTCGCCAGTTAACAAACGCGCCCCGATCTAAATTGTTATCCACCTAAAATACCACTGCACGGAATTGTTGCCAGTTATTTTTGACTTCAATATATACATATATGTATATGTATATATTGTCTGTCACAGGCACGTACGTGCAGCTTCGAGAATTTCCCGAGGTCGATTCTCCGATCAAGGTCGAGCCAAGGACGTTCCCATGGAAAGGCCACGTCCCGGCCGCCCCTCCCCCCTTCCCGGAGAAGTTCGAATTTTCGGGCGTCTTCGTGTAGTCTCGGTGGTCGTTCGCCCCCGGAGACCAGCCCGGGCGCGGCTCTTCTCGCCGATGGTACGATTCCCATCCTCGTGTCAAAACGAGCATCGGGAGACTCGTATTTTTTCCCTCCTCTCCTTGTTCCTTTGATCCATAGAAATCGAGGGGGATGCCCCGCCCCTTGCTTCCGCACCCTTAACCCGAGTATCGGAGTTTCCGGGAGGAGCGGAAAGAACAGCACCGGCCACACGTGAAATCGACGACGGAAGTGCCGATGGCTTAAAGTGCCCGGAGAACTCGCGCTGCCACCCTCGAAGCGTTCCGGAGAAACCACCGTGGTCACTTTTTTATACATTAAAAAAATGTATATTTGTACTATATATTAAAAATACATATTTGTATATGTTAAAAATATTTTAGAAATCATAGAATGATTAAAAAATATTGTTGAATCCACTAAGATTCGGGCAGGTAGGTTCGAATAAATATTTTCTCCGTACAGCTAAGGGTCGATTAGGTAACAACTTTTCTTTTATACTATTTCACTAAAGTATTGTCGAGGCATTAAAATGTTTTGATCGACGAACAAAATATGCATTTGGACGTTCTAAACCGAATCTGTAGTTGATTCAAGAGCTTTTTTCTTATCAGTGATAAATAAAATATATTTATTATAAAAAAGGAATGAGAATATTGACGAAACTTAATTTTTTTTATGTTTAAAAATATATGTATGGTTGGAGGGGGGTTAAATTATTTGATAGAAAAAAAATTGAATAAGGTTGAGAGGAGTCCGAGGGTGAAACAAATAAAGCTCGGAAGAAAGATCTCAAAGTCGGAAGGCAATCGGTAATAAAATTGGAAAGGGTCTAGAGAATGATTCGATAGATTAAAGGGGATGACCCTCGAGGGTCGGAAGCCGGTGTTACAGAGTGCCGGGAGGGGGCCAGTCCGAGAGCTGTAACGAGGGGGCGGGGAGGGGGTAGAGTGTTGGATGTAAACCGGTGGGCAGCGTTTCGGTAGGTGCGGTAAAGGAGCCGGAAGACAAACGGGTCAATACTCTGTACGAACTATCCCCTTTAAGGGCCTCGGCGACGGCGACGAGGGAGGATGCGGCGCGGCTACCCTGGGCCTCGACGACGGGAGTTCGAGAGATGCGCCGATAGCAAAGCGAGCGTTTGTCGAACTCGGGACAAATTAGAAGTTGGTAAAAAAAAATGTTAATTCCTTTTAAAATGAAGTCCTAATTTTTCGTGAAATTCAAAAAATTCAAAATGAGATAAAATTTAAACGGCTCGACCGATTCTGCCCAAATTCGACAGGGGCGATTGGACGATCGTTCTCTATCTCTGTGCTTTTTGCCCCGATAGTGCTTTTTGCCCCGATTACTTTTAATGCGAGATAAGTGGGAATATTAATGGGGAGACAATGAAACAATTTTTTTGTTTCGAGGTAACGAGAGTTTATTGTCGAGGATATTTTACTTCATTTTTTGACAATTTGCCGATTCGTTCGATCACCGATTACCGTTTGTTGCATTGCGAAACCTTCGCCACAGCTGCCGAAGAGATAAAAAGACTTCGATAAAAAATAAAAAAAATTAAATGTCCGTCCCGTGAAAACAAGCGATCAGAGTTGCGATATAAACTCGTGATGTACATACGGGCGGCACTTTGCAGCACCTGCTGGGATCGGGCAATTGCATCGATACCATTAATTCCCGTCGAATGTTGCACGGTGTGAATTTTCGACGGAGTCTCGTTATTCGACAGCGTATCGACGGTTCGATCGCTGATTCGATAACCGAGAGAAAAAATTTTAATAAAAAAAAAAAGAAAACAGATAAAATATTAATTTAATTTGAAAATAATTTGCCGAAATTTCAATTTTCAATCCCAGCCGCTTTGTTTCAGATAAAACAAAGATGTGCACGATTATAACCAATTTTGTTTTCCTTCCTATGGAAGAAAGCATTGGGCTACCTCTATGAATTACAGAGAGTACAAAAAAATGTTCACCCGTCTTGTTAATGTCCGAACCGTGCGAAAATTGACAACAGGTGGACACTTGTACATTCCACAGCCGCAAGTGAAAATTGGGCCACAGAATCGTGCAATTTATCATGGCAATAAATTCAACCAGGACCGTCAAGCCGATCTACATTTTATGATCTCTCCCATCTTCGCCAAAATAACTATTTAATTTAAATCCAGTAGCTTCAACGTGTATTCCGGAAGCCGGAAGTGAAAATTCGATGACGAAATCGTCAAATTCATCACGGCTATAAATGCATCCAAGCCAGGCAAGCCGGTCTCCATTTTTACACATGTAAAAAAATTTCAGAACCAAAACTCTACCATCTTCGCCAAAATAACTATTTAATTTAAATCCAATAGCTTCAACGTGTATTCCGCACCCGAAGTGAAAATTCAACGACAAAATCGTGAAATTTGTCACGTCTATAAATGCCAACCAGTCAAAGCGAGGACCATTTTTTACCCATTTAAAAAAATTCCCGAACCAAAACCTTCTATCTTCGTCAAAATAACTATTAAACTCGAGTCCGATAGCTACAGCCTATTCGATATTGTGTATCGTAACGGTAGTTAGCTCAGCGTGTTTTCGTGCGCCGGATGAGTGAAACCGGTGGCCTCGGACTGCGTTGTCGGGCGAGACGATTATTGTCCTAGGTCAATAACGAGAGTTCGTACAGCACTGAGAGCCGGCTATATTACGTTCGCCTCGCACGCCGCTCGCTCTTTCAGCGATGCAATAATTTTTCCCCGAGCGGTCGGGCAATAACTCTTTTTATTATTCATCCTCCATCCGTTCGTTTCTTCACCTGCTCGATCGAATTTCATTATTCCTCTCCCTCCCTTTGCTCTCTTCCGCTGTTTGAACACACACACACACACACACACACACGCACTCGAGACCGGCGCGCCTTTCAAACTCGTCAATGAACCGACAAAGGACGAGAAGAGGAAGAGAGCTTCCGGTCCCTCGACAGTTCGAGGAGCAGCCCGTACGTACCTGGCAGCTCTCCCGACGCGCAGCTCGAAAAACGCACCGAGAATTTAGACGGAGAATAAAAAAAATAAAAATAAAAATACACGTAAAATAAGAACTGCCTGAAATACTTCAAGAGCTAACAAAAGAGTTCAAGCTCTGTTGATTAAATATTTATTCAGGCCCGTTAGGCATACGAATGATAATAATAATACGTTGACCCCTCGCGCGCCCGGACGCGAGTGGCCGAGGCGAGTACTCGAGTGAACGGGGAGAGAGAGAGGGATTGTTTATTCGACAATTCGTCGGGTACGAGGCGATGATAATCATAGGGATGAATTAATAATGATTAATAGTATTATAGAATTTTTGTATTTGAGGTGAACAAATGTCGAACGCGAAGTATGAAAAAAAATGTCAATACTAAAATTTGATTAGAAAAAATGAATGAAATGTTCACATTTTTATATCGTAGTGTAATTGTAATGTAATACCAATATATTACAATTAATATATCGGTACCGTCTGTACAATTATTATGACAAAATATAAATTAATTACAATTCAGTACTGATAACTTCAATATCTTCATTAACTAAATGATAACTCAAAAAAATCAAAAAATTAGTCAAACCGATTTTTTTTCTCAGTTCGAAAACTCGAATACGTGTCCGCCGTTTTCTGCGTCCATTCCGAAGCGCCCCGGCTGCGCGAAACTCGACAAACAATTGCACGAGATAGAGCACACACAGGTTCGGCGAACGCGATGAGATTTCTCCGCGCAGAAAGGCGAGAGGAGTTTCGGACGTAGAATGGGTTGGGATTTTCGAGAGCTAAGCACACACACGAGGGGTTCGTCGCCCTTTTTTCTTTCTCATCCCCTACCGTCTGCTCAACCCTTTCCCTACCCGGCACCGAAATGAGATGCGCACGTTCACCCGTACGAGCTGCTTCACCGCCAACCCCATGCGATACTGTTGCGCAGTATATTTCGAGGATTTACGATGGAAATAAAATGAGACAAATAAAAAAAAATGCAAGAAGATGGCCGCTTCGTCGTCCCTTCCGCTCCCCCCCCCCCCCCCCCTCCCGTGAATAGAAGAGTGAAAAATATTCATCCGTGTGTGTTCGCGTAACTATAGAAAGTGTACGGTGAATATGGAGACACAAGTGAGGTAACGTCGATGCACGAGGCTTACAGCACATGTGCCGGCCAATGAAAGATGGTGGGGGGGAGGGAGGGGGAAGCGGAGAGAACCCCTTCGAAAAGCCCTCAAAGCTCGTACATGCACGCGTTGGGGTCGGAGAGGGGGGGGGGGGGGTATTGTCGAGGCATATTGTTCGCTCAACTGCGCTCGGATACCCGGAGGACACGTGACAGGCGTATGATATACATTTCTTGGGATTTTTCTTTTTTTTTTCCTTTTTTTTTTTTATATAGTGCGATTTCATACTCCCTCGATTCATTTTCTGCGTATATCGAGTCTTTCGAAGGGACCTCGTGGATATGAGCTTGGTGCTATGTGCGAGGGAGGCTCGGGCATTAATTATTTTGGCACTGAGGCTTCGACGAAGAGCCGGAGTCTCGGGAGTTAATTAGAGCGGTTGACCCTTTCAATTCTTGAGGAAAATGTAGTTGTGGGCAGGTGGCGGGGAAGTTTTGCTGCCGAACGGTACTTCGAGGGTTGTAATATGTAAGTCAGATATTTATATTAAAAAAAGTTATTGTTCAATAGGAAATCCATTAATTGCAAGAAATATATTTACTGCAAAAAATGGATTTATTGCAAAAAAAAAATTTATTGCAAAAACTGCATTCATTGCAAGAAAATTATGTGCTGCATAAAATAAGCTGTTAATTAGTATGAATCTTTATGTCAGTCTAAATTCTGGTTCCAAGAAGATCGGTGGGGATTAAAAAAGATTCGCCAAGAATGCACATGATGAAAAAAAAGAAAGTCAATCATTTATAATCAATTCTCAATTGTCGCTGCGAAAAAAAAAATGTTAATTGTTTCTTGAAATTTTTTTGCCGTACCAGCGCATAGCTCACGATACGAAGAGGCAGCGTTGAGTGAAGAAAAGAAAAGAATGATTATTGAAGCACGACGAAACGTGGCAATAAATCGACTTCCGGTGAGACGCGTGCGCGACGTTGGTAACCGCCGACCGAGCGCACGCGTACTCGCCTACATAGATACGAACATTTTACTTAGTATTATACATGTATATATACATACATATATATGTATATGTCTACATTTACTACCGCTGTACGTGGCTATAGAATACAGCCAGTCTAGAGGGGAAATATTGAAAACGTGTATAGCATGTGCACTTCGCAGAAAACGCGTTAAAATTCCTCGGAATCGAGGTTACATTATATTACACACGTGTACATATACGTAACAAATATACATATACTTTATATGTATATTACTTTACATGTATATGTATATGCACAATGGAAGTGTTATCGAAACGAGAACATGAAGTTTGCCGACTCGTTATCGATGGAAGCTTCCATACATATCGTTACACACACACACACACATATATATATATATTCACGTATATGTTTATATATATATGCCTGTGTGTTTGTGTATAGCGAGTCGCTTCCAGTGACGCAAGTGCGTTGATTATCGAACACACTTTAAACAGCCCGTAATAATTGAATCGTATTTCCCGTCGCTCGGGGCTTCGAACGCTGCGAGGGAGTCGAGTGACGAAAATTGCTGGAACGACGGTCGGGGCCAATCGATGGGAATTTTTTTTCTTAATTGAAAAAAAATTGAAAAAAAAAAATTAATTTAAAGAAGAAGCTGCTTTAACGATTTTATGGGCTCCGAGGAGAGGAGTCTCGGTGGGGCCGGCCGTCAGATTATTTAGAAGAATATTTACAGAAATTGAAAAAAATTGAATTAAAAGAGCCCAGAATTTCGTAAAACTTTTGGCCTCAAGGGATGGAGACATTTCGTGGGCATGAAGCCAAGGAGTCTCGACGAGGCTGAGCGACGGATTTTTTTTATTTTTTTTTCGATCGAAAAAAAAGAAAAAAAAAAGATCGAATTAAAAGAGTCCAGAATTTCGAAATTTTTTGGGTCTCAAGGTATAAGTCGCGGCGATGCTGACCGACGGACCTTTTTTTCTGGTCGATCGAAAAAATGGAAGAAAATTGAATTAAACGAGACCAGAGTGTCGAAATTTGGTGGGCCTAAAGCTACAGTCTCGTCGAGACTGACCGTCGGCGTTTTTTTTTTAATCGATCGGGAAAAAAAGATGGAATTAAGAGTCCAGAATTTCGAAATTTTTTGGGCCTCGAGGTATAAGTCTCGGCGAGGCTCTTCGTCGGACCTTTCGTTTGCGGGCGTCTCCGGAGAGCCCGCTCGGAGCCGAGAGAAAGGGGAAGAAGATGAAGAAGAAGAATAAGGATAGAAGGGAGGGAGGGGAAGGAGAGAGTTAGGCTCACCGCAGAACACAAAGGGAAGGGACAGAGGGGGCGCGCGCGCGGAGGGCTGTTGAACTTTCAGGGTCAGTCGCGAGAGCCCCGTTGGGCCTAAAGGCTCCCGGGACTCTCTCTTGTTCTCCCGTGTGTATGTATAGCAAGTAGCCCGGGACACGAAAACTCACTCCTAGAACCTCGGGGGACGAAGAACTTAAGGACGAACAGGAATAAGAAGAAGAAGGTATACCACACTTGAAGTTTAGAGTTGTTTTAGTTTGTGGGCTCAACAGGCCCCGGGACGAAGGCGACGACGCCCTGTTCGCCTCTCTACTCATCCATTCTACTTCTCGAACGCGCCCCCCCCCCCCCCCCCCGCCGACGCTCTTCTCTAACCTTCCTTCAAGTCCAAAGCGTGGAAATAAATATGCTTTGTTCACAAATTAAAAAAAAAAATTCCTGTTTATATAAAGGGTTGTAGTTATGAATTGATGAGGTCGAGTAATTTTTTTTCCAATATTTATATAAAGTTTGTTGGTTACGAATTAATGAAGTGGATTAATCAAGAGACTTTGAATGTCTTGATTTGCCTTGATACATTTAACGTTATCAGAAGGACGTTGAAAAAAAAGGTATCAGAACTTTTCTTTTTAAATTTACTTAAAGCATCTCAGCTGAAATCGCGTCGCTTAAACGAGCGACATTGACAAAAATCTCGCTTTAATTGCGATGAATTTAATATCATCATTGAAGTAAAAATAAGAAATGGTTGAATGCATCTGGATAAGCGATATCGCGGATTCAGAACGAGCAGTCCCGATAAGAATTTGAAGCCTCTCGATAACAGAAACACCTCACGGTAAAGTCGAGGTTTTCAAGTGTGCACAATCTTAATAAAAAATGTAAAAAATAAAAGAAAAACGTTCAAGTACTCGTAGTCTCGCTGCAGCGTCCTTGATATTCGTTCAAATCGTGTATAAACACGAAGCCAGCAAAGTCCGAAAAGAAAGGATGTTACGGATCGATTTATCGAACGCCCGTGAGTCGCGGAGGGCTCGTCCCCCCTCCCTCCCCCCCACCCCCCTTTCCGTCGCGTCTCGACGAGTATGTGTTCAGGGTCACAAATAGTTATAGCCCGTATAGAAGTAGCATTATAGCCGGGTGAAGAGAATAGTTGGCCCGAGGCCGGGGACCTGAAAACAACGAGGAACGAGCCAGAGGAGGATGAGGAGTCTCTGCCGTACCCGGAGGAGAAACCTCCGCCTAGACGAGATTCAGCGGCGGTGCATAAAGGGCAAAAAAAAATTCTCTCGGGAGATAAAAAGCCCCGAAGCTCCGAAACAGAAATGAACGAGACGATTTAAGAGCTGGGGCAAAAAAAAACCTCCAGTTAGATAAAAAGACCCGAAGCTCGAAAACGAAAATTAACGAAACCGGCTAATAAGAGTTAAGGTAACATCTTGGAATTATTACATTATTAACGGTAAGACAAAGGTACCGATGCTCGGTCAAGGCGGTCCTTGCGAATAGCGTTCACTTCGCACAAGTTTCAGAGAAATAAGAGGGAATTGCAAACACTTCTCGTTCCGAAAAAACTGAAAAAAATCGGGCATGTCAAAGGTGCTGAAGATAATAATTTTTCATAATAATAATTGCAAAATGTTATTAAAAAATTGATTCAAGATAAAATTGTTCAACAAATCTAACGGAAACCAAACTTTTTCTTTTAGTGGAGATGATTCGTTAATTGTTCCGAATGCATATGAATTTTTCCAGATTTTATCATTTACTTTGAATCTTGTGTCTTTCTGCACGACTTTCGTCGATACTCTATTATTTTTTATATCATTATTGATGCAGACAAAGTACGACATGTAATTAATTTTTTATGTCATATAGACGCTGATGTCTATGACTCGGCTCGCCGACATAGCTACCTTAACCGTTCGAGCATTAGAACCTCTGCTTTAGAGCAAAAAAAAAAAAAGCGTTTGGGCACTGTGGCAGACGGTCGCGTCGTGGCTTTCCACACCTCGAGAGCTCGCTTCCCGTGGCGGCATGGGCCTTGACCACGCGAGGATATAACCGTGAGCGACGGTAAAATAACTGTAGTTAGTCGTCAAGGCGAGGCATCGCATTCGAATATAATCCTTCCTCAACGCCTCGAGAGCCCGATCGTGTAATAAGATTTTATTAAACGACTGTGCGATAGGCTAGGTCGATAAAATACAAAAATAGTTCGAGTTATATTGTGGACGGTGGGAGGGGGGGGGGGGGGGGGGGGGGGGGACGCGATGAATTGCGTGATGCAGCGCGTGGCCGCTGCGACTCGGCGTGACTACGCCTGGCCGGACAACGGCCGGAGTGCATCAGCCGAGGCTACAGGATTCCTGCAGGTAGCTACGCCGCGCGCGCGCGCTCGCACTCGTGCACGCGACGAGAGAGGGACCACGGAGAGTCGGATAGAGAGGACGACGAACCCACGGGAATCGAGCAGGCCGAGCGGCAAATGCCAGCGGTAGATATATAAACCCGGACGGACGGGATTGTCATACACCGAGGACGATTATTACTAGTTTTTCAGCTGACAAGCCGCGACGCTGTGTTCGATGCACGAAGATATCGCTGTATCGCTCTTGAACTGTGTTGAGGAAGGCATTTTAACTTTTTCATGTATTTTGTTTTTATTTTTGCTTCCGCATAGAGGAGGCTTTGTTTAGGTAAAACAAAATTTCCGAGATTTTAATGAAAACATGTTCAGAATTTTCCAAAACAACGAAAAATCACATTTAAAAAAAGTGTACGGATGTCGGTGTGTGTGTGTGTGTGTGTGTGTGTGTGTGTGGGTGAAGAAGACGCGAAAAATTCAAACCGCTATAACTCGAAATTTCACAGACACTATATGCGGTTAATAGTCAATGTTTCTGCAAAATTTTATTTGAAAAATGTGCAGTTGCAGTCAAGGACTTCAAGGACCGCTGGACACCATGATATTAGAGTATTCAAATTTTTGAATATTCGCACATCCCTACTAATTTCCGCGATATTTTCTCCTTCCCCTTGCCAGAGATCGTCGGAAAAAAATAAAACAGAATTTTTTCAAAAAGAACCAGGACAATTAGATTCTATTTTTTACGGGGTCGAGAGGGCCGTGCTCATGGGACGAGTAATTATGTGCCTCTCGCCTCCTCATAATTAGAGCGGTCGGGGTGCCGGCACAGCTCGCTCTCTCTACGTCTCGATCTTACGCTATCTTTCTCTCTCTCTCTCTCCCGCTCTCCGTCTCCTCACGAGTATATGTTGCGCGCAACACGCACGTGACCCGGTTTCTCAGCTGTGGCTTCGCAACCCGCGTCACACAATTCCACAACACCGGTAGCAGAAAAAAAAAAAAAAAAAAAGAAAACCTTATACATTTGCATGCAATCCGAAAACAAAAAGGCTCTTTCGACTCTTCAAAACAAATGATAAATCGACGAGCGGCTTTATCGCTTCCAGCCTATCGCTTTGATAATGAATAAAAATAATAATAATAAATTAACTTTGTCCTCCCCACATTTAATCACTCGAACGTTTTATCTCCGTCCTTCTCGTTCGCGACTTGTTGCATTGACCTACTGATGCGAGAACAATATATAAAGCCCCGCTCGCATAAGCAACGCGACGCGCGAGAGCCTGTGATGGTCACGAACGCCGAGTGACAACGAGATCGTCGCGTTCGATTTTTATTTTCTTTTTTTTTTATTTTTTTTTTTTATACCAACACACAGTATCGACACGAGCTCGTCTGGTATTTATACCGTGTCAATATCAGCGGCCACGTCCGCCCGGGACGAACAGAGCCGATGTATAAGTGAGGAGAGAGAAAAACAAAATACACAACGTCGTCGGGGAAGTCGCGACGCCTGATTCCAAACTTAGACAGTATATACATGTACATATATATAGACAAATATATACATATAGCGTGTACAGTAGTAACATAGTATGCATATTGTGTAGTCAAAAGTGAAGAAAAAAATGTAACCATTTTTTTTCTTTGTATATTTAATTCAAAAATACAATGAGAAAAAAAGAAGAAACCTGATTTCTATGTTGTATTTTTTAGGTGAATATAGAAAGAAAAAAAATTGTTTTATTTTTTTTCGTCATTTTATTACACAATTACTATACTAAATATACGGGTTTGTATAAAACTGTTTATCAGAACTTGGCAATTTTTTACTTCTGTTTAACGAAAAAATAATTTTATGTTACGCGTGATTCTAATTTTTTTGGTACGGCGCAATCTAAGACACATCGTATATACACACATATGTACAATATATATTATAACAATATATATTATACAATATATGTATATATATATATATGTCGCGCTTCTCGCGACGCGTGGCTTGAATTAACGGTCTTCATTAAATGAAATCGATATAGTCGAGCAGTTATTGATTCGAAAGAAATCTTTATTTGGGAACTCGAAACTCACACGTCCACCTTCAAACGGTAAATACAACAACCGTCACTTTTATTGATAAACAGGGTGCGTAGCAACACAATCGAGTAGCCGAAGTTACGTTCACTTGTCTTTAATCGAATCTGCCTCATGCGCTCTCTAACTGTATTTTTTTTATCGTCGTAATGTAAACAAATATATACATACATATATATTCGTGTATGTACGTATATTAAAAAAATAAACACTCGAGTGAGAGGCCATCGGCGACTCACCATTTAAATAGCTCGTGGCTGGAGGGAGAACGGTGGAATTTAAATCTCGATCCGTTTTGCAGTCGGCAGTGCAGCGCGGTACATCGGCTGCGGTAAGCACCGATTTTGTGTCCTCTTCTATATCTCTCTCTATCTATCCCCCCTTCCCCGCCCCCTCCTCCTCCCCGCCGTGCCGACACTCGACGTAGTACCGGCAACACTCGAGAAAGAGCGAGATCAAGAGAGCTTCGTAAACTCTTGCGTCACCACTGGCATACTATGTACATGTAACTGTTGCTATATCGCAGCGCATAGGGGACGAATCGCCGCTGTGTTCACTGCATTTCTTTCTTTTTTTTTCTCTCCGGATATAAAATGTATAAATATGAAATAGCGGCCAGGTGAACGGGAGAAGAGGCCTGTGCTATCTTATCGCTTCACCGGAGAAAAAAAAATGATTATTCACAATCGCGCATTTGCAACGAAACACGATTCGATCGTGTTTCGCGCGGGCGGCGAAAAGAAGCGGAACACTTCTGGTCGGTAAAAAACACGATACTTTACGTACTTGATATTTTTTTTTTTTTTTTTTTCACTCGATTTTTTTTTATTTGCTTTCGCTTCACGTATGAACGACTTCCTTCCTTCCTTCCTCGATTGCTCTCCTCTTCCTCCCTCTTCGCAACACGTAACTCACGGTATTCGGCTCTCGATAGCGAGATATCTTGAAAAACTTGAGTATTACAAAAATTTTCTCTTTATCATCGATTTAATTCGATGAGATTAATTAATACGCGCACGCTATGTATGATTTGTTGGTTGTTTTTTATAATAAATATGTATATGTATTTTTTTTTTTTTTGTATACACACTATAGATATTAATATTCTAATGGCAGTGAGAGCGAGGCTCCTCCCCCGCAGAAGGCTCTCGCGCGACTGACGCGAGCCGCTTCGAGACGGGCGCGGGTCACGAGGGGAGGGGAACGGCCAGGTAGGGGAGGGAATGCTGCGCGTGCTGCTTGCCGCTGCCGCTGCTGCTGCTTCGGTGCCTCGAGGAATCGCGCGAGGGGAGGGGAGAACATTCTGTGCGAGCTACACTACCAGCATGGCGAGTTCAGCCTGCAGTCCGCCGGAGATGCGGGGGTAATGCGGGTCGTCTAGAGAGAGGCGACGTATATTTATCTCGAAAATATATTTATTTTTTCACTCGTTAAATCCATGGAAGAACCTTCCTAAACTATATTCTCATTCCATTACGATTTCGAATTATTCCGCATTAAAAGTATGATCCGTTCTTATAATCTTCTATGCATAAACCTCACCGATTCTTTTTTTCGACAAGTGCAGAAAATAATTAATTTAATTAATAATAACATTTTTTGAATAAACTTTGTGCACTAAGAATATTGTAGATTCGTGACTTGTTATCATTATCAATGTTTTTTTAAAATTTATATGAATTATAATAATTTTAGTTGGAGATTTATCGAGTCCCAGTTAGAAATTCAGGCGAGGTGAGATTAAAGGAAGCTGCGACTGTTTTAATAAAATTGTTGTACTAAAAGTATCGTGGACTCGTGAACTATTATGGTTCCCAATGTTTTTCTAAATTATAAATTAGAATAATTTTCGTAGAAGATTTATTGAGACCGCGTTAGAAATTCATTCGAGGAGAGATAAGAAGACGATAGGAAGCTGCGGCTGCGGCTGCGGCCCGCATTGCCCGCGCTTTATCTAAGCCAGTGTAGACTACGTATGCCGCTGCTGTAGCACGTTATACACGCTATGGCTGCGGTGGGGAAATAAGCATCGCGACGTGCGACGAAGCAGGCACCAGCAGCAGCAGCAGCGGCGGCAGCACAGCGTTATAGCGAGGCTTAGCCAGCGTGAGTGAACACACCTCGTTCGCTGATACGAGGGGGATGAAGGACGCATGCGCATTGCCCTTGTTTTGGGGAACCCAGAGCCGTGTCACTCAAGCCACCGCCCCCGATGCACCGTACCGATTAGACGAACCGGCGAGAGGGACAAAATTATTATTATTTTTTTTTTTCTCGTACCGGAATTATCCGGTGGAGTCGAACAGAAAATTTCAACGGAGTCACGTACGCACGCGACTTTCGACGTTTTCGGGAACGAGAAGCCAGGAAAGAAGACAGAAAAAGATAATTGTCGAGGCGGCTATGCGGTCGCGGCGGTTCCGAAAGCAGCGTTTTAGTGTCTCGGCGCTGATGGCGCAGCGGCGCGGAGAGGAAGCTCGACTGTGTGTAATTCTGTATCCTCGGGACGTAAGAGAGTAACGGTTCTCTTCCACCACCGTATACCGATCTTGTACCGTATATGTATGTATATGTATTTATATATATAAATATATATATAGTTACAATATTAAAGTCCTTTATCCTTTTTTTCGTTTAAAGAGTCGAGAGAGGATAAACAGGATTTTCCGTGCAGGTTAGCAACGGAGTCGGCGAGTTTGCGCGCGGATAAAACGACTAACATTAACCTAACTCTTTCGACACTGCGTACATAACCTCACTCGCATAGACACCTCGCGAATATATCGATGCTACAAAAGGCGCGGAGTAAAGGCAAATTCGAAATAATAATAAAAATAGTAATAATAAAAATGAGAAAAAATAAATAAAATACCATTGATTTAGTCAATTTCGCAGCAGAGCTCGAAAACACACGAGAGTCTCTCCCTCCCGTGCGAGAATAGAAGTTGTGGCGTTTTCACGAATGCCGGAAACGGATGCAATCCGTTACACGAGTGAAAGAGAGCTCGGGCGTCTCCTCACCCTGCAGAAGGAATAGTTCAACAGAGGAGAGTCGGCGGAGGAGAAGTTAACCTCCACCGCGGGCTTTTAGACGCTGGAAGTGTAAATATAGGCGGCGGACGTTAACGAGGGGAGAACAGAGGAAAGCGTCGGGTACACGAAAAAGCTGTAAACTGCCTAAATAAGGTGGAGTGTTGAAAAAATAAAAAACGAGATGGCAGAAGATTTTTTCAATGTTCTGATTCGATGACTTAAGGTGGGGCTAAAGATCAACGTAACCTCAAAATATTTAGAATCCATTTTTTACCGAAACGGTATTTCATTTTTAAGAATTGATTCGAATAAAAATGGATTCAAAATTTTGAAAAAATTGAAAACTGATATTTTCATATCGCTTCCTCATAAAAGTTGAAAATTGAGATTTTCATATCGTTTTCTCATAAAAGTTGAAAATTGAAATGTTCATATTGCTTCCTCATAAAAGTTCAACATTGAAATTTTCATATTACTTCCTTATAGAACAAGCTATGCGAATGAAGGAACATTACGTGAAAAAAATTTTGAAATTTTTTTGACAAAACCGATTCAGATACCTCTTTAGTCAGGTTTTCGGATTTAACGGGTAAAGCCTTGCGTGAAATTCATACGAATGCATTCGAATTGTCGACCCGGCCACGTGGCCGTGACACGCACACCTTGGCCGGTCGACCTGCACAGCCGAGACCACGTGGTAGTTCATCGTCGTCGCCGTGGTTCTTCGACCTTTCTCCGCGCACCGATTCAACTCCTCCTCGTGGACTATCGCATGCACGAGGTGAGGCCGAAGGCACAGGTGCGATTACTCTTTTCATCCCGAGAGCTCACCGAGCTGCTGCCCTCGGCCATTAATCGGTCATACACCTATATATAACTCCCATTATCTTAATTAACTTCCCACATGGAAACGCTTTTATCGACTGATTTATGTTCCAATGCTATTCATACATTTCATACATTTTCCCCCAATAAAAATATTATGTGTGACGTATTATGTATTGAAAGACAATGAACATAAAAATTAAAAAATAAACTTTACAAAAAACATTGTTCCTTCAGATGAATTTTGTATCTTTCTACCCACGTGGGTCGTCACTCGTCTCCACGTACTACAATAAGATGACAAAAAAAAATTAAAAGTACCGTTGCAAAATATGCATTTTTCTTTAGATAGCTTCGTAGTATTTTGAAAAACGTTCAATAATTTTTCGTTCCTGTTTTCTGTTTTTAGCCTCGCGTGTGCAGACTCGAGCCGCACGGGAGTTCGATTTACATTCTGGTTTGAGGGATGGACGACGGTCACAAAATAAAAAAATAAAAAAATCGTAAGTTTAAATAATTGTTGTATTTTTTTTTTCATGTAGACCATTGCATCTTACTGCCCAGCAAACACCCACAATAACCTACCCCAAAAGATGATTCGTTGCGAACCATGAATTTTTCACTGGACATCCCGCAATATTTTGAAAAAAGTTCCACAAATTTGTTTTTCTTTTTTTCTGTATTTAGCCGCGCGTGTGCAGACTCGAGCACGGGTGTTGGATTTACGTTCGGGTTTGAGGGATGAACGACGATCACGGAACAATAACTTCAGTGTCCGAGTGAACCGATGGAAGTGAGGAAGGAAGGAAGGAAGGGAGTAATACACAAGAGGTCTCGT
Source organism: Amblyteles armatorius (assembly GCA_933228735.2). NCBI lineage: Eukaryota > Metazoa > Arthropoda > Insecta > Hymenoptera > Ichneumonidae > Amblyteles > Amblyteles armatorius. The sequence goes on along the minus strand of OW121694.1, from coordinate 10,838,554 downwards.
TGTAGCCGAGCCGGTTTGGTGTTGCACCGGCTCGCGCGACTCGCGAGGCTGTTGCTCACCTTCCTTACTTCCAAGACTCTTATGAATAATGCATTTTTCATCGAGTGCGTTCGGGCGAGTAGCCTGGCCATCAACGGAATGCATACGGTCTGTGCATATATACACACACGTGAGTCACTGACTCTCCAAATTCTCTCTTTCTCCTCCTTCGTATTCATATGTGTACACACATTGACGGGTGAGAATAAGAAGGGCGTAACTCGTATACTTTAACATGGAATTACTTTATACTTTAACTTGGGTGCTTTTTTAATTCTCAGCTCTCTTATATATATATACATTTATATATTTATTAGTGGATTTCGATTCGAAATCACTCCCATACGCTATATTCTTCAGATTTCGGATTTTATAGCATACAGAAGTGGATTTCGATGCTAAATCAATTCCATATGCTATATTATAGAGATTATGGTTTCTATACCATATGGAAGTGGATTTCGTAAATCCTAAGTCCAATGTAGCATATCGGATCGGATTGCAATCCGAAATCACTCTCATACGTTATATTCTCCAGATTTCGGTTTTCATAGCATATAGAAGTGGTATGTATAGTTTACATACATGTAGGATACATACATACATGTATGTATGTATGGGTATGCAAAAACAGCGTGTGTGGAGGAGGAAAGAAGAAGCCGAGGGTCTCAGAGTCGAAAACAAGGAGTGAAAAAGTGAAGACTAATTTTAACGCGCGAGCAGCCCGTCGTCTCGCGGGGCCCCCTCGAGAAAGAGAAACGGGATAGTTGATTATACATGCGAGTTAAAGAGAGAGACGAATTTGTGTGAAAACAAATCAATCGAAAACGAGCGTGTACGCGTCGGAGAAACTCGACGCTCACTGAGCTTCGCCTCATAATCTAATCGGATCGAATATTATCGCGCGAATTGCAGCGGCGATTCGCGGAACGGAAATTATACGGCCTCGGCGAGATCGAGCCGAACGAATGATTTATCGATTTAAAAAAAAAAAATTTATCGAAGCTTGAATAAAAAAAATAGAGTTTTATAAAGAATATGTAAATCGTTCCCTGGCTTTGAAGTTTTTGAGCACGCGATTCGAGATTTTTACCCCCCTCCCAACGCCCGCGTGAGAAAACATATATTTGTAGTATTAAAATAGTTTATGGTGAAGATATCAAAATTGATACTTCGAAGATTCGTCACGGACGTACATGAGGGTAAGATTTTGAGTGTACAATTTGCGATTTGTGACTAAAATCTGGAATATAAAAATTGGCGATTCAAATTTTTTTGTAATTTACCGATTGAGTTTCGGCAATTTTTCGAATTACCAAGCGTTCAGTTACGGACGCACATGGCAGTAAATTTTCAAAATAAAACAATTTTTTGCTCGGGATATTTATGCAGCGGCGAAGTTGAACATATAATCACATCACTCATCGACCAGGATTTAAATCCCTGCAAAAGCAGCCTTAAATCCCCAGTCGAACGTCGAATCCATGCTCGGATCTTTGAGGACCGAACGCAAGAGACAAAAAGATGTGTATATATATATATATATATATGTATAAGAGAGCTCTTGTGATCCCAGGGCGACGGCGCAGACGTCGTCGCGGGCGTCTCTCGGGCATGGCAGCCGCAGCAGCAGCAGCAGCAGCAGCAGCAGCGACGGCGGCGGCGGCGGCGGCGGCTTCACGGTGTATTGAACTCAACCTGCGGGGTCGTTCACCCCGGCGCGGCCCTCTCGCGTAGCGTCCTGGCGCGGTCGTGACGTCACGCGCGGTGGTCGCTTCTGCCCAAGCGTGTTGTGCCCGCAGCTCGTCGCCGACGAAAGAGAAGAGCCTCGACGAGGATGCGTGGAAGCTGACACGGGAGAACTCGTGGGGGCCTCGTCTGTGACGTGGCGCTTTCCCATTCGTCCGCCGTTCTCGCCCCGCTACCCAATGACGTCACTACGACACAACGCGAGACTCTCTTCTCTCGCTATTCTCTCTGTGGCGGTTTGTGTGTGTGTGTGTGTGTGTGTTTTTTTTGTGTGAGTGAAGGCTTTGCTCGACACTGTTTGTTGACCACAACGGCCACAACGTAGCAGTGCAACGTCACAACCGTCATCGGTACATCTTATCGTCGTCTCGTGCCGATCTCTCTTTACTGACGATAGCGACGCTCGCAACGAACCGACGAGAGCGTCCAGGATCGTTGCACCTCAGACTTCCGGTTAAAACTTTTAATGATGGACGAGCTTGATACCGATCATAGTTTATATAGATTTTTCATATTGTTTACATTTTTTCGATTATCGCGATGTGCGCCTTGGACTTCCGGTTTAAACGTTCAATGATGGACGATCTCGATACCGATCATCGTTTATGATACTTTTTTTTTTCCTTCATTTTTTCGATAACTGGGATGCACGCTATCCGGAAGTATACATTTTTGCACCGCAAGATTTAAAAAACAATTGGTTGAAAAGGAAGGGTTAAAAAAAAATTGGTCAAAAAATTAATGTTACAAAATCATTGCGATTTGACGCAAAAAACCTTATTGAGAAAAGCGAGAATCTAAGATTTCTCCGTTTATTATGTAAGCAGAATCTACCCCTCTCCCGCCCCTCCCGTTTTTCGATGTTCCAAAGAACAAAGTTGAAAAATTTAACTGCAGCGTATAACCGCCCGAGTTAATATCGGATAAATTAGCGCAACGAAGTAAGTTAATAAAATAGAACCGATAACTTCACTCGACATTGGAAGCTTTGAGCATTTCCACGCGCGGCGCCATCCGGAAGCGGAGATTTTTGCGCCGGAAGGTCAAAAAGCCAATACTTGGGCGGCCAGCGAGGTAATTAACTTGTCTGGTCGAGCTCGCGTCCGAGACATTAACTTATCCGCTTTGTCCGCTGTAATTAAATTTTTGAAGTTTGGCGTCCCGAGCGACGGACGTGAATGGTTGACCCGCGCGGCGGGGAGGACTCGTCGTCGCCGACGGACAAGCCACAAGCTCGCCACCCGCGCAAGGAGACGAGGCTTTAAATACGTTTGGCCGGTTTGTTAACCGGACGGCCGAGCGACCGCGGCGAGCTTACTACTCCTTCGCGCTCTCGCTCGCTCGGCCAGAGTTTGTTGACTCTCGGTTTCAGCACGGCGACTGACCATGACCTCGCCGAACGATCCGCAAAGTAATACCTCGAGTGCGAGCCCGAGGACTTCCACCTCCGAGACTGGTACGCGTATCTCTCATCTTTTCTTGTTATTATTATTACACTTGACAAGTACTCGGAAGTTGTCGGGTAAAGAAAATTGAAAAACGAAAAAAAAAACAAACAAACTGCAATTGGGCATTAAGTGTCCCATCCATTTATTAGGTTTATGATTGGCTTTCGGATAGTGAAGATTTTGTTCACATTTATGTCATATGTAATACATACAATATTACATTGAAAAATCGCGGGCCCAATCCAAGATTCGAAGGGTTAAACTCAAGTCGAAATCCCCTTATATATTGTATATTATATATTATATATTATATATAGTTAAAACTCGAGCATCTAATGAGTTAATTAGCCTCGCTGCTCCGGGGGCAGCCACAGAGATTTCATCCCATCGACCGCAATCTCGTATGTCACTCCGGCGTGAAATCGTTAGCCAAGAGCGATCAACGAGGTGTCGAATTTCCGACCACGGAAGAAAAAGTAAAAGAAAAAAACACAACAACAAGTACGGCTCTCATCCCTCATCCCTCCCGGACACCGCGTTACGACATGAGTCCAGCGCGAATACCGGCCATACTCTGGCAATCACCTGTACGGGAATACACGGTAAGCTGGAGAACATCGAGCGAGCGCGAGTTCCAGCAGCAATGGAAAAAAAAATCACGAAGCGGGTATCGAGTCCCAATAGCCCGTTTTTACGGCTCTTCTCACAAGTCTCGGGTTGCCGCGTTCGTGTTAACCCTTTTTTACGTCTGGAGTATCGATTTTCCGTCGACAATTCGGTGGTTTCCGAGGTTCGAAAAAAAATGAAAAATTTAAATTAAAAAAACAAAAATTATCGGGCTTGTTTATCCCGAATTCGTAGAGGATAAAAGGAGCGAGATGGTAGGCGGGGAGAGAAGAAAAAATAATTGAAGTAATCCGCGAAAGACCCAACGGGGCCAAGGAATATCGATCGTTAAATCTGGGTCAGAGCGTTGTGCATGTTCACCCTGTGTTTAATACCCGCGCAGGTGAACTTCTGACGTACACACCCGTCTATATTAGAAGTCTCGCGAGACGATGTGTGTCGTACAGTTTGCACCACGTGAAACATCGAAATAAAAAAATATCGTATCTCATAATCGTAATAATTATTATTGATAATAATAATTGTAATAATCACAATAATTACTATGATTATTTCAATATAATATAGAAATAGCAACGGGAGATAATTATTGAGTGAGATGAGAATAACAATAATCATCGTTATTATAATTATCTCGCATTTATTTCCATGTATTTCGAGTGAGCGAGCTTGAATTTAAAAAATCCGTGAAATCTATTTAGTTAGATGTTCGTTATCTGAATTTCCTTTTTATTCTCACATATATGTATGCATATATATATACTTTTTAAGGTTCGCACTCAATTTATAGAGTTCACCTTAAATTCGTTTTTAATATCTAATAAAAAGTGTGAGAAATGAATAAATTCGTAAACAAATAGTGGAGCGATTCGACGCCGGTTGATGTATCGAATGGCGAGAGTAGCGAAGGTGCCCTTGTCGCGTAGAATTTTGTTGCAGTTAGGGGTGCGGACAGACGGGCCTCGAGGCGTCTCTACGACTCGGACGAGGCGCAACGGCGGCGAGCCACGAGCCGAACGGCGAAGGGGGAAGGAGAATAGAGCGAAAGAGCTATAGAGAGAATCGATCGAACACACTAAAGCCCTCCGTCGCTTTCACACCAGCCATTCGGCAGCCCTACGGCTTTCTCTCTTGCTCTCCCCTGCTCCACCGCCTACGTACGTGACCTACCACGTTCGAGCCATGGCGGAAGAGCGCCGGGACGCTCCTTCCTGTTGGCCCGAAGGCCGAAACTCTATGGCGTTGGGGCTCGTTAAAATAAACGATTTTCTACTACCAAAAAATTACCTTAAAAAAGATATAAACTGCACAGTTCGCGCGAAAGGGGTTTTCGCTGTTCCAGATTTCCAAAATAGAAGTTACGAGATTTTGAAATTTTTTGGAAAAATAAATTGAAAGCATCATAAACCGTCCAGTTCGAGAATATCCGAGATACATAAAATTTTGCACCGGAAATGAATCAATACTCGATAATGGTTTCTATCGAATTTTTCCAAAACATTTATCGAGAACTTAAATTTGTTTTAAATCACCGAAGGCCGAAACTCTACGGCGTTCGGTCTCGTCAAAATAAATGACTTCTTGCTATCAAAATTACCTTTAAAAAACCATAAGTAGCCATTTGTACGAAAAGAGCTTTTTCCGTTCTACATTTCTAAAACTAGACTTTTTCGAATGACCTTGAAAATTGACCGTTACGAGATTAAGAAATTTGTCGAAAAAAAATCATCATCAATCACCCAGCTCGAATAATCTTCGAGACATCGAGCTCAAATTTGGCACCCGATAGTGGACCAATCCTCGACAATGTATTCTATCGAATTTGTGAAAAAAAATTAATGCTGAACTTAAATTTCTTTTGAAACCACCAATATGCATCCACCCTACCGTAAAAGCGGTTTTTCACGCGGTTGGCTGAACATAACATCTCCGTCACACTTGTATCTCGCGTGCCGGCTAAAAATTCAAACGCTACCGTACATCCGCCGGTCCGCAGTCTTAAAAACGATCGGTGCACGAACATAACCCCCTTCAACCGAGATAATGGCACGCAAGGGTTCCGGGGACTACTGGGTAATAAACAGCGAAGATTCGCAATGCTCGCCAGTGACTGAGGGGACGAAAATCGCCGTGGAGAGAAGGGGGGCACAGAGCGAAGATATATACGTGCAGTAAAACGTGCACGGGTTGCCACGCGTCACGACGTTCCACCGACCGGAGGGACGATTTCTATTCAGTAGCCGAAGGGGAGTCGCAAATGTCATAGGAAAATTTCGAGCCGCGGTAAAGGGTAGCCAGTTAATGGAATACAGAATCTGTTTCACAGTCGAAAAATGAAAATAATGCGAGCGTTGTCCGTGAGAGAAGCGAGTTTGCCTTATTTAAGGTAGTCCTTTCAAATCTACCTTTGTGAACTTTGGGGGTTCAATTTTCGTAACATTGTAGTCAAAGTCCTTTTCAATGTGATTACGAAGATTCAGGATTGGTTGGCGAATAATTTGTCGAGAAAATTAATACAAACAATAAGGTTTTATGCATGGGCTCTTATGAAAACATAACCAATCTACCGCTTCGGAACAAAAATTGTATACTTACACTGAATTTTTGCGCAATATGGAAGGTGCTATGGATTTCTTAGAAATTCGCAATTCAATATAAAATTAAAAAATGACCGTTACCGAACATTTCGAGAGTAATTATAATTTAAATGAAGTAATTAGTCCCAAAACAGCATTAACAAAAAGTTACGTTGCCGGAAGATTTGTTGAACAATTTTATTTTTCATCAATTTATTAATAACGTTTTGGAATTGTTATTATGCATGATTAATCTTTTCAGCATTCTTAAGACGCTTGATTTTCTTCAGATTTTTATACCATCGAGAAGTGTTTACGATTCCCTCTCATTTCTCTGAAGCTCATGCGAAGTGAACACTATTCGCAAGGACTACCTTAACCGTCCGAGCGTTGGTACCTTTACCTTAATGGAATACAGAATCTGTTTCAGTTGAAAAAAAAAATGTAACGCCGGCGTTGTCCGTGAGAGAGGCGAGTTTGTCTCATTTACCGTCCGCCTCGTCGACTCTCAGCGCGCTAGGCACTCGAGATAGAGAGAGAGAGAGAGTGTGCGCGCCGAGAACGAACAAAGGTCTTTTCTCGAAGTGGTTCGTCTATGAAAAGAAACAAGAGGGCCCGCTTCAAAACAGAGCCATGTACGTTCGGCGGAGCCGGAGGAAGGAAGAGGTGGGGGAGGGGGGATATCGAGCGACCCGTTCCAGTTTCTTTTCTCGTCGGGGAGCTTCTATTTTCCGCTTGCACAAAACACGAGTGGGCCCTATGGGTGGGATTGGGAGTAAAAAAGAGAAGCCGAAGAAAGAAAGAAAGGAAGGAAGCCTCGCGGAAGACTCTCGCCAACCCGTTTCCACCGCTATACGGGCGCGCCCCCCCGCGCTCCTCGGGCGCACTAACGCGCGCCGTTCCAGTTTCTTTTCTCGTTTCTATTTACAAAAAAAAAAGAAGAACCGAGCGCGCTGAAAGAAGACACACGAGACGCGGTGGACGAACGAGCGATACGGGAGAAAGGTTGAAAAGCTCTGGCGAGGGAAGAAAAGATAAAAAGAAGAAAAAAAGAGTTCTCGAATCTAAATCGAGATACGGACTTGAGCGCGCGTAGTTGGAGAGTCGAAAAATTTCAGTGAAGTTTGCGTGCCGCGGCGGTGGGGAGGGCCGAAGCGTGCACCGAACGAATATTATCGCGCTCGGCAACAGCAGGCGTTACTTCGACGGGCTCGCATTCCATCGGAAAAGACGACGACACAATCGCGAGCTAGCTCGAATTTTCGGCTGACGACCTCTCGACCCATTTCTTCGTTCCCCTCTCTTTATCCCCCCCCCCCTCCCTCACTGACTGTGACAAGCCGGCTTCGAAATTACCAAGTTTAGATCTCTCCGGCTTGGTCTTGCCGGTATAATGCAAGCGGAGCGAGATGAAAATTGTTCGTACGCTGCGACTCTCCGGAGAGAGAATTTAAATCCCATCAGCGGGCGACAGCGAGATCGCGGCGCTATTTCGGCTAAACGAATGACATCGAATTAAGGCGACCCAATTTCGTCCTTTCGTGTTTGTCAGGCTCTGAGATTTTATTTTATTTTTAATTTTCATCAATATTTGGACGCGAGCGCCCGAAATTTCATGAAAGGCGAACGTTGGGATCGTAGCATGCGCTCTGTTGCTATACGAGATGCTTTTGACGAGGCGGCGTTCGCGCGGCCCTATTATTCGAGCTCGCTGGCCGTGCACGCCACCCCCTTAAAGTCGGCCATGCGACCCGTGCAGCTCGGCACGTAGACGTCGCCGGGAAAACGCCTCGAACTCGATGAACTCTCTCGGCTCTCGGCGGATGCGTACGGAACGCTCTAGCGACATCTTGCGGCCGAGCGGCGATTGGACGAGGCGTTCGACGTACCGCACGATAAAACGGAACTCGAGCTTATCTCTCCGAAGCTCGTCCTGCAATTTTTACTCGACAATCGACCGCCGGTGCTCGCGCGGATTCCTGACTTACCGACGCAAGCAAGGTTTTTCACGGCTCGCGTAAAAAAAAAGATTAACATTTTTTTTCTTTCTTTAATTGGCGAAAAAGGAAGGAGAGAGGTCGGAGAGGATGACACGGGGCGCGATGAACTCGAGGGCTTCGCGAGCCCCTCCGGCTCGACCCTCGAGGCGAACGGCCCGATTGCGATATTTCTTTTTTTTTTCGCGAAACTTTGCGGGTCTTTTTTTCCGCCTCGGAGAAACTTTGAATTGCAGATTCGGTGAGAAATATGCCGCTGGCCGAGCATCGCAACTTTGCAAATGCGAGGTTCTATCTCTTATGTGATAAGAAAAATTGTGTACAAGGCTTTTTGCACTCACCACTGGAAGGCGTTGAAGTGGAAGTAGACCAGTCCCTGGCCGTAAAGAAACGAAGCGTCCTTCCAGTAATCTACCTTGAGAGTGTAGAACTTCTGGTATGCCGACATAGCTTGAAAAAAAAATAAAAAAATTTGTAAGCATCTCTGCTGACACGCGGAGGATGTTGGGCGCTCGTTCGGCGACTCGAAGAAACCGATCTTTAGCTAATCTGGCTCGAGTTACAAATTTTCAGCAGGCTAATTTTTCCTTCGCTGTGAGCGAATTACTGGATGAAATTGTCAGAGGAATAAGCCAGGATCTGTTATTTACTTAATATTTTCTATTGTCAAGTAAATAATTAATTATTTTCTATACAAAGCATACATCTGTCAAATAAATAAAATTGAATTTAAAAAAAATTATACTTACGCTGATATTCAACATGTATATCAAATATACCGAAGGACGCGTTACCATAAATAAATAAACGAATGAATAAATAAATCTCTCAAAAAAAGAGAAAACAGCCGGATAAGCCTTGGCGAATACCTTTGCCGTAATCCTCCAGCAGCAGATGAAAGTGTCCAAGCTTGCAGTAAGTTTTAGGATCGATGCTGATGCCCTTCTCATCATCGTCGTCCTTGGACTCCTCCGAGCCGGACTTGGTGCTGTCCGCTTTTCTCCGCTGCTTCTCCGACTGAGCCTGCACGAGCATCCTCTCCAGATACTTGATCGCTCTCACCACCAGAGCCTTCTTCTTCGACTGCTCCGCAGAGTTCAGCTTGAGGAAGCCGAACTGACGACTGAAAAACAACAACAAAAAAACAAGAAAAAAAAGGTCAATAAATTCTGTTATTATTCCCGAAGTTTTGACAGTAGCGGCCTTGAGCCGCGATCCCAATCTTTCCAACGCAATATTCTCGTCCGGCAAAGTATGTAAAATCTAGCACGTTCGGGACGAACAGAAAACCGTGTCAGTAGGTTGGACGCGCAAAATCGGGAGCTCTCGAACTTCCAGCGATTTATTTCTCTTTGGGGGAGGAAAAAAAGAGGTTATAATTGTCGGGACAACATTGCGACAGGTGCAACCTATTCCTCCCAAGAGCGATTCGAACCCGCATCGAAGGATTTGACAGTTCCGATGTCGAGAAAAAAGTAAAATTTTTTTTTAAAATACGTGTCGCGCTCACCTGTCGAGCTCGGACAGAGTCTGCAATTCCTGTGGAGTCAAATTGATGTCGTCGGTCTCCTGGGCCATTTTCGTCGGGTATAACTTTTGTTGAAAAACATACACATCAGATACCGGGAAGAGTCATGCTGGCGCGCGGCTGGCCGAGCGACCGACGACCGACGACGTCGCGCATTAATCGTCGTCGAGCAATAATTTTTATTATTATTCCGCGATCGTTCAGCGAGAGTCTCGCCAACCCGGTCGAGAGAGACTCGCTCTCTCTAGCTCGCGTACGCACCAACGGGAGAGTTTATCATCGCGGTAAAACTACACACACACACACGCACAACACGCGCGCACGATATTTTTTTTCGAGCTCAGCGAGAGATCTCCGGAGCGGCGAGAACGACGATCGGCTCGAACCGGGATAACGAAGCACGCGACGGAGTTATCATAATTTTTTTTTGTTTTTTTTTCTTTTTCGGTTCTTTTGGTTTTCTTTTTTTCTTCATGGGTAGAAAACTTTTGACTACGCGCGCGGGATATCAGCGTTTCGGACTGTCTTACGTGACCGCCCAGTGGCGTAGACGGGAGACGTTCCGAGGAGTTTAACGTTGGTGGAGAAAATTGTCGAAGTGAGGCAAGGGAGTGGAGCTGCCTTTTGGCCGGTTCATGCTTGCTGGAATAAAAATTTTATTGCGTGTAGGGTGATTTTTCATTCGCGGGCGGACGGTCAGATAGGATTTTCGGCTTTTTGTGCTCCGCTGAGCGCCGAGCGACGCGGCGTCACTCCAGCGGAATCGGACGGCGCTACGGCACTGCTACTGCCAGGCAATGATGCGCCGTGACGGTCATTTTTTTTTTAGCGTAAAGTGACGAAGAAATTACCGTCGACTGGCATGTTTTATTCCGGGAAATGTTTGTTGAGCGTCATTTTTTATTACAGAAAATGTTTGTTGTGCCACGAGCGTCATTTTTTTTATTACCGAGAAATGTTTGTTGTTTCGTGAAGGTAATTTTTGTTCGTGGTCTCAAATTATTATCGAAAGTGCGAAATTTCTTAGTTGATAATCCTTGTGTTCAATTATGAATTAGCTTTCGTCGAGTGTAATGTTATAATTGAATGTACTTGGCAATACATGTGAAGAGCGGTTTGAACATTTGCATACTATTTGCACGGTAGGAACGACTATGTGCATCAAGTTATCGTCGACGTTTTTAGAGTTTATGTCGTTGTTGCCACAGTGTGGTCATTTCCGGGCGGGTCAATTGACGGTCAATTGACCAATAAACAATAAATGACGGTCACAAAGACGGCGCCCATCTCCATTCCAATCGTCCTCAGTGACACGAGGCACGGCGTGAGGATAGAGAGTGCGTAGAAACTCTCTCAGATGTTGCTCGACCGAATTTTTTCCCTCCCCGATCTGTCAGAAGCGTTTTCGGGCGCGCAGACGACCGAACGAATATCCAATGTACATTCTCTCATTCACCATTTACTTTTTGTCACGATATTAGGTGAGATTTTTTTTTTGCATCTCCGCTCACCGCCAAGCGACGCGGTATCGCAGCAGCGGAATCGGCCGTCGCTACGTCGCACTCCAATCGTCCTCCCCGCGACAATCTCCGTCGTATGAGCCACGCGACGTGAGACTAGAAAAGTCGGCGTAGCAACTCTCTCGCTCCCACAGAGCATTCTCGACTGAATTTTTTCTCCGTGATCTGTCAGAAGCGTTTTCCTGCGCGCAGACGACCGGTCGAATATCCAATACATATTCTCTCATTTAACCGTTTAATTTTTGTCACGATATTAGGTGAGATTTTTTATTTATCCGCGGTATCTTAAAGGAGAAACGTGACTGTCGGCGTGACGACGTTGCGCCACTTAATTTATTACTCTCTTTTAATCTCTTCTCCCTTCTTGTTTACCTCGCGAGAGTCTTCGATGCCGAAATTCCGCAAAAGTGCCGTCACCTTGCGTGCAAGAAAATTCCTCAAACGGTAGCCGTTCGACACACAATCAAACATCCATCACATGTTCTATCGCTTTCTCTTTTTTTCTAACATCACGTTACACTTATTAATAGAAAAAATTCATAGACGGCTCATCGCGATTGACTATTTTCGTGGCATGCGCCTCTGGCATCTCGGGCGATTCTTCGTCGCAAATTTTGCTCTGATTCATCTATACTTCGAGAATCGGTATTTTAAGACCGAAGCGTAGATGGACGCAACGAGACTTGTTAAACTCGCTACTCGGACCGTCGCGAATCCGACATTGTCTTAGGAACGACTTTTTTCCTTTTTTTTAATTGACTATGTTTTTCTATAAATGGGTATTTGCTCTGTCACCCCCAGCGTCTCTATGAGTCTTCCGGTGTCTAAGCGAAGCAAGGAGAGCGCCAATAACGAGGCGTACGACATGGACGTATCCAAGGAAGCCAAGTCTATCATAGACAAAATTTTGGGCGACGTCAGCAAGACTTCGGCCATGAAACAGATTATCATTGGCACGACATCAGGATGGTATTTATCGCACTCCTTCCTCTTTCACTCCAGTTGGCCAATAACGGCTCAATGTTTGACCTAAAAAATATATAATTTAATTTGTTTTACGGATTTCTCCTTTACAATAAAAATTGAATATATAATACATGTTAAATATAAGAGCTTCGGAGGAACAAGTGTAAAAGTTAAAAACATTTTAAAACATTATGATCTACAATTTATAACAAAAAGTTTGGCGCACTTAAATTTACTTAAATTAAAGTCCTTTATCGTTGGATCATTAAATTTTTCTATTATATTTTATAATTTTATTTTATTTTCTTTGTTAATTGTGCCTCCTCTCCTCTACTCATATCTCAGGACTACTTTGCCAATTTTTTGAAAGATTCATAAGATGGCCCAGTACAATTCCACATATATATATATATATTTTTTTTTTTAAATAAATATTTATTAACATTTATTTTTATAAATATTTTTTTATATACATATATTTTTATTCTAGGGCGACTGGCTTTCTGACCATGAAAGTAGGCAAGGTCGTCGCGTTCGCGGTAGGCGGCGGCATTATTATTCTGCAAGTCGCAGCGCACCAGGGATACATCAACATCAACTGGGACAAGGTAGCGAAGAAGGCGGATAAGTTAACGGACAAGGTGGAAGAGAAGATCACCGGCGAGGGTCCCAAATTCATGGATAAGGTGAGAATATTTTTTGGTCGTTTGTCAATTGTCCTGCTCATAGTAAAAATCTGATTTTAACATGAGTGAGGAAATACGCGAGGGGAAAATGTTTGGACCTTCGACAGAAACAACATAGCTTGCAGATCAGTATTGAAACTATTTTGTTTTTCTATTCTAAAACGAGACGCGTTATAACGCGATTTGGCTGTTGTACGATTGGTTAATTGTTTGTAAGTGCATGTCCTGTGTACAGCAAAACTCTCTTGTATAATCGTCTTTACGTAACCAAATGCACGAAAATTAGATATGAATTATATATATAGAATTATATTTTAATTCTTATATAGAAAAATATTATAATTCTAATGTATATACGCACCGTAACGGGATTTGATTGTATAATTGATCGTTTATAAATATATGCTCCGTGTTCAGTAAAACTATGTTGTAAAGTCGGTTTTGTGTAACGGAATGCGCGACAGTAACATTTAAACTGTTTTAACAGAGAACATTGCTCGCAGAACGGTTTTGCAACTATTTTGTTTTTCTATTTAAAAACGCGACGCGGCTATAACGGGATTTGGCTGTACAATTGCTTAAACGCTTCTAAAAACAGGTCTTGTGTACAGTAAAACTCTGTTGCAGTCCCGGTTCTGGGTAACAAAATACGCGAAAGTAAAATTTGAACAGTTTGAACAGAGAAAATTGCCCGAAGAGCAGTTTTGCAACTATTTCGTTGCTATTCAAGGTGATGTGTTACGAGCCTCCGCCCACCTGTCCTGTGCCCAGTTGGCAACGCAAACTATACTGGCATTCAATACATTTTTCGTTACCGGCGGCGGTGTTTCGGCACATTTACATCTTTACCACGCACAACTCTACCAGAAAACATCTCTCTCCAAACATTTCTACCAGGAAACAAGTCTACAGGATAATAACTCTATCAGAAAACATCTCTACCATCTTACAACCGTATTAGAACTCTAACAAAATCTTTACCAGAAAGTGAAAAAACTACCAGAATCGAAATAAAACTCTACCGAAAGTACCATTGAAACTCTACCGGAATACAAGGCTGTCTAAGCCTCGTAGTTCGGTAGAGTTTTATTTCAAGTCCGGTAGAGCTTTATTTCAAATCCGGTATAGTTTTATTTTGATTCTGGTAGAGTTTCTTTACTTTCTGGTAGAGAATTTGGTAGAGTTGTTAGAGCTGACTTTTTTGGTAGAGTTATTATCCGGTAGAGTTGTGAGTGGTAGAGATGTAAATGTGCCGGTATTTCACATCACCTTAAGTACGGGGAAAAACACGACGTGTTATAACGATGACCCTGAAGATATCCGCATAACATGAAATTTCATCTTAGGAAGTTTTTGTCAATGAACTGCTTCAGGGGAAAAAAAAAGTGGGCTCGTTGAATTTTATTCTCCAAGTGAACTTCCCCGAGCGAAGTTTGTGCGATGCAAAACACAGCCGTTATAACTGCATGAAATTTAGTCTCATGCAGATATCTTCAAGGTCATTTGGAACGAGGCATAATGATTTAGCTGCTCGAAACAATCCAGATCTCTCAGGACTGTCGCATCTTTGAAAAAAATTTAACGATTCAAACTGGTTGTTTTCTCTATTATTTTCAGGTAGGATCGTGGTGTCGACAGAACACATACGCGGCATCGAGTTTCATTGGTGGTTTTATACTCGGCCTAGCGTCCTCGTGAATAACGATCGTAGAGCGCGAAATGCACACCTATTGCGTACACGATTCGTGTTTGATTTGTCGATCGTCTTATCTGCCGCGAAGCGCCTTGAAGCATCTTGTCACCTTCTTGTAGAAACATCGATGGCATTTTATTAAAAGAAGAAAAAAAATTAGAGAAAAATGCCGCGCGATAGAAGACTAGCTTTAATTAAAAATCGGCCTGAATGTGATCCGCTATTATTATTGTTACTATCATCGTTATAAGTTGCCCTATTCTTACCTTCCAATAAATCGGACATATCCAAATCGTGATGCAAAAAGTTTTCTATTACGATTGTTGCGATCGTGGTAAAAACAAGTTTTGAAATATAAGAAAATATGGGAAAAATTAAAATGAGAAAATAAAAGGTTTTCTGAAGAAAAAAAAGTTTTTACACATAAGAAACTTTTTAAAAAACTCAGATGAATTCTAAAAAATCAAGGAATTCATTTAAAATGAAAAAATAACGAGATTTCTGATTTCAAAAAAAAAAATGTTTAATAACTCTTTCGATCGGCGTTTCGATAGAATTTCTACGTGGAGGTCTCCGACGATATCTCGTTCGAGAGTTTCAACGAAAATCAACGATCTGAGAACAACAAAAAATGGATGGAACTTTCTCATTTACTGTTACAGGTTGAGAGGTTTGTGGACAGAAAACTGGATAAAGCGGAGCAGCTACTAAAAAATGGCGAATCGCGCACCCGGCGTTGGTATCATACGATTACCGGCGATGACACCTTTAGGCCAAAGGAAATTCATTTCTTTTTAGCCTCTTTCGCAGCTGGTCTCGCGATTGGCTTCGCTACTGCCAACTAGGTAATGGATTGCTACATTCTGAATGTGAGTAAGAGATCCAGCGTCGAAACAGTGCCACTGGAAACAATCGATCTGGTAGAGAAGAAAAAAGATGTTTCCGACGATATCGAGAAAGCGATAAGCGAGATGAGAAGCAAATTCGAGGAGATCTGCAACTGGTTGACCGAACGCGTGCAACAGTTCATGTAAGGCACGACCGGTATATATTCGTTCGTCACCGATAACTTTCGACCACGATCGAGGCTCTCGATCGATCGATAAACCTGCCCGAAAGCTCTCGGTGCGAAAAACGAATATACGAAGGATTCGACGCAGGCTCGCGTACACTGGTACTTACTGGAAAAAAAAAATATTAATAATAACAAAAAAATCGTCATTCGTCATCCCAAACCGGAAGTTGGCCGTCGGGCGAACTTTCGCGATGACAAATTGTCGATCATTCAGAATGTCAGCAATTCAGACTCACGTGGTAAACTGCTTAGTAACTGTACCGTTAGATCCTAGCAAAACACACACACCCGCATAATCGTTTTAATATTACTCGGAAAAGAAAAAAAAAAATTACTACGTCGTCATTAAACGTTCGAGGACACGAAAGTTTATATAGTCCCAGTCCAAGAGCGGTACATAAGTCCAAGAGCGGTACAGCGTGTGAAGTTTTGAAACTTTCATTTTTCTATCCGAACTTAAGATTTTCATTTTGTTTTTGCTAGTCGCTTTTACATTTGCATTTGTTATTTTTCGTTGGCTTTTCGTACCCAGCGAACGCCTCTAGTCCCTTGGAATCACGAAACCCGATATCTGCGCTTGCACCGCCGAAGCGAGTAATGTATATGTTTCCATTTTTTTTCTTTTGTACCAAAGTTGTGAATCTCCTTGGCACCTAATGCGTTACGTCTCGGAATCCCAACTATTTTTTCAAAAGATCGAAAACAACAGATTTTTTTTAATATATATTTTTTCTTTCTCTATATTACGTATATACGTTTAACAATTGTGATACTTTACCCTCTTTGCACGAGAAAGTATAAGAACCAAGCGAACGTACACAAAAATGTAATAATGTCGAAACAGTCTCAATTTCCCACTACAAAAAAAAAAAAAAACTCGATTTCTTACTTCTGTATTATTCGATAAAATCACGAACATCCGACTCGAGTGTAGCGTGACCGTATAATTACCGAACGTAGCGGGATAAAGATTGTTGAATAGTATTACGAAACTCCGTAGAGCTAAGTTATAACAAAAAAAAAGTACAATGCAAATGTCATCTGTGTATTTGGTCGAAGTATTGGGTCACGAGGAAACAGTGATCTGTGCTTTGTTAATTAAAAAGTAAAAAAAAAACGAACGAATACTGATAAATCCTGTAGATCTCGTCGAGTCAAAATCTCTTGAGACACTGCATTATTATTCCCCTCAGTCGCCTCCGCAAATTTTGATCACCGTTGCAAAATATGTGTGTCGAGTTGTCACCTATCTGTATCAGAGTGTCCTCGTCCTGCTGCAATTGTGCACACGCAAACAATTTTTATTAACTCGTCGCACTTATCTCACACAGTAAAAACCAAATCGTGAAATCGTTTCCTCGCTCACCAAATGAATGCTCGTCGAGGTCGCCGAGTGCTGGAGCTTCGCGCCCAGTATACCTTCCTGATTCAATTTTTGGAGCAAATCCTGAGGATCAATGTTTCCGTATTCGTGTTTCCGCTCCTTGAGAACTTCCTCCTTGTCCGGCGCCGTTATATCCGCCGGAGCTTTTCGCTTTCCACTCATACGCTCCTCTATGCACTAAAATTTAAAAAATGCACACACGTAAAAATTTACAAATTTATCAATTTATCAATTTACAAATTTGTCAATTTACAAATTTCCAAAAATATGTATAAATATAACTTTCAGCAAACTCGTTCGTAGATCGAGATCAATTACCTTGATCGTGTAAACGTTGTCTTTGACCTCGAGCTCGCCGGTGACGGAAGCGAGGCTCAAGCCGGGTCTTATTTCGCTGGGAATAATTTGTCCAGCTAGTTCCGGTTCGATAAAAACTCTACCCTTCTTTCGTTTCAACGGCAGTTTTATCACCTCACCGCGTTTGAACGTTATCAAAGCTTTTTCCTAAAATCCACACAATCAATAAACGACAGTCCATTAACCGCTGGTAATCATTTTTAAAAGTTAGTTGAAGGAATGAAATTTTCACGTACGCCCACGGGATCTATGACGAGATCAGCTCGGTGCGGAGCGATAACGGGTGGCTGAGTGTAGCACTCGGGAACAACGAGATTCTCCGGTTTGAGATCCCTGATGAGCTTGTTGGCCTGAGTAAAATTTAGGGACGTGTCGATGGGACAGTGAACGGCTTTCATGGCGAGCGGCTGAAAAGGCGCGAGAGCGTCGAGATAGGGAAAATCGGGTTCGGTGAATATAATCGTGTGCTGAGGGCTGTTGCCCCAGAGTTGAACGAAATGCACGGCGTCGCCGAATCTAAGACTCGGATGACCGCAAAAAACAACGCACGGTTGTCTGTAGTCGGTGCTGAAACCTTCCGCGTACGTGGAGGTGAAGTGCTTGAGTCTCGCGTTTTTAACGAGAAAACCGTGCGGAAAAGGCTCTTCTGGTAGATAAACTTTGTTCTGCTTGTTCGTCGAGAGCCTGAAAAAAAAATGTATAAATGATCAGTTGTGGATTATTCCAATTTAGAGAAATACGATATAGCAATCTTACCATTCGGCCAAGATGTTCGAGTAAGCCAGCGAAGATTCCGCGACGGACGATATAAAAAATAGAGGTATCTGAGAGAATCCCGATTTGTCGAGGTGGGTGCTCAGACACTCGAAGAGATCGTAAACGACACCCGAGGGATAACAGGGTATGAGGACGCAGCCCCCTGAACGTAGAGTCATTGCTGCAAATTGAAGAGAAAAAAAAAAATTAAATGGTCCATCCATCTTCTCGAAGCGTTCAGTCAATTTTTCCATGATAGGAGCTGGGAAGCTTGCGAAAATTTTTTCTTCATACAGCCCATTTTGCCCTGTCCTCTGTTTGTACTCGCCCTCAAAGTATTTTGATTCTTGTTCGAACTATTTTTATTGTTCCTCAAACTATTTTTATTCTCCCTCGAACTATTTCTATTCTCCCTCGAACTATTTTTTATTCTTCCTCGAACTACTTTTATTATTCCTCGAACTATTTTTATTTTTCCTCAAACTATTTCTATTCTCCATAATCGAGAACTCACCGACGGTCATGCAAAGCTCTCCGAGCATGGTGTCGGGATTGGCGGTCGGCGTTTGCGTCAATCCCGTCAGTATGAGGACATTGGCGTGCTTGAGAGTCGTTTGCTCCATCGGGCGGGGATGAGTCGTGAGCGTAGACGAGCCACTGACGTAGGCGACTTTCTCGTGATCGCACGATATCAGCCAATTGCTGCTGCCCAGACAATAGCCCGAGCTTATCGGCGTCACCGTCAACGCTCCGTATATATCGAGTTTCTGATCGTAACCGACCATCTGTATGTTCGACAGCGCCGAATTTACCGCGGACATCGAGTAAAGGTGCTTCCAGGACTTTGGCTTGAGAGCGTCGGCCAGAGGCGGCGGCAAAACGTGCAGCATCTCTTTCCAATGCTTCGCCAAAATAGCTCGCGGCGTTTGCTCGATGTACTCGACCAATTCCTCCATAAAAAATCTGCCGATCTGCAATGTCGGCTCCGTCGCGTAAACTATGCCCTTGAAACCCGTCCCTTCCGTGACGAACGGCAGAGCCAGCATGCACGTGTAATTCGATATAAGAATCGCGTCGATCTCGGAAAAATCGACGATCTTCTCGAGAGGGGGAGAGAACTCCGGAGTTGAGTCCACGAACACCCTTCCACAGCACTCCTTCAGTTCCTGCAAAAAAATTATTCATTTTTATTTTAGGCGAGTGCAAGCGTTTTTTTTTTTATCGGCCTTTTAAACGCAACCCTGAAGATATCTGCACAAGACTAATTCTTATCGCGTTATAACGGCTGTGTTTCGCGTCGCGACAAGTTCGCTCGGGGAACTTCGCTTGGAGAATAAAGTTCTACAAGCAAACAATTTTTTTTTTCTTCCTATAGGAAAAAAGTGGATTGATGAAGGCTTGGCAATGATGAAATATCATGTTACGCATATGTCTTCACGGTAATTTTTATACGAACTCCCTCTATCTGCCAATCCTGATGATTGTCTCGGGGCAGCCAGGTGGGCAGGGAATTAAACTTTCCGCTGGGCACCATCGGCATGGGCATGAAACTGAGAACGGACTGCATGTTCAGGCCGCAGTCCAGCATCAGCGTTATGCCCTTGAAACTTAGGACCAGACATGGCTTCGTCGGCTCACTCGACAAGCAGTACTGTAAATCGAAAATTACCAATTAAAATATGGAGAAAAAAAATGAAAAATTTTCCATGACTCAAAAATGTATTGAAAAACAAAGAATTGAGGTTAAAGCCGTAAATTGATTTAAAAAAATGATTTAAATTGCTTCGATAATTGTAACTATATGTACCAATCAAATTCTTACTTACCAGTTTCATCTTGAGACTAAGAAATTAACGAATTTCGAAATAAGGACGAAGTAAACAGAGTTGTTTTCATTTGCATCGAATGTTTTCGAGTTTTCGCGCATCCGTCGTCGCCGCACATAACCTAAAAAAAATACAGCACCGTCGATGTGTCGGCTGCTCGGTAAGCCACCTCAGATAATCATTGGGAATCGATTTGTATTTTTTATTTAACAAAAAAATTAATGTGTCTCGAGAAGCGCTGTAAATAATTCTGAAAAAAAAAAATGGCCAAAGTTACTGTGCTGTTCGACGGTTATTCGAAGAAACTCGATGACTCGACGATGGACGCAAACTGCACCTGCACTCTGATCAGAGCGGAGAAAAACATAATAGTCGATACGATGACTGCTTGGGACGGAGAAAAAATCATCGCTGGTATGCATCAGTTTCATCTTACTCCAGTCTCCAATTCGTCGTTCCATCACATAATTGCCAATTCTTTATTTATTTTTTTTACACAGCTCTGGCCGCGGAAGACCTGAAACCGGAAGACATCGACTACGTCGTCTGCACTCACAGTCACGCGGACCACATAGGCAACAACAATTTATTTCTCAAAGCGGAGCACATAGTCGGCCTCTGCGTTCATCGTGAAACGATCTTTTTCGAAAGGGATCTCAAGAAGGGTCTGCATTTTTTTTTTTTTTTGTTAAATATCGTTCGATAACGTTTTTAGACGTGACCTTAAAGATATCTGCATGAGACTAAATTTCGCCAAGTTATTACTATATGACCGGTTGTGTTTTGCATAGCACGAACTTCGCTCGGGGAATTTTACTTGCAGAATAAAATTGCGCGTGATTTTTTTTTTCAAAAGTCAGTCGACAAATACTTGCCGAAGATGAAATTCGATATCTTCAGGGTCATCATTCAACGCTGTAGACACATAGAGCTAATGTGAAACTGTTTTACCGACCTAAAATTTAGACGATTATCGGCTGTGCGAAGGGGTCAAACTAACAGCCACACCCGGTCACACTTCCGAGGACGTGAGTGTCGTCGTTGAGGCAAAAATCGACGAGGAATCGGTTCGGGTCGTCGTAACCGGGGATTTGTTCGAGAGAGAAGACGACGTAGAAGATCCATCGCTGTGGCGCGAATTGGGCGATTACGAGTTGCGCAACGTTCAAGCACAGATGCGAAAGCGAATGTTGGATCTCGCCGATTACATCGTGCCCGGACACGGACCGATGTTCCGCGTAACCGACGCCATGCGGGAGCTCGCCGAAGCTCAAGCCGCCACCTAAATCGGCGCATAAAATTCGCCACGCCAACGCCGTCCGAACATTTTTTTTTACTAAAGATCTTTGTATTTTTTTTTATTTTTTTTTATTAAACACTCTTGTCGTGTAATACATGGCATCGCAACATCTTCTTAACATTTAAACATTACACTATAGAAACTAACTTAATATTTCTTTTTTAAATAATAACAATGATAATTGTATTATTCAGATATACAGATTTCTCTCTATCGGACATACAAACAGATCGATAGCGGAAAAAACGATACGAACAAAAATGTACGCCTAAGCTAGACTCGTTGCTGACTTATCGCAGATAAAATTACATCGCCTCGCACACTCGTATTCGAAAGCGGGATGTGCATTACTTAAATTTATTTATTTCGCTTCTGCAAAAATTATTATTCGCTAAGCTTAATTTTTTTTTTTTTTTTTTTTGCATAACTTTAGAAAATATACAATCGAACGATTAATTTTTTTTTTTCATCGATTATTTTATCTTTATACGTTGGCTCTAAATACGACGACAAATTCTACGTGTGGTCACAGCCCAAAAGCTAAATTAAACATCGCCACGCGCGTTCGTTAGCATGAACCGCAAATTGCATTCACTTTTACGAATAAATAATTTTTTTCAATGAGGAAACAAAAATCGCTCGCGACTATGAAAAAAAACATAGATAAATAAAAATTTCTTCATTCTGCAGAATATTGGAAAAGTGTGGCTGGGCGATCCCAAATCCCCGTCGACTTCGAACGAGCTACATATTGTTTAATACTTGGCACCAAATTTCTTAGGCACATGCTCGAGATGCATAGTCGGCTTGATCGGGCGGGAAAATATATATATATATTTTTAACAATTAACATTCGAAAATGAAGGAGTGGAGAAAAATATAATAAAATTCTGCAATTGGCAGAGCAGATTCTACGTAATACGCGAAGAAAAAAAAATTACATTTACAACATTCGCCGGTTCGGCTGTTCTATATATGTATATATATATTTTTTGTTGTATATTATTTTGTATAATAATATATATTCTATTAAGATCAATAGCCGTATATACTTTCGAATCGAAATAATTGTCAACAGTGGAGTGATAGTGTCGTGTGGCGGATGATAAAAAAACTTTTTTTTTTTTTACAAATCAAACCAATTACCAATCAAACCAGGCAGGGCGACGCGTGTGTGCAGCGGCAGTGGTCCCGGATTAACTTCTCCCGTCGAAGTTCCCAGCTGCCTCGCAAAGTATCAAATTGATCAACTTATTCCCCCTCTGGATTTACATAATTTTTTTTTTATATATTACTGGCGCTTGATTTCCTTTACTCAATTTACTCATTCCTTTTTTTTCATCACAAATCTACGACTGGTTACGAATCTATTAGCTTTGCGTGTAATACTGAATGAATCTAGGTCCGATGTGTTATTCATCGTCGATTATTGACGCTACGTTAATCTGACCAGTGTACAAAATACGGATACCTATAGTTTAGTCTTACTAAATTGTCATGTTTTCATTTCTTTTTTTTCGTGTACAAGAGTAACAAATAGACATTTTTTTTTTAAATTATGAATCTACGATAATAGGTTCGTTAACTCTCGTCCCGTGTGTGGATTTTCTCGATCTTTGCGATAAACTATACAGGATCGCGCGATCTTCTCGCGGTACGAAGAGTGCACAGAGGGTTGAACCGGAGAATATAAATTATTAAAAAAAAAAAACAAACACACTCCCCAACATTGATATTAATCGAGACATCAGGAGTTATAAATGGGAAGTGACTGATCCTTGGGACTCTGTGAAAGAAACAAATAAAAATCGAAAAATAATTATCCACAATAAACGTAAAAAGAATAAAAAATTAATAAAAATTAGAAAATAATTTGCTTTAAATGTGGGATCGGTGAAATCAATGGTCTGAGCCCCGGGTGAATTCGGAGTAGAATATCGACATTGAGATACGTTGCGAATAAAAGAAACGTGCGACATAGTTTTAAATATCAAAGTACATAGTAGAAAAGAAACATGCGCGAAAAAAATTAACTTGAGTGATTGTCGATTGCGAAATGCGATATTTTTTTCATTTTTTTTTTTTTTTTAACAGCGCTTTTACAACTCTGACTGCGAAACAATCGACCTGATCGTTATTGCGGGGAGGGTAGCACGTCTTACATGTGGTTGAGTGCCTGCGTTACGCTCGGATCCTGCACAGGCCGCATGCAAAAATGCTCAATGAATAGTTAGATCGATTATAACAACGAGTAATAGCTTTGAAAGAATCCACCGAAGATTGTTCACTTAAAAAAAAAATTATAACTCGTGTACCAAGTAGAGAAGAAAAAATTGAAATCACAGAAGTAGTGTCTAGTTGAAACCCACGAGGAACATCGAGGATACTCCGAGGATATCCTCGGAGTATTAAAAATCGATTATGGACTGTTTGCACGATTTTTGACTTCTAAACTCTACACGATCGCAGATTTTAATTAATTAACCCTTCAAGTCCGAGGATTTTTTTCCCGTAAAAAAAATGTCTTTCTACGTAAAAATATATACATTTTTTTAATTTACTATTTCAATTTTTACACTTAATTAAAAATAATTTCGTGATAAAATTATGTTCGAAAAATCATTGTACGGGATTCGTTGATGAAAGTCTACATTTTCCCAGAAGTTTGTGAACGAATTTCAAAAAGATATTAAAAAAAAACTGTTCCGCCCAACGTGGAAAATACAACAACGGCGGGCGTTAAAGGGTTAATATATCTTAGTTTCCGTTCATACACGCAATTTACATCGTACAACATTGGTAGTTCAATCGAAGCAGCGATACTGGTTAATTAAAAAGATTAAAAGAAAAAAAAATGGTCCATCACCGTTTTAACATTATTGGCCGAGATTAAAATGAAAATTATGTTTAATGTGCGACAACGTGGGAGCATGAATGTTCTCGAGTGATAAAACAGTTTAACAATTTTTATATATCTGCATCGACTTCGATTACTCAACAAAAAATGTATAGTTTTCTTTTCAGCGAGAAACGTCAAAGTCTATTAAATGCGTCCGTGTCTGTGTGTGTTTGAATTGGGCCTTCTGGTTCAGCAATAACTTACGATATACTATCAATTATCACAAAAAAATTAAAATATTAAAAAACATGAAAAAATAAAAATAAAACAAACAAGAAAAAAAATCACAACAGTCTAATCTCTAACACGTAAATAGGAATCTGTTTGTCTTTAATCTTATGCTCTAGAGGAATATTGACTCTTCCATTGAAACATTGACAGTAGCTTTGCCGGCACACGCGCCTGATTGTTCGTTAATCAATAGCTTCGTTCTTGTCATAACGTGCGCAATGCAATGAATCCTTCCATTCCGATGATGTTCAGGTCTTCGTCATCATCGTCGTCACGATTAAAATTTGTCTACGAGCAAAAATTTTTCACAACTGAATGAAAGATTTTATGTACGAAAACAAAACAACAAAAAAACCAGGCCGGTGTAGCAATAATTCACGCAAGAAATTATTTATAAAATATACAAACAAAAAATTTTAACAGGACTGGACACAGACACAATCTTATAGCGAAAAAGCCAAACTGTAATTTTTTTTTATACCACCGTATCGCGCGTTTCTCGATGAATCAATCGCAGGTATGGTTACAGCTTGTTTTTTAAATGACCCATTAAACATAATTTTCGAAACACAGATAAATAAATATAAAGCCGAAGCGGTTATCGAGAAGTAGACGGGCCATTCCCCACTATTTCAACCTGTGTCTAATCCATCACATCTTGGATTGGACCAGCGATTTTTTTATATGACTCTCGAAAGCACTCCGATTTTTTATTATATTTTTACAAATAGTGTATAATTATTTACGATAAAAAAAAATTAACCCATTGATCGCCACAAGTTAAAAGAACTGAACGAATCCTGGAGAATCTTGCGTCATATCTTTTTAAAAAATTATATTTGAGCCGGAGCTCTATTTCTAACTTTTGTTCTAACTTTTTTCGCAAAAAAGGTGAAAAAATTAGAAGAAAGAATCGCTCGATCATGGGTTATCGCTGGCGATTTTTATATGCAACACTGCATTGCATTGCATTCTTGGGATTTTATTCCGATTTTTCCGAAGTTAAAAAAAATTAAAACTCAGCCCAAATTGAAAACCCAGGTCGAAATGGCGGGGAATGCATCGTGTACATCGCAACGTTATGTGTGTACATAGATGTCGATTGAGAAACCTTGCGCCCAGTACAGACAGAGTGGAGTTAGTACTTAGAGAGGAGTGTGTTGTCTTTCAAGTAATTCACAACAGTGATACACACATTATTTTTATCTCATACAATCGAGGGCATACTTACTAGAAAAAAAAAGAAGATAAGAAGAAATTATAAACAAACACGACGAGTGTTTATCGGCACGATCTATGATAATTCGTTGATCGGCTCGTTGAAAAACTGCTTTATATACACAACAATAATTTACAAAAAAATAATTTTATTTTCATATTTTTTTTTCTTCGTAACAACAATTGGTTTTACATAACTCCGAAACGGCGGTTGTGTATATCATTGTCGTATCACCCGAACCGTTGTTGGTTTCGAGTATTGTTTACAGTGTTAGTCAGTTAGTTTTTTTTTTATAAAACATGCTGGCAGAAACACTTTAAAAGAAGGAAAACAAGTTCGCTCATCAAAGCGAAAGATAATGCAACGATCGCGGTGCCTGGTGAGATAATAATTAAGAGAATAACAAATAATTTTTAATACTTTGTTAAAACGTTTTTTTTACTCGACTACGCGGTGTCTCCGTTATTCCTTCTCGTAAAATGCAAACATTAGGTTCTACAACGAAATCACGCAGGACCTCAATGGTGGAAGAATGGAGAGAAAAAGAATATAAGAGTGCTTTTATTTTCCTTTTTATAAAAGACGCGAGAATTGTGACAATGAAGGTCTCGAGACTAGAGGACATTTTTATATAATAATAATAATAATAAGGTTGATTTTTTTTTTTTTCATTTGCAAACCGATATCTATCTCCTGTGCAAATTGAGTATTACGTAAGGCTCGTCCCGGTTAGTAAACTCTGTACTACCGTTGTTGTTAGGCTGATAGCATGGGTTAACAGTGTAATTTAGATTAGGTTGATGAAAACTCACCGGCTCGATATTCGTGCTCCAGTCCAAATCTTGCACGGCCAGACAGAGATCCGAGTCTGAGTCGGCTTTTCTCGAAACGTCTTCCTGCGAGCGAAATATCACACGAAACTCAACAAGAAATAAATTAAAAACAAACAAACAAAAAATAAATCGCAGCAAAAAAATTATCATGACTCAAGTACATTCATACCTGGGACATTTGCTGAGCCGTGGTAAGAATCCTCGCCAGGGGTGTGCAACACACTGGCAGAGTCTCGAGGAGCGTCGGCCTCGAGTGCGTCAACAGTGGCTTCATGTAGCGCGTATCGAAGTCGCCCCAGATTCTCGCTAGCAGAGCTTTCTCGTTCGGTTTACCTCCCAAACTTCCGCCTCCCGTCTGGGAGCCGTCCTGCATAGAATTATACTGTGAAACGTGAACGACGAAGCTTTAGTTATCCATTCTGTTTGATCTGCATTCATCGAAATTGAAGAAAGAGAAAATAAAGTAAAACACACGAGCAATTCTACGGGATCGATAGTGGCAAAGAATAAATAAAAATTAAATAATTCCCAGCCAAATGTGAGATTGAGTGAGAATTTCAACACTTCCTAATGGTACAAAAATCGGAAAGAAATCGACTGTATCAAAGGTGCCAAGAACATTGATTTTCCATAATAATAAAGTGAAAAAGGAATTAAAATTGCAAAAAAAAATTGTTCAACGAATAATCTGTAAACCTTCTTTATCTATTTTCAAATGTGTTCATTGATTTTCTAGAAGCCCCATTAATTTTTTTCAGAATTATCATACACTTTTGAATTTTCACTTTTTGAAATTTGTATAAGGCCACACTACGGAACTGTTGGCCCAATCGCTTGGAAACGTTTTGTGTGTGCTGTGAAAACGTGATCCGGAAACGTACCCGAAATCCGTGCATCTATCAATTTTTTAATTTTCGGAACAAACAATTTTGAAACGTAAGAAAATTCTGATAAAATGTATATGAATTATAAAAAATCAAGGACTTCATTCAAAATGAAAAAAATAAAAGATTTTCTGATTTTTCAGGACAATTGATTTCTTTAATAACTTCGTAATAACTTTTTGGCATTATTATCATGCAAAATCAGCGGTCTTAACATCATTAACACGACCGATTTTTTTTCAAATTTTTGGCACATCGCGGAGTACTCAAACTTTTATCGAATTAAACTTTTGATTGGGAATGTATGTGTGATGCATCCTTAAACACACAATTCCGAGGGCTCACCACCTCGTTAAAATATTTCCAGTTAGTCGTCGCGTTATTCATGGAGATTATTCATGCTTCTTGCAACATCGAAAAAATGTCGACTTTATTCTATGTTATTTCGTGTGCGTATGTTTTCATTGTTAATGCATGAGTGCAAAAAATAAATAGTAAACAATTCGGCTCTACTGATGTAACTCGTCATACAGAATGGATAACGAAATATATTTGTACGAAAAAATAAAATTTAAACAAAATTTATATCGAAAAAAAAAAAATGGATGTTCGAGTCACAAAAGCAGCGAACAAGCAACCCCGCAAGTGTACCAAGACTCTGAAGTAAAAATGATATTATACGATCGAGGAGCTCGAACGAAAACGACAATTCTTAATTAACTCGGCTCAAAGCCAGTCGACGAAATTTAACTACGAATTAAAAAAAAAGTTAGTTCAAACCCAATTTAATAGACGATTGCAACGTACCGGTGGACTTCGTTCGCGTGGCAAGTCCAGAATCCCAAAGCCACCTTCGCCACCGGACTATATCAACATTACCAAGTTAGATCGACAAATTATTACATCTCCTGTTTACAGTATATTATTATCGTTTGTAATTTATATTTTACAGTTAACGATCCAACTGTCGCGAGCATGCCGTGAATAAGTGAGATATATATATACATATACATTATCCAGCAAATTTGTTCGTATTCGATTTTGTCATTTAGCCTGATTTTAGATTTACCCACCCCGTCGGTGTCCACTGAATTGTACACCTGGGTGAAAGCAGTGGCACAAAGAAAGGGGCGCATTATAAACGAGACAGCAAATCAAGAGTTACAAAAAAATAAAATTGTAACAATTAAGGATCGATTATACAGGAATCGCTACTCCGATTATTATTAATCTAGCGTTGCTGACATATATATAACGACACAGATGACACGTGCACGATGAAATCTGATACTTACGCTTCTCACACCGCTGTGAGAGAGGCCTTCCACCTCTTCGTCCACTCCGACACTGAAACAATAACGTTTTTGGCAAATTGTCATTATTTTTGCTTCCTCATAGACGAAGCTTTGTTTTCATGAAATGTTCTTCTTTTTCGAGACTTTAATTAAAACGCGTTCAGAATTTTCAAAAATATCGGAAAATCATAATTAGAAAAAAAAGTCTGGATATGCGCGCGAGTGTGTTTTCCTATAAGGAAGCCAAATAATTACGGAAAGATCATATTTTTTGTAGAAGGTTTGCACAAAAAAGTAGATTGAGGAAGCTTTGCGATAATTTCAATTTTCACGCTTTTTTAAACATATTTCTCAGTGACAATCCTTGCATTACTCACGGTATGTTAAACCAGCTGAGAAACTGGGTGGTCGCGCCACCCTGGAAAATGACCGTGAGTATGACGATCAGGCTGGTTGTCGTGAGCATCGCTTGACGAGCGTCGGACACGGTGTTCCTTATCGCCAGTGCGAAGCTCATAGCGCCGCGCAAACCGGCGCAGAACAGCATGTGCTGATAATTCATCGGGATTTTCGGCTTTCTCGCCAGGTTCAGCAAAAACGACAGCGGGTAGACGTTCGCCGCTCGTCCAAGCAGCGCGCAGAACTGTGCATTTCGTGCTCACAGTCAAGAATCATACTCGTACAAATGTAAAGTTAAAAAAAAAAAAAAAATAGAAGTTTAAAAATTAGGAATTTGAAAAAAATCAATCTTTGATCGTTAAAGGATACAAATCCGGCGAAGATAAATCCAGGATCGAAGTGATGCTTCGGAAAGGTGAACATCGACACCCCGATGTAACTGAATATAAAATTTTCCGCCAGGAAGTTGAGAAGCTCGAAGAGCTGTTTCGTTCTCTGTCGCGAATCGGGACTCAGATTGTTGTAGGTATAGTGCGCCTGGCATATACCGCAGAAAAGGACAGCGACGACACCTGTTTGCAGAAAGAAAAAAAAATGTTATGCCTGTGGCGTGGCGAAAAAGGAACTAGTGTTAAAAAAAGTATCGTGTGTGATCTGCGCATGCGCAGTATTTTTTTCTCACGTGTTACTAAAAAGCGCCACTTTCGCAACGCGTTGCAGGCACGAAAAGTTCAACTTTGTGTGCACGAGTAAAAAATGTAAATAAATAAAAAAGAAAAAAAATTATAACCGGTCGGCCAAAGCGCAACCCACTTATGTCCATGGCTATGACCATAACTCATACAATACCAATGGAGTGATAGAATGGCTTTGTTAAATTTTGAATGTCGGGCGTCGTCTTTCATTCCTTGTCATGTTCTCGCACACAAAAAAATGTTATAAACAAGAAAAATATACATTTGATGTATCACGATATTATTATGTTTAAATGATATATTTTGGTTCATATTTGTATTGTTATCTGAACTGTAAAAAATGTAATTGTAAAAGGGCTCGTCCCGTCGATAAATAAATAAATAGATACCAATGTACGGGGGACTCACCGGTGAGGTCGGAAGCTTCAGCGATGAGAAAAGTGCTGTAAGACATGAGAACGAAGAGAGCCGACTCCAGGAGGGGAAAATCACGAACTCGCGTGAATTTCGTGAGGAGAGCCGTGAGACATCCCATGCTAGCGCCGATGAAGAGCGAGAGACTGAATATACCGACGAAATCACCCAGAGCTTGGAAGAACGCTACCGTCTCGAAACCCCCCGAACCCGACTGATAACGCTCTCCGTAGTTCTGGATGGAACTGCGATAAAAATAAACAACATGAACACTATTTTAATCACACCTCCGATGGAAATTTTACGAACGATAAGAAAAATATTTATGTCTCACCCGCTGAGTACAATCGCGACGGCATCGTTCAGAACACTCTCGCCGAACACGAGAGCGTAGAGATTAACGTCGACGTGCAGATCGTTGAATATCGAGATTATCGTGAGAGGATCGGTGGGCGATATCAGAGCGCCGAAGTAGAGAGTATCCAGAAACGTGAAGGACTCGGCCAGGTGCGGTATCAGCTGGATGAAACCGTACATCAATGCACTGACAAAAAAATTAAATCAAAGTCGTTTAAAAAAATTATCATCAGACTCGTATTCTTCTTAATCCATAATTATTTCTCATAAATGAATTTTTTTTCAATTATTTTTTTTTCACTCCTCAGGCGCGTTTCGAATTCAGAGCAAAATCGGTCGTCTGCAGGCGATGATTCTAGCAAACAGTGAAATTTTGTTAAGTCAATCTTTCAATGTTTCGCCGTGAATCTAATTGCTCGTGTTTGAATTTAATTGTTCATGGAATGTTATTTTTTAATGCAAACGGTTTTCACCCGTCGCTCGATAAATAACAAATATATACATCGAATAAACAATAAATCATTGTTTATGGAGTGTCCATACGCGGCGATAAGGCTCCATCTTTGACCCAGCGACGTCGACGCGCCGTCACGTGAATCGCCAATATAAGGCAATGAATGTATAATTGATATCAAGGTTACCGGGCGATTACCCGAGCCGTCGCCGGTCGCCGATAAAATGGTCAGGCGCTTTCCCTTACCCGATAACGAACGACGATATCGTCGTGCCGATGAGCGCGAACATCAGGATTGCCCCGAGATTCCGGAAGAAGTATTTCTGCAAGAAAAAAAAAACAATAAAAAATTTGAGTGTAAAAAAAATCGATCGACCTTGAACAACGAGTTTTCAATTCCTCGCGGTGAAAGTCGACGAACGCTTATTCACCCTCTTGAGGCTGTAGCCGGCGTGAAAGATTATCGGCGGCAGGATGATGTTGAAAAATATTTCCGGATCGAAGGTCGCCTGCAAGAGAAACAAAAAAGAAAATTTATACCAGTCACTCATTTTAATCGCACTGTAAAAAAATTTGTTCAAAAGTTAATGTTTCGGAAATTCCGAACACGTGTGCGTTGCAGTTTTCAAGTGAATTTTGTTTACTTATTGAAAATTTTTTTAAATTTCCGGCAAAACAAATTTCTCGTGCAAAAAACTTTTTTTTAACTCTTGTGATTAATTTTTGCAGCACGCTCATCTTGTACGAGATGCCTTCGCCGATAACAGAAAAATGATCTCTCTCCGTACCTTGAGGTCGATCTCGTTGTCCCCCTTGTAAATCTCCCCCCTGAACGAATACGCAAAAGTCTTGTTCTCCGTGTGTCCGCCTCCCTTGTCCTCTGGGAACATGAGCCAGAGCGAATCAGGCGGCACGGATTCATTATACTGGCTGGTATCGTCGGGCACGACGGGCATGTGCAGTACGCCGCTGCTAGTCTTGAAGCCATAGCGTATTATGGCGCCGATAATCAGTCCTGAAATGCGTAAAGTAAGAATTCTTACATAAGAAGCTGTTCTCCATGGAAATTATATAATTCATCGCGCGCAGACTTCAAATGTCTGGAAGCGTCAACGTTATTGCGATATTTATTATTATTATTATTATTAAAATATATAGAAGCGTAGTGCAATACTTATAAAATCTGCATCTTGTTAACTGAATTGATTTTATAGTGTAAAAAAAAATTAGCGGCGTCAGAGCAATGCGAAACTATTGCAAAATGCGGTTTTCCATGAAAATGATATAATTTGTCACTGGCAGGTGAAAAAGTTTGCTGGAATAGAAAAAAAACAAATTTGATAAAACAGCAGTCCTGAGTAGAGCAGCGAACATCGTTTTTTTTTTTCTTCTAATGATTCAACGTTAATTTGAACAGTTTGATTACATAGACTTCAGGCTGTTCTATTACATTGATCTTAGTTTATTGCTTATTATTATATATTAATAATAACAATATTACTAATAATAATAATAATAATAATCATAATAATAATAATAATGATAATAGCAACAACAATAATAATACTCTCTTTTCCCGAGCTCTACATCTACTCTACATTTTAATGTAAACAGTTTGTAAATTGAGAAATCTGTGAAAGTAAATAAAACAAAAAAACATTTTTTTTTACGCTTTCTCGACGCACGGCCGATTTCTACGATTGAAACTCAAAACGTAAGGAAGCGTCAAGGATAGTCGTGATATTTATACACAGTGTAAAAAAAATGCGCGGCGTTACGAGCAGCAGGAGTGCGAAACTATTACAAAATCAATATAGCATCAAACAATGGAGTGACACTTCGTTGCCATATGATTTTCCGCACAGACTTTCGTCGAGCGAGAGATTGAACATTCGCCGTTCGTCGGCCGACCGATGTTTGTTATTTCGCGCATTAAACGTCGCGGCGTGTTTTCGCAAAGTGTCCGTTTCATTAGCGCACCTAGACCGAGATTACGAATGACAGGACATTTTCTTTGTCGTTAGTACTTATCCATCGTCGAATCGAGGGAAAAGTAGTGACGCAACTCGAGCGTTGAGCGCGCAAGGTCGGTAAAGACAGCATAAGAAAAAAAAGAATCGAGGAATTTATCTATAAAAAATTCAGGAGGATTCATCGTCCGGGTTGGTCGACCGCAAGCTCACCGTAAATAACAGCCAAACCAGTTTCGTGAAGGAAACGCAGACGTCGATGCTTGAAGGTCCAAATAGTCAATACAGTGAGTATTAACAGGAAGGTGTAGAGCAGGAGATTGAGACTGTCGAGTCTGTGCAACTGTTGGGCCTTCGCGTCGAGCTCGATGTCGGTCGCGGCTCCATCGGAATTGCCAGCGAGGGTTGTAACGCAGATGAAGGCTAGATAGGTGAGACGGAGGCGCGAGCGAGTCGACATCTTCGTCGTACTACGTCTACGAGCGTACTGAGCGCTGTGCCGAGCCAGCCAGAGCTGTCGGGGAAAAAACACCTTCGGCTACTTTGCGAGGAGCGCGCGCGTGCGCAGAGCGCTCGGTGCGCATGTGCAAACCGACCCGCGGCGACAAGTGCGTCGTAGCCTTCTGCGCAGTTCCCGGCGGCTCTCGCTATATGTGTCGAAAAACTTCGTCACGGGATTTTCGAACGTTTGTCGATCGAAATCGACACTTTTTGTAGCCTAAGATTTGTCATTGATCTCGCGAGTTTGTCACGCTCTTGCAGTGTAAACCGCAATCGTGACGAATCGTCGTGAAATTAACTGGACCGCTCTATAACACTTCGCTCGACGGCGCGGCGCCGCGAGAGGGGAACCGGATCCACGTGGATACCGCGTGCTATATACGAAGAAGCATCGCCTTCATCAGTCATTCGTTACGATATGCATTTGTCAAGTGCATTTCGTTATTGATTATTGACGCGTTGGAAAAGCGTACGGCAAGCGCCATTATCGCAACTAATTATTTTTCAGCGTGTCGCTTAATATTATAACATCGCACCTTAAAGCGGGCGACCTTAAAATTCGAGTATGTCGACGCTTCTGCTGCTAATCGTGTTACGCGACCGTCGACAGTGAATAACCAATTTTTACGATCGAATTCATTTGCATTTTTTTTTTTTCTGTATCTTCGAAAGTTCGGAAGAAAATAAATTAAAAAATGGGTAGTCTATTGAAAATGTACAGAGCGCTGATCGTCAAGTATCCTCTGAGAGCCCAGGCGGTTCAGGCGGGCATTCTGATGGCCACCGGCGATCAGATTGCCCAAAACTTCATCGAACGGCGCAGATTCGCCGATATCGACTTCGTTCGCACCTCGCAGTTCTTCGCGATTGGATTCTGCGTTGGTGTGAGTTATTCGTACCGACGTCGATATTAATCGATATTAATTTACGAAGTTTGACGCAAAATTATAATACAATTTTTTTTGAGGCAAGAGATTTTTTTTTTTTTTAGACCCGTCAATGTGATTTATTCTTACCAATGTTGTTGTTAATTGATTTTAATTTACGAATTACTTTCGTTTGCCCAAAAACGTTGATACTTTTTTTTTAAGACAAGAGATTTTTTTTCTGTTTTAGTATTTTGAAAAATTTTACTCGTTTTTGAGACGCAAACACTTGTTTCAGGGTCCTGCAACGAGAACCTGGTATGGGATTCTGGACAAGTACTTTGGCTCGAAAGGCGCAACGGTAGCTCTGAAAAAAGTCACCTGCGATCAGCTGCTCTTCGCTCCGTGCTTCATAGTTGTCCTGCTGACGACGATAGGGCTGATGCAGGGACACGACCTTGGGAGCATCCAGACTAAAGTCAACAATGAGTTTAAGGACATTCTTCTCAACAACTGGAAGGTCATTGGAGTCGATGCACAATAATTGTTGTTTGTCGATACACGATACACAATATGAATGATGATTATTTTTTTCTTGGCCGGTCTTTAGTGACGATGCTCTAATGTTTCAGCTCTGGCCCATGGTTCAGCTGGTGAATTTTTCCTTCACACCGCTGCACTACCAAGTCCTCGTTGTTCAGGTTGTCGCCATATTCTGGAACTCCTACGTGTCGTACAGAACTAACAGAGATGTAGAGTAAAGGACATAAATGTATAGATATATTTTGAAAGTTTCTATCAAAAGGGCCCTTTTTTGGTTCGAGTTTTTACGAATTCGGGTTTTTCGGATGAACGGAAAAAATTAACTTGACATTTTTTATATTTCGTGGTTAATCATGCGGTTTACCGCGCCGAACCGAAAAAGCGGGCTCATTTCATGCGGACTGCCGCAAGTGTTCACTCCGCTGTACTACGAAGTTCTCATTATTGTAAAACTTGTACGTGTCGTACAAAACTAATAGAAACGCAAATGCCTATGAAAAGAGACCTTTTTGGTTCAAGTTTCCACAAACTCGGGTTTTCCGGAAAACTATCAAAATCAACGTGAATTAAATTTTTTCTTCGGTCGAAATCAGCTCGCTGATTATTATTTTTTTTCCTCGGAAAATACTGGAAATAGTCCATACTGCGTCGGACCGAAAAAGCGGGCTTTTTTCGTGGGTACCGTCGGCGCGTAAGTGATTGACTATAATGCCCCAAATGTTCATAAATATTTTTATTGGGATTGCT
Organism: Amblyteles armatorius; assembly: GCA_933228735.2. Lineage (NCBI taxonomy): Eukaryota > Metazoa > Arthropoda > Insecta > Hymenoptera > Ichneumonidae > Amblyteles > Amblyteles armatorius. The sequence continues at coordinate 10,802,720 of OW121694.1, read as the reverse complement.
CCTTGCATCTTTAAGTTCTAAGATCTACATAGAAAATAATATCCTTAAACATAACAAATTGTATATGAAAAAATGCGTACAAGGCATCTGAGAAGCATCGCTTTTTTACGGCGTACGTCGTAGTTTCTATAGGTAGGTTTTAAATTTGTTCCTCTTTTTTTTTTTTTTATTGATTCTTTTTTCTTTTATCGGTGAGCACATCGGTAGTGTATTAACGTTCCTCCGGGAGATCGTGGAATGGCTGTGCAGTGTGGCTTCGCTTCGCGGGCAGAGGAGAAAATATTTCACTGACCAATAACAATCTCTCGAGCACACGACGATTTTTTTTATTTAAAAAATGCCCCGAAATGTGCCAAACGAGATCATTATGGGACCACCGGAAGTTGATTTCTTTCTTCCGTTTCTCGACAGCACCGTTTACAATCTGGCACAGATTAAGCTTTATCAACACGAACTAATTTAATCTGATAACGTAAAACGAAAATCAAACAGAAACGTCTCGTTTTTTTCTTCTTCTCAATTGTCGATCAAGTACACACGTGGTTTATGATTTACAAAAAAAAAATTAAATTCATTAGGCTGGCAGTTTGTCTAAGTGTGTGTGTATTAAATTAAAAGGAGAAAAATGTTGTTTGAATTGAAAAATCTCTGTACCCGAATTATGTACATAGTTTGTGAGAATCGGGTGAAGGCAATTAAACGCCTCTATAGTTTCAAATATGTAAAGAATAAGTTATATTAAGAAAAGCAATTTTTTTCCTTCGTCCCAGCTTGTGTGTTCTCATTGGTACGGAATGTAAAGTTTCCCCGTCGCCATCCTCGTACGATGAAAACCGCAATCTCTCCGTATTTGTATCGTTTAAGATTCATTGCATATATATATATATATATATATATATATGTACATAATATCTATGTATTGGTCACGCGGTGCGATGACATTACAAATTCACTAAAACGTATATATATATATCAGAATTCTTTCTAAATTCTCTCTCTCCGCGCGCTTTTTCCCCGCTCTCTATTTCTCGGATAATATAAATATCAACAGTCGGGTGTCGGGCATTGCTCGGCTTTCGCTACGGCCGGTGGTATTGTCTCCGTGGTCTTCGACGTCGTGCAGGGACCCAAAAGCTCCGGGCACAGAATCTCGTTCCTCTCGATGGCGTCTACCTTCTTCAGCAAATCGTAGTTTATCCGTTGCGTTATCACCGCGTCCTTTCTGTATAGACAAATATTTCAATTTTTATCACGATTCTGAGAATATTTATTCCACTGGGACGACCGGACTCTTTGAAAAAACTCTTTTCTTCAATAAATTTAAGTAAAAATAGAAACTTGCGATTTGTCATTTAAACTTGATATTTTTAACGAATAGAATAACATTTTTATTCCGCAGTAGAAAAAAAATAATTAAGAAACTTTACTTCCAATTGAAAATATTAATTCTACCAGGACGCGTGATTAAAAAAAAAAATCAGTTCAAATTTATCAATAAAAATTTGACTAAAAATAAAACTGTAATTTTTTATAAAAAGTTGATATTTTAAAGAAATAAAAGAAAAATTCAATTCCGCAATAAAGAAAAAAGTAACGAGAAACTTTACGTCAAATGGAATTTTTGTTGCGGTTCCGAGAATATTAATTTCGGCCAGTCCCGAAAATATGTTTGCAGCCCGAAAATATATTTACTTGTATTCCGGATGTGTGAGGACTTCCTTTCTGAGCCAAGCTGCGGTCGTCATGAGTTCGCCGGAAGCTCTCCTCTGAATTAATTTCAGATACCTCTGTATCGTGCAGTAAGTATCAGCGTCGCCGTTCATGCTGGCTAAGTACGAATTGACGAGGGGTATCAGTCCGGGAAAGACGCCCTCCTTTCCGTTGATGATCTCGTCGACCGTGTACTCCGTGTACTCGGCTTCGACGTCCTCGTTAGATTTCGCGTCGGACGTTATGTCGCGTCGGAACCAAAATTTTTCGTTCTTCACGGCGTCGCGCTTTTGCGCTCTAGCCATATTCTCGTCCACCTTGCTTATCGGTATCAGCAGATTGAGCTTGTAACTCAGTATGACCCTCGTTAGCAATACCACGAAGCACACTATAGCAGCGTTTTCGAAATCCGTTATCTGCACTTCGCATGGACGAAATTCGACACGCCAGCCTATCGATGAGTTCGGCGGCGGTGGCTTGAATCGCATCGTTTGCCAATTCGTCGATTGTATGTTCTGAAAATCATGAAAATTAAAAACGAGACTTGTTTTTTATTTCACAAAAAACAAAAAAAAATCTTTCGTTATCGATCGCTCGCATGCATTTCGGCAAGTATCCATAAAACTGAACTTTATGAATTATTATTATTTTCACAAGTGCATGAGACATTGACGAATTGACACTCCGGCAAGAATCAATAGTACTGAACTTTAGCCATTAAAAAAACAAAAAAAAAATCACGAATGAATGAGACATTGACAAATCGACACTACGGCAAGGATCAATCAAACTGAGCTTTACGATTTTTTTTCCAGGAGTGAATGAGGCATTGACAAATTGACGTTTGGCATTCGTTGGTATTCATGCCGGACGAGAGTACCACGTATGTTTTTTTTCCTAGCAAAACGTCCTCCGTTCTTCCACACAGAAGAATCTTTGTGAACAAGAGAAAAATGAGGAGGTAAACGCGAGAGAGGATTCACCTCGAAATGATCGGTGTCCTCGAGATCGTTCTGATGCACCTTCTCGGAGAACAGAGAGACCGAGTCGCGTATGAAAAGGTGAGCGATGTGCTGAGCCAGCAGCCTGTCTATGCCATTGTCGATCAACTGATTGTATATCTCGTCGTCGTATGTGAGAGGTACGTCGTTGTACTTGTCGCCGTGCTCGCTGAGGTACGAGTCAATCGAGTCGTAACGCGACTTGCTTATACGAAATTTATTCTCCTTCAGAGGCTTCAGGCCTCTCTCCTCCGGCGTTCTGCAGTCTACCGAGCACGATATTACGTTCCACCTACAATCAACTTCGGTCACGTATCCGCGATGCAACGGGCTCGCGGCCGTTAATGCTAGCTGGAAGAGACAAAAAAACATTACAGGGTTCTCCAATTGGACTCGTAAAGGCCAGTGTAAACAAATTATACTTGTCCGCGCAAGTTATCGCTTCAAAAGTTACCTTTTTTGAAAAGTTACTTTTTTTAAGTGACCCCTTTTCAAAAGCTACATCTTTTTAAAAATTACCCTTTTTTTAAAGCGTTACCTGTTTTTTTAATTTACCTCTTCTCTAAAGTTACCCTTTTTCAAAAGTCACCTATTTTCTGAATTTACCCTTTTTCAAAATCCACCTCGTTTCAAAAGCTCCCACTTTTTTAAAATTACCTATTTTCAAAAGTTAGTTCTTTTGAAAAGTTACCGCTCTTTAAAAGTGACCTCTTTTCAAAAGTTAGCTCTTACCATTATAGGACACAGCGGTGTAAGCTGGTCGTAAAGTGTACGAGCCTCTTGTATATTGCAGGCTTGGAAGGTCAACTGAAGGCAGCAGCATCCCATCCCGAAGCCCATGGCGTCCATGTAAACGTGATTCTCCTTTGCGGCATTTTCGCTCGTGCCATCGTCACCGAGCTCCTTGAGATTCTCTTTGAATGGTTCAGGCACGTTCTGGTCTCTGTGAACTTGACACAAAAAAAATTACATTGGCCGTCGTCACTTTGCAACGGAGTGTCGGAGTTAATCGAGGAGACAAATTCCTCGGCTCCGTTGAACCGTACTCTTTATACGCTTACTGGGAATGTTTATCGCGACTTTCTCGCCTCGACGCTGTCGAATGTTGCGCGTGAGGGTCTTGAAGCGCGGGTGACCCGGAAAGATCGCTTCGTCCGGAAAGAACAGACTCCGCGACGCTCCCGAGGACGGTGTCGGCTTTGCCGGAGGGTCGGTAAAATCTTGGCTGCCGAGACGCGGGAAGCTCGTCAGGGAGAGCAACACCTCGCCCGGTCTCAGCTCCTCCATGGCCTCCTGCCTACGGTAGCGCATGTTTGCCTCGACGACGTTGAAATGGGCAAGCAATCCCCCGTAAGGCTTTCCCGGAGTTCCCTCGATCATGTACGCTCCGTACTCCGGCCTCCACAGCGACTTTACTCCGCTGTTGAATAAAATACGTGAAAGAACATTATACAAATATTTTACAAATAAAAATAAGAAATCTAGAACAATCCCATTAATAAAACGTATTAAGATAGTCGCGATTATAAGGTGATCTATATAAAAATATTGTTAATACATTAAAAAATAAACGTTGAAAATATGTTTGAAAATAAAGATAAAACTAAACATTACTTATTCAGATCGTCGCGATTACAATGTCGATGCCCATAAAAAATTGGTCAATAGCGCAAATTACATTTGGCGAGGTGTTTCCAAGATATTGCACTTAAATTCGGCGGAGCCCAAAAATTTCATACAACCCTCGATCGCGATAGAACGAAGGACTGTGAAACTCACGTAGGATCCTTCTGCTCCTTTTCGTTCAGCGTGGCCAACATAGCGTCCGCTCTCAGGCTGACCTTGGCAGTTTTTTCCTTGTCGTCAAATTTGATCAGCATGTATTCGACCTGCGACAAACCAAACAAAAATAAAAATAGTACAACAAACACCGATGCATCTGTTTCGCGATGCACTTCGACTAACGTCATCAATTTTTTTTGTCCAATTCCAGCATTTAAAGTATCGCTGATGTAGAGCCGGCTTCAAGGCCATGACTAGGCAGTAAATAGTAAATATGGTCATTCCTAGACTGCCGAGTCATCGATAAATACCACAAAGTACACAGCAACAATGTTGCCGAGCTTTTCCACGAAAATAAAATTAAAAAATAATAATTTAAAAAACCCGATGACCCGACGAGCGAAGACTCGCTCCTCCTTGCGCAAAACATTCGTCAGACTTAAAATCCATCCCGTCAAGATTTCCTACAGATCACAGCCCGAGACGCCGGACGACACGCCAGTCTCGACTTTCCTGTGAGTAAAATAACACAAAAAAAAATTGTAACAAGAAGACTTCCAGAAATTCGCCGGAAAAAATTCCAGTCCGATAATCCGAATTTTCCGCGCATCGTCCTTATCGCTTAATCGACAGCCTCCGCGTTATCGGCCGACGATTCTCGTGACTTTTGTAAATAACGCTCCGGCGTAGTTTAGCGAAAGAAAAAAAGGAACAAATTTTTAGGTTGATCGATCGCGCGATGGTGTTGGAACGTACCTCGTCGCCCCACTTGAGAACGTCGCCCTGTCGATCCCTCAGTCTCTTGTAGAGATTGATGAATTGCGTTACGCCGTGCTTTCTGACGTGATCGGAGAGCTTTTTGGTTTCCTCCCAGCTGAGCGGGCTGCCCTCGGTGAGGAGTCCCATGTTTAGCGTCGCGTTCGACTGCCGCTGCTAAACTGAATCTCGCGATCAAACACGCCTCTCCGATTCTCCGGCGCACCGCTGTGCACGGACGCGCACGCACACGCGCGTCGTGTTACACCAGCGATCGTAATGCACAGGCTTTAACCCTTTCGAAATTCCAGGAAGGCAACGCAGGAATTTCGCGCTGAACCGACACTCACCGATCGCGACCGAGACGGCCCGATTATTGTTGTTATCGAGGTGGACTCGTAAACAAAACAAAAAAGTCACTCGCGGGATCGATTCGCGAAGGAGCGATGGGAAAGCGCGAGGCGCGTCGGATGCGACTGGCCCCTCCTGCTCGGCCTCGTGTCCGCGTACAAAAGAATAACGGCGAGCTGAGGAGAGAATATATATATATGCTTAATCGGCTCTCGCTCCTTCCTTCGACCTCAACCACTCCTCCCCCCTTCAGCTTGAGGAAGCTCGAGCGATATCTCGCCCATCAGGACTTATATCAATCATAGACTGGCGGCTCTTGCTGATAAAGTTGCTACTTTTGATGCAACTATCTTTTCGCCCGTCAGAGACGGTGACTTCATGCTGATAAGAGCGAACATTGCAAAACACCTTGTGATTTTTCAGATTTTTTAAATTTATTTTGTGTTCGTCACTCGTGGATCGGAATCGAGTTACTCGTTGGAGACGTCGATTTCACGCTGATAAGACCGCCGATCGACACCCCTTACCATGATTTTTTAGAATTTTCAAAAAAGTTCATCTTTCGGTGCGAAACATTATTGCTTTTATAAATTTTCATCTTTCGGTGTTAAACACGATTTATTTTTTAAATTTTCATCTTTCGGCACGAAAGATCGTCGTTCGTCGTAGACGGTAATTTAACGCTGATAAGAGCGCTCATCGAGCGACAACTACCGATGATTTTCGGATTAGTTTTTTAATACTCATCTCGTAGCGACGAAATGTTGCTTAGTCATCGGGAAGATAGCAACAGCGGAGGAATGTCGATGGTCATGCTTTGTTGAATTTTTCATGTGGAAGGGATAGGCGAGTTTTTTTCATTGTAAGAGAAGTGCGTTTTTTTTTAGTTTCTGTACTTTATTCGGACGTCGTCAAGATGCGTCAGCAGCGGACTCTCGAGATGTTCGTGCGACATAAGATATCGCGTCGGGATAGAAAAAGCTGCGACCGATTTAAAAAAAAGTAACAACGATGTACAGTCGTATTTGGGTTGGTCGGAGAAGCTTAATCGAAGAGACCGAAACCCATGTCGTCATCCTCGGATTCGGACTCTTCCTTCTTCTCCTCCTTCTTCTCGGCAGCGGGAGCGGCGGCGACGGCCGCGGCCGGCGCGCTCGAGACGGCGGAGGCGAACTTGCTCGGGTCCTGCGGACAACAATTGAGACGAATTAGCTTAACTGAGCGACCAGACTGACCGAGCGGTTAAACTCGTTTCGACGATCGGATCTCCGCTTTTTTTTTTCTGTGCGCAGAAAGTTGCTCAGACCGCGTTTCGACATGCATTTTATCAACAGAGCTTACCGACGCGTCAGTGGGTTCAGCTATTTCTAGCTCTGACACGTGACCCGGAAACTTCAGACGCGTAATTTTGTCATCACGGCAGTGTTTCGCACACAGAGACGGAATGAATTGTGAGATAAGAGGCGCTCGGCCGAGCGATACGAGACGTTAATCGATTTTACCTTGATGTACTCCTTGATCGTCGCGGCCTCGGGGAACTCGACATCGGTGACCGCAGCGATAGCCAACAGGTTCTTGAAACCGTTGGCGACGCTGTGCGGCGCGCTCGCAACCGTCGGGTAACCGATCGCCAGACAGACCGAGGCGAGATTGGCGACACCGGCGAGGAACTTCTCGCGAAGATCCTCGGGCTTGATGTCCAGGATTTCCGGCGCGAAGATCGTGCCGGAATCGTAAACCTGCTCGACCAGCAGACCGTACGAGAACGGCGAGATGTTAAGCATGTTCAGAAGCGTGGCTTCCGAAGCTCCGACCTTGTCGCCAGGCTTCAAGATGTGAACGTCGTTCTGGAATGTTTAAAAGAGCGGAGTTTAGTTTCGGTAATTTGGCTCAGTGCGGCGAGAAATTCTGCGATTCAGTCGAGGCGCCGATACATTGATAGTCGTTCGAGTGTCGAGCTGATTATGTTGGATAAGAGTGATCGAAAGATTTCTGTGCTGAAGTGGGACATGCAATTCCCGGAGAGGAAATTATAATTTAGTTTAGAAAAGTTATCGAACTTTTGCATGTAAAAATATTTTTATTATTTATTGTTTCATATTCGGATAATCGTAACGGACAAATAATCACCCTATCGTCAATCAAATTGTAAAGTAAATAAAATCAATTTATTGGGTACAAAATAAGACAGTTTGCCGTTACTAAAAAAAATGGTGTAATTAAAATACTAAATTTGTGCTACTGGACATAAAACGAAATGAAAAATATCCCGACATTTTATTATTGGTTTTAATATGAAATATTAAATCTCGAGTAGGAACGATACTCACGATGATTTCAATGGTACCCTTCGAAATCTTGGTGGGGATGCTCAAAGCTTGGAAGAAGGAAGTCTTCTCGGGACCGAGACCGGTGTTCTGAGCGGGAATGATAACGCTCAACGGTGCGATGGCGCCGTTACGAGCCGGAGCCCGGACCTTGTTCTCGATAAGTTTGTCCCTGACCTCGACGAGGTCTCCGCGGGTGAAGACGAAACCGACGTTGCCCTTGATGTGGGGGAGCAACTTCTCCAGAGCGGCGTTACACTCGACGTGACCGCGGATGGCCTTTCTCATCATCGTGTTCTTTCCCATGAGCACCACCGCATTGCCGCGGAGCGACATACGGATCTGCTGCATCTGCTTCGAGCCGACATTGTCCGCACCCACAATAAAGCACTTTGGATAGTCGTCCAAAAGTTGCTGCGGAGAAAAAATTAAATTTACTGTTTAGTGGAACATTTTTATACAACGTATACAGCAAAGTAGGTACGAACGTTTCTTGTCCACAAATATTGACAATACTTTTTCTGTTCATTTTACAAAAACCTTTGTTCATTTCACAAAAATGTTTGTTAATTTTACATAAATGATTGTTTATTTTGCAAAATTGTTTGTTCATTTTGCACAAATGTTTCTGTATTTTTCAAAGTTGTTTGTTCATTTTATAAAAATGTTTAGTTGTTTTACAAGAATGTGGAAAATTAACAAGAACTGTGAACTTTTGTGCACGAAAAGAGTTTGTTAAAAGCGCAAACGTTTTTATATTGTGTCCATAATTTTTGTGCATAGATGGGTCGATAAAATTTCATATGCAAATATGAATTAAAATTATAACTTGATTCAATAAATTAAGACTGTCGAAATTGTTTGATGCACAAAACAATTAATTTCAACCCAATGTTTTGCGAATTAAATTTACCGTCTCTGTTTATACACGAAAACATTCACCATTTTTTTACATTAAATAATTGACCATTTTTTTTTTCTTTTTGGCAAAGATACTTACGATAAGCTTGCAGAAGTAGTTGGACTTCCACGTTGTTTTGTCCTCCCTACCCATCTTGTAGCGTGTAAGGATACCTTGCGGTTATTTAAGGACTGAAAAAAAGAAGTTTGAAAAACATGTTAAAATTCTGTCCGATTGCGGAGCGAGAAATCAGACCCCCAGTAAAAAAGAAATCAGACTGCGCTTTTGCGCGTTTTTCAACTGCGGAACCGACACGCGGATGGGTTCAGCTATTTCTAGCTTCCGCGTGTTGATCGGCCCTTCGGACACGTTATATTTTCATCATGTCGATTTAAAAAAAAGCAAAAAAATCGTAATTTTTCTCAGCAAATGTAAATAGATACATTTTTTCTTCTTTTAGTTATGTTCCAGACGCGCGCCGCGTGGCCGCGCGCCAGCATGGCAACTTAACCTAGAAAACTACTTTGTTTTAGCCGATAAGTTTACTACGAAGTATTTATGAGAAAATAATTTCTTCGCTATTGTCGATTTCGTCCGGTGCGCTATTTTTGCCGAACAATCGTACGGTTTCGTCTTTTGGTTTACAACAACGGAAACAATCGACAGAGCGACACGACTTACCTCGACAAGTAACGAGGGTGTAGTGAAAGAGAAGTCGGAAGTGGTCGAGCACGAAAGTGCCGTTGGCTCGCGTTGTACCGGAAGCGCTACGTTCGTGCAATTGCGAGTTGCGATTTTTCAAAAAGCCTAACAAGCCGTCCGTGCTTACTCGAAACTTAGTGGTTCTTTATGCCTTTCGACCTCGTTTTGTTTATAATCAGCGATAAAATAAGAATACGTCTTGTTTTACCGATTGCAGATCGACGGGGAGACACGATTCACATCACCAAGAAACGAGTGCTTAGTGAAAGAGAAGTCGGACTTGAGGTTTTTCCGATTTTGCGTTTTTCGTTTTATAACACGACTGCGCATGCGCAGGGTCGCTTTTTTTGTAAGAATTCATACCAAAAAACGATGCGCAGTCACGTTACAATAACGAAAAACGCAAAATTGAAAGCATCTCTCAAAGTGCAGTTGAGCGTTGTATGCGCGTCTTTTCGAAAAGCCTGACAAGCCGTTCGAACTTATTTGTTCCTTTTCTCGAAACTTGGCGTCTATTTATCTCTTCTACCTTGTTTTGTTTTTAACCAGCAATAAATAAGAATACGTCCCGTGTGGACATCTGTCGATTGCAGGATCGACGAATAATTCTTCAATTTCAAAAAACTTTAATTCATTGCAATATATTTATAATCTGTGTACATATCTTTACAACTTTGGCGTGATAGCGCTTTAGCATCGTGTGCTTCGTTTTTACTTTTTTTTTAACAGGTAACAAAATGCGAATACAGTCCGTACGAATATTTGGAGAACTAACAAATAATCTTAAATTTTCTCAAAATCGTGAAACTTTATAATATATCTATAATCTCTATACACAATCCATACAGTATTGGCATGATATGAAGCATCGGTTTTGTACTACGACAACAAAAAGTGAACGTACGAAGCTTAAGGCACTTGCCGACAGTCCAATCTCACGCGAAAATTCAGTGAGAATCCCATCGAACACTTCTCGATGGAATAAAAATCTGAAAAAAAATCAAGCATACGGAAGCCGCTGGAACGATTGATTTTGCATAATAATAATTCCAAAATGTTATTAACAAATCAATTAAAATAATTGTTCCTGAACTTTTTGTTCATATGAAAACGATTTGTTAATCTTTTTTAATACGTATGCATTTTTTCAGAATTTTGTATAATTTTTGACAAAATTCATGCGTATTCAGAAAAATTAACAAATCCTTACCACTAAAAAAAGTTAGTTTGTAGGGTGATTTGTTAAACAATTTTTTTAAAAATTAATTTGTTAAAAACATTTTGGAATTATGCAAAATCAATCTTATCGGCATCTTCCATTTGCTTGATTTTTTCAGATTTTTATCCGATCGACAAGTGTTCGCAATTCCTCTCTCAATTCACGTGGAGTCAGACCGTCCGCAAGTAATACCCTAATACACCGTGCACATTAAACTGTCACACACAACGGTCGGGAAATCGTGAAAAAATACTATCCCACTTAAATTATGCTCTGATATGCAATCTTTCGATCGTACGAGGAATACTTTAGAATACTCTAGTCGCTTTAGAAAAATCTCGAAATTTTTGTTTTTTCACCATAACAAAGCTTCCTCTATGAGGAAGTAAAAAAAAATCTCTCCCTTAGCGTCCTTCACGCTCCTAAGACCTCTTTGGCGCATCGTCCGAGAGTCTTCAGCGAAAAATCTATGTCCTCGTCGTTCAGGACTGCGGAGACGCATACGCGCAAGCTGGCTCTCGGCAATTCGCGCTCGGCGTTCAGATAAGCAGCGATTATGATCGCGAGATTGTTGTCGATCGCTTTTGCCGAGATAGCTTCCAATATCTCGCGTTCTCCGGCTCCATCGAGTTTTTTCCTCAGATAGAGATGCTTCACCGGCGATTGGGCCACTCCCGAGACTTCGAAGATCTCGATCTTTTTCAGACCAGCGTCCAGCGCGAGGCAATTTTTGTTCAATTTTTCAAAAAGCTCGGGGTTCGACTCCATGAGATCCAGGGCTGTTATGGCAGCGGAGGTCAGGAGCGGCGGTAAAGAGGCCGAGAAACAGTAGCCGAGACCCGACAGTCTTTGATGCTCTATGACGAACGAAGATCCGACGCAAAAACCACCGATCGAACTCACCGCCCACTCCAGAGAACCTGCGAATGGCAAATAAAAAGTTGATATTAATAAATTCGAAAATTCAATGTGCATCAAAAAGAAAATATTCCCATCAAGAACTTTTGGGCGGGAGGCAAGAAAAACATTGTTGTAATCCCACTTTCGATTCTTTCTTCTTTATAATAAAAATTCAAAATAGTGCATTTAAAACTGATTGACTAAATACAATTGCAAAATAATTTCTCCCAATCAAACAAGTAAATTAGCAATAACAAAAATGAGCATACATTTTTTCACAGCGCCTTAAAAAAATGTTCAAAAAATTTACCTATAATCATGTCGACCTCGTGTCTCGGAACTCCGAAGTATTCGGTGACTCCCTTGCCGTTCGCCCCAAGAGTGCCGAAGGAAATGGATTCGTCAATGAATATCCTGAGCTTGTATTTCCTGCAGAGCTCAACGAGCTCAGGCAGAGGACAGACGAGTCCTGTGTTCATGTAAATCCCCTCGACTATCAGAAATCTCCTTGTTTTCGCGGCCTTCTTCGGATCTTTCTTGTCCACCTCCGCTTGCTCCTTCAGCAGTCTCTCGAAATCCCCGGCGCAATTGTGCTTAAAGTACTTGATATTCGATCTGGAAGCGTCCAATCCCTTCTGGATAGAAAAATTGACTTTCTCGTCCACAAAAACGAGGTCCCTTCGCTTGCAGTAGGCAGGAATGGCTGAGGCAACGGTGCTGAATCCGTACGAGTAAACCACCGCTTCTTCGGCTTCCATGAATTTTGCCAAGCGCTCCTCCAGCTCCAGATGGACGTCGACAGTCCCATAAAAGCCTCTCGGTCCGCATGAACCAACTCCGTACTTACTCACAGTCGCCGCCGCCTTTTCCTCGATCTCGCGGCTCTCGAGAAATCCGAGATAGTTGTGAGTTCCGAGATTGAGGCAATTCTTTCCGTCAACGACGATTCTCTTGCCGATGCGCGACGTTACCTTTCTCGGGCGCAGCGACGGATGATCCTTTGGCACGTCGGGAACGAGCGGCTCCGGATGAAACTGGGAGAGCTTAAGGGGAGACAAAACACGTCTGAGTGCGAGAGACAGAGTTAAGCTTTTGAATCCATCGCTCTCCGAAACGATTGTGTACAATTAAAAATTATTTAGTTAAATATGCAGCTAGAACTGCAATTTGTTTCTTATTTTATAAAACCGATTCGGAGAAAAATTAATTCAGAATATTTTGAGGTTACGTCGACTTTTAGCCCAACCTTAAGCCGAACCTCCTCGTCGCTCGGCTGAGCCCTCGATCTCGCGTTGTTTCTCCTCGCGACCATCCACAGCAGCCACAGAACGAGAAACAAACCTGTCAAGGTGTGATACTGCGGTATAGTCGCGAGAATGTCCATCGACTCGATGAACAAGAATTTTGAACTCATTTTCGTTGCGTTTTTCTATCCGACGATTTTTATTATTCACGCTCAAAAGAACGATACACAAGTATAAACGTATCACAACTTTCGTCGAAGAATCGTGTCGCTCTTGTCAGGAGTGATTGTTGTGTCACTTAAATCTTACGAAAACACGCGACAAGCGTCGATTGTCAAAACGACGCTGTAGGTTAAGAGCGCTTTCGCGAGACTGCGTGCGCGCCTGCGCCGCAGCGGTTTTTTTTTTGTGCGCGACAGAGGGAGAGATATATCGAGTTACTTCCGGTATCCGGCAGACGCCCCAACCAGCTAGAAGCAGTGTATGCACCGCCAGTGTGTGTCGAGAAAGCCTCTTTAGTCGTCTTTCAGTTTGACTTTTTGTGCTGTTTATCGGTTTACGAAGTTTCGACGAGTTAGAAGATCGTTTGGATTGGCCATTGGCGCGTCACCGACAGCACAGCCGTGAGTAATGCAACGTATTTACATTGTTATAAGGGAATGCACCACAGCCGCTAGGTTTGTGTACGAACTGTCCCGAAAACGTCGGTCGTCTATTTATGCGTGGGAATCATCCATCGCCTTTTACTCGAAACGAATATTCGCTGTTATTTCGTTAGGCGAACCAGCGATAGAGTCTCCGAGCCGCAATCCGGCACGTTCGCATTTCCAGGCGAACACAATATCCAGCGAAACGCTGTCCTCGCGACGCCCTGCATTATTAACGATCGAAACGTCGAAGCGAAGCGCAGACCCGAGGAGCGTTACTCGCGTGAGTCATGCCTTTTCGTACCGGACACCTGACAATTGACACCTGGCATTCGTCGGGAGAGTTCGGAGACGGTGAAAGAAAATCAGCGTGGAATTCGGCAAAGCCATGTTGCTCGCTGCGGGACTGGAATTGACGGAAATGAAAAATTATCGAAGGTTTTAGAGTGTATTCGGGGGTAAACGTCAGATGGAGATTCGACGCGTCTTTCGCAGCTCGGGATACGTCATTTTTTAATTCCAGTCGTTCGACTCTTTTATCGAATGTGTGTGGATGGCAGTGTGGGAGGCAATCGTGCGAATCCAGTCAATGACGCTCTCGCGGTGCTTCGATCATCTCGGCGTCAGCGCCCCCCGCGTCCGCCTTGCGATAGGTCAGGGTGCGGACAAAGCGTGTATCGGAAAATGGGGAAAAATATTCATGTACAAGCCGCTCGGAAGTGGCTAGAATTCAATAATCAAATTCCGGGTTTTAAAATACCTTAGACTTTTCTTGGATATCTAAAAAAATGTTATCAATTAGTGTTGAAGTAAGAATGTCCAAGACCGGATATCTTGGTTATTTGGACTGATAAGCGTGGACCGGAAAGGGCAAAACAATATTCCATAGATTTTTTTGTTTAGTTCCGTTTTTTTTGTCTCATTTCTCACTGTTGATCGAATTCGTAATTGATGGAGATTAGGCAAGCGCGCGACCGAAATTCACGTTATATACAATTCTATCGATTCGACCTTGAGATTAAATAATAATAATAATAATAATAACACTGAGATTGGAACGAACCGGCGATACATTACAGTAACTGTAGCGCGAGAGTTCCTGCAAGCGGGATCGACGAGTATAGAGACACAGTTATCATCATCGTTTTATTGCTCATCGCCTTCAGGTGTTTCCAGTCGAGTCTCAGACCTCGCGATCGTCGCGTCGACCAGTAGTTCTCCTTCGTCATTGACTCTTATAGAACCCGCAAAACGGTATCGTGAATCTTTTACGAAAAAAAAATATATATAGACACCCACTCGAATTTATTTTATTGCAAAAAATTTATAATAACAAATTGAATTATATTCGTATTTGGTCGCTCGGAAAAAAAACTAAAAATTTTTTCGCGTTACCGCATCGAAATGCCGCATGCGGAGAGTAACGGGTGCGAGGGTAACGCACCGGCCAAGGAGAATTACAAGGATTTGCTCAAGCTTTGGAAAAATCGTGAGTAGAGCGACGATTCGACCTTGGGTTTTTAAGCTCGGTCTGTTAAATTTCATTCTTACAACTTTCATTTGCAACAATGTTTGTTTAGATATAGTTACTGTAAATCAATTTTTTTTTATTTGAGGAATAGGCGAAGTGTCTTAGAGAAAAAATTTCGTGCACGATTAATCGATTAATCGTGTTAATAATAATAATCATATCGTGGACAATAGTTTTATTCGGGTGAAAAAATTGAGAGTGACTTTTGTCGAACATTTTCATTCAGAAATAGATCGCGCAGTTGGGATTTTTTTTTAACATGACGTAGGTTTCTAACTTGAAGGATTAATCGCACTTTAGCTAATTGATTGAGTCTAACAAGCCGGTCAATTAAACCTTCAACTCCGAAGTTCAATCAATTAAAATCCTTATATCCAAACTTGAACAGTCAAACATTATTATTTACGTGCCCGGTTAGTTACAATTGTTTAGACATTGCATCAACATGGTTGCCAAGGACCCGGAAAACCTGGAATAGCGGGAAAAGTCAGGAAATATGTTGGAACCAGAAAAATTTTCTAAAATTAAGAAGGCTTTAAAAGGTCCAATTTTTTAAAATTAAGCAGGCCTTACACGGCCTAATTTGTTAAAATTAAGCAGGCCTTAAAAGGTCTAATTTTTTAAATTTAAGTAGGCCTTTTAATTTGCTGCAATCAGTAAACTAAAAGGCCTACTTTCAACGGCCCTCAAAGGTTCAAGGAGGCTACGGCTGATCGATCGTATGTAACAATTGGGCGATTGCCATCTCGGGGAATTCGCGTAAGGTACAGTGTCGGTGCGCTGTTTACAGACTCGCGAAAGATATAAGCTCCGGATAACGTATCTTTGATAAGAAACCCTGAAGAGTCATCGAAATCCTCTCGACATTTTGACGACAGTAAGCCGCGTCGTGCGTGACTCGAGGGTACATTTAAAAATATTTTTAAAGTAGGAAAAAAAAAGATGAAACAACATAAAATCGTCCGGAAACCTGTTTTTCGGTGTCTTATACGGTACTCTCGGGGATTCCGAAGTCAATGTCTGACTTTATGGCTAAAATTATATTTTTTCAAACAGGTTCATTTTTTTTACATTCATTTATTTTTTTACATTTATTATTATTATCATTATTATTATTATTTTTTCTTCGAAACGCGTCTCTGTCTTTCTCTTCCTCGATAGTTCGTTCGTTCCTCCACTCGATGATCCTTTACCTCAAAAGCATCGGATACCCTAACTGTAAAACGTGCTTGGTTAACGGTACGACGAACTCACTTGTGGTTGTTGATGTCCCTGGTTAAGACCGGACTGATTAATGGCCCTGATTAACGGGCTCGGCCGGCGGACTCGACCGTCCTCGGTCAATTAATAGAATTGATAATCGTTCGCGACGCAAAGTGACGATTTATTGCATTCCTGGGAAACTCGCACGGAACGAGGGGAGGGTCGGTAAAATGTATTCGAAAGATTCAAAGAACAAAAAAAAAATATATATATATATATATTCGTTTTTATTTACCTGCATTTATTTAAATAAATGTGAATCAAAAAAATTTCATTTTAACAACTAACAGTTTATAGGATGCAGATTTTTAAAGTGCAAAACTCTCTTTCTATATATTTCAATAAAACGAATATTTAAAACAATGTAAAACAAATAACATGGCATCCAGCGGACCTCGAAATGCTTGAGAAGTTCTGGAGTTTCTCCTGTAGAGCATTCCGGAAAAATTCCCTGGAAGGGAGGGGGGGGGGGGGGGGGGGGGGTGAAAAATGTACCAAAAGATAATTCATTTGGAAAAAAAAATGCTCCAGCGAATTTCTCAAAACAAAAATGTCCCAAAAGAAGCCATTCGTTTTCCCAAATAATTTTATTCGAATAAAAAAAAACGAAAAATCTTTTCACCGCTACAACAACAACAATGGCGACCGTGAGTCCTGCGCCGGATAGACGAGAAAAAAAAAGAATGCATGCGGATGCCGAGCCAGACTTCCGGGAGACGTCGGACACGGCCGAGGGTCGTCGCGTAGGAGCGGGGAGGATGATCCGAGCCCCTAAAACGTAGCACCCCGTGCGTCGCAGATCTCGGGTCTCGCCCACGCTTTTCCCGGTGGCAGCACCGGCGGGGCGTTCGAAACACACCCCCAGAACCAGGAAGCGGCGGATCGCAGTCGGACCGAGCCGCCCGCAGTCACAGTTTCGTCTCCCGCCCCGCACTGCGCCGGACCGAGCTTGTCCCAAAAATAAAAAAATAAAATATCTATATAAAAATGAAAAAATAAAGACTGAACAACGAAATGAATAACGAAAACAACTAATTTCTCGTTTGTTTAGATTCGCGTTAAAGAATTTCACGAAAAAATATCGATCGTTGGAAAAATAATCATCGGTAGTTGAAAATCCGGCCGGATGGCTGATGAGTCCTAAGTTCGCGGTCGCGATCGATGATGCGAGCCCCGTGAGATGTACCGCATCCGCGCCCCGCGCCGGCTTCGGATAGCGTTTAGAGCTCGTTTCGATGAGAGCTTCGATTCCGAAAAAAATAAGAATCGAGGGGAAGTAGACCGTGCGCCGTTGACCGTAGACCTCGGCTCGATAATCGAGTTCTCCCGAACGGTGTAATTAATCAGAGCCGTTTCCCGAACCCTCGCCTGACCTCTGGAACGTCGAATGTAGCTAATTGGCAACGTGCTGTAGACACTGGGGATCAACCGGGAAAATCGCGTGAGAAAAAAAAACGAGAAATTTTTTCTTTATTTTTTACATTATCTTTATTTATGTCTATATTTTTAGTTTACATCGACATTTTTTCATTGATGAGTGTAATAATTTAATATCGAACAAATTATAAAACTGTTATTGAAAAAATGTTAAAAACCTAAAACGTTAGATATAAAGTAATTTGGAAGAGGAACATTTGTTGAATCGAAACCGCTGTCGGACCCCTCATTGACCTCCGGAATGTCGAATGTAGCTAATTGGTAACGTGTTGTATACGCAGGTGGATTGCCCGGGAAAATCACGTGAGAGAAAGACGAGAAAAAAAAATATATATACACTGTATTATACATCGGAGATGAGGCAATCATTGGACGAGCGTTGACGCTGGATAGTCTCTAGAAAACCCTTCGCAAAAACCGAACTAACAACATCGACATTTTTCATCAATGAATAATTAAAAAGATGTAATTTAAAAAAAACTTAAACTGTTGGATATAAAAAAATCTGAAAAAGAAAACATTTGTTGATAAGTAGTTCAGATTAATCTACGACTCGTTGATAGTTGCTGTGCTAAATCGTAATCTCGTATTCTATTGTTGAAAGATACAAAAATTGTTTAAAAAAAAGTTAAAATAATAATAAAAAAAATAACGTCGATTTAATACAAACTTTGATCGATTGAACGCTGAGACTAAAACTCATGTTAAAACTCGTCGAAATTACGTCGTTAAGTTTTCGACTGTTTAAATCAACAGAGATAATTAAAACCAATAATTAATAATGAATAAAAAATAATAATTACAATGGGCACGAAATAAAAATACAGAATAGAAAGAAAAAATAGAAAAAAAATAATTCAACCGAATAATAGATAAGAATTAAAAAAAAAAAAAAAACTGAACGTTTAACGGAATCCTCGACAGGAAAGATATTTCAAGATGTTTAAATGCTGCGTCTGCAACAAGGGTTCGAAGAAGTCCCGGCGGGAGAGACGGAGCGACGAGCTGGACGGTCTCGTCGACTCCAACAAGATCGAGAGCGTGAAGAACGGAGTGTTGTTGGGAGCGCCGGAAAGGTCGAACGGCGAAACGAGGAAGGTCGACGAGAATTCACTGCCGAATTCGCCGATCGAGAGCTCGGACAACCTGGAGAAGAGCGACGCGGCGAGCGACCCGGAGTCGAGCAAGAAGCGCGACGAGCCCGAGGAGACGAAAAATGTCGACGGCTCGGAAAATCCGGTAGAAAAGAGTCCGAGCGTCGAATCGACGTCGGAGCGCTCGACGAAGGAAACTAGCGAACCGGCGAAGGAAAATTGCCCGGCGGTGCGGCCGAAGATTGGATGTTTGTACGGGCCGGCGTACATCGAAAGAACCATCGCCGACGGGCCCGAGGAGGACGGCGACGATTCCGTATTCGAGGCGGAGGTCGGCACTAACGAGCCGGAAATTAATAACGGGACGCCAGGTATCAATTTTTTTTTTTTTCGATAAAAGAAAGGTGGATTAAAAAAAGG
This sequence comes from Amblyteles armatorius, assembly GCA_933228735.2. Classification (NCBI taxonomy): domain Eukaryota; kingdom Metazoa; phylum Arthropoda; class Insecta; order Hymenoptera; family Ichneumonidae; genus Amblyteles; species Amblyteles armatorius. The sequence goes on along the minus strand of OW121694.1, from coordinate 10,783,435 downwards.
AAATGTTATAGGAGAAGATTCGTCCTGCTCGAATCGTTTGTCAAGCAAACAATTATAAAAGTACGAACAAAAAAATGAATATTGTAAATATAATTATAAAAGATGATTTTTTTTAAAACTTTTTTGTTTTTATAACTGTTTTCATAATAGACCTTAATACTGAGGAGTTGGTGTCGCGATATTACTTCGAAACAGCTAGAAATTCGATTGGTCTACTGTTGCGCTTTTATTCGTATCGTAAATGGTTAGTCATGCGCTCATGTTAGCACGAGGTACTCAAAGTCAACTGAGGAGGTATCGTGTTTTTTTTTTCTTAATTAACGCGTTTCCATCACAGGCTCCGTTCGACATATATTTCAGAGAAAAGTTTAAATTATCGTTGAGTGACTTTTTCCCGAGTGACGTCACTTCCGGTAAAAAAACAAAAACCCATGATTGTCCAACCGGAAGTGAAGCTTTCCCGTATATTATTACTTTCGGTTAACAACTGAGATTTTTAAACCGGAAGTGACGCTTTCCCGTATGACGTCACTTCCGAGAAAAACACCAAGATTGTCCAACCGGAAGTGAAGCTTTTCCGTATATTATTACTTCCAAGAAAAACACCAAGATTGTCCCCAACCGGATGTTATATTCACGCGCAATCTTCTTCAGCCTGTTTCTCACCCCTCGGTAAAAGATCCTCAAAGGTTTTCTTCGCTACACCTTCGAGCCTCGCAATCTTCAGCTTGGAAAAGCGAAAATAAAAAATGCATACACAAGTTCCAGAAGAAAATTTGAAACGCATGCTTTATTTTATTTTTTAAGCTTAAGTGAACTAGATTAAAACGTCAGCCGCAGACTCTCCTTCGCTGGCTCGAGACAATCGATGCTTTACACCGAGAAACCTCGCGTCAATTGCTGCGTGCTTTATCGCATGAATTTATTATTATTATTACTATTATTATTATTATTATTATCATTATTATTATTTCTTCTATCTGCAATCCTATCGGACACCTCAATCGATGACGAATTAAACGATGCGAGCAGGACACTGGAAAAGAATGAGAAAAAAGAATAAAAATAAATAAATAAATAAAGTTGAAAAAAAGGAAAAGAGAATCTGATGAGTTGTTAAATCTATGGACGTGAAGCTCGTGGAATCGGAACCTTGCCGCGATGGCTGTCCCAAGAGGAAGATCCGGAGAATCCGCCGGAGGGATGCGGCGGGATGCAAGAACCACCGGCGACGCCTGTTGCGAGGGACGAGCTCGCCTTGAGACGACACAGGTTTTTCTCCGATCTTTTGCAAGCGGCGAGGAATTCAACCGAGCACAGAGTACGATTCGACCCTCTAGGACCTATGGTGCACTCCGGTTAGGAATTTAAAAAAAAATACACACACATATACATATATATATATCTCAATTTTCATTTTTGAAGAAAAACACTTTTTTTACGTTCGTCTCATCTCGCACGTCCCGAGTGAAGATTGTACGTAAAACTATAACAGTTAGTGTAAATGTCGTGTCCACTATCTTACTTTTCGTTTTTCACTCGAGTTATCACGCATAAAATAATTCACGAAATACCATCAACCGGTCACAAAAAAACATATATTATTAAAGTGTAGTAGAAACCATGCAAGATTACGCAGTCTGCAATACTGTTTTAAAGGTCTCAATAATTTTTTATAATAATTTTTTTAAACGAGTGTTTCCTTTATACACGTTGGGGTTTTCGCCCTTAAAGGAATCCATAGAAAACTATAAAACGTAAAAAAAATGCATACTTCAAAACTTACAGAAGATTATTTAGTGTGCGATATTTTTTAATCGTTTGAATAGTTTTTTTTAGATTATTTTGACCGGTGATCGTGAGGCGGCTGTGCATGCTATGGTCGAATTAGTCTCCGAATTGTCGCCTTCGTGTTATTAATCATTTCGTTTCAATTAATCGGCCGATGAAAAAAAAAATTATTAAAATTTTTTAAATCATGGAGGTTCCTTGTTGATATTTTTGTTTGCTTTGTTCTAGTCGTTCTGTCTCACCGCGCGTGGATGTTGAATGGATTAAGCGTCGGGCGTATCTCCACGTGCCGCACGGCTGCCTCCCTTTAATTCGAAGAGCGATCTCATCGTGACAATATTCGCGTTGATCTCGCGCGAGCTTCTCGTCGCCCACGTTCTCGTGCTATTCGCTCTCCGGCAATCTCTCTCGGGGAAGATTTTCGCGGCATAGCCCTCTATTAATAGGCCGGATATTCTAGCCACTCTCCGTGACATACGAGAATTTCTGTAACTCAGTCAGAGATCGACGACGTTTCTGGAAAGAGTGAAACGGAGCGCGACGAGTCTTTTTAATTAAAAAAAATATCGTGCGAGCGATCTTGCACGAAGTTCGTGGAGAAAGAGAAATTGTAATTGAAAATTGGTTTATCGATTAACGAGCACACGGAATGGAGTTCAACTTCTTTTTTATAGATTATTATTTTTTTATTTTTTATTTTTTGCTAATGGAAACGCAATTCAATTTACGTAATATCGGGCTTAGCCAGATTTATCGATTCTCGATGAACTATTTTTTTTTCTTCTTCTGTTTTCGGAGCACAATTGGGATTAACACAAAACTAACACTCGTTGTGGTACCGTTTATTATTCTAACCCTGGCACGTTAACAGAACGTTCTATGTGCGTTACGAAATTGTTGGCAGATTTTTTCATTTTTTTTATTTTTGAGAAATATTTCACGTTAGCGAAATATCTCGCGGAACTGTGTCTTCGAATTTACGCTCACTGTGTGTGTTTTAACGACACCGAAGCATCCCGCTTGCGACACACGATTCCGTGACCCAGTGGCTGTGGATGCTCTCGGCAAAAACTATTTGTGCGCGTTTTCTATATTTAATAATATAGAAAACTTCGAGATAATTATTTAATTCGGCGCGTTTTTGTTCCTCCGTCAATCCTTCAATGCCCGATATGCCATTTTCACCACGTTGTTAAAACAGATTTTTACATTTTTATATCTTTCTTTTTTTAATCAAAAAAATTATTAATACATTTTGGCGAATAGTCAAGTTTACGAACTTAATTACGTCGTGGAATATATTTTATTTCGGTGGAAACATTTGTAATGAATTATTAACAGTTTAAAAAAATTGTATTATGTTTTAAGATTTAAAAAAGTATAATTATTATTAAAAATTACATTTTCAAAAAAATATATATATAAAAAATAACTATTGACCAATTGAAAACCAGAAAGACAGTTCGGGCTTGAAGGCTTAACGTTTTGTACGTTGATAGTTTGCTCGCTCAGTTAATTGTTTTCTTTCTTTTTTTGCACTGCAGGCTGCGAGACCGACGACCGAGAGGAGCATCTGGAAGAGCTGGTAACGCGGCTAGAGAACGTGACGAAGCGTTTGGAAAGCGTGCCGACGAAGCTGATAGCGCAGACTCAAGAGACAGCGGTTCAAACTAAGACACCGTCGCCGAAAAGGCCGAATCGTTTCAACGGCGAATCTTCCCGACCGGAGGTCCAAGAGAAAAGTTCGATTGTTCAGACGACACTTCCGGAGGTGAAAGCCATGTCCGTAGCGAGCTACGAGGAAATCGTCGCCGGACCGGTCGGCGAGTACCTCAAACTCAGCCAGAAGATCGGCGGCGATGTCGCCAGTCACAGCAAGCTCGTCGACAAGGCTTTTCAGTAAGTTTTCCAATAATATCGACCAAAATATCGACACGTTTTACAATACTTTCAAATATTTTTATCATATTTACAATGTTTTTCTAATATTATTTACAATGTTTTTGTAATATTAGTTACAATGTTTTTGTAATATTATTTACAATGTTTTCGTAATATTATTTACAATATTATTCACAGCAAGTTTTTCTGGACAAAAAAAAGACCAAAGAATGTTAACTAATTTTGCAATTTATCTTTGATTCGCAGAATACAACTGCAGTTCATAAGAACAGCATCTAGTCGTCCAGCCCCGACGAACCAGTCGGAGCAGGTTACCCTACTTGGACCGACGTCCACGACTATTCAGGAGATTCAAGAGTACAGAGAAAAGAACAGAGGCTCTCAATTTTTCAATCACCTGTCGGCCATAAGCGAGAGCATTCCCGCTCTCGGGTGGGTCGCCGTTTCACCGACACCGGCCCCGTACGTCAAGGAAATGATCGACGCCGGACAATTCTACACCAATCGCGTCTTGAAAGACTGGAAGGAAAAGTCAGCACAGAAATTAATTTTTCGGCATTAGATGCAAAAATAATAATCACCTATTATTAATTATCATTGAATGTTTTACAATTTTACAATTTTAAAATTTTACAAATTTACAATTTTAAAGTTTTACGATTTCACAATTTCACAATTTTACCATTTTTTTTTAAATTGTTATTATGACATTTTGTTAATAAAAAAATGTTTGGTTTTTTTTTGCAGAGACAAAACTCACGTGGAATGGTGCAAGGCGTGGGTGCAGACTCTCTCGGATCTTCAGCAGTACGTGCGAAAGAACCACACGACGGGTTTGGTGTGGGCAAAGTCGGGATCGGCTCCGATACCGCCGCCGCCCGGAGGCATGCCGCCTCCGCCGCCGCCGTCGATGCCGATCGGTGATGTTTCTTCGGCGAACGCCAACGACGACAGGAGTGCCCTCTTCGCTCAGATAAATCAGGGCGAGAACATAACGAGAACACTGAAGAAAGTTACGTCCGAGATGCAGACGCACAAGAATTCATCGTTGAGGACCGGACCGGCGCCCTTCAAGGCTCCGGCTCAAAGCAACATCCCATCCAAGGTCGTTCCACCGGCGAACGCGCCTATCGACAAACCGCCTGTATTTACCCGCGATGGCAAGAAGTGGCTAGTCGTAAGTATTCGAGCTTCGACGGTCGGCACGAAGCGAGGATAGCTTTCTCTACGAGAAACCCAGAATTGGTCGACGAATTCCTCGCGTTCTGACCAACCGGACAATCAACCGGTCGATCGGTCCACGAAACCAACTCTGATTCCAACTTTCGAGAGGTTGATTTTTTGGCAATATTAAAAAAGAGAGCTTTTTTTGAGAGGAAGCAAAAATTAGTCGACGAATCTTTTCCTCACGGAGAAAGCTGCGCGCATTACGATAAAAAAAATAGGGAACAACGTTTAATTTACATTTACACCTTTTTTCGATTCAGGAATATCACAAAGGCAACAAAGATTTAGTGGTGGAGAACGCCGAGATGAACAACGTCGTTTACATGTACCGTTGCCAGGACAGCACTATGATAGTCAAGGGAAAAATAAACTCCATTGTGATCGACTCCTGTCGCAAATCATCGATAGTATTCGACTCTCTCGTCTCCAGCATCGAGTTCGTCAATTGCCAAAGCGTGCAGATGCAGGTAAGCGCGCGATATCGAATCGCGCAGCCCGTGATTCGATTTCACACACGCACAAAATACACAATATACATGATTCCAAAATAAACGTGCTGGGCGCTACAAAAAAAAAAAAAAAAGATAGACAAAAACAAATACAAACTCTGCGACGGAGTGTGGAATCGAAAAATTTCTCGAGACTGGCGCGACGACGACGCGCAACGCAGGTGAACAGATCTTCGAGCACGGATTTCGCCTCTCTCTCTCTCACCCGTCAAATCCCAGACCGAGTTTCACGAATTTAATTTCACCGTAAAATATATTTTATTTCGATGAAAAATTTGCAAAAAATCAATTCTTTTTTTAAACACATTTAAAAAAATCGTTGAGCAATTGAAAACCCGAACAAAAAAACCGAGCGTTTCTTACGTCGATAATTTCATAGCTCGATAAATTTGTTGTTTTGTTGCGCTGCAGGCCTTTACACCGACGACCGAATTGAATCGTTATAGTCCGCTCTCCTCCGCCCAACAATATATTCTCATCGACAAAACAACACGCCCAAAATACACAATAATACACGATACCAAAAAAACGTGCTTCGCGCTACAAAAAAAAAGATAGACAAAATGCAGATCGCAAGCTCCACGCCGGAGTGAGGAATCGAAGAATTTCTCGAGACAAGCGGCGACGACGCGCAGCGCAGTGTAAACGGCTCTTCGAGCGGGAATCTCGTCTCTCACTCGTGAAATCCCAGCCCGAGTTTGTTGCACAATTTGTGCATCTCTCGCAGCTGCTGAAGATTGGGATCTTGATTGAGAGCTTCAAGCAGTACGATGTATTCATCCTTTGTCAGTTCTTTAGGTACCTCGAATATCTTGAACTTCCCCGGATATCCGTTCGCCCTCTCCGTGGAGATTTCCGGCAGGAGGTCGGAAATCGAAGTGCTCGTGTCGATGACCGAGGGCTTGGCCGAGACCTCGATTTCCCGCTGCTCGACCCGCAGCGACCAGGAACCCGTCAGCGCCGAGTTGTTCGAGGCAGCCGGAAGACTCCCGTCGCTCGGAACTTCGCCGCCAACGGCCGAAGAAACTACCGTCAGGATGCGCGGAGAACCGCGACCAGCAATCTCTTCCGTGCTCGCCATCGACTCGACTCCGATCTCCTGATCGAGAACGCTCTGGATCTTCAAGTCACGATCCTTCAAGTACTCCAGAAATTTCTTCGGGTCGACGACCCTCGTGGCGCTGTGCTCCTGCTCGGTGACGATGTTCACGTAAATGACGGTCCGACTCTCCGGCAGTTTACCCGTCGAGCGGCTTTGCTGCTTCCGTCGCTCGATTTCTTCGAGCGGCAGGCAAGGCTCCTGCAAAGGCAAAGCTTCGGAAGCTTCGTCCCGACCGAGCTGGGGACTTCCCTCCGAGGGAATCGTCGCGGGCGGATCGGAGATCGTTCTGCGCGCTTCTTGACTCCACGACATCGACATCGTCAGAGGTCCGCGCATCGGACTCTTCGCGCGAGTCTGCCGAGCGTTCTCCAATCGGCTCTTCAGTATCGGAATGCAAGACTTCGAGGACGTTTTTGCGAGGCAGGATTTCGACGAAGCTTTGGAGTTCAAAGCTCCGCTGAGGTTCTCGGATTTCGCGGTTTCCAGACTCGGTTTAGTCAGGTCTCTGCGAGTTCGGCTCGGTCTCAGATTCTCCGTGGCCTGAGACGTGGTTGAATTTCTTGGGGAAGCTTCGCTCTTTCTTGGGGTCGCGTACGATCGGCTTCGCCTCTCCGGGAGTTCGCTGCCGCTCTTGGAGGAACGTTGGCCCGGCGTCATGATCGAGGATTCGAGATCCTTCGTGCCGGATAGACTGAGATTACTCTTCGGCTTCATCTCCTGGCTGCTCGTGGATTGCGAGCGCGTCGGCTTAGATTTTTTTGTCGATTTATCGGTCGAACAAATTTTATTCGATTTATCGGTCGAAGAAATTTTATTCGATTTATCGGTCGAAGAAATTTTATTCGATTTATCGGTCGAAGAAATTTTATTCGATTTATCGGTCGAAGAAAATTTATTCGATTTATCGGTCGAAGAAATTTCCTTAGTCTTATCGACTTTCGAGTTGGATTCCTCCAGTCTTCTGACCCGCGAGCTCGCGTTGTTCAGGGACGGGCCTCTCCTAGGCGTGTTCCACGGAACGCGCTGCTGGAGCGGCGACGAACTCGATCCACGCGCCGATTCACTCGCAGCTGAAATTTCGATCCTCTTGGGCGACGGATCGAGAACGGATTTCTCGAAAACGAGGCTCGTACCGCTCGAATTCAGATAATCCCGACTGCTCGCATCCATGTAAGTCCCCGAAGTCTCGCTGCTTAAGTTTGCCCTGCTCGGCACTTCTTCTTCCCCATCAATTTCTTTTCTCATGATCGTTTCTCCCGAAAACGGACGTTCTTCGAGTTCCTCGATAATATTTTTTTCCACCGTTTCTCCCATAAACGGACGTTCTTCGAGTTCCGCGATGATATTTTTTTCCACCGTTTCTCTCAAAAACGGACGTTCTTCGAGTTCGTCGGTAATATTTTTTTCCACCGTTACTTGACTTTTTTCGAGTTCCTCGATATTTTTTTCCGTCGTTTTTACAAACTCCGCGGAGTCGCTCGGACCTTCGCTGATCGCCGAGTCTCCCGCTTCGATCTCTTCCCCCTCCGTCTTCGAACTCCACTCCGGATTTTCCAGAATCCACGTGCTGCTCTCCGACGCGTTGTCCACCGATTCTTCTCCGCCTTCCTCATCGATTTTCTTATCGTCAACGGAAACGTCGTCCGTGAAGTAGACGCTGCTAGTTTCCGGCAAATTCGCCTCCGAAGTCTCGCGATTCACCTCGGCAATCACAAATTCCTCAACGAGTCGATCTTTTTCCGCGTCCCCATTAAAATCGCTCTCGCCGGTCGATTCGGCCCGGAAATTGCGGATCGAACTCGCAGCTCTCACAACCGTTCTTCCGGTCAGCGGACTGTCGGTCCGCATTTTTTCGTCCCTCGACCTCGACTCCTCCTCCTCCTCGAAGACGATCAGATTCAAGGTAGCCGATAATTTTTCATCGGTCAAATCGCCGTCGCTCTCAAACGAATAATCCATGACTAATTCTTTGCAGGAAGGCTCGGACGAGAGCGCATCGGGTCGATCTTCGTCGTCGGCAGACTCGAAGAGGGAACGAGCCTCGCGACGATCCGAGGACTTCTCGTTGTCGTGCTCGGCGAGGGATATCGAACCCGGACGACGCTTCAGAGAAAAGTCGCTGAAGCCTTCTTCGTCGGACTCCGTCGTCTCCAACTCCAGGAGACCGTTTAACAACGGCTCGGACAATTTTCTCGGCAGCTGCTCGCACACCGAGTCCGACATCGCGACGGTGTTCACGAAGTGCATTATGCTGTCCTCGCTCGAGCAATCTTTCAATACGGGGGAGACGATCGGCGGCTCGTCGTCGAACATCCCTCGCATAGTTTCGACCATCGCTCGCCTCGTCGAGACGATCGCTGACTCATCGTCGAACATCGCTTGGCGAGTCTCGGAGATCGCTGACTCGTCGTCGAACATCGCTCGGCGAGTCTCGACGATCGCTGACTCATTGTCGAACATCGCTTGGCGAGTCTCGACCGTCGATGGTTCGTCGTCGAACATCGCTCGGCGAGTCTCGACGATCGCGTCGCTCTGGATCTGGGAAAAAACTTCGATGTACTCGCGTATATTCTTCACGCTCTGATCGACGAGCTCGCTGATGTTTCTCTTGAGATCTCCCTCGTCCGGCTCGTCTTCTGTAAAGTCGCTGCTGTCGAGCGTCTCCCTTCTCGTCACGCTCACCGTCCTCTGAGCCGCGAGCTTCTCCTCCAGATTGCTCAGGCTGAAGTACTCGGAGGACTCGGAGACGAGAGCGAGCTTCGAAGAATTTTTGGTTAAATCGTCGATGGCTCGACGGCTCGTCGACAAGTCTTCGGCGGGTTTTTCCTGCCTCGCCAGGGCGAAAGTCTTGCTGGTTTTTTCCGTCGAGCTACTCGCTGATTGCTCCTCCGATATTATGTCGAGGAGCTTGGATTGAAAGTAATTTTTCGCTTTCGGCCAGTGCGGCTCGTCCGACTCGACGTCGCTGTCCTCGATCTTTCCATCTCGAGAATCATCGATTTCTACATTTTTTTCTTCATTCTCCAACTCTATCTGCGTCAGCAGAGCTTTCTTGAATTTCAGCGCTTCGCGCAAGAGAGTCGCGTTCGATTTGTCATCCGCGTCGCTGTCCTTCGATAACTCTGTCTGGCTCGAGCTCGGAGACGACCGTGCGGCGCACTCGATCTCCCTTGTCACGCATTTTTTTCCATCCTCGTGCGATGACTCTATCAGACGATTTTTAGTCCCCGAACATTCCTTCGCTTCCGGTGAATTTTTCGCTTCTGGATCGATCTTCCTTCTCTGGAATTGGAATTTTTTTTCGAACGAAATTTCCTCGTTCCTTGCATTATTGGAAAAATCCTTCGATGGATCGATCGATTCTCGATCGATCTTCGTTCTCCTGTCTTGGAATTTGGATTCGAAAATTTTTTTCTCGTTCCGTTCTTTGAAAAAATCCTTTGAGTCCGTTTTCTCGCCGACTCGAAGGTCGCCGCCTTGTTCGAAGGGATTCGAGTCGCTCCGCGCCGAAGACGAGTCACGCTCGCTCCGGCACTGTTCGAACTCGCTCGTGCTGTCGGTCGTTTCTCCGGGACATTGACTCTCCTCGGTGTTCGAATCCAAGAGTGCCGGAACGCAGCCGCTCGTTTTTCCGTCGCTCTCGCTCTCCGTCGGAAAATCCCCCAAGTTTTTCAGATCCTGGAGTATCGACTCGGCGAGTTCCTTCCTCGAGGCGACCTCCTGGGTCTTCGTCGCGCTGTCGGGACTCCCGTATATGCGGAGAACGCTGTGGAGAGACTCGAGCTTCTCTTTCACCTGGTGAAGAGTCTCGTTCGTCGTGGTCACGCGATCCTCGGGACTCTTGCCGATCTCTTCCGATTTTCTGCCGCTCGCCGAGAGCTTCTTCGCAGATTCGTGACGCTGCGGCCTCGTCGTTGATTTCGGACGCTCTCGATACTTCTGCGGTTTGTCGGAATCCGCGGGCTCTTCGGGTTTCGTTCTAAATTCGTTGAGCTTTGCAACATTAGTTGAAAGTTTTTTTGAGGGGTTTTTCGGATGATGATTCAATGTCTGGATTGAATTTTCACGCTCCTCTGGACTCGTGGAAATTTGCTCGATTCTATTTCCACCGGTTGACTCCTCGACAGTCTGATCTTCGTTTCTGGAGTGAGATCTGGAGTGTCTTCGATACTTCAGCGGTTGATCGCAATCCGTGAGCTCTTCGGGTTTCGTGATGATTTCGTCATTTTTTCGGGAACTGGTCGAGAGTTTTTTTGTGGGGTTTTTCGGATGATGATTCAATGTCTGGATTGAATTTTCACGCTCCTCTGGACCCTCGAAAATTTGCTCGATTTTTTTTCCACCAGATGACTCCTCGAAGGTCTGATTTTCGTTTCTCGCATTAGATCTGGAGTGTTTTCGATACTTCAGCCGTTGATCGAAATCCGCGAGCTCTTCGGATTTCGTGGTAAATCCGTCGACTTCTTTAGCACCGGTTGAGCATTTTTTTGAGGGCTTCTTCGGATGATAATTCAATGTCTGAATTGAATTTTCACGCTCCTCCGAACTCGTAAAAATTTGCTCGATTTTTTTTCCATCGGTTGGGTCCTCGAAGGTCTGATTTTCGTTTCTCGACTGCCATCTGGGGCGTTTTCGGTACTTCAGGACTTGAGTCTCGCTCCAGCAACTCGTTTCTTTTCTTGACGATCTCGGCGAGTCCTTTCGCCTCATTCCCAGATTCTCGCTCTTCGGGATGTATTTCTCGTCGCTTCTGTCGTCGACGGAGTCCGAGCTTTTTTTTGAAATTCTCTCGTACCTCATTGACTTTTCGCTGCTCGAGGATTTCGTCTTGTTCGAGGCCGGCGAAGCGTCGCCGCTGAAACGCGAGGCCATGTACTTCGTCTCTAGGTTTATTAGCTTCGTGAGACAACGCACCGATCGCGGTCCGAACTTCGCGTAGGGCACGAATTCGGCGTTCTCCGAAGGACTGAAATCGATTTTTTAAAATTATTCGAACTGTTCGATTATCTCAGGCAAAAAAGAATCTCATTTTTTTTTTCGGTACAAAAATAAATCGCCGCAATAATCTTGTGCGATCGATGGTTCGTGACCTTCTTATGATCGTGCAAAAAAATCTCGCAGGACCATTTATAAAAAAAATTGTACGAGATCGATAATTTATTTTTTTAAATAGAAAATATATTTTTTTACTATTAAGGAAAAAATGGAATCTCTCCTGCAGTTTGTTGTACGCGAACCTGGGGATTTTTTCGTGTTACCGGAAACACCGTTGCGAACGATCAATCGTTTGAGATTTTTTTGTACGATCTTTTTCGCCGAAAATATTAAATAAATAAAAAATGAAAAACTTTTTTCATTGGTCTGCGATCGTCGAACGTCGAATAATTTTTCATAGCGAATAAAAAAAAAATGTACCTCAGCAGCATGTGCTTGAGCCACGCGTTGCGATCTTGGGAATTCGTCAATGTCAATCTAACGTTCCTAAGTCCGCCCTCGATGCCGGTGCTCCGAATCTGTCGGGGCAGCGGCCAAGTGCCGTACTGCATTTTGTACGTCAGTATGTTGACTTTGAGCTCCAAATCTTGAACCTTGCAGCCGACGATGTTGAGACTATCGCGATTTACCGAGGTCTCTTCCATCAGTCTGGTCTTCGAGTAAATCGTGTGAACGAGCAATGTGCACACGAACAGCATCGCTATCACCTTCAGAATTATTTTCTCACGATTTTTCAACGATCAACCGAATATTTTAGCTCCAATATTTTATTTTTTTTTGCATTTTTTTTAGGATTGAAAAAAAGTATTCTTTACCCTCCAGAGCAGCCACTCGTTCGTCAGACAGTCCACAACGTCCGTAACAATCTCCGACCAGATGTAATTTATAATCGCCGACGGACATTCTCTCCAGTCGAATTCGCAAATCATTCGTACGGGCTGAAGATTGCCACCTGCAAATTTTTTTTTATTTTTTTTTTAGTGTCAGAGATTGAAGGTTAAAGCGGAGTTTGGCAGACTCACCGAATTGCCAGCGCATTTTTCCGCACACGCGGATGAACGGCATAAAAGCGAAAAAAAAAACAGAAAATTCAATTCGTCGTTTTGTCTCGGGAAATCTTCGATCACTCACTGATCATCGTAAAACGCGACGCTCGGGTTGGGGGAACACAACATATTTACCGTGACAGAGACACGCACACCCGACAACCGATTGGGAAAATTAAGAGAGCCTTTTGTTTATTTTACTTTTCTGTTCGAATGCCGACAGGTTCTCGGTAAAGTGCCGACCATATCTATCGACAAGACCGACGGATGCCAGATGTACTTGAATCCCGAGTCCCTTGACGTCGAGCTCATCAGCAGTAAATCGAGCGAGATGAATGTCATGGTGCCCAAGGGAAACGGCGATTATGTAAGTTCTATTTTCATTAAATTTTATACATTTTCCACTCGACATCAAAATTTTTTAATAATTAAATAATTAATAATACAATGTTCATGAATAGTGATTAATATTAATTTTTTAAGTGTAAAAAAATAATTTAAGGTATGATAAACCTTTTTTAAAGGTATCATTTTGTAATTTTGTGTAATTGTAATTTTTATTAATTTATTTCAATTGCAGACGGAGTATCCGGTGCCCGAGCAGTTCAAGACGACGGTCAGCCCCAAGGGATTGAGTACGACCGCGGTGGACGCGCTCGGATAAATGGAAACTAAAAAAAAACAACAACAAATCCGTGAAGCCCGATCGATAGCCTAAAAAACAAAACAAAAAAATCAATATCCGAACATAATTCTACGAACTCGCTAGCGATATTATTCGTAAAGGGATATTATCATGAATTTATAATTAATTTATTTATCGTCTCTTCGAGCATCGTTGTGTGCGAGTGAGACCGACTCTAACACTGAATCGACTTTTCACTTCGGGAAAAAAAAATCATTGACATCGTTAAAAATTCCTCCCCCTCTTATGACTTTTACCGCGGGTAAATTAGAGCTATCCGATGTATCCTAAAAGCGCAAAAAAAAAAAAAAAAAATTCGGCGTATTTTGACGCGTGACGCAAATTCGCACGCCTTACGAAATGAATTTATATTAGCCGATTCGGGCTGGACAAAAGTTTCGCCCTTTCCCGCCCCTTGCCTCCATAGTTTTATACATTTACACCGTTTCTAATAGCAGCAAGAGAAAAAAAAAGTAAAAACAAAAAACTAAAAAAATAACTTTTGTCCAAGCCCTCACCCCTCTCCTGGTCCGACTCCCAGCCGTTATCGTCGTTATATCGAAATTGATAAATTGTGTATCGCGAATGGAATTGCTTGAGACTTTATTTTTTTTTTTTTTTTGTAATTTCTTTTTTGTGGGAGAATCCGCTCTCGGTGCTTCCACCCTCGAACATTCGTCATGAGATTTATCGGGATCCGAACCAAGTTTCGCATGTTAATCCTTAGACGTAAGTTAGCGTTTTAAATCCCACCCCCTGTCCCCGCGCAAAGTGCTGCGAATAATCGAACAGCGCGAGCCGAGAATTTATCGTCGTCGGCGCGACTTCGATAAATCGCCTCCCCCTCTCCCCGAACTTGCGACGAAAATTATTTTCACTGTCTATTTAACTCAATCTCTTAATAAAAATAACGGATATACCAACAATACTGCATCTACATATTAATTTCCTTTATTTAAGTTATGTGTATCGACAAAAAAAAACGAGCTTACATATATACAGTCATCGGTACAAAAAAAAAGTGAGAAGAACCATTAGAGTCTACAGTGTTGCAACGAGAATGTCGTCGACGTGGCCTTGAGATTTCTTCGCTATACTCTTTGCGGTATATAAAAAAAAAGTTAAAAAAACCAAAATGCCAGGTCGCTCGCGACAATTCTACGAGTCTCTTTCGCAGCGTGGCAAAAAAAAAGAGGAAAAAAGAAATTGCCAAGCCTCTGAGACTCGTCGATTTGTACGTTTTCTACAACTAAAAATTAATAATTATCACAAACACAGCTAAGTCCTAACTCGTAGCACGTGGGGCATGTCGTCGCTCCGGTATCGAAGCCGGTTCGCCGCTTTTTTTTGTTAATCCTTCGTTAAACAGTCTTTTTCTATTTATACATTTATTGCACGAGCGCATTTTTTTTTCTATCAGCTATGCTTCCGTCTCATCGGTGATTGCCGGTTGGACAATCACGCTCGTCGCTGCCGTCCGAACACTCGAGGTATCCGTTGCAGACTCGAGACATCGGGAGGCACTCGCCGAGGGGGCATCTGTGACCCCTGCACGCCGGTACCGAGGACGGCGAATCTAGCTTTGACATTGTACGCTCGATCCACGGAAGGTAATGATGAACCTTCGTGTAGACACCCGGTCTTCCGGGCCTCGCGCATCCGTAGCCGTTCGACGTGATGCCTGCGCGCAACGAACAAATAAAATAATTAATAACAAATAATAATAAATAATAAATAATAATAAATAATAAGTGATAATAAATAACAGTAAATAATAATAAATTACCATGAAGCGTGTATCGATTGTCGGGTCCAGAGCAGACGAGCGGTCCTCCGCTGTCTCCGAGGCAGGCGTCCCTGCCGCCGTCCTTGAGTCCGGCGCACAGCATTCCGGAGGTAATTTTGTACAGAGGAAGGAAGAGGGTTTTTCTTCGACATTCCTCGGTAGATATGACCGGAAGTTCGACCTCTTGGAGTGTGTCGGCTGCGCGAGTTTGCAATTACGTTTAACATTTAACTGAATTAAATTACTTCGTAAATGAAAATAAAAATAAAATAAAAAATGTATGCGAAAAATTCTTACGATATATCCTGCCGATTTCGAACAACTGACCCCAGCCAGTGACCGTGCAAGTCGTGCCGCTTTTTGGCTCGCTCGTCGGCAGACAAATGGGTCGCACGTAATCGCTGAAAGTCACCGGCGACTCGAGACGGAGAAGGGCCACGTCGTTGATGAAACCGTTGTCTATGTATTCCGGATGGAGGGACACTTGGTCCAGTGGGAGAAGCTGCTCGTGAGGGCTGGGGAAACTTCCTCGTCTTGTCGCTCCGATTCGAGCTACCCAGTAATCGTGCTGAGTGCTGTTAAAGAAATTAATCGACTGATTACCAATTGATTGCGCAAAGAAAGAAACATTTGTATTTGGAAAGTATTTCTGTAGTATTGCTTCCGCATAGAGGAGGATTTGTTTTCATACATTTTTTTATTGAATTAAATTTAGTGATTGAAACATTCGTTCAGTTTTTATGAGATTTTGAGTTTTTTCAACCAATGATTGAATTTGTCAAGAATCGATACACCCGTTAAAAATTTACAAAGTCTTGAATTTTGTTTTTATTCGTATTTCACAACAGACGCGAAAATCATCGTGAAATATCGTCGCAATAATGTTCTTCGCGTCTTCAAAAGCCATGCACCGGAGATATTGCCGGTAGAGCAGAAGAAACGTAAAATAAATTTTTTTAATCGGCAAAAAATAAGTGAAACAAATTTTGAGAAAGGTGCAAAGTAATTTGCACATGTCTTGCTTGTTTGTTACAATTTTGGGCATAGTTTCCTCTATGACGTAGCCAAAAATCGATCAACGAACTTTCTCATAGAGAAAGATGTGCGCGAAATTGTAATAAATGAGGAAGCCATGTGAAAAATACTTTGCATCTATTTAATCAAAATTTTAGTGACGTTCGCCGAGGCCGGTACAATTACGATAAACGTACTGATAGAAGCAGTGAGCGGCGGACACGATCCATCGGTCTCCGATCAAAGCACCACCGCACTGGTATTCTCCTTCCTTGTACAGAGCGACTTGCCACGGCCAACTTCCAGCAGCCGAGCTGCCACCCCCGACGATTCTGTAATATCGAGTCCTTTCATTTTTAATACACGAAGCTAAGCTCCATTATTCGTCGTGGAGTTAATCGGACATGTTTGACCCACCTCGCTTGTGAAGTCGTATGGGTTCTGATACCGCACTCGAGATTCTTGCACTTTACTCTCAAGACTTCACCGCTCGGACAGTCCGATGGCCTGAAAGTTAGACTCGTCTTCTCGGACGGTATCTCGTTATAGAACAGGCTGTAGTAGATTCTGTCTTGGCCCGGCTTGTCGTCAAATACTTTTTCCACTCGCTCGTAATCCCTGAAAAAAAAATACCGGTCACTGTACATTGTAAAAAAATTGTAAATTTAATGCACCGAACTGGAAGGTTTATAAAAAAAAACTGGTACATTAAATTTGAGGTATGATTGTGATGAAAAGTTAATATACTTTTTTATTGAAATTAAAGTAAGTTATTAAATATTAGATATACACTTAACATTAATTTTTCATCACAATTGTACATGAAAATTAACATATCAAATGTTGCATAAAAGCTTCAATTTCAGTCCATTAAATTTTATACGAATGTTTTCACAGTGTACTATTAGTTCGGTACTCAAAAACGATCCATCGATCGCCGCAACTTACTGATAAGTAATAGCCTTGCAGACGGCTCTCCCAAGATCCTCGATGCTCCATATAGTGCGTTTCTCCTCGAGAAGATTGTTCATCCCCCCAAGACACAACTTCCCCCATTTCCCATTTTTTCTAACGCTCAAAAATCCGCGATCGCTGTATCCGTTCACCTCATTGTGAAGCTGATTATCAAAAAAATGCCCTATCTTCCCAGAACCCCGGATAGAATTTTCCGTCCGATGTCCCAGCTCATTTTTCTCCGAGCGCCAGGATTTCGGAGTTTTTCCTTGATGAGACTGCAGCTCTTCAGCAACGATCCTGACGGTCGTTGTCTTGACTATAGACTCGACGGCTTCCTGGTCTTCGGGCTGCCGAAGATTTTCCCTCGGGCCATCGATCGCTGGATCGTCGACTTCGTCGCTCGACTCTTCGAACGGATTCTCATAGCCAGTCTCCGTGACGAAATCCGTCTCAGCGCCGACTCGCTGGGCACCGAAAGTCGCCTCCTCTTCGTCCTCGATAAGAGCAGCGCATTTCTTCTCGTCCTCGCCGCTCGGACAATCTTTCAAACCATCGCAGACCTTATTCCGATCGACGCAGCTTCTGCTGTTCCCGCAAACGAACTGCCCTTCCGAGCACCAATCGCATTCGCTCTCGTCCGAGTAGTCCCAGCAATCGGCGACTCCATCGCATATCTTCAGATGAAGCTGCTGAGCCCTCAAAAAATCGGCGCAGGTGCAGTTCGCCTCATCTTCAGAGCCGGCACATTCGCCGAGCATGTTGCAGCGACCCTCGGCTGGAAGGCATTTTCCATCGTCGCAGACGAAGCCGGTGCAAACTTCCAGGGTGGTCTCCTCGTTTTCCTCGGTCGTCGAGCTCAGCCTCTTGTCCAGCCGATCCTCGGCTTTGTGGAGGACCTGTAGAAGTTATTTATTCATTTAACAAAAAACGGTGAAACACATATATGTAGAAGAAGAGATAGGTAAGATCGAGAGACGAGTATGAGAATAATAAAATTTCTCGGAGAAGGGATAAGTACGAGTGGACATTGTCCTCTCGTCTAACGGGACTTTTTGCTCGAGTGATTTCGACACCCGAAAATTCGCGAGATAACCCACATAGAACGGAAATATTTATGACGTGTTTCGAAAATATATTTTTTAATATTGAAAATATTCGACCAATATTACAAAATATTTCGGAAATATTTTGTAACGATTTTACAAATATTTTAAAATGTTGATCAAATATTTAATAGATATTGTTCATTATTTTAAACATATGTACTGCCTCTCAGTACTTCATCTATGGGATTCCTGCGAGCCCCTTCAAGAGTGCCAATAACATGTAGTGTTATGATACATTAAATATTCGAACTGCGTTAAAATATTCCCACGAACCATTTAAGAAATATATCAGATGTATGAAAGATGAAGTATGATTCTGAATTTTTTTTTGCGTATTATCTATATGTAGATTACATGTGTATCGGACCAGAACTCTAAAAATGTGTGTGTTTAATTAAAAAAATGAATATTGCGCCTTTATTTATTCTCGTGTTCCTTCTAACTATAATTTATTTGCTCAGGGGTTTAATAAACATCAATTTAAAGAATCTGAACGTCTATTGCTTTGACTATTGTGCAAATCATTTGCCGGGAATGAAAATAAATGAATATGGTCGAATAAAATAAATATAAGAAACAAAAAGTAAAAAAATAAAAATAAATTTCATTACAAACCTTCGTGCCGACCTCCACTCCGTCCCGGCTCAGAGTGAAGCTGCTCAGGGTCGAATTTTTCACCGAACCACCGTCGCTTCCGGTCGCGACAGCGGCGAATTTCTTCAGCGCCTCGACGTCGACTGGAGTCTGTTCGAGAGGCGGAAGATTCTTGTGCGCCTCTATGAGAGCCATGAGGTCGATGGCTTCGACATTTTCGGTCTGATTCTTCGGGCTCTTCGAGTCGATGTCCGTGCGGACTCGAGCGAGCTCCTTCAACCTCTCCAGAATGGACTCGCGCTCGTCTGCAGACATTTTTCTATCGAAGATCTGGAGCGTCCTCAGGTCGGCGGAGACCAGCGGAGGACGATCCTCCGTCCAGGCGAACAACCTCTCGCTCGGGTCCTTCGAGGTCTCCTCCTCAGCGCCGAAGGCCCGATTCTCCTCCGCGGATAGTTTGTGAATTTCCGGCGGCGAGGTGGAGTTCGTCACCTCGAAACGCAAAACGACCCGGTCGGTTTTCACCTTCGAGGAGACTTTGGTGCTTATTGACGTGACGACTTCTACGATAGGTTCCTTGAGAACGTGCTTCACCTCGTGTCGAACTTCGGCTCGCGAGTCGTCCCGGACGACGTCGTCGGCTTCCTGGCCGTCCAGGCCGAAGAGCCTCTTCAGCAGCTCGACGTCCTGACGAAGAGCTTCCGAGCTCGAATTCTTCTCCAAGTATCTCGTCAACTTCTCCCTGTCTATGCTCGGCCTCGGTCTCAGCGGCCTTTCGACGCCGGTGTTGCTCTTCGCCGGCGCGAGTGTCGCCAGATTCTCCACCACGTAGGCCTTCAGCGTGTCGTTGTAAACTTTTTTACCGCCTTCCTGGCTCGGAGACTCGTCGCTCGGCAGCCAAATCTCTTCCTCGAGAGCTTCGGACAACGGGTCGATCTGGGGATCGTGGACCATCGTGTCGATCTCCACGAAGGTCGAATTCCTTGAGTGATCGGCGGGAGTCGCGGGAGTCGAGTGCGAGACGACTTCCGGCTCGACGACCAACTTCTCGCCGTTGTTGTAACTCGGATGCAAGATCTCGGAATACTCCTCGGTAGTCGAGTGGGTCAGAATTTTGTCATCGTCGATGCTTTCCTCCCGGTCGGGCGAGAAACTCGGCGGTTCTTCCGATATCTCAATCGCGTCTCGAGTCACTTCCGGTTCGACCTCGTGAGAATTCTTCGAAGAGCCGTCGATCAGAGGAGCGCTCTTGTCCTCCTCGAGGAATATCCGGTCGAGGTCAGTTTCGATCCTCGGAGTCGTAATTTTTACCACCTCGGCGGAATCGGCTGGAAGAATTTCTATCGGGATTATTTGTTTCTCGGGTGCTTCGTGAAGGGCGGGAGTTATCTTGTCGACCGGTATCGTGTGCCTGAAGGGCTTCAGGGTGCCGGGATTGTCGACCAGGCTCGGCTTCGCTCCGCCGTTCAAATCCGGAGTTCTGTAGCTCGTGTAAATCGGAGATTGAGGCTGAGCCGTTTCGTTCGATTTCTTAAGCTGCTGATCGACCTTCCGGTCTCTCATGGGGTTCTCGTCGGTCGGATCAGTCGCTAGGATATCTGAGAAGCGATTTCTGCTCTCGAGGTCGATGTCCATGTCGAGGACGGGCTCGGCGACGCCGACGCCGGAAATCTTCGCCGCTTCGTCGACTTCCGTAAGAACCAAGCTCGGCCTCGAGCTCGTCGAATCCGGCGAGGCCGTCGAGACTTCCGGCGGAGCGTCGAAATTCGAAGAAGGCGTGACGACGATGGAATATTTGTTCTCCAAGGATTGCCGGTCGATCGGCTTCGCCATCGAACCCGACACAGTTCCGAGACGCAGCTCGTAGGTCTCGGCCGGCAAGTGACCGGAAACCTCGATCTCCGGCATTTCCGCTATATTCGGGGCGGTTGGAATTTTGTTCTTGAACTTTGAATTAGGCCGGAAGTTCGGCATCTCCTGAGGCACGATCCTGTCGTGCGGGAAGGCGAGCTCCGAAGAGTCGAACGACGCAAATCCGACTGGCTCGAGGCCGAATCTCGTCACTTCCGGCTTAGCGAATTCCGTTGCTTCCGGTCGATCGATTTTTGGTATCTTCGTCGTAGCGTCGCTCGAGGGTCTCGTCGTCGTTTCTTTACCGTCGGTCGGTAAGATCTTTAGTTCGGTGTTTACGAAATCGGGAATAATCGGCCTCCATGGCGACGTCTCGAAGTCCGGTTTGCGGAAGTCCTTGAAGAGGTCGTTGTCTTTGGTAACGGTGCTCGTGACTCGGGTCGTAGTTTCGACGATGTTTTTTATTCTCTCCTCGATTATCCTTGTCGTATCCTTCGGGGATGTCGCAATATTGTCGGTGCTCGTCTCTCGGGCGTCGACGAATGTCGTGGCCGAGGTGGAAATCTTCTCTTGTCGGATCGTAGCCGTCTCGACGACCTTGTCGACCGTCGACGATGGCTCGTCCCGCGAATCTTTCCTTATGCTTATCGCTCCGGATCCCACTCTCGTCTCGGTCTTCGTGCCGCCGCGGGTCGCGTTTATCTTCGTCGCCTGATAAGTTCCCTGGATCGTTGGAATGTTGCTGAAGTCGACGTCAGCCTCGTTCGGCTCCATCCTCGTCGGCTTCGGCTTTGGCTTCGCGCTCGACGTCAGCGTGCTGTTCCTGCTCGGTCTCAGCAAACCGTTCTTCGTTATCATCGTGTTCCGCTGCTGCTGCGAACTCGGCTTCTGAGTCCTCAGGATCTCGGTGTTTAATCCTGAAGAGGGGACGATAAAAATTTATGAATTCATTGTCAACCGTTCTTCCGGGCAGAAAACAAAAGATGAAGAGAAGAAATTTAACGACAAATATTTAAACCAAAGAGATTCGAAATCCTGAAGATTGAATGATTACAAATATAAAAGAAAATTATTAAACGTTTGTCCAAGTTGGAAAAAAAATTACGAATATCATTTACCACAAATACAAATTTTAAAAAATTCTTAATCGCATAAAATCGTGAAGTTTGAATTTTTCATGTGGAAAAATTCAAAATTACATAAAATTTGAAGGTTCGATCGATTCTTCACGAATTTAGTAGGGGCCATCGGGCGATCATATTCCATCTGCGTACGCGATTTTAGCCGAATAGCTAAAAAATTATAAAAGCTAGGGAGCGCGCAGACAATTTTTGAGAAATGAAAAATCGCGTACGAAGAAATACGATTTAAGAAATTATGATTTCTGATGTTTTAGAACATTCTAAACACGTTTTCATTATAATCTCGAAAAAAAAATGGTTTCGAAAAGAAAGCTTCCGCCACAGAGAAGCAAAATGGACCGACTTGTGGAAAACTTACTTCGCACCGAGACGCTCGTGAGATCGAGTTCCATGTCTTTGAAGAGCGAAGAGGACGAATAAGTCTCCTTGGCAATGATATCCTCGATGGTATCTTCGATGTTAGTTATGGTGCGCGGTATCTTCCTTCGGTCTAAGTAAAGCCTGAAGAAAACCTTGAGCGTGCCATTCTCGAATCTGTCCACGACGGCCTGTTTGTACGCTCCTCCAAGGACGCTTCTTCTGAAGAGAAGCTCGAACTGCAAAACGACCGAGTGACGAATTAGAATTGCTCCTCCTCGTGCGCGCACATCGCTGCGCCTTTAACCGGTAGTTTGCAATTTGCTCTCGCGGGAAATCTAGTTTATCGCCGGTTAATTACAGCATCCTCCACTCTCGCTGTTTCAACCCGTCGATCGATTTACTCACGATGTTTTTGTACTTGCGTTCCTTCTCTCTGAATACCATACTCGTGTTCAGCTTCAACATCGGATTGTAACGCTCGCCCTTCGTGACTCTGAAGCTGCACGAAAATCCGGCGATTGCTGAAACAAAAAAAGACAACAAAATTATTTTTTAAATCACGGAATAAATAATTTGTCAATAATGATTTTTTTTAAATTTTATTTAATAATTCGACTCAAAGGGTCGATTCTGCTTTCAGTCTTTGCTTGCGCACTCGTGCGACTTACCATTCTTCGAGTCTGACCGGAACGCTGAAAATAAAAATATTTCCATGAGTTACGAATGAATAAATACGTATGTGAATACAATAATCATAATATAATAAAAATGCATAATATTGTGTGATATTGATGTTAAATTATTGACACCTTTTTATATAATGTAATGATAAAATAATAAAATATTGATCATAATTATGAAAGTATATGTGTGCGTTTTGTGCTGAGTCGAGACGAAAATGTGTATTTTGGTTGAAGACTTTACGAATTCATGAATAATGCATCTCGGCGACGATGGAGAGTGTATTTATGTCTGTCTCGTCGCTCTGCTGCAGTCAAACTTACATCCCATCCAAAAAGCGAGGCCACCGATCGCGCAAACGATCACGAACACAAGAACGACCCAGAAGAAGAGAACTGCGCTGCCGCAAACGTTCCATCTCGCGCTCGAATGGCTACTCTTCGAGACCTGAGGAGCCGGTACCCTCGACCACGCTGACCTCGGTGGCAGATAATAATCGTTCTGTAAAATTAAGAAAAAAAAAACAAAATCAGTCAATGTCAAAAAAAAAAAAAATTTGCTCAGTCGGATAATCAACCGCCAGTACTCTTTCGGTTAAAAAAAATCAGCTCAATTCGTTATCCAACACGCAAAAAATAAAAAATAAATTCATTATTATTTATTATCAAATTAAATTACATTAAATACAAGAGTTATTATTGCAATAAATAACTTATTTTTTGAATTTTTCGCCGGCTCGATAACGCATTGAGCTACTTTTAATCAACTGAATATGTAAATTCGTAATGAAATATATAAATAATTAAATAAATAAGACCAAAGCTGTTTTTCTCTTTGCGTCGGCTAACGGTCGGGTGAAATAAAACGCGTAAGGAATTCAAAAGATCAGAAACGAAGAAAGGTGAAAGAATGTCAACATAAATAAAAAAAAGAAATCAAATGAGAAGACTATGGAGTAAAAGATTTTAGGTGCGGTCGGTGTCCTCGAATTTCGTAACATTACGATTAGCGGTACTATGAGAAGCGACGACACATGCAAAGCGTCCGAGAGAGTTGCCCCGATACGAGCCAGCGTCGAGAGGGGAAACAGCAGCAGCAGCAGCAGCAGCCAGAGGGACAGGAAGAAATGCTGCTCCTGCTGGCTGTGGCCGCGGCTCAGAGGCGAATATACTGTTATAATAATATCTGTCACGGTTTCCTGATATATGCTCCGCGGTAACGACACCGTGGCGTTCGTTCACCTGGATTCATCTTAACTCTCGAGTCTCATCTCTCGTCAAACGGAGATGAGGCTGGACGAGAAAAAAAAAAAAAAATCTTCCACGCCTCGACTACGAGCGATGTAATCGATAGATGATTAACGAGATCTGTGTACGGCGATATACGTATATGTATATGTCTATACGTGTATATGATGGACATATTTTGCTTGTAGTAATTCTTGAAATTATTTCCGTGCGGGTATATCGGCACACGTCTGAAAAAAAAGCAGAAACGATACTGCCTCAACTACGAATGATATCATCGGTGGATGATTAACAAGAAGAGGATACGACGGCAATATCCAAGAACAACAAAAATGTATTTACATAACGTATGTATGTAAAATATATGGAAGTATGTTTCTGCGGAAAACTTCTACTATGTACTTTGTACTATGTGCTGGGTACTTTTAACTATGTGCTGGGTACTTTTAACTATGTGCTGGGTACTTTGAACTATGTGCTATGTACTTTGTACTATGTATATCTTTCGGAGGAGGAAACAAACGGAACGATATTACAGATTCAACTGCCGTTCGACCGCGCGCGTACTCGGGTGAATCGGCTCGATCGATCGGCAAGTTCCGGATTACTGTTTACTTCGACCGTGAACATAAAAAAAAAAAAAATTGATAAATAAAAAATAATAAAATCTGTTCAACGTTTCGCGATTATAGTGCACGGCGCTCGGCGGCCTCTACCGTGAAACCGGATGATGGAATAGCATTTTAGCGTCAGCAGGTGATTCCCGTACCGTTAGAAATTTATCGGTTGTCACGCGAAGCGACACGCGCCGAGAAATATATATAGCAGTGGGACAATATTGTCGCGCAGAGTTGCGACTTCGCTTATACACTTTATTACAAAACATGTGTGACGCGCTGAGAAACGGTTATTCCTCTCGGCACGCGCCATCCCGCCGCTCCTGTAATCCTCATCAAGGCTGCGTCAAGGCTCGCCCGATACGCGGGCTCGTGTGCACGCGGCGCTTCGTAAATTTCACACTCGTGCCATCGGACGTGCCACATAAGTCTTGCGTAATTGCGGAAAGCCGCGAAGTTATAATTATGGTAAGAAAACAAAAAAAAATATGCTGACGTTTATCATAGCGAGACTTTTCGCGTCGTCCTAAATGTGAAGCCTTTGGAAAAAAAATAAATACACCCTTGTAGGTCACCTCGGCTCTTCGAGAGAATTTCATTGAGTCGTGGTCGCAATGTTTTATATTCAATTTTTTTTATTATTATAAAAAGATCTTATAGAAAAAAAAAAAAATTATAAATAAAAAATCTTTTTTATTATGAAAAAAAAGAGTTATTAACTGTGCATCTGTGCCTCGACGGGAGGAAAATCGATTCGTTAACGATGTGTTTTCCAAATGTGAAGACTTTGAAAAGAGAAAAAAAAATTCGTTACAGGTCACTTTGGCTGTTGGTGAGAATCTCATTTTTATTTTTTTCAAATATTGTTTGACTGTGCGTGCGGGCCTTGACGGGAGGGAAATCGAGTGGTTAACGAAGCGCGACGGCGTTTGGTCCTCGAGGCGCGTACCGACTCCGGGGCTTCGATGCCTCTTTCGTGCGGTTACAAAGCAGAGGCCGCGAGGGCCTTCCGCTAAAGCCGTGAAACGAAAGCCCGAACTTTACGAGTGAATAATGAACCGTAATAGTCGGCGTGAGCCCACGGAGTCTAAAAGTTCCGAGAGCGAGCGACGGGACGGGGGAGAAAGAAGAAGACGAAGATCAAGATGAAGAAAAAAAAGTGCTCGACATGACCAAATGGATTGGGGATAGAATATAACATCGAAGCGTTCATAAATGCAGTTCTTTTGAAAATCTAATGGGCTTTATCTTTGAAATTTAAAAAAATATTTTTAATTCGAAAAAACATTCATTTATAAAATCATGAATAAAAAAATGATCATTTCACCGAGTAAAGAAAATGCAATTTTGCTCTCTGACCTGCAGCATCCGGGAACATCCGGGATCTCCTTATGAACAAACTGGATATTTAATAAAAAAATTGAAAATGTAACGAACAAAAAGAAATTAATACACATTGTCTATGTGTCTCCCTATCATTGTTCTCCGCATCGTAGATCGTCCGAGCGACGCGATAGATAACGCGCAGCGCCCAAAGTCTCGGATGACGTCGAACTGCGCTTCTCCGTAGCGTGCGATCTCAACGAAGTAAAATGGTGATTCGAGGAAGCGCACAAAAGATCGACGACTCAACGCCGATCTGAATGTAATTCGTAGCTCGGAATCCATCAGCGAGGTGCGATAATGATCCATCCTCGGATGATGCACGAATAATGAATATTTAACGATCTACCGAGAAGCGCGTAAGCGCGAGAATCGATAATCACGAGTCCCCGTACGGCCTCGAGTTATCCGTACCGCGATTGACATACTCTCGGTGTACGGCGACCCTGAACGCTATTGAGAATAAACTCGCCGCTGCGGATAGAGAGACCGCGCCTGACCATTGTGGGAAATCTATGACGCGCCCGTTTCGCGATACACTTGGCGAACGTACAACGCACGATTTACCATTAACTTTATTTCTTCCTTTTTTTTTTTCTTTTATGTCCCCAGTCATTTGATTGGGTCTCTCCGGTGCGCGAGTCGATTTCGTTTCACTGAATCGGGATCGAGGCGGCTTTGGAAGATCCAAGGCGAATGAGGCGGGCTGATAATTTTATTTCGTATAGGATTTTGTACATTTAACAAAAACGTATCGTCCACAATTTGCTTTCTTATTAATTTTATCATTTTTGGTCCATCGATAAAATTAATCGTAAAATTAAAAGAAAGAAAACGTGCACGTTTCTGGACAAAGTTTTTTTTTTAAATATTAAACAATCATTTCTTTTGTGTGGATGTTGATCGATGCTAAACATTTTCGAGCGGTCGGACTGCATCAAAATGGATTTTTCCGAAGTCACCTTCGGGCTACGAATAATGGTCGAGGAGATCATCGCGGACGAGAAGAATACCGGGCTGCAAGAGGCAGCGAACACTTAAGACGTTATACCGAGCATGGCCAACTACGATGATCGCGAAGCGTGGTAACAGCTACGCAGGGGCGAGTTTGTGTATCGCGTTACGTGTAGCCGAAGCATCGTCGGAGCCGCGGCGCTTCACTTCGGCGGAAGAAGAGATGGTCGTGGGAGGAAGAGTTGCTCGGCGAGGGGAAGAGCGCGAGAAATGGTACTCCCCCTCGTGCGAATGTGGGTACCAGGTAGCTTCTGGTACCGAAGCGGGGAGTTTTTTTTTTTTTTTTTTTTTTTACAAGGGAAACCGGCGGAAGTGACACCGCCCACGCACACGACTCGAGGAAGGGCAAGCGCTCTTCCTCTTCTTCTTCTCTTTCTTATTTCGTCTTCTTCTTCTTCTTCTCTTTCTTATTTCGTCTTCTTCTTCTTCTTCTCTTTCTTATTTCGTCTTCTTCTTCTTCTTCTCTTTCTTATTTCGTCTTCTTCTTCTTCTTCTTTATTCTCCTTATTGCTCCTCCTTCTATCGTCTTCGCCTTCATCTTTTTTTTTTTTTCTTAATTTTCCTTCTTCTCGTTCCTCTTTTTATTTTTTTACTTTTTTTTCTTCCTCGTGTTTTTTTTTTGCTCCACGATTTCAACTTCCTCTCGTGTCTATCACGCATCCGTAATTCACTCTCCCATGATCGCGGCCCGCAAAGCGCGCGAATAACTTTACCGTCGAGTGAATTGGAAGGAGATGCATAATTGCATCTAACTCCCGATTCAGCTGCGGCGCGGAAGGTTCGCGGCTGAGATTACTCGCTGAAGCATCGCGAGGGGGTTTTTATGGTATAGTAACACTAAGGTGATAAGTGGCAGGCGATCTCGGGAGTCAACGATCGACTTGTTCGAACGATCATTTTGAGGATTCGATAATTAACTGGTTTCTCACACGGCAGTGCATCGAGGAGCGTGGCCTTTTAAGCGAAGCGATGGAAATTCATAAAATTTGTAAAACACTTGTCCAGCAGGATGATTTTTTTTTATTTACATTTATCGACCCCTTTTTCAATACTTGATTTTTCTCACCGAAAAAAGATATTACAGTCCACACTCATCTGATATATTTTTCAAATTTCGTCGAACTTTCTTCGAGGACAAAAATTGTTATTATTATTGTCATTTCATTTTTTTATCGACTCCTTTCGTAGTATTGCATGTTTCTCTTTGGTATTCCATTGGTATATTTCTCTGGTTCTGTCCAAATTTTCTTCCGATTGATTCTCCAGATGAAAATCAATCTTTTCAGCACCTTCCATATGCTTGATTTTTTATCAGATTTTTATCCCATCGAGAAGTGTTCGCAATTCTCTCTCAATTATCTCCGAACTCACGTGAGGTCGAACTGTCCGCTAGTAGAACCTTAAATTTATTTATTTGTTTATCGACCCTTTGCGTCACGGTGGGACATCATAGGGTGTCCCACCTTCTTTCGCTCAGCTTTCAATTTCTTAAACTAATTTCTTGACACGAAATACCAAAGTTTTTTTTTTCACATTGTCAACATGTATGGCTCAAAGGGTTAGATTTATTATGTATGTATATTTATAATTTATAAATTATATTATATATTTATAATTTATATGTATGCACATAAATTTTTTAAAAATTCCTCTCGAAAAAAGGTCGTACAAGGTCGAAGCCTCGTTGCCGCCCCATGAAAATTGCATTTACGCAGCGCGGGCTCTTTATCGGACGGTGCGAAACCCGCGGAATGACCCGCGGCCGAGGGCACCGACGATGTACAGAGGTGTGGACAAGAGGAGCAACAGCAAGCTCGGCTGTGCCCTCGCGCGGCTCACTCTCCTCGTAGACATCGCGGTACGACCTTCGAAGTAAAACGAACGAGGAGAAGATGCGCGCGGAGTGCAAAGATCTCTCAAGGACGCGGCTCGCAGAGTCTCTCCGGTCTCGTCCTTGTCTCGCTAACGAGGCCCTCCAGACCGAGAGGAATCCTCCGCGCGGAGGAGAGACGTTTCTCTCTCGTCTCTCGAAGCTCGAGGTACTCGTTCGTACCTCTCGGCGAGCGCGCCGGTTTGACTCGAGCGCGTACGCGCATCGGGTCTGGCGCTCCTATCCGTCGCTGCGCGAGCTCACATGCCCGGTCGTCGATGCCCCGGGATAGAACGCGTCCGAGGGGAGGAACGATGCAACGATATCCGACGAGAAGCCACCTGTTTCTTCGCTTCCATATACCACATTAGTGTCGCGCGGAAGATAATTCGCATTCCAACGGCATCGATCGGTATCGCAAGGTAATTATAATTTCAATTCGACTTCATCGCTACATCAATGCCACCTGAAAGATGAGTAAATTGACGAGAGATAATTCGAATTTATAATTCGCGCCGCGTCGATGGAATAGAAACGAAGAAATAAAAAAGGATTATTGAAGGTGGCTCTTTCCGGTGTCGAGAGTCACGTACGATGCAAATGTACGCGCCTCTCCGGGTAGGCTGGAGGACTTCCGGTCCCTCGGTCACTTATATTCGGGGAGGACTCCTTTACCCGTTATCGTTCAACGGGGTCTCCGCCCGGCGCCCGGCACCGACGAAACTGCGGAGATCATTGAAAAGACTCCTCTCCTCTCCGATTCACTCCGCTCGGTCGGGGTTTTTTGAAGCAACGTCGCCCCACGGTTGCCGTGACTGTTACTGGCGAGCCGGAGGCAATTTTTATTTATTTGTTTTTTCAAATTTTTATCAACTCCTTTTTTCAATAGTTAATTGTCAATAGAGTTGACAGTTGACAGTTGTTTTTTCTCGTTGAAAAAGATATTACGCTCGATACTGTTTTGGAATATTTTACAAATTTTTATTACCGTTTTATGTATAATTTTTTATCGACCCCTCTTGCAATATTCAATTCTTCTCGCCGTATAAAACACTCCGCTTGGTCGGGGTTTTTGAAACCACCGTCGCCCCACGATTGCCGTGACTGTTACTGGCGAGCGGGAGGCACCCTGAGACGGAGATCGCAATCTGTTCGGAGCGGTGACTGTGGTTTCCGTGTTCGGAGGCAGGAGGTTACAATCATTCTTTGTACTCGAAAAACGAGATTCCTACGGTGGCGGAGACTCGTTTCCGCGAATATCGCTTTTCACGGGGCGGATACGGCGAGATAGGGAAGATCTAACGGTGAACCGAAATTGTAGCAATTATACGGAGTTCGATGAACCCCGGCGGCTTCGAACTTGACCGCGGGGCAGACAATCAACCATCTCGGTTGCCACATCGTCTTAAGTCGATGTGAATTTCAAGCGCCGCAGATAAATTGAAGATAAATGGCGGAGAATTTTTTAAAATTTATAACCACTCGTTTTCAGTTTAAAAGTAGCGAAATTAAAGCGCCGGAGTGTAACAAGTCACTTATCGTGTTGTAACGATGTCGTAAGTGTTATGGAAGTTAAACCTTTTGGAAACGGCTCTGGTTCAGAAGACCCATGTATGGTGTTCCACGGTTGATATGGAAGAACCATGCTAAACTCCGTGATCCATATTGACCAGCTTGTATTATTTTTTCCTTTTTTATGAACAAAAAAAATCGGCCTCGAAGCAGTGTGGAAGATTCCTCGATAGGACTTCGTCCAGCCCTGCACCAGCACGATCACTGCACAGCCGAGACACCAGTTTTACTACTGTGGTCGCGGGAATCTCACCCTTGCGTACACCCAGACGAGAGACAAGTCTAATGAAATGTTGTAGAAGTTAAACCTTTCAGAAACGGACCTGAATCAACAAATTGTAAAAAAAAAAAAGGAAGATTTGCTTGAAACCGCTCTCGTCCAGAAAACCCATTTATCGAGTTCTCGAATTGACATGGAAATAAGCTCGGTGGTTCTCGTTCACGCCACTGTAAATAAATTCGTACGAAATTTAATGTACCGGTGCTGAATGTTTTTATCCGCAAACTATTAAATTTCATGTAGAGATGAAATATTAACGTGCAGTATGTTAAAAACTTCACAAATACTTCACTTTTAATGATATACTTTAATTTTACTATAAAAGTTAATTGATTCCAATAATTTACTTCAATCTCACTGAAAATCCATTGAGTTTTGATGGCAATTGTACATTCAATTCGATATACCACTTTTATTTTTAACAGTGACCACTTTTACCCTAATAAATAAAATTAAAAAGAATCGGCCCCGACGCAATCCGACAACTCCGCAAGATCCTTCGATAGGACTTCCTTTCGTCCTGCACCGGCGAGATAATTACACAGCCGAGACTCCTGTTTCACTCCTGCGGCCGCAGGAATCTCACCCGTGCGTACACCCAGACGAGAGACAAGTCTAATGAAATGTTATAGAAGTTAAACCTTTCAGAAACGGACCTGAATCAACAAATTGTAAAAAAAAAAAAAGGAAGATTTGCTTGAAACCGCTCTCGTCCAGCAAACCCATTTATCGAGTTCTCGAATTGACATGGAAATAAGCTCGGTGGTTCTCGTTCACGCCACTGTAAAGAAATTCGTACGAAATTTAATGTACCGGTGCTGAATGTTTTTATCCGCAAACTATTAAATTTCATGTAGAGATGAAATATTAAAGTGCAGTATGTTAAAAACTTCACAAATACTTCACTTTTAATGATATACTTTAATTTTACTATAAAAGTTAATTGATTCCAATAATTTACTTCAATCTCACTGAAAATCCATTGAGTTTTGATGGCAATTGTACATTCAATTCGATGTACCACTTTTATTTTTAACAGTGACCACTTTTACCCTAATAAATAAAATTAAAAAGAATCGGCCTCGACGCAATCCGACAACTCGGCAAGATCCTTCGATAGGACTTCCTTTCGTCCTGCACCGGCGAGATAATTACACAGCCGAGACTCCTGTTTCACTCCTGCGGCCGCAGGAATCTCACCCGTTCGAACACGCGAACGAGAGATAGTCTAATGGGCGGGAGGACCGAGATAGATCGTACTGGTACACGTGTAAACTACGTCGCGGGTCCACGGGACACGCGTGATCCTCGGCAATGCGAGAGCGAGCGAACACAGATCTTCATCGGTCGGAAGAAAGAGATTCGTGCACCGAGCGGCGTTCGCTCGGGCTCAATGCGATGCGCAAGTGCAATGAGAATTCCAACAGGCGTGCGGGTACAGACATACGGTATATATATATACTATGTACGAGCGAGCTTTGGAGAACGCGCTTTGAAATCTCGAGAGATCGCGAGGCAGCGTAGATCTCTCCGTATATGGATGAGAGGGAGGGAGGACACTCGCATATACTTTATGCAAACGTAGCCCACCGGCCGAACATTCCCTCTCGGCCTCATTCGATATTCCTATTCGAAATCGCGAAAACTCGTTCGGTTTGTTCGCTTTGTTCCGGTTGCTGGTTTGTTTGGTTTATTTAATTTATTTAGAACATCGTCTCAGATCCGTCATGCCGCTATTTAGACAATTTAGACAAAATACAAATTCCCAGCACACACTATTTTTGAAATAATCTCCGCGTTAGGATAAAAGGAAGCAGAGCTACGAACCTGCTGGCTTAAGATGTCAGTATAATACTTTAATCGATTGTATAATCTTTCCCACGAACAAGGTTTTATTTTATATTTATGAGGTGCTCCATAGACATAAAGAAATATACGGGCCGAAGAACCTCGGTCAATGGCTCATTAGCTTGGGGGGAACAAAAAAACAAAATCACACATGCATACACGCGATACCACCGAAGCATGTATTGCCGAGGCTAATAAAGCGCATTTACTACTGCTACCTAATTAATTTCTTTTAATTTCATTTAAATGTGATCCTGTCGGGTCAACTGCTGCATCTCAGAGGGGCGAGCGAGAGGACGCATCTCTTCCTCTCTATTGCAGCGCTCTGTGACCACCGACGGAGAACTCCGGAGGTATTTTCCCCGCGCATTTATATACGTGTCTCGATGATCATCGGGAAAGAATCAACGAATGCGCCGAGGCGACGACTTGGTCACTGCGCATTATAGTTTAGTTACATTACAGTTTTGTGTTTTAGAAAAATCTTCAATTATATTGGAACTAAAAGAATATAATGATAATTATTATCACTATAATAATAAATTCTGACGTGTGGCATCTTATCTTAGAGTTCCAAGTCTCTTCTCCAAAGAAACGAATACCATTTGAATCTCGAAGGTTTATTCCTCCGAGCATGTACCCAGCCAAGGAGGGGAGGGGAGGGGGGAACACGGTCCGTTAGTCTTACGAAAGTTACGAGGCGACGAACTCCAAGGATTCTCCGCACTTAACGAGTCATGGATCTCTTTGATAATAAAAACCGTGCAAGGTGACTATTGCGTGTTCCTTCGTTCGTGAACGCGTGAAAAATTCGATTCCCCAGAGGACACCTCGACGGCGAAGGGAAGAGGGGGGGGGGGGGGGGGGGCGAGTGGCGGGAGGAGCGACGCGCTTCACACAACGTAACATGGCGTTCATCGTTGCTCACGCTTCGGCTGCGGAGAGGCCTTTGCGTGTCATTATGTAAACGTGATCTTGAAAGACTCTGGAGCTGCTCTGCTCCATCGGGCGACGCTGCTTTATTCGTTTTATATGTATATGTAGTTAAACGAGAACTGGCACGAGAAAATAATAAAGCGGAATTATAATAGACAAAATAAATAAATAAAAAATCCTAACCTAACATCGACGGTGAAGGATCGAGGCTGCTTCTGCGTGCTTGATCTCGAGCATTCGACACGCGCGCAGGCACGGAGTATAATCCGTGAGATTTTTATACACAGAGGCGCGCCTCGAGAGAATAATTCCCACAGAAAAAAAGACTCGACGCGGACCTCGGAGAGTCTGGTCTAGTCAAGGATCCTCGACCGATCGCGGTAGGACGACGTCGAGAACGCCGAGCCACTCGGGATTATACCAAGAATATGGTGGACATGCGCGTCGCGGATGCGCAGTTGGGACGATGGGAGAGTCTCGAAGCGAGCTTCGAGATATCGATAACGTCAATGAATATCTCTCCGGCTATGACTGTCTGGCAAAAAAGGTACCAATGCTCGGACGGTTGAAGATGCATCACACATACATTTCCAAACAAAAGTTTAATTCGATCAAAATTCCGGTACTTAGAGGATGAAGATAAGCTACGTAGAAAGCTGGTGAAATTAACTTCTCCGAACTATCCGATTATTGGGTCGCATCTGTAATAACACCTGTACCAATATGCAAACACTATATCGGCTGTCTTTTACCAAAATGCAACGATAAAAAATATTTTAGGCTCAAACCTTTTCTGTGCATCAAATAATGTTTGTAGATTCGATTGTAAGTCTCCGATTGGATTTCTAGTACTTAAATTCGGAGTAAATAAAATCTGCAAAGGACTGTCCAACGAGTGGGAAGTGTTCGAGCATTGGTACTTGTTACCTTACCGAATGAACAAAGCACGTGGTCGTATGGTATAGTCATTTAATGAATTTCCAGAGCCAGAACCAATAATAATAACAATAATAATAATAATACCGAGCGAGGGAGAGCTTATTTTTTTTATTTCTTGTTTTTCTCATACACGATCGCGTGTGTGCATACACAAAGATCGAGATCGCCGAGTTGCATACCCGAGATGGTGGGTTATCGATAGCACAATAGTATTCCTACGGACGAGCGTTTGTTCTTCGACAGAGGGTCAGGTGCTTCTCGCCTTGGGATGAGATTTATATAGCTGTGGGATAAACGTCGATCTTTGTTATCTGAAATCTAAGCGCAGCCTATCTGATCAATCATACCCGCTCAAGAATTCGACGGTGACTTTGTTTCTTTTTTCTCTCTTTCTGTCCTCGATCTCTTTAACGAGTCGTTATGGCCGGTGACGCGGTAAAATAGGTCTAAACGTTAAACGAACATTGGTTTCCACGAGCGTCCAGAATCGTTAAATTTTTTTTTTTTTTTCCCTTTGTTTCTCTCGTTAATGTATAATTTGTCTATCGGTCGTTTACCAATCCACGTACATTTTGCTATTTCTTTTAGTTAATTTGATTATTTTTGTTGACTTTAACAAAATTAAAAAATATCATCGTGAACGAAAAAAATTGTAAAATTAACGAGAAAACATATTGCGAACAATTTAGCGCTGAAAAAGAAAAAAATAATGCGTCAATTACAAAAACCTTTATCCACTGCTGTGTAAGGTCGAATTTTTGTACGAGGTCGTGTTCGATGAGACAAGTGCCATGACCGGTTTCGCGATGCGATCGTGAGTTCCGTCTGAATTTCGACACGCGAAGCATCGAAGGATTAGATTTCAGTGTCGAAGGAGTAGACTAGAGGTATTTCGTCCGAGGCGGTGCCGCGAATAGGCAAATCGCGTAGGTAACACAGCCTTGGCC
Organism: Amblyteles armatorius; assembly: GCA_933228735.2. Taxonomy (NCBI): domain Eukaryota; kingdom Metazoa; phylum Arthropoda; class Insecta; order Hymenoptera; family Ichneumonidae; genus Amblyteles; species Amblyteles armatorius. The sequence goes on along the minus strand of OW121694.1, from coordinate 10,748,034 downwards.
TCCACTCGACGTTTCTAGTTCAAGTTGAAATACCCGATGAATACATACACAGCGGTTCCTGCTATGCGGGCTTATAACGTGCATAAGTTATATTCTTCTCGTTCTTCCCTTTTTTTCTCTCTTCCACTCGTGACTCTGGCACCGTGGCACCGCGGCCCGGCGGTCGTTTGGTATTCCGGCTGAAGTATGCCAGTTAAATAACTGTACAACAGTCGCGGGGGAGATACAGGCCGGGTCGAGGTGTGGTGGAGAGAAAGAGAGAGGCCGAAGGGAGAAGAGGAGCATAGCAGAAGCTCTCCGATGCCACAAACGAGGCGATCCTCTCGAACACGACGATACTCCGATTGAGTGGGCGCCAGGTAGGTCAGCGTCCGCCGACACTTTATTCGATAGCAAATGTTAACCGGCCCGATCTCGTTCAATGCTCTTGAGGAAGAGAAAAAAAACACATTTTAGCAAGGTGGATATCCCGATGACTATACGTTATATATATATACTAGACAGGTTGTTGTGGCCCGGGCGCTTCGGGCCATCGCTATGGACTGTAGAAAACGGAAATTCAGATTTCCGGTTTCCATTTACTAGAAATACGTCAATTATGGTTTCAAAGCGTCATTTTTCGACCGGAAGTGACGTCATACCGGAAATATGGCACATCGAAAAATTATATTTTCAGACAGGAAATGACATTCACGATATGACGTCACTTCCGCTCGAAAAATGAGGCTTTCAAACCGGAAACGACGTAGTTTCGATATGTCGTCATTTCCGGTTGAAAAATGAGGTTTCTAATCCGGATGTGACGTATTTACGCTATGACGTCACTTTATTCGATACATCATTCGCGGAGCGAGTGAAGTAACGGCATTAATTTTTCTCATGTGGAGATTAAAAAAGATTGAGCAATTATGAAATTATGCAATTTGTAACAAAACAACTACAAAAGACTTCGTACTATGTATGCTAAGTGGACTTGATGAAGTAGCGCTGAATATTACAGTTTCTCTCACTGAGTATTAAAAAAAAAAAAAAAAACAGAAACAGTTCAGAACAAACGAGAATACCGGTCCTCGGAGTATCCCTGTATTTGCTTTCAATGCTCGCGAACTTGGAATCTCACAGTCGCACAGCTTTATTAAAACTTAGGGCGCCGTGCAAAATCATCCCAAGAGACGAGAGAGTAATTTTCTGCTGACTAATTCAGCGTTAAACCGAAGACTGCTATTCGCCTGCTATATTCAACGAAACGAATCCTACACGACAGACCGCACATGATTTTAAAGAGCGAAAAATCTCGCTCCCGGCAACGAAAGTCAAAAGTGTCCACGAAAGCTCAAAATAAATTGACACTTTTACGGAAATTATAATTTATTATAATTTTTGAATACAATTCGATTATCATTTTCCAATGCAATTCAATTATAATATTTTAATACAATACAATTATAATCTTTGAATATAATTCAATTATAATTCAAATTATAATTTGAAAAAAAATGTATAATCTGGCAACAATTTTCGTTTCTCCAGGTCGAGCGATCTTTCGCGAAATTTTCCTCGAGAGTTCACCGAATTCGTGATGGTCTCTGGTCGTCCGTCTGATTATCATACAGCTAATCACTGCCTTTACGCGAGCGGAGAGTCCCGGCTCGGAAGCCGCGGGGGTGTCTCGACGCCCGGCTTTAACGGCCTTACCTCGTTCAGCCTGGCTCTCTTAACGATGAGAAAAGCCTGAGAACTACGGGCAATTCGCCCGGATGAATACAGCGCTCTCGAGCAATGCACCGAAGAGCAACCACCGTCGGGTTTGTATACCATAGTATACTCTCTCACCCGAGGCGACCGGAGAGGAACGGGAGAGAAAAATATTCAGGCAGACAATAACACGCCGGGATAAGCGCACGGGCGAGCGCTCGGCATTATCGCCGTCGGTGCGCGTCCCGAGCCGCAAAATCGTTCAGCTTTCAGGGAGAGAAGATATTGCGGAATCGAGAAAGAAGCTTATCCTCCTCCCTTCTTGCGGTTCGCCCGATTATGCTTATGCAATTCTTTCGGGCGAGACAAGGCCAAGGTTCTCCCCTTCCTGATCCTCCAGACTCGCTCGAGGTGGATTTTCGAGACGCGCTTTTTTTTTTTTTTCTCTTTTTTTACTCGACCCTTTTGCCAACGTTGAAGCTGCTCTGAGCAGATAACATTTTTTCGACGGTAATGGAACACAGGTGTGTCAGCCTATCTGCACTCAATGTCGAAATTACCATATGTGTATGAGATCGTGTTTGTTGCTGTTTTGCTGTTTTGCAATCGTTGAGCTAGGATTTAGCTTAACAATCACCGATTTACCCCAACTAACTGCAACAAAAACTTTGTTGCAGGTAGTTGGGGTGAGAAATTTGAAAGTGGTTGAAAAAAAAAATCGCTACGTAGCATGGTCGACGTCGAAAAAGTTACTGCTGCTGCGGATTCTTGCGGTAAGTTCAAAATTGGTTATCGATATCCCCGTGTTTAATTATCCGGGAGATTGCTTCATTCTTTTGTACATTGAACAACACTTTCTCATTTGCAAACGTAAAAAAAATGTCTCGTTAACTTCACAATTGAAAAAAAGTTAAATTAACGAGAAACAAAAATTGTGCACATTTATGAACGAGAAATGTTTGTTAAACGTACAAAGCTTTTTTACCACACGCAAGGTGTCGCGGACTATGCGACACTATTTTTTTTTTTTTCTCGCAATGAAGCGTCGAGGTACGAGCTCGCGTAGTTGTTTTTTTTTTTGCTCCCGAGCAATTCGCTTCTTGCCGCGGTGATGTTTCTCGAGGGAATATACTCGTGTCCGCGCGTGCTGAGCTTCGCGATTGTTCTTCGTCGACGAGGCCGAGTCGGCTGAAGAAGAACTAACCGCTTCCGGTTCCAGAAACGGAAGGCTTCCTGCCTCGAGTCGCGCTCCAGAATGTTAAGGCGCGTACACGGCCATGGGCTTTGTACAGTAGTAATTTTGTTTAGCGGTTAAGCTTTAATGGACCCATTCAGAAAAATGTTTTTTTTTAAATGCAAAATATTATCCGGACCCCTGGAAGATTGAAGACTTTATTTTCCCCATTTTTATCATACATTATGGCGTTTAGATGGAGCTATACATTTAGATGGAGCTATATATAAAATATTGAAGAAAAAAGAAAGACGGTAAATCGTTTTGAAATTTCAATCCTAAAACCACAAAAATGTTGTACCCCCGATTCAGATTTTCGAACTCAAAAGTACCTCCTTAACCTATCATTCACAAAATAACATCTTTTTGTTAAGTATCCGCGATGTTTATCGACAATTTTTATTTTATTCACGACAATTAATGCATAAAAAAAAGATTCTCCGCCAGATCTTCATAATTATTTTTCGTAATTAACGTGTAAAAGTTAAAAAAATCGAGTTAATAAAATAAAGAAGCGAAAGATTATTTTTATCGACGGCAAAAAAGGCCCAGCGGTTGAACGGTCAAAAAGATTAATTACAGCAGGAACAACCAACTATTTTAAAGTCCCCCCCGATTCCCATCGTCAGTGTTTTGCTCTAACCTCCCGATAGTAACGCATTTATTCCTCAATTAGCGTCTAAAAGATTTTAAAAAACCGTCTTAGCAAAACAAAGAACCAATAGACAATTTGTATCACCAGGAAAAGAGGCTCGGCAGTCAAACAGCCAAGAAGATCAATCACCCCGGGAGCGCTGAGAACTTTAACAAGTCGGAACTCGCAACGATTATTATTTATTTTGCCAACCTACGTCCTAAAGAAAAAAGAAGAAAAAAAGTCTGACCTGATAAGGATAGCCGCCGGGTCTGTAGAAACTCCCCGTGTTCATGCCGGGATGACCCTTGCCACTCCCGCACATAGAAGCCATCTTTCAAACTGTCTCGGATATCCTCTATCTTCCGGACGGTCCGCGACGTATAGATATTCTATAGAAATATCTCCGCAGTATTATGTTATGCGAGTTTATTCTTCCTCGTCCCGTTCGCCGTCCTCTCCGCTCGGGACAAACGCACGCGGTTCGTTTCTTCCTCAATCCCGATCGTTATCGAAGGATGCGTTATAACTCTCTCGGCATTATGCGGTTCGTCCTATCGACTATCCGTTTATTTACTCGCTTCCCTTCCCGTCCCAGAAGAGCGCCGTTTCGCAAATGTCTCGACGGACCTCGCGAGCCTCCGCGCGAGCGCAACAGCCTGTGCTAATTTATCGCACGTACAATACACGCTCTCAGTCTCCTCGTCCCTGGGACAAAATTGTTCGACTCCCTTTCAGCCGTTCTTCGCTCTCGTCGCGAACAGAGAATTTTTCATTATACTGCTTTGTAGACGCTTTGAAGAAATCCTCAAGTCTTCCGAGAACTCGTGCCCGGAGCTCTTCCTCCGGAGTTCATGTTCAAAATTCGCTACCGTCGAGACTTCCGGTCACTCGCGCTTTGGGCTCGATCGCTTCGCTGGAAAGAGCGTTTCCTCGAGTTCGGACATTTCGCCAATTTCGGTGATAAATTTTTAAGAGCCGATTCGCGATCGATTTTATTCGCGTCGCAGGAGATTTATTTTTACGTTTCTTCTATTTTCGTGTTTTACGTTGTTTCAGTTGCTTCGAGTACGCGACGTTCGGTTGAGTTTTGTAGAGTGCTCCGTTACACGCGCGACTTCACTCCAAGACGGTTGACCACCGACTGACGACCGAGACCGGGGCAGATCTTCGGAGCCATTCTTCATCTTCATTCTTAGCGGTGTAAGGCCCCGCCACTGCCTCGGTCCCGGCACGCTGCTTGCTCAGCTGCGCTCTATCCGCTCCTCCGTCCCGGCCCGACGTTCCGCCGGAGCCATCGCGGCTCTCTCGCAGGACTCGAGAGCCGCGTCACCTCTGCCACATTCGACTCCTTCTTAATCGCTTCTTCGTCACTCGACGACACCTGGAAAAAAAATTGCGAACAGGCGATTCAGTACTTGGTATTCGTTTTGATTAATTCGTCTCTCAATCGTTCAAATTTAATCGAGACAAATAGAAGAAGAAAATCATTTTTTTTAAGTAAAATAAATAATGTCCACAAGGACGCGCGTAGAATCGCTTCGAAATATAAATCTCGTCGGTCCGGCTTTTATTTTTGTATTTTTAACGAACTTAACGTGGGCGTTGCAAAAAAAAATGCGAAAGACGATTCAGTACTTGGAATTTATTTCGATTAATGCGTTTCTCGATCTTCAAATTTACTCGAGATATATTGGAAAAAATTAATATATTTTGATTGAAATCTAAAAAGCAATATCCACAAGGGTGCACGTGGCTAAATCTCGCCTGTCCGGCTTTTATTGTTGTATTCTCAGACAACTTAGGCGTGAGCGCGTTTCCGGGCTCTTCGTCAGAAGATTGAAATAAAACTAAAGTAAAAAACAAACTGTACGACGTTAGAAAACCGAAAGCGAACGGAGGGAAAGTGTCGTGTCCATCACCCGTGTCTACGATTGACAATAACCCGTGTCATTGCCTGGGTCATGAAACAGTTAAACTCTCGCGGTAGCGATAAGACCGACGGAGGGACGGTATGGACGTAGATAAAAAATTTCGTACTAACCCGCAGCTTCGCGTATACGAGAAACGATTATTTCTTTTTTTCGTGGGACTCACTTAGGTCATACCGGAAATGGAATTTGGTAAATCGTTCCGCGCGATTAGCCAGTCCGTCGGTGTACACTTAGCGCGCGCGTACGAGCGCTGCATCAGGAGCATAAGATAGGACGCCGCTGATGGAACCTGTTCCTGCTTCGAGCTCGGCGCAGCTTTGCCTCGGCCTCTCGCATAGTGTAGAGCCAACAGGTTTATTTCGCTGTCCGGGGCGCATTATACCCTCGTCTCTTTCGCTCGCACGCCTCTGTGCGTAGGCATACGCACTTCGTACTTATTAAGAAAAAAAAAACAGAATTTTTTCGTACTCCCCTCGAGCCCGATATAGTTAGCTATCAGCGCCGACGAAGAGAGAAAAAGTGGGAAGTGGCCAGCGTCTGCCGACCGCTATAACCGGCTCATGCCAGACTTCCATTTTTTTTACTGCCTTCGAGGTAACACTCTTGTTCCAGATTATTCTTATCAGCCTGCTTAACGATCATCGTGAATGAACCTGAAAAAAAAAAAAAAAACGATACCATTAGCGGGGTTATATGAAATTGTTAATTAACGATTCAAGAGCCGGTGGGCAACACGAAATTATGGGTATCTTTCTGCCGACCCTTAATGGGGGATTCATCGCTATCCGGAAAAAATAGGTGTTTTATTTATTTCTTCTCGGTTATAAAAAAGTTGGTCGGAAATCCCCCATTTATTGCTCAGGACGGCGATCTGATCGTGGAAAGAGATTCCCAGGTCCGAATACAAAATGCAGCTGGAGACGCATTTCTTTTTCCTCCATATTATTCTTTAAATATATTTCCCTACTTAAAAAAAAAAAATGGAAAAACTCTAGTAATTTCTTAATATTCATACCCAGGGATTTTTTCACATGAGCAGCAGATCGTTACGAACAATCGATCGGTGACGATGTTCGATCCAACATATTATTTCACCGAGATAGAAATAAGGCACATTTTTATTCCGGAAATCAGCGGATCTCCCTTAAGGGGGTCAAACAACTGTCTCTCTCGAACGATCTTCGCGGAATATCGAACTGTATAAAAGATAATTAAATAAATGGTCTTCGATGAAAGTTTCGACGGGTTCGCCGATACTGTTATACCATTGAAACGGCAGTGTCGGCACGTGCGTTCGGCCAGAGACTTCGATGCCCGCACATCACACGTGCTTTTGCTACCAGGGGGAATGTAACAGCGCGTGCTCGATCTCTTGACTCTCAGGCGATGATGATGGTGGATATCATTCCCACTCCTTTCCCTCCCGCTCGAACTATCACATTTTCTGCCTCTCACTCCCTCGCGATTTCCCCCACCGCGAATAACATCCGTACACACACGCAAGCCTGCCGCGGTTGCTCTCCCGCCGTTCTTCTCGAACTTGGCAGTGAAACGTCAAGGCATTGACCGCGTGAGGCCGAGATTTAAATCGAGCAAGTGGCTTACACATTACAAACATCCCGCTTCGCGAGCACGAACTTTAATGAATTTCCCTTCCGCGCGCCTCCCTTCTCCGAGAACTGGACTCCCGGAGGACTGTAACTCCGCACCTCGAGGTAGAGGAGCGCGGGGCGAAACGGAACACCGGCGGGGCAAGACGGACCATTTTTATCAATTTTTTTTCAGCAGATGGAAAAAATGGTTTCCCCTGGTCCGTTTTGCCTCGCCCATATACATCAATAGAGATTCAAATAACCTCCCAGGTCAAACTTGGTGTACTGTGAACGATTAAAATAGTCGACAGCCGAGAACTGAACTCCCAGAGGACTCCGCGCCTTGAGATACAGGAAAGTGGGCAAAACGCAGTACTGGTGGGGTAAAACGGACCATTTTTTTTTTTTTTTTTTTACAAATAGTTCGCGAAAGATCGAGAAAGATCGTTTCCTCCGGTCCATTTTGCCCCGCTCTCCTATATCCATCGATATAAATTCAAACAAACTCCCGTACAAAGTTGGTGCTCTATGATCGATTAAAATACTCGATACCCGAGAGAGTTACGCCCGATTGCGTGAGACGCGGAATCGGGTTAACTGCTCGGGCGATGGTATAACACACCGGACGATCGCGTAATTGCCTCTTGGCGTTCTCCTCGTTAATGCACCTGCGTGTAACGAGTCACTATGCATATACGATTAGAGCGTAATTACGCCGAGGCAATGCACACACCGTGCCCGTGAATTTATTATTATTTTTTAATATTGTTGTTGTTATAATAATTAAAAAAAAATGCATCACCGGTAAGGATACTCATCGTCCGGCCGGAGGACTCGGGCATCGCTCGAGGGCGCTCGGTAGCTGCTTTATTGTCGTTAATGCGTACGCTCTCTATTGTGTTTGCCTACGGGCTGCGATAGACTTTGTGGAGTAAGCGAAGAATGTAACGCGGACGTTTTGCTCGTAACGGCTCCAGGGAAGTACAGCAAGGCTCACTTCCCACACTTCCATTAAACATTTTTGCCTCTTCTGATGGTACGGCTGACTCTCGGTGTATTATCCGATCGAATCGCGGAGAGAGCTGCAATGCGAGATAGCATGTTACTATAATCCAACGAATTAGCTTGTGAATTGTGCGGCAGTTAAGTAACGATTCTCTTACCCACGTTTACGATTAGTATCATAACGATGACGAGGCTCGGGCTCCGCGAGGAGAGTTACGGTACGGATGATATCCAGGCTGGTCCTTTTTTTTCTCTCCTTGTAATGCGATAGAATTTCAGTAATTCGTCGTCGTTCTGTCGTGGAAAAAAACGATCGTATTAGAGAGATGAAAAATGACGAGACAATTGTTTCGAGGAAATCGAAGGAGAACCTCAAAGGGAGTTTTTTTCATTAAAAAAATATTTTTTATATATTTTGAATATATTAAATTTGGGTTTTTTATATGATTAATGCATTAAACACACATCTTGATTTATATTTTTAGAAATGTATTCTGGAATGTTTGAGTTATTGGCGCGGAAATATTTTATCTATCGTCGATGTATTATTCGATTTATACGGTTCGGATGATATCCAGGCTCATCGTATTTGCTTTGTAATTCAATTGAATTTCAGTAATTCGTCGTCGTTCAGCCGGGAAAAAAGGGGTCGAGTTACAGATAAAAACTACCGAGGCAGTTGTTTCGGGGAAATCTCAGGAGAAACTCACAGGAAACAAAAATCTACGAAAATCACATGTCGCACCCCAAAACAAAAGTGTAAAATCTCTTATAAGATCACCGTCCAATTCTTGCACTTTTATTCAAGGCCTGCGATTAGTGCCATTTTTTTTCATAACCGATATTTGATACATTTAAAATATATTAAATTCGGCTTTTTTGTACAATGTACAAATCATCTATTAATATATTGATCATATGACTGATACATTAAACATCCAAATTGGTTTGTATTTTTAGAAATGTATTCCGGAGTATATAATTTTTCGCGCGAAAATATTTCACGCATTACCGACAAATTGTTCGATGTATACCGCGTATAGTTTCGTCCCATGTGGGAGTAAAGATCGTTGGAGTGGATACACGCGCACTCGAGGTGTTTAACAGTAGTTCGAGCTCTCGTGCGGGACGATCGGAGCAGTTTGCTCCGTGTCTGCCTTCGGGACCAAGGTAAACACAGGGACTCTATGGTAGCCGTGAGGCGAAGTTAAATAATGATAAAAGAAGGAAAAAAAAAGGAAAACAAAGCAAGGGTTCTTGGCGCGAGACTCGGTTGTGCATACACTAGGTAGGCTTCTCGAGGTAGGATATCGCTTGAGAAACCCGCTGGGGCGGGAATGAGACTCGATTCACGGCTCCGAGCATTTTCCCACAGATTCCCCCCTATACGCGCTTCTCTTATGTGTTAGCCGTGCATAGAAATATCCCGGTCGGAATATAATGCACGCCTTGCCCTCGCGCACATTCGTACGCACCCAGCAACTTGGCCTCTGAGATAACCGGTTGACCGTCAGGAACGAGCGGCTACGATCATGTTAATGAAATTATAACGTCACGAGGCGCGGTATACTTTGTTACGCGTATTTATTCGTTAAATTGGCCATCTGCGCTGGTTCCCTGAACGACGGATATAGTGATAATAGTTATTCGTCCGGTGCAATGTATGTAGTCGCATTTTACTAGACTGATAGAAAAGATAAGCATGGTTAAAATAAAAGTGTATTGAATGGAATAAAATTTACTTGAATATTAATAGTAATTTTTTGTTACAAACAACTATATTGTTATATTATTATTTATTTGTATAAAAAACAATCAAACTAACTCTTTTTATGTCCTCAATGGAACATTGATTGTATGGAAAATAGGGAGAAATATAATGAGGAAGTTTATAAAATTATGAAAAATTAATGGCAATTTTTTAAATAGATTGATCCGGTTAATGGGAAATTATTTATTTTAGCTGGGGGTTTCCATCGATTCAATTTAAAAAGTGAGTAAGAATATATGTAACTTAAGTTGATTGCGAATAAATTATTAACAGTTTTAATTCACTGATTCAGACGACACCGACTGTGCTCATTGTAACATTGTCATTGGCCGTTTTGTTCATCGGATACAAGAAAAAGATCCCAGAAATGAAAATAGGAAATTAAAAAAATATGTATATTGCGGAAGATCAGAAATATTTTGTTTAAATTTGATTGTATGGATAAATATTGGACCTTGAGATATCTGGTTGAAAGATCATGAAGATGAACCATCGCACGTTACAGTTCAGAATTTGCATTTTGTTTCCTCGTATCATTGTCAATCGTGGTTGGCTCTTTCAATGGTACAATAAGGACTTCTCAAAGTCTCTTGTGACTAGAGGAATTCTCGAAATTTTCAACATTTCGCCAATCGTTGTCAATTCAACCTCGTCCGAAGTTCAAGATAAAAAAAATTCTGAAACCAAAAAAAAATAAACGTTCATGTGAGTCCTATTCCAAGCTCGATAAGGATTGCAAATTTGAGGTTAATTTTTGTTACCATTATCTACGTTCGTAGTTTCGATCGGGTGGACTGACTTTAAAAAAAAAATTGTTCTCCGAATGCATTTAACAGGAACTTATTCATTGCTATTTCTCTATCTCAAAAACACTGAAAAAATTCGACGTAAACAATAGCTGAAAGCAACGTGTCGAAAATGTAACAGTCGGATGTTGTTGTTTTTTTTTTTTTTTTTTTTTTTTTTTTTTTTCAGATGGCAATCGAGACGAGCGCCATTTCGAAGCACCAAATTCCCCGAACGGATGCGAATGGCGCCCGGGTCTGTGCGCATGCGTTAGAAATCACGTGTTCCCCAAAACAATCGATGACGCTATCAGTCGCGAAGTCGCATGGATATCCGTCGCATCAGCGATGAGTACGATAAATTAATTACAATTAATTACCCGTTAGATTTGTATTTCCTTGCACAAACTTCGATGTACAATAGAGTGTTGCGAGTGCGTCGATGCAATCGTCGTATTACGTGCATGTAAACGGAACTGCGGAGACAACGAAGCCCGCACACGAGTTCGACGTGTATGGAAAATCTTGCACGGAAAAGTGATTTAAATGGGTTTCATCAATTACACGAGTCTAATAGTTCCGTATAATTGACGAACAGGATCGCATCGGTCATCGAGCCAAACACACGGGACAGACGGAACATTGTCGTTATTGATCGGAGTCTCCAAATACCGACTACCTGTTTCGAAGTTAGTGCGTTGTGAACTCGGTCGGTTATAACTCGATGGTTTAGCTGTAGTGTTATCCTTCCCGATCTTTCTTTAGCTGCTCGCCATCAAGTCTGTGAATATATCGGGTAATCGACTCTTTTTCGTCGTAATCGGATCAAATATGGCGTGCGGCCGTCTGCCGTGAACGCAGACATATCGGACTTCGGACGGTTTCTGGACATGAATGTACAAGTACGATGAATAGTAAAATAATGGAAGTTACAAACAAGGGATGCATATGTGTTAACAGCGAATATTGCGTATGTGGAACAGCGGATGGGCAGACGTGGAATCGAATAATGGACGAGCAATTTTTCATCAGAACGAGTAAGTACGTAGGAAAACTTAATTTTTAATGCAATGATCGCAGTTGGGACGCAGGCAGATATAAGTGTGCATTTCGGGATTGGGTCGGGGCCGCTACGATATCGATTTTCCTTTTCTCATGTGATATAATATATAGGACGAAAGTACTTAGATAGCACGAAAATATTGATGAAAGGTTTCAAAAATATCTTTTTTAGCATTGAAAATATTTGACCAATATTAAAAAATATTTGTGAAATGTTTTAAAAACATATTCTGAAGATATTTTTCCGTCCGCTCACAAGTCTTACATTGAAATGATGCCAGAATGTTTTCCAAACATTTCAGCAAATTTTCAAAGATTGCATCTCCTAGCCAATTTGCATAAACACGGAAAACAATCGTATAAATATTTCGGTGAATCATGAAATTGGAAATATTTCAAAATTTATATCACTATGTTTCGGAACTGTTTCGGATGTGTTGAAAGATTAAGTATGGTCCTCAAATATTTCAGAAACGTTTCTTTGGAACATTTTCATAGAATATTTCAAAATATTATTTTCGTATATTTCAGAGATATTTCTTATGATTGGAAATATTGAAAATATTTCCCAATTGATTGCAAAGTATTGTGTCCTACATGGGTAGTTAATGGCTACATAATGACATTTTTTAATATGATTTTTTATACCTAACAAGATGTAATTCGTACTCTCCTTTAAAATTTCATTTCGGCTCTAGCCGTACGATAAAAGTATAAAATACTTGAATATTCGGCCAAGTCGTCGCTTATCTCGTACGCTTTATATTCACATAATAAAAAAATGAAAAAAAAAGGCAGTCTGGGCAGAAGACATGCGCGTTTTGAGGGCAAGTTGACGTCGTCGATGTCCCGTCGAGATTTCTAATAAGAACAATTAAAATATAACTACTTCGTCGAAATCCGCGACATCGTCGTTACTCGCTTGTGTCTTTGACCGATCGAGGATTGCTCGGACCTTACGAAAAACCGTGTGGTCCACCGCGTGCGCGCGCACCTTCGTCACACAAATGGCAGGACGAAGAAACAGTCCGACAAAAATGGGAGGTTGACTCTCCGGGCTCGAACGAACGCGGGCCTTACCCGAGCTCATTCTTCGCGGTTGCTCGCGGGAGATCTTCCTCTCTTCCGCTCTCATACAGAGATAAACGAGAGGCAAGAGTTTCGCGGCTATACTGGCATATAATCCCGAATGCGGCGGACGAACACCAGACGTTGACATGGGCGGGGGGGGGGGGGGGGGGGGGGGGCGGCTTAGCAAAAAAACGAGACTTCCCTAACCGCACATCGAGACTCATTTATTTATTCATATAATCGTACGATATGGAGAAATTAATGCTGCTACCTCGAGTTAACGAAGGATCGATGGACGTCCGAGATCCTGCGATATGACGATATCATTTTAAAACTTTTTAACGTATTTAATTGATTACCGTTGTTTTATTCGTTATTGTATTTCATCGAACTAATTGGGGGGTTTTTTTTAAATCTACTTGGGGTAAAAATAAAATCTTAAAAATTGTGTTTTTCGCACTGCCGATGATTTTTTAAAAACATTTTCCGTTCGAAGAACGTTTGAGATTTATAAATCTATCGATGGGTAATTAAAATGGTGGGAATTACATTTTGTTGTCGAGAATTGGCCGAGCGCTTAGAATTGAGAATGAAACTGAAGCAGTAAGTTTTATCGAAGATTTCTGAAAAACATGAATGAAGAGTGTCGATCGGTCGAAAAATCAATGATTTTTACACAGCAAGGGCCTTCCGAAGAGTCCCCGGACTTAAACTTTCCAACCGATGTAGCACCTCCAAAACAATCCTACTTTTCTTCTCACCGTGTTTTTCCCGCCTTCATATCAACACTAAATCTCTTCGACCCCGCAGCTGCGTTCCGAGGAACCGCAACTCTCTATATATATATATCGCTTACAGTCGACGTATGCTCGCCCTCCCCTTCCTCTCCCGCACCGTCCCCGTTTATTTACTAAGTTCTAAGCCGGTCGGCTCTCGTCGCGCCGGTACAACTGTTGCGACGAACCGAGCGCCCGAGTATCAAGAAGCGACTCTCCTCGCTCTCGCGAATTCCACATTGCATTCTACAGTTTTTCCCATCATAATACCGGGGACCACTTTTGCTCTCGGTGTTCCTCCGATGCTTCTGCGCGCCGTCCGCGCTGCAGTCTCAGGGTCCGCACTGGTATTCCTCGGTTATTTAGGCGGTTGAGCTTCGCCTCTCCCCTTTGTCTCTCCGGCGTCCCGAACGTCCTCGCTCGATCTCCAGTCTCATTACTCGGCGCTGCGAGACACTCTCTTCGAAAGCTTGGGAGAGCGAGCGAAGCCGGGAACTCGCTGATTGCTACTGTTTTTTTTCTCTCGCTATCCGAAAACAACAAAGCGTAAAGTATCTTGCTACCTTCGGACCTCGTTACCGAGAGCGAAATTCCCGGCAGCGCGTTTCGTCTAGTTGCTACGATAAGACTATAAAATAATTGATTATTGACCGATGGACAATCATTTTTTTTTTTTTAATGAAAACAATTTTTCTCCTTAAATATTTTGTATATGATGAGAAGGCAAAGGCAGATCAATTCGGCAAATGGGACAGAAAACTTTGTTAGATCAGCTAAAATGATGTAATCCGTTTCAGAGTCAAACTTTTCTTTTTTTTCTTTTACCTACGTGACAAGATAAGTCAATACTTAAGCTGATGTCATTGTTTGATTCTTTAAATCGAATCGAATAGCGGAGGAAACGTGTAATTGAAGATAAGGAGATGCGGGGCGATCGAGTAACCGGAAGCATTCGAAACGTTGTCACACGTCACCGTCGATGGCCTCCGATCGCTCGAGCATAGAGGCCTACATAAATTACGCAGCCCCATAGGCAAAGCTCACACACACGGAGGAAGAAATAACTGTGCCGCGCGCGCCTTGGCGTCCCGTTCTTCGGTGTCTATAAGTGACCCGCCTCATTAGTTTATGATAATTTTATGCGCGAGAAATAAAATATGTACCGGTGAGATAATTACCGAGGAGCGCGTTCTAAATACCCGACCGCTTGGCGATTCCCTGCTCCCCTTGAAAAATTTCATATTTTCAAGATGTTTGAAACATGTTAAAAGTAGAGGGAGCAACATGAAAACTTCTCATAAGTCCGGTACTTTCTACCATAGGTGGCGCCCCAGCGCCTTCCTACCGTGTGCTATGGTAATAGCTCTCAGCGATATAGTCATTTTTACTGGATCCTTCCCTCTGCATATTTTCAACACATTTTTAATATAGCAACATCAACATTTGCAATTACCAAAGGGTTTTAAAAAAACCACCGGAAAACTTTCATCCCATAATACAACGTTTATCTCCTCAGCCCCCGTCGGACGTAAATTAATTACGATAAGTAGAATTTTCCAAAAATTTAATTACTCCTGCAGACACGAATTGGGCCGGTGCGTTGAAGCGACGAGATAACGAGAACGGGTCAACGTTAAGTTTTTCCTCCCGACCGTCCCCGGCCGAAATTCTTCGAGTGACGGGGGCACGAACGATGAGACGGCGGGGGGAGGGGGGGGGGGCATAGTTGGGATAAAAGTGTATAAGAATTATTAACGATCGCGCAAGCTCTCGCATAGCCAGTAAATAACAGTTTTTATCCGGGCGTCCGATTTCCAAGCCAGCGAGTTCTCCCGCTCCGTGCAGCCCCCCTCGGCCTTTTTCTTCCCCCTCCTCCCTTCTATGCCCCCGCGAGGGCCGCCGGCCCTTTTCCCCCTACTTAAAGATTTATCTCGAAATTTTTAAAATCGCTCCAGTCGATGGTCTTCCTCTTCTTTCTCTCCCCCCCCCCTCTTACGGCCCTCTCTTGGTCCCACACTTCTTCGGACCGCCCTTCCGAATTTTGCGACGCGAGTCTTTTGCGCCCGCGTAAGAGAGCACGTATACTTCACGGCGAAGCTCGGGAGAATCCTGGGAGTGTAGGAAAGAGAGAATTCGGCGGAGTCGCGCAACTGTCCCCCCCCCCCGAAGATCTTCGTACGTCGGGGAATGTCTTGCTCTTTACAAACCCTTCGGATGATTTTTGCACCGGCGTAGAGCACGTGCACTTCGAGTTGATTTATCATTGTGGCGATTAAAGGTTTGACTACCAGTGCATTATGTTTTTGCTACGTAGGGGGGAAGAGCTGTTTTTGAAAAAAAAAATATACGTATGCATTCTTTTCAATTTTCATCGACGAAATTGTCGAATAATTATGAGGATGAGTCTGTGCAACGCTAATAAATTTGTTGTGAACTAATTCATACACTTAGAAAAAAAGACGATTATAATTACTAAAATCGAACCAAATATTTCATAAAAAATTCCAAGGCTACCCCTTTCCAATAAATTTTTCACGTTTTTCCAAAAATGGCTCAAAAAACGAAAAATTGTTGTTCAATCGATTTAAAAAAATTTTATATGAAGATGTTTAAAATATGGTCCTTATTATCATTGCAATGCTACTTATAACTATGTAAAAGGGCAGGGCCCGTAATTAAATTAAATTGAATTAAATTAAATTGAATTGAATTGAATTATATTAAATTAAAAATTATCATCAGAACCAAAAAATAAAAAAAACAAACAATAAAATAAAAATCGTCTACTACTCGGAACGAATCAATTGGGAATGAGCAGCCTCTCCCGCAGCTACGCCCGTGCGAGCCGCGTCTGGTAAGGAGAGCAGTGGAGGCGGTTGGCCGAAAGGGCGGGATGAGGAGTAGAGGGGGGAGGGGGGGGGGGGGGGGGGGGAAGTACTTCTCGAGCCTCGTTACGTTGCCCCGATCTTCGACAAGAAAATTTGCCTCCGAGCTTCGGATTGCGACGGTGTCTGAGTTTGTTGTAGCCCTTTGCCTCCCGTATGTTCCCTCAGTCGCTCCCCCGAGTTTGTCTGCCGGTCGGCAGCTCCTCTCGCATCGTCCTCCGCATGGAAGATGATCCCCCCGTTGGTCCGCGTAAAACCCCTTCCCCTCCCCCCCCCCCCCCCCCACCCTCTGTGCTCACGCATCTTGATTTATCGGTCGACATTTTTTCGCAAGACTTTTATTACGTTTTAATCCGACGCATATTTAGCAGCTCTGCAGACCCGGCGGAGAAAACGGCGCGGGAGTGGGAGGGGGGGGGGGGGGGAGCGTGGTATACAGCAGAGATCGACGAAGGTAAAGGGAACGATCGGGAGCATTACTCTCCCCGATTGCCCCGGGCAACAGAAGCTCCGGCCAGCTTCATCGGCTCCGTTTAAACCGTCCATACATACATACATATATACATACAAATATATATATATGTTTATATACTATAGGTCTATACATATGCATATATATATATATATGGATGTCGGAGGTACCGATCGCGAGGCGGTCTTGTGTCGGCTCGAGAGACTGAATTTTCGGTTGAGCTCGACCGATCGAGATCGACGATGATGATTCGGAGGGCCCTATAGCTCTTACCTTACCCTTGATCCCCCCCCCCCCCCTCCCCTCCGCTCTGTCCGCTCGGTCTCTCTTCGTTCTCTGGCACTATCTCTTTCTCCTCTGGATCCTCGCCTGGAGAAATAATCGATTCGAGACTCTTGCGAGATATATGCACATGCTCAAACTGCAACGCCTCAGCATCGTCTTTAAACCCCCCTTTCCGACCTCCCTCCACGGATTTTCGAGTACACGCGGTCTTCTTTATTTATTTTAATATATACACTCAAGGACCATTAATACATAATTAGAGGCGAAGGAAGATCTCACGGTGATGATCTTGCCGTGAAAAACGGCTCAGCGCTTGGCTCGGCTCTGGTCGGCCCTCAGTTACCCTGATCGAGAAAAAATTTCGAGACTCGAACGGTCCGGAACGTTGCGTCGAGTCGAGATCGAAAAAATTTTCTACGGGATCAATTCTTTCTTCTTTTTGTCGGAGTGAAAAAAAAAAAAAAATACATTTTTTAAATATGGTATTCATCTCGACGCCCGATGGCGCTGTGACTCGCCGGAAACGGCGTCGACTATCCTCTGAAAGGTCGTCGGTCCCAGGCCGAGAAAGTCATCTCCGCTTCTTCTTCTTCGACGCCTTCGGAGGAAATAATCCCCGTAGTCGGGGGCGGCCGGTGGATTCACCTTTGCGTAGTAAACGGCTGCGAAACCGCTGTATATCAGTAACGCTGCAGTCGCGATCTGGCGACAGAAAAGAATGTAACATTATTTATTGATTCATTTATTTATAGATTTATTTATTTAATGAATAGCTGAGCCCAATTACAAGCGCTTATTGTTATCGAAGGGGTTAATAATGTAAGGCGTTTATTTTTTAAGAGTTAATTTTTTACCGCGAACCCTCGACTAGAGGAACACGCTCTGCGTAAAGATTTCCCATCCGGCAACAACGCCGATGTCAACTGTGAAGGCAAAGTTTTTTTTAAATCTATAAAACGGTACCCGGAAAAGTGCTTTCTTACCGCGATACTCGCTCCCCCTCGCGTGTGCGGTCTACAAGGATATTATCCTGAGACATTCGTGAACGCTCTCATAAATTGAAATAAGTAAAAAAATTTACAAAAGAGTAATAAAAAGATAAGAAAACCGAGAGAAGACAAAAGCGAGCTGTGCGGCTTAACGGAAATGAAATGAGCCACTGCGACTTCGAGGTAATTCCCACTCGCTTTGCAGAGCGTATCTCGACGGGTCGTTCCGGACCATACTGTTTTCTAAATCGTGGAACGCCGGCCACGCGAAGTGTTGCCAAACGATTTTATTACCGTTGTAAAGGGCACAAGATAATTTTTTTTTTTTTTAATACAAGTTTTTACAATTTAACACTGATTTTATTACATTTTTAAAAAAGATGTTTAAAATTGGTATTTATTTTTATTAGACGAGTCCTCGTTTATAACATTCGTAATGAAAATGTTCGGGAAATTATTAAACAAAACTCTAGAGGTACGCAATAATTATCGTTTTTTTTCATGTTCACTTTGTGTATTTGAGCATTTTTTTGTATAGTGAAAAAAATAGATTACCTGAAAAACTGCCCAAAACTTGTAGCTCCCCTCGTTGATCAGAAAATCGTAGTAACCGCCCCAGGGGTCGGATTTTCCGTTGGTGAGAGCTTTGTTCTCTTCGACGTTATCGTCGTCCATTTCGTGATCTGCCATATGTTCGTCCTCGTCGTCCGCGTCGTGACTTCCGCGCTTGTACCATCTTGGGTTTCTGCGAACGTTTCATCGACCCTTTAATAACTGAGCGCCTTTACGGTATAACAAAAAAAAAAAAAATTCTCGACGGCTCGAATCCCTTTTGAAAAATTCAATTTTCAAGTATTTAACAACCAAATTTTTAAGAAACGTGCAACAAAATTCTAGTCCAAAACTGTCTTTACGATCGATTATCAATGTTTTGCAATCTTAAAAAAAAAAAAAATTGTAAAAGCTGTTTTAACAATATAGCAAATATGCTACGCTGGCAGTTTCGATATTAGTGA
The DNA here is from genome assembly GCA_933228735.2 of Amblyteles armatorius. NCBI lineage: Eukaryota > Metazoa > Arthropoda > Insecta > Hymenoptera > Ichneumonidae > Amblyteles > Amblyteles armatorius. The sequence goes on along the minus strand of OW121694.1, from coordinate 10,728,828 downwards.
ACAATAAATATTTCATTACTGTATGATAACTATTATTTTCATAAATGTAATAATAATAACAATGAATTGTTGTTCTTATTACTAACGTAGTTATTATTATCAGGAAGTGAACAATGTCGAGCCGAAGCTTAATTTAATTTTTTCATTCGATGTTAATCGCGTTAACATTCGTTGGAATTGAGAATCGACGAATAATGCACCTGAAGGAGAGTGCGGTAGTGGCAACGACGTTGCTCTCAGTGGTGAAGTTCTCTTCGGCACTGTCCGGTAAGTCGGCGTTGTCTTCGTCCGCGTCGTAACTTCCGCGCTTGTACCATCTTGGATGCCTGCGAACGTTTCATTAACCATTTAACAATCAAGCCCCTTTAACGTAAACGAAGATTTTTCTCAATTGCTCGAGTCCCTTTTGATAAATTCAGTTTTCGATGATTTGACAAAAACCATATTGAATAAAAAACTTGAATTAAATTCTAGTCAAAAGCTGTCTTTACGATCCAATACTATTCGTCCATTTTTTTTCACAATAAAAAGAGAAAAAAAAAGTGTTTTACCAACGTAGCAAATGTGCTACGCGGGCCGGGTCGATATTGGTGAATGATTAATATTTGTAGCTATATTTCATAACGATCATCCATATTATTCGAATAGTTGTTATTATCACCGAGACGAAGCTTAATTGAATTTTCACAATCGATCTTCATTGACAATCGACGGATAATGCACCTGAAGTCGAGTGCGACAGTGGCAACGGCGTTGCTCTCAGTGGTGAAGTTCTGTTCGGCATTGTCCGGTGCCTCGCCGTGTTCCGAGCCGTGGATCCAGTGGGCGGAAGCCGCGAGCAGGAAGAGCCTGCAGAGGATCCCGGCCGCTTCCATGGTAACACTCGCTCGCGTGACCGATCAAATCCACCCGGGGCTAAATTGTCCGTGAAAAGCGGGCAATCCGTGACTCCGTCACTACGTCGGGATGATTTCTTCACAGCACCATCTGCGCGCCTCGGCACCGATCGGACCGATCTCGTTCGGCAGCGGAGGGATCGAATCGGAGACGATTACTTCTGCGCATGCGCGAACCCTCGAACCGATGACGCAACCGCTCGCGGATCTCTCGCGATGTATTATCGATTGTCCTACGGTCGATTTTTGTTCCCTCCTCCTTTTCCCTCGCGTTTACACACGAGTCGATTCACTCCGCGAGAACACGAAGCGGTGATTTACATCGGGAGAGCATTTTTGGTCCATGCACGAACGAATCCATTGAACAACTGGCCGATACCGTTGCCTCGGATATTCCTCTTCTGCGTTCGTTCTGCGACGACGACGAGCACTCGGTCGTAACTGTAACACATCGGTAACGTTAAGCAAACCTCATGTGGCTCCGCCGATGACGCTAAACGATCCTAATTGTTACAGATATTACCTTAAGAGAGCCGGACCAGACACAGCGGCTTGGAAATTTGACGGCGCGTCAATGTAAATTCTTCGTGTGCGGTATCGTCGGGCGGTACCGATCTTCGGTGGAACGGGGTCGACGTAAAAAACCACACGAGAGAAATTCCTGTCTGCGATAGCTCGATGAAATTCGTGTCATTTCTTTTTTTTTTTACGAGAGAGAGAAGTTCGGGGAATCGGTTAACACCTCGGAGTGCCCGAAGGTAGAGTCGACAGAGAAGTTTCTGGAACGGCGGAGATGGAGCAAGACTTGTACTGGCAGGGTTTTTTTAGATCTATAAGAGGCCTGGTTTAGGTACGGGAAATACCTTGTTAGGTCCCTCGAGGCGCGAAGGTCCTTTGAGGCAGGGCGCTATATTTATTGCGGGGTCGATTCGCGGCTCGGCTCAGCTAAACTGTTTTATGCAACTCATGCATGAAAAGCGCTACTTTCCGTGCCTGCCATGAATTTAATAATTTCCCGGCGCACGAGCAGATCGGCTCCTTTGCGTGCGATTCACTTTCACGCATGTGCAGTTCGGCTCCTTTGCGATTTACTTTTGCGTGCGATTTCTGGAAATTATTACACGCTGCTCGCGGCGCCACAATCGGCAGGCACGGAGTGGCGCTTCTCCTGCATTCGTTACATAAAATAGTATGCGATACTTGTACGTAAAAGCGGACTCCCGACGGCGGTTGTGAAGTGGCCGCACTCGCCTTTTCTCGCGCTACAACAGCACTCGGCTTTGCCCCTTGCCGTTGTAGCGCTCGATCCGGCTCGTGCAGCCACTCCCCAACCATCGCCGAAAGTCCGCTTTTACGAACGAGTATCGCAATATAGTATCACCAACTGTTGGTACAAATAATAATTACTTTTTGAAAAAATTGGATCTGGATAGGTCAATATTCGATTGATTGATTGATTTATTATTATAGTGTTATAGTTATACCTACCTACCTACCTTATATATTACCTTTAATTTATTATCATTATCATTATTATTATTATTATTATTATTATTATCATTATAGCTGTAAATAGCATACAGTCACACGGAAGGACTAAAAAAAAAGTAATTAACCATTCCGATCTCTATCTTTTGCACATACTCGCGCGGATACGCAGTATCCACATCTGCACTTGACGATGGATTCGATAGTGTCGTTTTCTGGAATCTTTCCTGGAATTCCAAACATACAAAAAAAAAAAAAAATTAATTACTCGTTCCAAGTCAGTGCAATTCCTTTCCACCCGCCACTGCCCATAGGCCGTGTTAAGTGTATCGCTTAGCGGTTCTCGTGCATCCGTCTCTTATAGTACCGTTGAAACAATACTCTAATCAAAGGGTGATAATTGTGCGCAATACTCCGCGTGCCATTCGAATTAGATCCCCGCTGCTCTTTTCGTGCTCGGCTAATGCAATCCAGATAATCGTTCTTATTGCATTAAAAAAAAATTAATATCCTCTCACCGCGAGGACTCAAAATTATCTTTAAACCGGAAGCGAATGAATACATTTTTTCTTCTTTTCACTTTATTCCGCTTTTCTTTTAAATATCATCTCCAACCTCGGGACTAGAATCGCAATCCTCAAAAAATGAATGAACACAATTACTCTTTTTTGTCATTTTTTTTTTTAACGATCATAATTTTTTATTACACATATTTGCGATAAAAAAATATATAAAGCAGTCTTTTGGTTCGAATTATTGTCTATCGACGATCTTCGGAGTTCACGAGTGGTCCAGCCTTTCCCTGAGGCTGTTGTACACGTCGATGCCGTCGAAGACCCGTTTAGCGAGATCGAGCCAGCCAGGTCCATCGTCGGCTCGTCCGCTGTGTTCAGCGGCCGCCGCCAGGGAGGACGGAAAATTTATCTTGTGCCTGGCGATGCTCTTCAGTATCAACGCCGCTATGTATATTATGAAGTATATGCTGAAGTAGAGCGGGATGTACCAGAGCTTCTTGCCGATGTAGTAGTACGAGTACGGTCGCTTGCTAAGCCGCTCGTCCTCCATTTCCGGTTCCTCGGTAGTCGTCGGTCGTGGATGATGGTGATGATGATCGAGTTCGTGATCGGGCGGATGATCGTAGATCAGATCGTGGTGGTAATCGTGATGCTCGGCCTCGTGAGGCCCGTAAGAATCGTCGGTGAAGGCCGGACGATCGAACTCGGCTGGGAAATCGACTGGTTTCGGCGGATACTTGTCCCCGTACGTGCCGCCCGACTGATAAACCGGAAACTTCGGAGCCTCGGCCGGCTCATCGCTCGTGTAAATTTCCGGCTGCTGGTACGAGTCCGGAATCTATAATTTTGTTAAGTTTCCATTCAGTCTTGCTGTTCAAACTTTTCAAAGTCTGCCGAGTGGCAAAACATTTTTTAAATAGTGACACAAAAGAAGAAAAGGTAGGTCGATTATATTTTTTTTTTTTTTTTTTTTTTTTTTAAAGTTCCGTTTACAGTGGTGAAGCGGTTTTGCGATCTTTTCAATTTGTTTCTTTCTATGCACGTTTCGTCGTCGAGTTGTGCCTAATGTAACTGTAAGTGGATGCTGTCCTTAATTGTAACGAACGAACGAACTATCGTACTATCATGCTATCGAACTAATGAACAAATGAACGGATGAACAAACGTACCTTGGCGTAACTGTCCTCGGAATGGGTCGAAAAGTCATCGCTCGGCACAGCCGGAGGTTTCTCGTCCATCGGCTTCGAGTTCGGTCGATAATCATAGCTCGGCGAGTAGGCGGCCTGCGGAAGTGTCGCGTAGCTCGGAATCGGATATTTCGTTTCGGTCGCCTCGCTCTGCAGGCTCGCGTGTGGAACGAATCTATCCTGGGCGACTTTTCTCGAATTCGCTGAATTCAATTTGGCGACAGCTTCGCGATCTAGCGTCGAGTATCTCTTCGTCGACGGATGATCGACAGCCTCGCCGTTTCGAAGTTTCGCCGCCCCGGGCGGAACGTAAATCGGCGATCGGGAGATCGTCGCGTCCTGAAAACCTCGAGCTTGATTAACCGGCTCGATCGTTATCTTTTCCGGATTAACCGGCCTCGACGACGCACCGTTTATCGACACTTTCGCGTAAGACGCGACTTCCGGTAGCGAGGACGAGCTCGCGAGAACGAGAAGCTGCACGCAATAGACGAGCAATGTTCGAACCATCATCTTCGACGAGGAAATTGAGGATTCGAGTGGCGAGTGTCTCGGTTCGAAAACACGCTTATATATAGACTCGGGCGGTGGTTTGCTTGCTGAGATTTGTCGACGACGCTAAATGACGGTAATGAGACTATGAAAAAAAAAAAAAAAATGTTCTAACAAGCCAGGCGGAGTGTAACAGAGACCAGCCCGTTACACTCGAGACTCGTGTCGGATGCTGGCCTTGACCGACAACTCCGTTTAAGGGCGTGTCTAATACAGCGGTCGAAATGCGTCACTTCCGGTTTGAAAATCTCATTTTTCGACCGGAAATGACGTATATCCGGTATGACGTCACTTCCGGTTGTAAAATGGGATTTCCGAACCGGAAGTGACGTATTTCCGGTATGCCGTCACTTCCGGTTGAATAATGTGGTTTTCAAACCGGAAGTGACGTATTTCCGGTTAAAAAATTAGATTTTCAAACCGGAAGTGACGTATTTCCGTTAAATTTCCAGAAATCTAAATTTCCGGTTCTTTCATTCCATTGTCCATAGCGAGCCACGCAGCGCCCGAGCCACGACGACCTTCTAGTGAATCCTAAAACTGTAGATAATGCACATTAATCTGCGATGCCATTGCTTGATTAAAGCTTTTATTTAACAAAGCTATTGTCAATATGTTTTCACAATCTTTATAATATCATCGCTATAGTTAAATCTAACAGCAACAGTGTACGCGATAGAGAGGAACGTTTGTATGTTTATATTTAAAAAAAACACAAAAAAACAATAACTGTATAGAATAGAAGACGTTTAAAAAACTAATCAGAATCAACAGATAAATAAAATATACGTAATATGCACTAGCAGAGACGATTGGTTCGAAACGAGTAACAAGATATGTTTGTCTCGCGGCCCGCCGGCCCGTTCAGTGGGCGGCTGATGAGTGAATGAACCAAATTCACTCGAATTAAAGGATTCCTTTCTGTGATCGTCTAAAAAAAAAAAAAATAATAATCGAACATCATAAAAATACTGTACAATTCTTGACTTTTTCTCGAGTTTTTTATTCTCAAGTCTTTTCGGGTTTTTTTCGTGTCTCTCGAACGACTTTGACGCTCCGAGGGCACGCGGAATCACACTGACCGCAAAATCGCAATCAAAAAAACATTTATTACGTTCGATGCGAAAATGGCAGTTTTACGCACGCTTCGCGCAAAACAGGCATTTTCACACTCGTCGCCCTTGCCATACAAACAACTAGTCTCATCTTCACCCGCCCCTTTCCCCGACTAAAACCTTTTTTTCAACAAACAAAAAAAAACATTTAAATCATCCCAACATTACATAATTCCGATACAAAGTGCACGGCTCAGCATACACACCAAATCAAGTCCCAACCTTTCTTGTCCACAAATGTCCACAATTCTTTTCATGCTCATTTTACAAAAAAAAAGTCCCGTCCACTTCACAAAAATGTCCGTCAATTTTCCGAACATTGTGTTGCAAAATTATCAACAAAATAATTGTCGACGTTTGTGTAAAAAAAAAGTTTCTCATGCGTACAAATCTTTTTCACTGTCTATCGCTTCCCCAACCGACATGCCGACCCCTCGCTCCGACGTGTCTTTCATAATTGCATTCCAAGGCTTAAACGACATTTCGTTTTAAAAAAATGTAATTCCATCTCATTGCTTCCCATCGTCATCGTCGGGTTGTCTCTCCACCGTGACGTTGCACTCGCCAGCCGCGCTCGTCTCGACCCCCGTCGATTCGTTCACGAATCCACGATTATCGGTTCCAAGCTTTTTCCTCTTATCCGCCTCGTCGATCAGTTCCTTTCTCGGCCCCCTCGAAAAATCCTTCGCCGCGCTTTCACCCTTTTTCTCCCTCTTCTCGCAGTCGGTGAGTTTCTCGATTCTGTCGAGGTTCCTCGCGTTGTTTATCGTCTCGAGGTCTTCGACGTTACCGGCGTACGCTCGGTTCTCCAATCCGCCGCTCTCGAGGACCGCGCCGTCGGCCTCGAGCTTCTTCTTCTCGTTTCTGACCGCAAGATCGACGTCGCCGTTCTCCATGCCGTTGGATTCGCCGCCCGCCGGCTTCTTCGGCTTCTTCTTCACTATGTCGTTGCCCTCGACCTGCGGACGCTTCTTCAGGTACAGAGCGTTGAACAGGAAGTAGACGAAACCGGTGACCAGACTGACCACCGCGAAGATCCTGTAGGTCGGACGAGTGCCGAAGGACTTCATCAGGTAACCGCCTATGAGACTTCCCGAACCTCTTCCGACCCCGTAGTAGACTCCACCTAACAGCCCCTGGATCGAGGAGTCCGTCGACGTCGTCGAGAGCTTCGCCGCGTAGGTCACCGCGGCCGTGAAACTCAAAGAGGCCGTCACCGACTCCAGAGCCTCGAAGATCAGCGAGAGCCACGGATTGTAGATCAGGGAGTATCCTGCGGCGAGGGGAAAACAAATGTCGGCCTGTATTTCGGGCACACTTTTTGGGGGGGTTTCAGCTTTTTTTTTTTGCGGCGGTATGGTAAAAATGATTTGGGGTTTTGAGGAAGTTTTTTGTCGATAAAGGTCCGATCGGTTTCTCGGTAATTTTTGGGAATGTGTGATTTGTAAAGTTGGCAAACATTTTTATGACATTTACTAAGTTTGTTCGTAAAATTAGCAAAGATTCTTTGTAAGTTTAACAAAATTGGTTTATCGAAATATTGAGATATGAAATATCGATTATCGAAATATGAAATATTGATTGTCGAAATGTGAAACATGATATGGGGCAAGATGGACCGTTTCAGACCGGGGGTTTTTGGGAGCCTGAAAATCGATGTTTGTAATATTACTAAAATTCGTTTGTAATATTAACAAAACTTATTTGTAAAATTAGCAGAATTTGTTTGTAAAATTACCAAAATTTGCTTATAAAAATTTCAAAATTTCGGTGCAAAATTAACGAGAAAAAAAAAAGTTGGCCGTTTGTAGACAGGAAACTTCGGTGCCTATTTTACCGTGTGAAGAGTCGAACAGCAACGACTCGATGCACACGGTTGCACTCGCTTGAACGGGCACTTATACTTTGGTCTTCTATATGCGATCAACAATGTACGGGATTATAGATTTGCCGGCAAACGGCGCGGTTATTGGCACGATAGAGAAATAGCATTTCGACAATTTTATTCGACCCAAAAAATCTAACATCTTATTATACAAAATTAATCTGCGTTCATTTTACTCATCTGAACACTATAGAAATTTTTAATACAATATTTTTCTCAAATGGGGCAAATCGGACCATCCTGCAATTGTGATGAAAATTAATAAATTTGTCGCACAAAAGATGTACGTCTTGATTGCAGTATCACCAAGAAAAATATCACGACAAAGTATGAGATGTTGAAATATGAAAAATGATATAGGGCAAGATGGACCTTTTCTGTCAGGCAGCTTTGGAAGACTGAAAATTGACAAATGTGCCAATAACTGTGACGATTTTTTTGAAATCTTATACAAAGTACGATGCACTCGCTCGGAGAGGGCACTCACCGAGAAGCCTGACCGCGTAGAATATAAATCCGATGAAGAGAACATTGGCGTGTCCGATCTTATGTATTATCGGACCGGATAGTACGAGAAGTGGTATTCCGGCTATACCGCCGACTGTTATTGTTATTCCCATGAGCGATCTCGAGCCTCCGAGGTCCTGAAGAAGCCAGAATAGGAAGGACTCGATGTAGCCCCAAGCCGTACCTGCAAGTGATAAACCGTTCCGTTTATTGATTTAAAAAAATGACTTTCCGTTTATTGATTTAAAAAAATGAATTTCCGTTTATTGATTTAGAAAAAAAATTGCAGTTTTTATTTTTTTTATTGCGGTTGCACGTGGATTTTGATCGTAATCGAAAGCGACGAGCGATTGACGCCGATCGGGCTGCGATTTTATGAGAGCCAACCACGTCATGCCCGGAAGTCGTTGCGCAACGATTAATCCGTGCATCCGTCGGTAGATCGGGTATTGTTCGGAAAAAAAAACTGCTCGCGATCAAAATACATAGGTGAGTTCCGGGCAGCGGGAGAACGTATACTCACCGAGAACGAAGCATGCGAGCAGAAGAGCAACGATCTCGACGTTCTTGAGAACGCTCACGACGTCACTGACGACGTTACCGGCCGGGGACTTGAACTCGAGATTGATGGACAGCATCAGAATACCGGAAGCGATCTTCAGACCCGCGTAGAGATAAAACGCTGGCCTGAAAACATCGGTAAATAAACATTGGGCTGATCGATATTCAGCTGCAGCTTAATTTTTCACATTAACTTATTATATCATAATAAATAATGAGTATATTAAATTTCATAATTGCACATGAAATTTAATATACCACTTTATGCATAAAAACTCGCAGAACAAGTGCATTAAATTTCAATTTTTCTACAGGTGGATAAAAAAAATAAAAAAACTTGATCGTCATCCAATAATCACCTAAAGTCCGTATAGCTTTTGCCGCGACTGGCGTAATCGATGAGTAGACCGGAAAGCGGTGAGGATATCATACCGCCGATGCTCCCGTAAATTCTCTGCATCCCGTAGTCGGCTTCCTGTTCGCGAAGAATCGCTATGACCGCGCCCTCGAACATAGCGAAAGCCGTGCCCCCGATCATTCCGATGAATACCCTGATGGCGAGATAGAGCCAGAAGGTCAGTACGACGTTGTACTCGACGATGGTTTCCATATTCGAGCACATTTCCGTCCGCGGAGCGGTGAGAACGCATCTCTTCGCGCAGTCATCGACGCGAAGAAATCGGTAAGGATCGTTGCTCTCGGTCCAGTTAACGAGCGCGACGCTAAGGAATACCCTCAGTTTTTCCGTCTCAGGATTCTGGCACTTGGCGATCTTGAAGTCATCCTCGCCGATCGACGAAATTTCCTCCACGAGATATCGTCGTTTCTTCTCCAACCGATCTATGTAGTTCGACTCGATTAACTTGAGTCTCGTGCTCTGCTCGGTGTAGAGGATCGAGCTGCGATTTTCGTCTCTGACGACCGAGAAATCGTCGAACTCGCAGATCGTCTCGTTCCTCGGCGTCAGAAAATCGCCGATCGTGTAGTTCGAGGGATTCTCGAGATTGCGGGGCGGGGCGTTGCAGCGGAACTCGTAGAGCTGGTTAGTCGGGAAGAAGTACGTGCTACGTGAGAGATGACGAACCGATGTCTCGAAGAATTCGTCGTTCCTCATCTGGGTGTCCTCCCTTATGTCGTCGAGGAAACGCGAGCCCAGCGGCGGTGGGGGAAGACGATTCGCCGGAAAATTGAAGGTGTGCGAGGTGTTGAGCTCGCTTTCGGGATCGGTGTAAGTCACCGTCCAGGATCTGGACTCGAGCATCGCTAGCAGATCGGTATCGTTCTGGACGTCGACGTTGCAGGCGTAGCTGAAAAATCAGTTGGTTGGGGGGATTAAAGTCATTTAATTAATTAGCCTTTGGAGGAAGTTGTTTCGAGAGAGAAAAAACATTGAGTTTTTGGTAAGGATGTAATTCGAGAAATGAGATTTTTTTTAATGGTAATTTTATTATCGAGGGCGTCGGATTAATTGTCGCTGATCGAGGAAGCTATTTTTGTAATTAAGGAATAATTGGGACCAAGTGTCGAAGTACTTAAACTTTTGTTTTTATAAAAATTGTTATCGAAAGCCTGCACGATTGACTGTTCGGAACGGTTTCATCGATCATGCGATAATAGCGACGGTTATAGCCGTATTATCTACGCGATATCATCAATGAATCCATGCTCACTGCTGCTACTAGTAGTTTTCATATAAACAATTGCACGATATTTTACCCGCAACTCTCGATCCTCGTGGTGATATTTGTCTGAAGTTTGGTCTCGCACGGATGATACTGGCTCATCGTGTATACCAGTTCCCCGTCCGCGCCTGGACAGCTCAGATCCATGACGACCCGTTGTGGAAACTGCAGAGTAACTCGGCCCACCGGGACAAGCAAAAGAAGCAGAGCCGCCGCTCCGCCGAGTGACGAAAACAGGGACAGGAGGATCTGAACAAAAAACACTATCACTATCACTCGCAATCGAAACATTGCATTACCGTCCGAAAAATTTTATCCGCAATTTTACCTTAAAATTACCAATGCGGTCGGCAAGGAGTCCTGCGAGAGGAGGCATTATTATCGCGACGAACGGTGTTATGGCGCTCATTATCGCGGTCTCCTCGACGTTTATTCCCAATTCTCTCATGTGTATCGTCAGATAAGGGTACAGCACGTACAGAGCTGCGAATTGAAATTTAACGACGTTGAAACAAGAACCGTGTTTTTCAACGATATCTTAACCGAAGGTCAAATTTATGCAAAAAAAAATATGTACTCAAAATATATTAAACCTTAATTTTTATATCATGGATACGACAAACATATTAATTGCTGGATATTTGAAGATATTATTGCAGAATAATATTCAAAAATATAACTATTTAAAAAATACAAACTTTGTAATAATACATGTTAAAATAATGCAGTTAATTTCACAGTTGATGTTAAAATAAGACAGGTTAAAATGGCACCCGACAAAGTTATTTGACGTGCGTTACGTTTGTAGTGTGTTATTTTTGCATTTCATTTTGACATGTCATTCAAGGCAAATTCGAAATATAAATTTGTTTACCGTGTGGAACAAGTGAGGAATTCAGCAATTAACTTACTCGAGGCTTGCACGAAGAATATCAATTTTAGTGGCAGCAACTCTTTGTGACGGAAGTCCGTAATGATCCTCAGAAAGAAGCTCTTGATCAGCATCATCTTGGTTGAGTCGGGTGTTTTTTTTTTCCTCGCAATTATTAACTCTTCCTCGCGATAAAGATCGACGAACGAAGGCCGAGGTCGGCGGATGGAAGAAAAAGAAGAGAAAAAAACTTCCGAATTCCGAACGGCAGCTGCTCGCTCGCGGCACCGAATATCAACTAGGTCATCGTATCGTTTCTGAGTCCTGTAAGCAAGATGATTAATCATTCACAAAATTGTGCCGCACTATCCGCATCTAGGATCTTTTGGCTGGTTTACACAAACGACCGATTGCGCGACTAATTTTCCACGCGCTAAACTGTGGACCACGGGGCGAGTTTGACCTGAACGTGTTTGTTCACGAGCCTAATGCGTACATCGGGCTTCGTGGACACAGAGTGACTGTCGGGATTTTCGTCGACGAAAAATCAGCCTCGAGTCACGCGGCATTTGGGTCAAACCGAGACGGTGAAATCTCTTTCTCAGCGAACTTTGCACTGAACAAACATATCCTCCCGTTCATACGCAGCACGAACCGTTAAGTCGCATTGTAAGGTGCACTGCAAGTGGAATTAACCTGCCCAATGGCTGTAGTCATATATGTCTCGATGGGCGAGCGGGTCTCGTCGATTTTAGGCAACAAAACCTGATTCATTTTCTTTCTCGGTAAAAAAAAATTTCTTCGTAAATGCCCGTCGATTGAATGTCTTTAAGGGTGATCCGATCATGTGAAAAAATTCCCAAATCCGCATACAAAAAATTGTAGAAAGGGGTTTCATTTATCGTAAAAAATATGAAAAAAATGATATCTCAATATTTTACTCCCTAGTAATCGCGCGCGATTGATGATTATTCCCGTCACCCGCACCACCGGGGAAAAATGGACGGAACAAGCAAGTGCATCGGACGATAGAGAACACAGTTCCGCGAGCACCAGGGGTTTATTCCGATCACGTTCTTTTTCCTTCTTTTTTTCCTACGAAGGCCGTGGCCCTGGCGGTGAATCGACGTCATTGGAATAAAAATGTCACGACTTTTATGTAACGTGTGTGTGCGAGAGCCGGATGATTCAACGAATCGCCCACTGTGCCCAGATTTTTTTCTCCCAAGTACCTGTAATTTTGTCGTAAACGAATTTTCAATCGCAGACAAAAACCGTTGTGTCTTAAAATAAATTTAAAAAAAATATATATATAAGATATGAAAAAGAAAAAAAAATTAGAGTGTGACGAAACTTTGAACAAATCTTAGATACTGATCTCCGGATCGTTACTGAAGACAATTATTACATACATATCGTGAGATGGCATAACAAAAATGAAAAAAAAAAAAAAAACAGAAAATAAAAATAATTTATCGCAGCACCGGACTTCGGCGTGTTTTTTTTTCTCGTTTCGAAAAAGCCAATTGAAACAGCGATTCGCTTTACAGCATGTCGCGGCGTTACGCAAGGATCCCACGCGACCGATTCCTCACGTGGATGTGCTCTATCTAAACTCCGGTACACGGGAGATAAAGAGGCGAGTAGCCGGCGATGGAGGATGAGGAGCGTGCAATTTGTACATCCTCGCGAAGGTTCTTCCTATTTGGATTATCGTTTACACGAGCCTTGTAGCGAAGCTTGATGCGATAAAGGAATTACCGATTCGTAGATTCGATTAACGCTGTAAGAAGTGAAGCGAATTCGCCGCTTTTTTTTGTAAATTTCGAGTCACGGATTCTGCAAGTACACGGATTTGTGTAATGAATTACTTCTGCCCTAAATGAATTCTGCATTAAACTACTTCGGCACTAAATTGATACTGCATTCAATTGATTCTGCACGAAATTAATTCTGCTTTGAATTAATTCTGCGTTAAACTACTTCTAACTTACTTCTGCACCAAATTAATTCTGCATTAAACGACTTCTAAATTAATTTCTGCACGGATCCCGTATAACAAATTGCGAGCAAATCGATAATCGATCGATAAAGAGGCTTTTTGCTCGTGCGTGACTCGATGTTCGTGCACCCCTTAAACGATCCGAACCATGCATGACTCTCGAGTAACGCAGTGAATGCGTGTCCAAGACTTGTTTCTCAAACATCCCGACGATCGGTATTTTCTCAACTTTACACATCGATCGTCGCCGGGCACGCTGGCTTTCGTTGTTCTTAGCCACTCGGACAAGAGATACTTAATATCACGCGCGAGCGACTCGGCGGTGAGCGCGAACGATTATTTGCAATTGCCGAGCTGGAGCCTCGAGCAATTCGAGACCGGATGAAGATTAAAGAAAAAAAAAATCATTAAAAAAATGACCCACGTGCATAATCTTTGTTTTTTTTTCTCCGACGTTACGACAGTAAAGTATGATCGGACAAAATGCTCTCCTCTGTTTGTCGCCGATTCGACACTGTTGTTATTATTTTGTTTAGCACCGAGAAAACTGCGGATGCGACGAGAATTCAAGGATCGTCACGTTTCCCGGAGGGTCGAGCGCGCGATTAATTAATTAATCTCTTTCTCGCGGTTTGATCGACGAATGAGAGAAAGGCCATGCGGCACGACTTCTTCCGGCGATACGTATACATATACATATACATATGCATATGCATATCGGCCTTCGATTAACCGTCATGTAAAAGTAATTTCCATCCGTCATTAATATGGCTTTCCGGAGTTACATAGAAGTTCGGGTAACGCGGACCGGTGTCCTCAGTTTGAGAGGAGCATTTTTTTATGCAGCGCGAGAGATCGAGAAATACGGTGCATTTTGCCCCGGTGTTCCGTTTTACCCCACCCGCCGACTTACGCCGATATCGATCCGTCGCTGGAAACCTCGGGGGACAAATTTTTTTGGTCCATATAGTTTAACGTCACAAGTGTTCTGAAACACCGCTCGACATCAACACCGTCACTCTAAAGCCGGCTCGTCGGCTACGATTATCCATTTTATCCGATTACGCGCACTTCGTCGTCAACGTCGTCGTCGTCCGCGTTCAACGACGTCCAGGCGCGCCGAAGAGTTTACCGTCAAGCTTGCACTTCACAATTTTTTCATACCTTCAACCGTAAAAAAATATACATATAATGTATATACATAATATATAAAAATATAGTATATGTAATGAATAAACATGTGATCGACATAATAATAAAGTTCATGGCGATTGGACACACCGATACTCACCGATACTCACAGATGCTCACAAACACTCACAAATACTCACGGATACTCACAAACACTCACAGATAGTCACAGAACTCACAAATACTCACAGACACTCACAAATACTCACAAATACTCACAGACACTCACAAATACTAACAAATACTCACAGATACTTACAAATATTTACAGATACTCACGATACACTCACAGACACTCACACAGATACTGCGCACACGAAGCGTGCCAGCCAACATTACCGCTAGCGCGCGAGCCAACATAATCAATAATGAATAAAAATTGACCTCGAGGTAGAGGGCCGGACAAGAGTAGCGAGTGGATGGTAAGCTGATTCCAAGATTTGCGTAAGAGTCTCGGTACTCGGGTTCGATTACCGGTACTCTCGCGGCTTGGTCGTCTCCTCCGCGCTCTGCGGGTATCCCGCTTACTCGCTCGAGTGCGTCATATTTTCATCTCCCCGCAAATAAACAGTATAACACACACATTTGTTACTCCGCAAGAAACTCGGTCAAATTCGAAGGTTCCTCTCTTGTCTCGTCCTCGAAGCTGCGAGCTCGATAATAAAAATGCATCTCCAACGGAGTAACAGAGGAAACGCTCCTACGCGAGAACATTGCGATGTCGTTACTCCGCGATGAGAAAAAGAAACATATACATATATCTATATATATGTGTGTGTATTTTTTATTCGATAAAATGCGAAATATGAGTAACGCGTGAGACGATCAAATAAAGAACAATGCCCCGGAGCATTATCATTCCATCCTCGCAATTTCCCCCCGTAGACTGTTACGCATCAACAATCTAATGACAATAATTGTCCGTTATTAAGTAACGTCGCGATGCCGTCTATTGGGTCAGTGTGACAGCAAACCCAGCCTGTCCGTCAACCTCTCCTCGCTTCAATTACGCTAATTGCCCCCTTTCGCCTTTATCCGCCGAGATAAAGAATCTCCCGAGAGTCGGATACTCGTCCTGCTGGCGCTGGAGAATCCTGGAAATGCGCCGAAGGCAACTTTTCTCTCCATCTCGTCGAAGGCTGCGCGCCGAAGAATTTTTTATTCCTTTTTCTAACCATCGGTAAGATAAGCTGTCTCGAGCTGTCAACCGCTCATCCGAAGTCCGATCTTTCTCTATTTTTATCTTAATTTTTTTTTTTTGAATATCTTATTTCCCATTTTTTCTATATTTTATTTTCCATTTTTTTCTATATTGTATCTTTAATTTTTTACCATATTTTATTTCAAATTTTTCTTTTTTACTTTTTATGTTTAGTTTATTATAAATTTTTTGCACGGACGAAGAAGAAAAAGAAGAAGAAGACGAAGACGAAGAACGGGGTCAAGTGCATCGTCGCTGACAACACCGCAGCTAAACGCTAATTCCGTACAAAGTGGTGGCTGCCTCGAATGTATTGAAAGGAACTCACAAATTACGCTATTGCTATCCACACCCACACACAGATTAGATCACATCGCCGGGGATCACTCGCCGTGTGCGTGTGCGTGAGAGCACGCACGGTGAGGTTTTGCTTACCGCCTCCGACACGCTTTGGTCTCTGACCAGAGCCTCTCTCTCGCTCGGTGTATCTCCGCTCGTTCCAGAACGCACTGGCAACCGTTGTCCAGAGGGAGTCTCGACCATTTACGTTATTAACCGTCGAGAATTTTTCGGTCGGAACCGTCTCGAAGGATTTTTCGTCGACTCGCGACCGACCAAATTTTTAGCGATTTTTTTCGGTGGCGAAGAGATTTTTTTTTTCTTCTGAGGATCGTTTTCGTTACCGGTTCATTGCCCGGACACAATGGGGCTTGGTACCACTTCGTGACACACTCTGATTCTCCCCGATACAATGATGCGCGACAAACGAACGAGAACGGAGCCCCGGGGAGGAAGAAATCGGCAAACGATCGGTATGGGATAGACGAGGGCGATTCGACGATCGCTCGCGGGTTCGAGGACGAGTCATCGTCGCTGCCGATCCCTTCTCGAACCGACCGATCTATCGGCAGAGAAGAACCACCGGAGAGATCGGCTGCGCGGCCCGCCGATTTCGTTGCGAATTTGGTGAGTCAGCGACGATCGCTGCCCCGGACAGCCGATAAGATTCGGGCTCTGTTTATCTCGGGGATGCGTCGGAGGAACGCTGAGTCACGGGGGAGATTGTACCTCGCCGGTGTGAGAAGACGATCGGTATTTTTTTTTTGTTGTTTTTTTCTTGCCGATCTTCGGCCACGCATTTTTCGATTACGAACTTACCCTTTCGCGTTATCCGAGCTGTTTTATTTTATTTATTCGTTCAATGAATTCTATGCGGACACAGAGACCTTATCGACTTTCACTTTCGAACACTTCCGGTCCACTTTGTTAACCGATTTTATTTATTTTCCTGGGCCGCAGCAAAGAACGATGGTTTATTTGGATTTAAAAAGATCGATGGAATTTTCTTGACCGGTATATTAATATAATAATTCGTTCAGGTAAATGTGATTTGTTTTGTGTTCAAATTGGATTAATCATTTTCGTAAGAACGAGGATTTATCGTTACCGATTTATTGCAAGCGATATTTTGTTTAATTTTTATTGCGTTGAGGT
The DNA here is from genome assembly GCA_933228735.2 of Amblyteles armatorius. NCBI lineage: Eukaryota > Metazoa > Arthropoda > Insecta > Hymenoptera > Ichneumonidae > Amblyteles > Amblyteles armatorius. The sequence continues at coordinate 10,711,681 of OW121694.1, read as the reverse complement.
TGAGGGAAATCGCGACGGATTTCACGCTGGAAGCGAAGCTCGCGATAGTTGAAAAGTGTGTCTACTCCGGACGATGCCGAGCGCGGTACTGCCACTTGCCGATCGTCCGACGAACTCACTGCGCAGCGAACACAAAAAGACCATTGCCTAATAGGCGAACGGGGACTCGTAGCGGGCTGTTATTCTTCGTTTTTCGTGCACAGTAGTTGTAACTCTTACCTGACCGCTCGAATGTGGTCTCAAGGCCGGGTATTAAATTATAATTACGAAATAGTTTTCTCGAACGATCGTTGAAGCCGGCGCGTGGATCTAGGCCTGGGATCGATGAACAAATAAATAAACGTAAATCGACAAAATAAATTATAACAATGAATCTACAACATTTTTCGAAAGTCACGATGGATTCGGAACCATTGAATGTATCGTAACATTTACTTTAATTATCATATCATCATAAATTTTTATAATATCAATTATATTAATTATTATGGCGAGCAATTATTAGCATAAATCACATGATTTATTACAAGTCCGGACATTAATAGGCGTAGAGTTATTAATTGTAAAATATGAATGATCCGGTACTTTTCCCGATAATATTTTATTAGGTCGATGCAAGATGACATTTTTTTTTTGTTGCAAATTCAAATTTGCTGATATTTATTTTTCTTTATTTGTAGATGCTTTTTTTTGTCTCCGAGATTGAAATAAATTACTTTGAATCAGTTTAATTTCCGGTGAAGCGATTAAATAATTTTTCAGGCTCCGTCGGGCGATCGTATGCTTCTACGATCGCCCGACGGAGCTCCCGAGGCTTATCGGTACGTGAGCACCGATTGTAGCAGCGAAGAAAAATTACGAGCCGAACTGGCTTTTAGTATCGAGTATGCGCAGTAAAATTTCATCTCGGTACCAAAATCGGTAATGGCAATCGGTTCGCAAGTGGAGAGCCAGTTTGCCGCGAGAAAGGGACTGTCTCGGCGTTTTGATAAATTTTATGAGAAGTTCTACTGTAGCTCGGAAAAAAAGGCGCTCGGTGTTGCGAAAACGATCGAAAATATTGCGAAGCGTTCCAGCGGCTTTGTACACTCGATTTCTAATTCAGCCGCTACGTAAATATATCGCATGAAATAGAAATTGCCACTCCGATCAACTTATGGCAAAAACGTTAGGAAAAAATAGTCATGAGCTTTTTTATCGATGAGAAAATATTTATTTACAGTAATTATAAAAAAAATTATGGAAAAATTCAATCCGAAGTAGAGTCGATTTCTAATTGGGCTGCTACGTAAATATATCGCGCGAAACAAAAATTGTCGAGCCAATCAACTCTTGGCAAGGACCGTGGGAAATAATAGTAACGCGCTTTTTTATCAACGTGAAAATATTTATTCATAGTAATTATAAAAAAAATTATGGAAAAATATAAGCCGAAGCTATGGTATAGTTGCTCGGTGATAGGGTGGGAGGGGTGAATATGGTCCGGTCCAATTTTTCATGCACTTGGCGCTTTGATGGAGGTGGGCCATATTTCCCCCATTTACTCTGCGCTCAAGAGGTTTTCATTATCCCTCGGCGAGTATCTTGAAGAAATATTCAACCTCCAGTAATCCATCTTCTGGCAAATCGGAGCAATGGACGGCGTTCTGGATCTTCGTTTTTCCGTACTTTGCTCTCAGCGTCCCCGGCCTCACTTGTCTCGCTATATCCTGTGACAAAAAAAAATATATATATATATATATAAATTTAAATTTTTCAAGGGTTCTTCGAACGTGAAATCGACTTTGAAGATGTTAACAATTTTGTTTCTCTTACGGGGTCCATGGGACCGCAGAATTTTCGAAACTCTACGGGAACCTCAATGGTCGGATCCTTGTGAGTAATCTCCATAGCGATGCACGGTCCCGATTGCAGCTCAGCAACCATCGCCTGAAACAACAATTTTTTTCTGTTTTTTTTCAAGCCGCATTTTGAATGAAGGCACTGGTTCGTTTTGCTCCGTTAATTTTAGTTAAGTCTCGTTTTGTATTTTAATTTCTTTTCAATTTTTTTTTTTTTTTTAAGCGTCTACTCTTAATTTTTTTTTAAAGGTCTCATATTAAATAGAGAATGCTGGTCCGTTCTGCAGCTTTAATATGTAAAGCAAATATATATAGATTTTTTACATTTTATTTGTATTAAAAAACTATTTTTTAAAATTTCGATTATTATTATTAAAGCACCAACACTGTATTCGGGCAAAACGCCTTTGTAGACTTCGAGAAACTCCTCGACGTTGATCGGGTCGACGTAGAACTGCTGAATAGCGCTGATTTCGTAGCCGGCCTTCGATATGCTCTCGATAATGTGTCCGGTCAGCCGGGCTTGAACCGCGTGAGGTTTGACGATGCAGCAGGTGCAATTTTTTAGAGTCGCCGTGTTGGCCGGGCCTTTCCTCTTGCTCTTTGGGTCCGGAAAGAAAAATTCGAGTTCCTAAAAAAAAAAGGAAAAAAAATCAGAGAAATTTATTCGAGGAATTTTGAAACATAGATTTGAGGCGAAATGTTCGAGACCTTTTCGGCGTTTTCATGATCTTCGGCGCCATGAACAGCGTTTATTACGGAATCCTTGCCGTAACACGCTCTCAGCGACGTTGGCGCTTCCTCCCGAGCCTTCGCACTGTCCCTCGGACCGATGAGTTGTCGCCAACGCTCGATACAATTATCTCCCAGTAATTCGATCGCCAATAGAGGTCCGGAAGTCAGATATTTTTTTAGCAACCTGATAATACAAAGTTGCATTGACGTAGATTTATTTGATTGTACTTTATTTTATTTCGTTTCATTTTATTTTATTTTATTTTATTTTATTTCATTTTATTTTATTTTATTTTATGCTGGATAAAGCATACATACTGGAGTTCGCTGTTGCCACCCGACTTGGAAAAATCTTCGACTTCCTGTTCCGTCAATCTTACCATCTTCATATTGCTTATGTGAAAATCGTGATTCGTCGCGAGTTTCAATATCTCGCCTATTCTGCTCATAGCGTCCGGTTTTATCATGGCAAAAGTTCTAAAATGATTTTTTTTTTGTGACTGTCGTAGCCTCGAATTTTGATACATTGTGAGAGCCAATTTTTGTTTCCTCCAAATAAAACGACTGCAACATTGTTTCCGAATAAACATTGTAAGAACGAAGCGGGAGGTCTCGAAATGGGCTCTCACGTTGCTCGCATGGTAAAAAAACAATGTCTACGTTTAACGAACACTTCTTGTCCAAAAATTACGACAATTTTTTTGCTCGTCAATTACATTTTTTTTTGTTGACGAAAGAAACGACTGTTTTATTTAAAAAATTGTAATATTAACAAAACAAAGACATTGTTGACCTTTCTGGACGAGAAACGTCACATCTTTGTTAAATGCACAAAGTTGTTTTACCGTGCGGGGACCAAAATAAAATATTTCACTTTTGCATAGTTGTGGCAAGTTTGTTTCTAGTCGCATTATCGGCAGTGTTGGTGATCTTCATAGCCCTGGAAAAAATGGTGACCATCCCACCGACGTAGAGGTCCTTGGCTTCGATACCCTCGCACTTGGTTCTTCGCAGGAAAGTCTTTCTCGTTTTTAGATCGAACTAGAATTTAAAACAAAAATAAAAAAATTGTTTCAGAAAAATAAAAAAATTGTTTCAGACAAATTCTAAAATTGCTTTAAAAAATTCTAATGAAAATGCTCAAAATTTGCTAAAAAAAAAAAATATCCCAAAAAGTCTATGCCTATGTCGAAGCTCCGGTAAATTTTACATACCAGCTCTACGGTATTGTCGGCCGGAAAGTAGTACAAATAAAATTTTCTGAGCATCGATGCCACCTTGTCGTACCATTCCGCCTCGAAGGTCAATCTTTCGCCGAAACTCGAAGCCATTTCTTGACTTTCTGAAGAACAAGGTTACAGTAAATGTTTTTCCGGTCAATTTACAGCAAAAAATTTACTGAAGATACATTTCTTCTACTTACACGGAGATCCGGCGTTGCTTTGCGTTTGACGATTATAACGAACCGGTTAGATAAATAAGCACGACAATTAACAACAAAACGTGCCGGCTTCCTCGACGTCAAGTGCGTTTCTATGGAAACCCGGAGTTTCATTCATTAGCCAGCTGATGTAGTACTACGTCAGCTGACCGATGCGTTGAGGCGCCGGAGAGAATCGCTGCGCCATCTCTCGGATCTGACCTGCAGCCGTAGTTCCCGTTTCTGCCGCCAGGGCAACGCTGTACGATTTCTACCTTACGAATCCGCGGATAAGCGGCCGACACACGATTACCAACGATTACGTAGAATCTCGCTTGAGAAGGCCGTGCCTTATGTTACTTTATTTTAACTGCTTCACCCTTTATCCTATCCCGCACGAGAAAAAGTATGTGTGAAAATATATTTTTCATTTATTTTTAATACATTTAAAAAAAAAAATTTCATTTAACCATTTTTGCTTTTTATCGGCTTTAGAATATAAAATACGTTTTGCATATAGACTGTACAGCTTTGGTGCCTTTGGTGATTACAATATATTTTTAATATCTTAATAATATATTGAAGATGTATCGAAAATTTTCCAACTTTCCGCATGCAAATATATTCTGTATATAAATAATAATACTTTTCATGTACGCGATAATATATTTTTTACAATATATATTTTCGCCACATGCTGCAATACTAATCACTATCAACCATAGCACTACTCATGCACACAACTTTCGATAAATTTAAAAAAAAATCGACGATTAAAAAAAATGTAGCACTCATGAGACTAGCGCAGATTGCTCCAACCTAATTAATAGAATTATTCGTGTCACGCTGAATTGGTGAATTAAATGTATCAAGGTTCGCAAGCGACGAAGAAGGGATATTCCCTGTTGTGTGAAGGAATTCTCCTTTTGGTATTTGGGACAAGGCCGAAGCTGTCCCGAATCGATCAAGCGAGCCTTGGTTACCTCCGAGTTCAGCTATTTTACGCGGCCGCGGATGATCCAGTGCGAAGCTTTCACTGGCGCGTGTCGGAATTAAAGTTGGTGTTGTCAATTGCTGAAAAAATAGGTTTATTAAAAATAATAAAAAAAAAATACAAAACTGTGACCAAGTCCTCGTGTAAATAAGAAAGAGTGTCATTTCTACGAGGGATCTTCATCGTTCGAGTGTATTTCGCCGCCCGTAGAGCGCCGCTAAAAAGTTCGCTTCTACGGGGATCGAAGATGAGACTGCTGAAGTTTTTACTACGTTACTTTCCGCCAGGTATGTCGGAAGAGCATTTCCCGAGAAATTTTATTTTATTTTACTTTTTTTTTATTATTATAGAATCGAGAGGAGTTATTTGAGTGGCGATAAAAAAAAATATGTGCAGGTATAGCGTTGGAGTACACTCAGGGTGGAGACGTAAAGACGAAGATGATAGACCTGCTGGATCTAACCGCCACGTAATGTCGCTATAAATTATTTATTGTTCCATAATATATATATATATATATATATATATATATATACAAAAAAAAATTGAATTTTTAACCGAATTAAACACGACGACATTGTCATCCGGGCTTTTATTTCTTCACGCCCTGAAGGACGGACATAAAAGCTCTTGCGCGAAGTATCAAAGCCGCCGAGCCGGTGATAACCGAGAGCGTTATGGATCAGCTGGAGGAGACCCTGCAGAAGTTGCAGGCAAAAGTGTGCGACAACGGAGTAAAGCGATACTACAAATACAAAACGCTCCAGACCCATTTGCTTCCTCTCACCAACATAGCTTTCGATAAATTAGGTAAAAGGTACTTCCGGTATATTTTTCCCCGGGACGATAGCTGTGCGTTAACATAAACACATTGTTACACTATTTTTTTTTTTATATGTGCAGATGCCTGACGGGCAGCTATGACCGAACTTGTAAAGTTTGGGACATTGACGGTGGAACGGAGCTTCTTACTCTCAAAGGCCACAAGAACGTAGTCTTCGCCGTGTCCTTCAACAACCCAACCTCGTGAGTCTCTTTCTTCATAATCCAACAATTTTGTTTATAAATATTTATCATGAACATTTTGTTCTATACATTCATATAAATATATAAAAATTTTCAATTATAGTTTTCCATCATGGTTTTCAATTATAATTTCCAATTATAGTTTTCAATTAAAGTTGTCAATTATAGTTTTCGACTATGATTTTCGATTATGATTTTTAATAAAAATTGAAGTTCTTTTTTGGCAGTGACAAAATTGTGACCGGCTCATTCGACAAAACGGCGATTGTGTGGTGTTCCCGAACCGGCCACTGTCTGGTAAAGATGTGGGGTCACGATGCCGAAGTGGTGGTAGCAAAATTTTCGCCCACTCAGAGCAGATTGGCAACCGGTTCGCTGGACACAACGGCGAAGATATTCCACGTCGGAACGGGTCAGGAGTTGGGTACGTTGAAGGGTCACACCGGCGAGGTGATAGCCCTGCATTACAACGACAACGGCAACGACATAATAACCGGATCATTCGACAGTACAATCAGTATTTGGGATACGAGGACTTTCAAGTGAGCAATTTTAAGGATATGCCTCGAACAGATTCAGCCGGTAACTGAAACTCTAATCTTTTTATATATATATTTTTTTTTCAAAATCGTCAAAACTCTCTTGCAAAAAAATGTTCACGATTTTGAAAAAAAAAAAATATATATGTATAAAAATATTACAATTTTAGTTACCGACTGAGTCTGTAAGCAAATTGGTGTTCGCTGCTTTAAGGTGAAGTGAAACATCGCGGTCGGTAATGAAAACTTGTAATGAACTTTCTCAAGGGTGTTCATTTCTTTGAGGAAAAAGCAAATTCGATGCGGATGCACACGGTAATTTTGCATACGGCCCGAATCAATGATCTTTAGTCACGTTACTTCAGTTACGTTGATCTTTAGCCAGGCCTTAAGTCCACGATAACGAAATGCTGATTGTTCTTTCGTCTAAATCCGTTTCTCTTCCGTTCTCCAGAAGGACCAGCGTCCTCATAGGCCACCGTGGCGAGATCTCGAACTGTGTGTACAGCTTCGATTGCTCCCTCATAGCCTCGTCCTCCCTCGACAAGACTGCCAAGCTCTGGGACGCAAGGATGAACTCGTGCCTGGGCACGCTCCTCGGTCACGAGGACGAAGTTCTCGACCTGAGCTTCGACAACAAGGGCCAAAGATTGGCCAGCGTCAGCAGCGACATGACCGCCCGAGTCTGGGACATAACCGGGGACTTTCGTGAGACTTCGGTGATGGAAGGTCATCGGGAGGAAGTCTCCAAAGGTTATTTTCATTTTTCTACTTTTTTTCCATCAAGATAGAAGATTTTATTAAAAAATTTTAAAAAATTATTCTTTATCAGAAAATAATGCATCGTACGATTTATCAATCCAGTTTGCTTCAGCCCGAACGGTCATCAGCTGTTGACCTCGTCGCTCGACAGAACGGCCAAGCTCTGGTCGACGGAAACGGGACGCTGCTCGCAGACTCTAAGCGGTCACAGTGACGACGTTTTCGCATGCGCGTTTTCGTATACAGGCGACACAGTCGTGACCGCCAGCAAGGACAACACATGCATGATTTGGAGGTGACTCGAGTGGTTCCAGGTGGTTCCATAGCTCCTGCTCGTAGCCCTGTTCGTCGGCTACGTTTTGTACTTCTTCGTTCTCTAACGAAAACAAAAAATCTCTACGCTGTCCTACCAGAAATTTTCGAGCGTTACGTCGGCCCTGACGAGGCCTCGTCAGGGCCTTATGTAACAAGGGTGCGTGATGAGAATCAATAATTGCTGGTCTATAAATCTCTACAATTGCTATCGGTGTTTGTTGATAAGAGTAGTCGAATTAGCACTTTTTCCGATGGGTAGGGAAGTGCGGGGCAAAATGGAACAGTTGGGCAAAACGGAACAGAAAATTCGAATGTATCGATGGGGCAAAATGGGTCGCAAAAAAATTATTAGAAAATTGCATTTTATGCCACTGGCCCGTTTTGCCCCACTGTCCTATTTTGGCCCGCTCTTTCCTATACTCGACCGATAAAAGGGGTGAATATGGACCGGTCAGTGTATAATTTATTTAAGCGCTAATCGGGGCGGTCCATATTTATAACTTTTATCTTACGCACATACACTTATACGTTTATTTAAAGTAATAATGTATCAAAGTTGCGACACTACCGCGAGAGGAAAACACAAGTTGCGCGAGAAATGTGGAGCAAACATATGCACTATCGCGTCAAGTAAACGCTCGAAACGACTCGATTCAATCTAAGAACATTGCGAAAGACATAATGGTTGTTAGTCTCGTAAAATTTGCTGACGTATCGATAATGTTTTTGTGGCATAATATCGCTGAGGCTAAAGTCAAAAGGGCGCAAGTCACATGCTAAAGCTCGACAGTCACGCCCTTACGATTTCGGTCCAACCGACACGCTTCTCATTTTCCGCTCGTTGACGATAACGAAAATTGTACCAATAATAATCGTCGAGCTCGCTTGTTTTCGCTCGTGAGAAATATTTTTTATCGAACCAGAAATAACAATAAAAAATAAATAAAGAAAACAAAGATACGACCGTCGACGCCAATCGAGTAGATTATACAGAGCTAAAAGTATATTGAATAAAATTAATTGATCCGTTCGTAATTTGCATGAATATTGGAGATACCCGTGAGCCGGAAAGGGTGACCGATTAATTGAAATCGCCACGTTTGCAACAACACAATTAACCCTTTGACAGTCGGTCGAAAGATATCTACTCGAAAAAAATTGAATTTTCCCGACGTCATTTAATAGTCTTACTCGCGGTGCTCTGCAAAAATAATAATGTCTTTTTCCACCCGTTAATTGCAAGAAATTCGTTCCCCAGCGACGGTCCGCTTGGCTGGACGAATGTCCTGAGAATTTAATTTTGCACCTACGGGTATCGAACGAGTGAACGGGAATTATAGTCGATTATCTTTGAGGCGGCGGTTGATCGGATGCTTCGGGTCCGCGACGGTCTCTCGAAGTTTCGCGGCGCCGGAGATAAGGAGAAATGAGAGGTTAGCGATAAGCGAGAACCCCTGCAGATCGCCGGGCTGAGAAGCGGCATAAACATCAGCCGTGGGGGTCGGAACTGGCGTTCGCACATTTATCCATCGACGCGCGAGCGACGGTGGATTGCGCAACTCCGTTTCTCTAGCCGAAGAGCTGGATGTAGTTTATAGTTTAACCGACAGCGTATCATCGAACTTTGAGATACGGTGCGCAAAAAAAATCGGGCTTGTTTCGCGACGGTGGAATGGCCGATCGAAGTCACACTGAGTGCGGCAAGGCTGCGTGTGGGATCTCGAATATTCGATGAGATAAAGAAACTGTGCCAAAAAAAAAAAAGAACTCTCGAATTATATAACGCTGACGAGGATTGACGATACACGGTGCATTATGCAAGACGTAAATAAATGAGGAACGAATTTCGTCCGGCGACGAAATTCTCGAGCTCATCAGACTTACGGGAAGCTCGTTTCAACGGCTCGGAAAATATGTTTTTCTTGACGTTCGGAACGTGGTCCGGCGCGAAGCGTCTGACGTTAAAAAAGATTCGAGTCAGCTAGACGCTCTCTTCGCGTCTCGCGGAACGTGTTAAATTGCGAATGAGGAACGAGAAGGGACCAGGGATTCCACTATCTTGCAATCTTTCCGACAGACATCAACGGGTTTTCTGCTCCCCGCTCCTTCATTTTTAGCAAAGAGAGCTGTCCTTTTTAACGAAGGAAGTTTCGAAAGTTTTCGGCCGGATGAGAGGTTGGAGCGATGGCGTGTTATACTATACATTGTATAAAGATGAACACCATACGTTTCACGGTAAAAAAATTGCTCGGAATTTAATATATGAACATGTATCTCGAATGCATGATTCTGATGTTAGATAATAAATTTATAACACATACACTATAATAGAAATTTAAAAAAAATTAAAATATTGATGAAAAAACAATATATGATCACGAACCATCGAACTACCTATGGCAACGAGAAGAACGGCCTGAGATGGGGATCGAACTGCTTACATAAAAGTTATGCCTACCTATAATCCTAACACGCTACCGACTACGCTATTCCTAATTTGTATATCTCTTTTATTCAAATACCTTATCAGTTACATCGAGCATTGTAGGTGAGACATTACTTGCGATTCGGAACAATCCGCGATATGGCAAAAATCTGAAAAAATCAGGACCCATGGGGCAAAACGGACTACTTTCAACCAATGCTCCGAAAAAACATAATAAAATCTCTCCTATCAAACGTAGTATACTGAGGTCCGTTTTACGCCGTCCCTCCCTCTCCTCCGATCCGCCCTGCATCACGCTGCAAAGACGGCTACAAGCAAGCTTCCGAGAGTCGCGCGAGCCACCAAACGCTGTAAATTTCCGGCAATCTTTCATAAGTTTTCTTCCTCGTTCTTCCTATCCAGTCTGCTTCGTTCGTACTCGCCCGGTCCTCCTTTTCCCCCCTCTCCGCCCCTCCGTCAACATCAGCCTCTGGCTAATTGTCCATCTTCCGTTCCGCGTCCCGACGCATCTCGCCTTTCCAACAGAATTTTCGAAACTGTGTCGTGAACGAGCCTGCGTCACTCGACGACCTGCAGTATGTGCAGCGAAAGCGCCTTATCGCAAAGAATATAGATAAAGACACGTGAAAACTATGGTGGAAGCACACAGGCGAGGATACACAGGGAGCCCCGAGCAAGCTCTTCGAGTATGTTTGCTTAGGCCATGGGGGTCTCACGATGGCGCATACGGGGGCTGCACAAGCGGCAGCATCGCTCGTGAAAAATAAGAGGCTCTGGCTGCTACCGCTCTGGGCGAGATAAGCTTTTCTTCTCTTCTTTATCTTTCCTCTTGTTGCGTGCCTCAAAGTCTCCGGGAACCTTTCGCGATGCATCATCGTTTTACGATAATGTATAACCCCGATCTCCCAAGACAGGCCCGGGCGATTGAAAATGTATACACTGTTATATATATATATACATGTATGTATGCGCGTGTGTGTGGGTGTTTATATACATACATATACCGTATATATATATACGGTATGGTATCCTTCGTGGCTGCCCGGAAGCCCCGATTAATGCAGCTCATCTCGACTATATTTTCTCGAAATTTGTTTAAAAAATAAAAAAACAACAACGGAATTTTTTTTTTTAAATATAATGTTTATGAAAATGTCCTGTCATCAATGTTCTAGTTGATTCGTGCATGAAACTTTCAGTAAGTTATTTTTTGTTTTTATTCTCTCCCGGATTTGCTCGTTCCCGGTGCGAACGAATTTAAAAAAAAATTTAAAAATGAAAAATGTTAATATTAATGAAAATGTACGGCTATCAATATTCCAGTTGATTGGTGCATAAAACTTTGCGGGAATTATTATTTTTAACTCTAACACTCATTTCACCGGTGCGGAGCGCTGTGGTCTCCTTAAAAATGCAAATTCCCTCACGGATTCGCTCGTACTCCGTTAACGAAATAAATAAAAATAAAAAAATGAAAAAAAAAAATCTGTCGTTCAGCGGCGTAGAATTTAATGATAACGCGTGCCCTGACGCGGAAGCGCGAGCTGTCCTGGTACCGAGCGCGAAACACGCGGCAATGAGGCTCTCCCCGCTCGTCCGATCGTTCTCCGGCCGGAATATACGGGATGCAACGTAAATTAAATGATTGATTGAATTTTCATCAGCCGCCCGGACCGGCGAACATCGTCGGTTCCGATACATAGAATGCAAAGGGAGAAAGCACGCGGTTGGGGCTGCAGGGGGGGGGGGGGGGGGAATAGACTGGGGAAAAAAAAGATAGCGTAATGGCGATGCCTCCGGAGCAATGAAAGCTTCAACGGGTTTTGGGGGCTCGTCGAGTCGATCCAGCGAGGGACGATGGATGCATTAATCATCTCGGACTGGCGTATACCCAAATGATGTTCCATTCGGTCTGATGATAATAACGATAATAACGATGAATCCAGCGCCGGGTCCAGAATGCTGGTCCATTAAAAACAAAAAAAAATTGAATGTTTAAGGCAATGAACATTAATTGGAGCGTAAGGTTAAGGACTCAGTTTCTGACACTGACCCAGTTTGTGACAGAGTTACCTCTAGCATAGTCGGCTCCCCCCCCCCCCCCCCCCATTTGATATGCCAATAGGTAGCGCGCGTTCGGGGCTCACAAAGTGCGACTCTTGGTCCTCCTTGTTTATCCGTATGATTTTACACGCTTAAGGAGGGTCGAGCGTTACAACGTCATCAAGAAAAGTACGCTGATTTTTTTTGAAATCATTGATATGAACGGTCTAAGTGTAACCGCAAAGTTTGAATGCGTTCGTCTTCACCGTATTCCAGAATTTTGTTTTTTAATTTGCACCATTTAACATTGTTTCTTATGGTAGATTGAAAATAATCGATGAATTTCAATGTTTCTAGGGTAGTTCTTGCGGAAACATTGCAAACAAATGATTGAAAACTGTGAAGAATATTGTCAGGAAGCTCTGTATAAAAATGTAGACACTTGTTCTTCACCGTTAGTTAATAATAAGCAATTACATGGAACTTTACAGCTTTATCTCGGCACGCTTGGCACGTGAGCGGCTGCATGGCGGACCTCTCACTCGCACACGACCTGCCCCGAACCTTGCGCGCCACCGAGCCTATCCCCTCCGAGTCCCGCGCTCGACCCTCCTTAAAGTGAGAGAGCTGCGTAGAAGTGTCATAAACTGGGTCCTTTACCTTATGTCGACAAGGGTGATCGTGTGAAGCTAGAAGAATGACCGGTAAGGTGACTTGCGACATAATTTGTTTTTATTTTTATTTTTTTTTGTTAAATATAACAGTAATTATAGGCACGCTGTGAAGTGAGTCGCATTAGGAGCACGAGTACCTGTGGTAGGAGTTCGCGAGTTTTAATGTACGGAGCCTTTAATGATGCAAGAAAACTACATAAGCGATGGTCCAAAAAATTAAATGACTACTGCTCTAAAAAAATTAAATGACCATTGCTCCAGAAGCATTAAATAACTAACGATCCAAAAAAACTACATGACGACTGCTCCAAAAAAAATTAAATGACCACTGCTCCAAAAACGTTAAATGACTAATGCCTAAAAAAAAATTACATGAGCAATGCTCAAAAAAAAATTACATGAGTAATGCTCCAAAAAAAAATTAATTATAAATACTCAAAAAATTAGAATACCTTGTTTTGCAAAAATTAAAAAAAAAAATCGATACCAGCTGTGAGCCTCGACAAGCCGAGTGTTGCGACATCGTGCTGCTCGAACCACACAATATGTGCCCGGATAGCTCAGTCGGTAGAGCATCAGACTTTTAATCTGAGGGTCCAGGGTTCGAGTCCCTGTTCGGGCGTTATTTTGCTCGTTTTGCTATGAATACCACCACCATTACATTGTACCCGTATACACACACATTGCAATGGCTTACCGATGCATTGCCTTACAGCTGGCTAACGCGTATAACGTTCGCTACACCGCACTAGCATCGCATAATATTTTCTGTAGTGAATGCAGGAGATGCACGCCGTGCTGAATGTGGCGCTGTGTGACCAGCGTGTGTACAGTATAAGAAGTGCGCGGTAAAGTACAATCAGCCTATATACTATATATTTATAGTACACTTAGCTGCATAGCGCCACTTACGCCGCTCTCAGCAGGCACGAAAAGTAGCATTTTCCATACCCAAATGTATAAATGTGTCTTATGAGTAATACATATATTTATCTTAAAAGGAAAAAAGATCGAAAAACTAACAGATAATTACTAAAAGATTTCGCTTCATTACAACCTACATTTGACTTAGTCAAGATATTTTTTGATTAACACTTAATGCTCATACGTAAATATGTACATATAGTGTGCAATAATATATATTGTGTAATAATGATAAATTGTTATTGTGATGTATTGTGTGCAACGCGTCTGCTGCGCATTATCTCCACACGGAAACTATTATAAAAATTAATATATGTATGCAGTTTCATAAATTCATTTTTTTTAACTTTAAAAAAAATTGCATAACACTAAACAGTATTGCGTCGGCCGGTAAGAAACAAAAGAGCGTAGCTCGATAATAATGATGTACAATCCGGCACTAGCTCGAGATGGTGCTCCACAATTGAAAAAAAAAAATTCCATGTCCAACGCAATGAATATTAATTGGATCGTATCTCGATAAACACAATCGTAGGCAGAATAACCGGTAAGGGGACGTGCGACATAATGATAAATTGTGCAAGGCGTCTATCGCACCTTATCTCCGCACGAAAGCTATTATGAAAATTGAGACATGCCCAGTTTCACATATCAATTTCTTTGTTTCGAGCAGAAGACACGTTATAGCGGAAATTCGCCGCTTCCGCTCGATAAAATAAAATGTTGACCCTGCACTCATCCTTGCGAAGTGAATAGTATTAACTTCGCATAAGTTTCAGAGAAATAAGAGGGAATTGTAATCACTTCTGGATGGTACACAAGTCTGAAAATGATCAAGTATATTAAAGGTGATGAAAAGATTAATTTTGCATAATAATAATTCCAAAATATTATTTACAAATTGATGAAAAATTAAATAGTTCAACAAACTCCCCGGAAACCTAACGTTTTTAAAATGAAAATAATTCGTTTACTTTTCTGAATACGTATGAATTTTGTCAGATTTTTAAATTCACTTTGAATTTCTTTTTAATATGGGAAAAATGCGCAGAAAGTCACAAAATTCAATAATGAACAATGAATCATTTTGTTCGCATTACGTACATATTTGTATGAACGTATTGACCCGAGCCGTTTAGTCGATTGAAACGAAATTTGTTTGAGCCAACGCATGTTTTTTATCTGGTTCAATAATGAGTCATGAATCGCGCAAAGAAAATCTCAAATAAAAATTATTCCAGCACGTGGCGGTGTGACGTACGGGCGTTAGTTACGTCAAAATAACCTCGTCACGGGAAGCGCGACGAGGTTATTTAGGGAAATTAAATACCAAAAAGGCAACGGAATACATCCTGTGTATTCCGATACTTCGATAGTTAATCCCGCCGCTGACGAGTCCGTACGTGCCATATCGCGAGTAGAGTCATGGATAGCGCGTGACAATTTTATATGAAAATTGTTCCAGCGCGGAACGTGACAGCGGGCAGGCGATAAACCCTTTTGTCTTTTAACAGCCGATATTAACATAAAAATACTAATAATATTTAATATTAACATAACGATATTAATAATATTTAATATTAAAACAACAATATTAATAATAACATGCCTACATATTTACCACATAATTGACACAATCTTTTTTTTTCATGTTCTTCACCATGAAAATCATCGAATTCATGAAATTCTTTTCGTCTTCCATACGATTAATTTTACCTCGACGTCCGGCGCCGCGTCTGCCGTAAATGGCTAAATTAGCCAATAACGAGATAACAACATTGTATATAGTTATATTCCGGATTACGAGATTATATTGCCACGGAAGGTCCTCGCCTATATAGAAATGTGATTGATCACCGTGTTACACATATATATATATATAAAATATATATACATATATACGCACACACACACACATGCACACCTGTCGCAAGTTCACTGTACCAGAGTTCACATTCCGCAGCTGCAGTGGAGCGTTTGGAATGTCGTTCGGAACCGATTGGCCGCTAGTACTCTCTCGCGTGTATCGAACCACGTGCCCGACCGCTTCTCCCCCCCGCTAGATAGTTGCAAGAATAATCATTATGGTTAATAAACCCATCGGTGAAATTCCGGCTTCGCCCGGTAATTGGCAACCGAATGGAATGGAGGACGAGGCGGTGCCGAGGAAATTCTCCGTAATTATCCGTAGTCTTCATTTTGCCGATTTTCTTATGAGCCACCCGAGAAAAAAGGGTCTCGATTCTCGAGAACCGAGAGTCCGTGACGTCCGTAACGAGTAACAAACGAACTTGCCACTGTCGGGTCGGGTTTACTTCGTCTCGTGCAATATGTATTTTGCACCGCGTCGAGCCGTTCCGGAATAACGATTGCCTGCATGCGGTAATTGTAATCGGAAGCGATAAATTTAAAATTAATGTATACAAGGTGTAGAACTTCTTTTTTTCAATGATATTAAAGACTATGAAGGATAGAATTTGCTTAAACTAAGCAACAAAACATAATTATTTATTTACTTATTTATTAATAGTAATAATAATAATAATAATAATAATAATAATATATGCTTGTTTCATGCGCCTCCCTTACAATATGGACTAAAAAAAATCTCTGATTCAAGTACAATTCGCTTGTGGGCTACGAAAAAAAAATGTTTCAATGCTCCTTTCAATTCTTACAATTCCATACGGGATTGAAACGATAACACGTCATCTTGATAGTCTCGCCGTCGTTGTTTCCATATCACATGGAATTGTAAGAATTGAAAGTAAAATTGAAATTAAAAAAAAATTCTTCGGCAGCCAGCAAGCGATTTTTTTTTTTTTTTCAATGTGGCAATATTTTTTATATAACATAAAATATGTTTTCATGGAGTTGCACCGTGTGCGCGGTGCACGATTCGATGAGGCATTGCGGCATTACAACGATTCGCAGCACGCGGGAATTGTAACCGGAAGCATAGGAGCGTCGAGGGGGACAATCCATGGGATTCCTCTCGACAGTGCAATGTTGCGAGGCTCGCGAGGCCCTCGAAATTCGCAACAGTTCGGAGTGGCGGCGGTTCTCGTGAAATCGGTGCAAAATAATATCGTCACGAGCCCTTCGATGACCCTACAACGAAGGGTCGACATCGAAGTGCTCCCGAGCAACGAGCGATTAAAATTTGTTTGGATCATTTCGGACATTTTTGTCGTAGTTGAGATACAGAAAATTAACGAGGCTCATCAATGCCTCTCAATCAGTCGTTCAAATTCAGAGCGGACGGCCGGTCTCAGCAGTCGATTTCATCGAGCATTCATCATTTTTTTTTTTCGATTCTTTCGATTCTTCCAATTCTTCCAATTGTTTAAATTTCAATTCTTCCAATTCTTCCAATTCTTCCAATTCTTCCAATTCTTCCAATTCTTCCAATTCTTCCAATTCCAATTCTTTCAATACTTCCAATTCTCGTTATTATGAATTTGAGGAATGCCAGAGGGAGGACGATAATCGGATAGAGCTCAACTGGAGCGCCGATCTACGTGCACGCAATGGGTTATCATATTATCCTTGGCCCCTGCGAGAGAGAAGTGGTTAAGCACCAGCGCCGAGTGCCCAGCAGCAGCGGCAGCATCATTGAGCTCGACCGCTCAATCTCCGAACTGATTGGGCCTCGGCATTCTCGTGTAACTCCGAGCGACGATTGGTCCGACACGTCGAAACACTTGTTTTCTTACGTACGTTAGCGCTCGTGCACGCACCGAGCCAGCTCGTTCGAGAAAATCTTAGCCTCTCGAGGGTATAAAACAGGCCCCGCATTGCGGGCCGCAGGCATTTGACAGTGCGCGCTTCGTCGAGCTACAGCGTTTTATATTTATTTACTTTCCGTTTCTCGAATTATCTTGAAATTTCGAAGGTTTTTTTATGTAATTTCGTGCGATCGATCGAACGATTGTTTCGATTATTGGATTAAATAAATTCATTGATTGACTTTTGAAAACATTGACATTTAACAAATAACACCGGAAGTACATCGAGCGATAAGAAAATGCCTTTCGAGAGCAAATCAATGAGCAACGGCCATGGACGGCTCAAGCGGCCGAACGAGAACGAGTTTTTGCACACAGCGGTCAAACATACGAGCACTTCCACGTAAGTTTGTTGCGGACGGGGAGAGCGGGGAAAACGGAACACCTGTGCGATGCGGATTATTTTTGCCGATTTTTCGTGAAGCGTTAAAAAAATAGTGTCGTTTATAAAAAAGTTTCCAACGAATGGAAAACACCGGTCCGTTTTGCCTCTCTCTGAACTATCAAAATAAAATAAAATAAAATAATATAATATAAAATAACAATATTTTTATCTCGAAAGGTCGTCCCCTTATCGAGAAACGTCGATCACGCAAAGAAATTTGATATAATCTCGTCTCGCCGATTAATCTACCGTCTCTGACTTTCGTCGTCCGGAAATCTTTCCTGCATCTTATCGACAATATTTCGCTGTGACATCAAATATTTTGCCGTAGCATCCAAATATTTTTGCTGCCACAACGATAAATTATCAACGATCAACAATTTGCTAGAGAGAGAGAAAAAATTACCTCCGCGCACGTTACGTCCATGGAATTTTCCAAAATCTCGCCAGAGCACGAAACAAACGAGTCTATCGATCCATAAATAAATTCGAATCGACGGATCGAGCGGTTGCCGAGAGCGGACACGGACAGTCCGCGGTTGCTCCGGCTGCAAATTCCTAATTCATTTTTTAATTTCCTTTCTCCTCCCTTTCTCTCATTCCCTCCTCCGGTTGCATTCTATTATGCGTCGCGTCGTGCATAATGCAGTTATAAAAAGTTGTTTCCTACCCCGTCGGGCACCGTCGAGTAGGAGACGACAGCGTCGTTCTCTCGCGATCCTGCCGGAGGGTGAGGAGGATTTGCGGAGTGGCGGAGGTGTATGCATAAAACTTGTGTACCTCGGTGCGGTGAACTAGCTAGACGGGGAGTAACACGCGTCCCTCCTGGTCTCTCGTTCAGCCACCTCGTCTCGTTTGTCGGACGGGAAATGCGTGAACGTGCATTCACGCACGCACTCGCGGTCCGCGCACAGCGGCGTGTGCGCCGCGCACGAACCGCCTCGCATAATATAATATAGCCGTTTTTGTCGTGCCGAGCTTCGCGACGAGGACAAACTTTTCCGTGTCGTCCCCCCACCCGAAGTCTTCTATCGTCGACGAGAAAAATAATGCTAAACAATAAAAATAAATAAAATGATGAGCGCGAGAGGGAACGAATTTTGTTGTGCAACTAGGAATATGCAACGAGAGAAAAAAGTGAGGAACTTGAAGAAAAAAAAATCGGAACGTATTGCGAAAGTCTGCTGCACAAAGCTTGCGGAGTGGATTATCGTCGGTAGATAAATGAACGGGGAATTGGTATTTACAGGTTATTTGGCACTTTGCTAGGTACTCGTAGCGTGACGATTATTAGAGCCCGAGGCCGGATATAGCGCGTTAAGCCACACACGACTCTCGAGATCTCTCGTGACGTACCAATCGCGGCCTCTTACGCTCACGACTTAAGACGTGTCGTTGCTGCGGCTGAATACGGAGGAAAAATATTCACGAGGTCACCGCGAATCGTTTCCCGTCCCTTTCGACAAATTGTTTGTTGCCCTTATATAGTTTGCTGTCCCAAAAAAAATTCGACGTCTCAAAAATGGTTTGCTGTCCCAAAAATGGAAAAAAAAGTTTGCCACCATAACAAATTTTTAGCTAGCAAAGTGAAAAAAAAAATTAAAATTCCGTCACTTCGTCTCTATTGTTCTCCGCGATAGATAGATTACTTGGGAGTGCGTGTTTTTGGTAAAAACTCGAAGCGAACGAGGCAAATTCAATGCCTCTTATCTATTTAATGTTTGCCGTTCGAACGGACCACTCATCAGCACAGGGGCTCGTTGTTACGTCATTGAGATTAAACTCGGCTTAAACACTGACGCATGATTTCACATCGAAAGATAGCGACTTATAGAGTTATAAATCATTCTGTAACCTCGGAACAAAGCCAAACATCTCAAATCCGTTCGACTGGCTAAAACAACAAAAAAGTCCCTGAAACAAGCCTGCATATATAATTATATACAATAAAGTTGGGCGGTTATCCATGGGTTCCCAATGGCGGGTCGATTTCTGATTCCATGGGTTTCTAACGAAGGCTCGATTTCGAGAGTCTATTGTTTTACAATCTATCACCTGTTAAAATGTCACCTCGACAGTTCTTGAAAGTGGCATATTTCCTAACGGATTTCATTAACAAAAAAATCCAACATTTTTTTTTCCAAAAAACCATTTTCGTCGAAAAAATAGTAAGCGAACCATCACTCCGACATTCTCGAAATTTCGGCTTTCATAGCGTACGGGAGTGAAATTTGGAAATCCTAAATCCCATATAGCACAGGCGAAGAATTTGATATTCGAATCGGCAGTAAGATTCGGTTCCTTAAGAATATGTTATCCGGCGATCGCGATTCAATAGACGAAGCTGTTTTCTAACTGAGCTGTCACGTTATGATATTTGAAAATATTTAAGTAACCGAGCGAATGCAATTTCATTGGATTGCTTCACTGCAGCATTTGTCATAATCTATTGTCAACAATAAATAACATAAATAAGCGAATGTAGAGTCGGGCGCGGAGCGCCCGATCGCTAGTTAGAAGAATAAACGTGCTCGAACCAATCATGATATACTCGTGGCTGGAACGTTGTGCTTATTTCCAGCATTATTTGCTTTGAACGTTAATAATTAAGATGCGGAGAACCGCGGTACTTGTTGGTGAAATTTCTTTACTGACGTAATGTCGCTATCATAGCGGGATTTATGTACGCCAGAGTAGCAGTGTGTATGCATTTCTATGGACCAGCCGACAAATCAGCTTTGCAATTGCCGTGAGCGATTCGGTGAGGGTTTCGCGAGAAACGTGAGAGGTCCCCGATACGGCAATGACGTTTGGCATGCTTTGCTTATACCGCAGAGCCTCGTGGCTCAACCTGCGACAGAGCCGAGGTCGGAAGGCCTAAATCCTATTCTCGTATACGGAATCGCAGACTTGATAACAGAACGCAGGAGATTTCGGTGTAGGAGTAAAGGCCTGTAAGCCTTCGTGCATCGAACCCCATTCAGCTGAGATTATTGCTAATTACAGAGATGTGTATAAACGGCGAATATCCTCCACGTTTGGATACACAGAGGTTAAATGTGGGGAATATGGACCACAGCGGTTAGGACGTAAATCAATGATTTATAGACCAGGCGACGGTCGCGACTTTTACCCTACTGTAACCAGCTATGTCGGATGTTATAAAAAAATATATCGGGGCAAAGTGGACAATGGGAATCAAAGCGGATGAGCATGATTATCTTTAGCAATTTTTTATTAATTTTTTTTATAGTGGTCCATTTTATCCCGAGATTTTCTATGAGACGTAACATGCCCGGTTACAAAATAAAAGTGGTGAATATGACCCGGTGCGTATTCATATGTAGTATATGTAGCGTGCGGATGATCATGCATTGCGCCGATGAACATTTTACACTTTTTTTTAGTTTAAAAAAAAATTGTGGTCCACTTTGCCCCTTTTTATTTCCGCCTGGAGGATCTCCGTCCGATTCTCCTACGAGCAATAACCAATGCGGAGCTGTCCAAGATATCTCGACTGGTTGTATGCATGCGCTACAATGAACACAACATCGGAGCGCATGGAATATTGCCTGCACGGAATTTTTGCCATTTCACAGTAGCAGAAAGGTCCTCCGGCCGGTGAACATGCATTACTGCGTGCAATTTTTGCCATTTTTTTTTTTCTAGTGTGGTCCATTTTGCCCCACTTTATTTCCACCACGAGAATCTCCGTCCGATTCTCCTACGAGCAATAACCAATGCAGAGCTGTCGTAGATATCTCGACCGGTTGTATCCATAACGACGTGTCTGTTCGTACCGCGTTACGATCCTCCGACCAAGGGGGATTCCCGAAGGATCCTTTGGAGTGCCAGGATCTCCCTCCCTCTGTGTGCGGGCATATATCCGGAGACGCACATCGGGAGGATTCTTGGCCGGGTTCTCAGCTCTCGCGGCAACGTACCCTCACCGCGTGTATATCGTGCATTGTGTACAGATAGGTACACGCGCATTCACTTTGGCTACACTAGAAATCGCATCGGAACCATAGCTCACGTGGGCGCACGCATACACGCGGAGTGTTAGCGAGCGAGTCACACACGAGCGGTACGGAAGCTAGGCAGCTAGCGGAGAGCGGCAATCCCGGTGCGTCTACTGAATCAGCGAGGACGGTGAATCCTCTCTTTGAGCCCGAATTCCATTGACTCGGGCGCTTCGCGAAATCCGTCGTGTACGCTCTCTCGCGGAATCTAATTACTTATGGCGCATCTACGCTAGATTTACTTGCTCCATCTGGGCCTCGATTCGATGACTCGAACCCACGATTTGTACAATTTAACGTCGCGATTCGGAGACGCCACTTTGCAAGAGTGCTCGCTTCGAGTTCGTCACGTGACCAAACAAGGGTTCTCACTGAGGTCATCTGTTTCGGATTTTTCATACACGGTTGTATTTTGCATTTTTTTCCCTGTTTTTTTTACCCGCAAGTATTTTCTTTTTTTTTTACGGTTTTAAGAAAGAATTTGTTTCGGCGTGTATATAGTATTTTTATATTGTAATTCGGTGCTTTATGGTATCAAGTCCGAACTTAAGATCAAATTACAGCCCAAAGTCAAATTCGAACTTCAGACCGAACTTAACCCCGAAGTCAAGTTCGAACCAAAGACAAATCTTAAGTCGCAACTTTATCGCAACCGATCAATGCATCCTCCCAACGAAAACTCCTCCCCCGGAGTCCACCTTACCCGGCAGTCACGAATCAAAAAAAAAAAAAAAACCTCTCTCCTCCGCCGCTCCGACGTCCAAGAGCGATGTCCGACCGAGCAGCGTTTATACTACTCGCCGACACGCTCCGGAGAACCGTTTCGCGTATTTCTTATACTATTTCTTATTTACCAAAGTGGCGCACGTAAGCGTACAAGAGGCAAGAGGTATTGTACCGCACCGCTCGACAGCGGTACACGTTAAAGGGGGGAGTTGCAGAGACTACGCCGGGGAGGGTTTGAGTACGGGACGATTTGTAATATTCGTGCGAGACTGCCGAGTCCGTGGTATGGCGTGTCGCAGCCTCAGCCAGGGCGGATAGAGCGTCTGCTCGCGACATACGAACCTACTCGCGGAAAAGCCTCGCTGTTACCCTTGTACAGCCTCGCACAGGGGAAGGCGACGTTAGCAATGGAACGTCTGGCGAACGAGAGCTATATTGCGCCTCGGTAGGTGGCTTGTACCGGAGCGTATTCCGCTACTGGGAAACGTTCTTACGCCCGGTTGGGTAACGCGCACCTACGCCCGTTTCTCTACCTTTACCTCCGCGTCGGCACACCTATAGATTTTAGCCGGCGTAACACGAGCGTGCGGGACGTATTTGCTCGTGTCGTAGAGGCGTTACACCTACACGGGAATGCGCGTAGATGCGCTTCGCAGACGGGCTGAGGGAGACGTAGGCGAGCGGCGTGAAGGGAGGTCGGAAATAAGCATCGGTGCTGCTTTGCAGGTGCATGTTCCGTGTGTTCTGTGCGGCTTGAAATACGCGCTCTCCGTCTACTCGCTGAGATCCTCCGACGCGGCACGCTCCCTTTCAATGGGGGCTCTTTTCCCACCGCGGCGGGAAGGGGGCTGGGCCGAGGCTGGAGCTCGCTTGTTTCCGAGCCTACGCCTGGGCTGAGCTACGAGCCGATACAGTAATTGTGTTCCCTCTATTTTGCCTGGGAGGATACGGAGCGGGCTTAGACTGTTCCGCGAAAACGGGAAATGCACAAATTTGTTGCGATGCGCGGAGGATTTTAGTCATCGGAGTGTGACGTGGGCGTCGATGGGGGTGAGGGTGGGGGTGGGGCGAGGGTTGGGCAAAATGGGAGGCAGAGAGACGGATGAGTGCGGAGATGCGAATAGACGGTCTGCTTGAAAAAAAATAATTACGTGGTTATTATTGGGGAAGAGGGGGCGGAAGGCTGGACGGGATTGTGGTTTGGGGCAAAATGGAATAGGGTCGATTGGTTTTTTAGGTTTTTCGGTCCAAGTTTGACCACTCCGAAAGAAGAAAGGTCTGAACATAATCGAGTCCTGAAAAACATTGTTTGGATGATTTTCCAGATTTATAGGAATAATTTTGAAGTTTTGAGATGGGAAAGCGCAATTGGAGGCAATCGAATTGGAGCCACCATCCGTATTGTCCGGAGTTTGTTTTGTGCCAGTCTCTCCGAGTGCTCCAATGAATTATTTTTTCCGGGAAATTCTTTGGTGGTCCATTATGCCCCGTGTCCGCATTTTGCAGCGTGCCCATCTCGGTCCTCCCATGTAGATAAATTATTCATCGATTTTGGGCAACACACGACGGACGGGCGCGCCCCGCGGTCGGGGATTCCCCCTTGGGGCCGATTCTCCCCGTTCCGCTTCCCACCAGGGAATCCCCGCCTAATTATACCGAGAGGATAATCAAGCCACTATGATATCTCGTTCATACGCGTATTCTATTATTTTATGCCCCACAGATATACCTTCGAGGCACTGCAGGAATCGGCCCAGTATCTACTCGATCGTATAACAATCAGGCCGAAGATCGGTATTATTTGCGGATCCGGAATGGGTTAGTATTATTCTATAATCGTGTCGCTAATCGCTAGATTGATTTTCATCGTCCATTCGGATATTATAGTGCGCATTAGCGCACTATAATATCCGACGAACTAACTAGAATTTAATTTCTCTTCATCATAATCATCAACAGTTTGACGTTCGATGGAAAGCAATGAACATTAAAAAAACCATCAATATCAAGTATATTAGAGAAACAAAAATTGACAAAGATTTCATCAAAGATTTTAGTCAAAGTATTTAAAAAAAATAAAACAATTTTTGTATCGTAGCAAAAATATTAAATGTCCCAAAACGGGAATATTGAGTGGAAAAACGTTGTTTATTTTTTTCAACGATCGTCAAAGGCTCAAATCGTTCGAACGATAAAAATTTGTAACCAACCGGAGAGAAACCCCAACGGGTATTTGTTCTGTCTGTCGTAACAGGACAATCTGAGCATAGTGAGTTGTGTCCAGGTTCCCTAGCCGATTCGCTGACGGATCAGCTTGTATTTCCGTACGAGGAGATACCCCACTTTCCCGTATCAACGGTCAAGGGTCACGTGGGACAGCTGGTGTTCGGTTATCTCCAGGGTGTACCGGTCATGTGTATGCAGGGCAGGTTTCACTACTACGAGGGTTATCCACTGTGGAAGGTAAAATAAGAGACCCTGCGTATCCTCTCCTTTACCTCGAGCACAAAAAAGGACAAAAATAAATAAAAATAAAAAATAAAAAAAAATCGCGAGATTTCATTTCGCTTCAAGTCGTACACGCTTTTATTCCCGCTTTGTGCGGACGGGTTTGACGTCAATAATAGATAAATGCACGACACCGACCGGCATCGCTATCACGAATCTGGGATAAAAGAGCGGGGGGAAAATTGAATAAGAAAACACTGTGCAAACGATGAATAAAATAGCGGAACGGTATCTCGTGGCTGTTGCTCCGAGTAAACAAAAAACCCGGACATCGTAACGATAGAAAATTCATTCAATTCCGTGGGCTGAATTTTCTATTGGTCGATTTTTAGCTCGTTCGTTCGTGTTCGTGCGTGTCTTGTGGTCTTGCACTTCATTATCGATCGTATATTATATATCCTGTACATATATATAGAGGGGCAAAATGGGATAGTGGGAGAAAACGCAATTTTCCAATAACTTTCCAAATGCGTCCAAAAATGATTGGAAAATTGATTTTCGGTTCTCACTGTCCCACTTTGCCCCGCTCTCCCATACATCATATATCATGCATCACGAATATTCGTTAACTTTCGACAGTGCTCGATGCCAGTGAGGGTAATGAAGCTCGTCGGTGTGACGCACCTTGTCGCGACGAACGCAGCCGGCGGTCTGAATCCAAAGTACAGAGTCGGGGACATCATGATGGTGAAGGATCACGTAAATATGATGGGATTCGCCGGTAACAATCCGCTTCAGGGACCCAACGACGACAGGTGAGAGACACATTTTCTCCGTTTCGAGCTAAATCTATCATATTGTTATTATAATGTGAAAAATTGTACAGCTCATATTCCCCCCCCCCTCTCCGCCGAAGATCGAGTGGTCGGGAGGGGTGCGAGAGATACGCTCCGAACGGAGCCGAGAAAACGAGTTGGATAAAAAGTTTAACTCCGCGAACGCCCGCGCGCGCTCGCCAAGACGACGGTCGGGGGGGAAGGCAAAGAAGAAAACGTCGGAAAGGTGAACGAGGGGTGGAAGCTTGCGCACTGGAATTAATTTATTTCATTGGAATAACCCCTTCAATCGGATTGATGAACTATTTGCACGAAGCAGATATAAAGAAGCTGATTGGCGTATTTACTCAGCGAAAACTCCTCTCTCAGGAGAATTCGCGTACTCTTCCACTTGCAGCTTCCTCCCGGTCGTCCTCCCTCATCCTCCCCCCCCCCCCCCATCCCGATGGTTCTTCTCGCCCGCGAGAAGGGCGAGACGCTTTCCACCCTCGTGGAGCAGCGCGCCGGCTCAACCTGGCGGGCTCAACGAGTTCGACTCGTCGTCCTGCTCCTTCGCGGAAAAACCTCTTCCTCTTTCACCGGAGACCAAACGGGTCTGTCTCACTCAGCCTGGCAAGAAATGTTTTAACCTCTCTTCTTTTTCTCACCGGCGAGAGACCGGCGGAGCTCTTCGCCTTGTTCCGCCTCTTCTTGTTCTTCTTCTTCTTGTTCTTCTTCTTCTTACTTGGCTCTCTTCCTCTTTTCCCGAGCGATATTAATGGACCGAGAGGCAGCGACGGAGCCACCAGCCCTTTCTCCCGCAGACTTTGGTCTTCTCGCTCTGGCCGCGCCCGATGGAACTTATTTCTCACCGCACAGAAGCGCTAAATTAATGACGACGGGAGGGGCCAACACGACCGGACGAGATGCGAGTTATGAATGAAAAATAATTGTATTTTTCTTTTTCAAGATTCGGCCCGAGATTCCCACCGATGAACAAGGCTTACGACACGCATCTGCTCGACGTCGGGACTCAGGTGGCTCAGGAGATCGGCATATCCGACCTCCTTCATCGCGGTGTTTACACCTGCCTCGGCGGACCCAATTTCGAGACCGTCGCCGAACTCAGGATGCTCAGCATGGTCGGCGTCGACGCTGTCGGTAATTGAAGCCGATTGTTTTTTTTTTTTTTTTTTTTTTACCAATTAAGCTCTAAATGGGGATCCATCATTTTAAAGACGAAAAATCTTTCTTTCGATTGTTTTTTTTCACTGTATTGAAAAATTTGATCAGAAATGTAACTTCGAAAATTCATTCAGTATATTATGTTCTGAATAAGCGATTGCTTGATTTCTCATTGCGTTACTAAGAATTAAAAAATAAATTGATTCTTCCAACGTTTTCCACTTTTTTTTTTTTAGCGAAAAAGAGAGTTTTTGTATTGATAGTATTGATAACAAAAAAAATGTGACCGAAAATTCATATATTATATTTTGGTCAAAATAATCGAAGGTTTGATTTCTCATCGCGTTACCGAGAATTACTGAAAATTGATTCGTCTAACACGTTTTTCAATGTTTTTTTTTTTCGCAGGTATGTCGACGGTTCACGAAGTGATAACGGCGCGCCACTGCGAGATGACCGTGTTCGCGTTCAGTCTGATAACGAACCGCTGCCCGACCGATTACGACAATCACGACGAGGCCAATCACGAGGAGGTAATGGACGTTGGAAAGAGTCGGCAGCCGGTCCTGGAGGATTTCGTTTCGCGCATGGTTCTGCGAATCGAGGACGAGATCCAGGCCTCTGCGAAGTGATCATCTCGCTCACCAAAGCGCGTTCTTCGTTAATTCTCAAACGTCCAGTAATGCGAGAAAAATACCCTTTAGGAAAAAAAAGCGCAAACAAGTTTCCAATAAGACCGAAGGTGGATAGGAGAGAGAAAAAAAAAAACTCCCAAGATTGAAGAGAAGACGAATATTTGAAGTACCTCGTCAAGGCGTCGAGTTCTCCGGTAGGATTCTCTTCAAGCTCGAATCCCTCGATCGACACGTTCGCCTCCACGATTTTTTCCTCATCCCCGAAAGAGCCATTTCTCCAGTTCGATCGTTACATGCATTATGCCATCAAAAAAAGGACTGAAAAAAAAAAATCCGAAGCTTTTTCCAGCTGGCGTCGAGGCTCTCGAAGGTCCTTCTCTGCCGCTCTCTCGACTAGCGCAGAGCCCGAGGAAAAATCCTTGAACCGGTGAAAATTCCTCGCGGGAATCGTATTTAATTTAACGCACGAACGATCGCCGATGCATCGCCTCGGAGCGTGGAGGGGGTCGCAGCCTCGCTCTCCTTCCTTTTTCCCGTGGAAAGAGCCGAACTCCTCTCCGCGCTCTTTATTCCGCAGCTTTTTCTTTCGCGACACCATGAGAGCTTTCCGAAAATTATCACCCGATTCGGCCCCGTCGGCTCTCCCGCTTTATATCTGGCTTTTGCTTCGCGGCCGGAGGAGGAGAGCCACGGTCCTCCGCCGACGTGTACACTCGAGGCTTTTCCTCTTCCTTCAGAGCCCCGTTTCTCCTCCTCGTCGACTGCCGGGAAATCCACCGGGGCTTCCCCGTTCTCGCGGCCTTATCTCAATTCAGTCTCGGGATTTTCTCGCACTCCTCTCTCGATCCCTCAATTGATTCGTTACACGTATCGAGAGGGGAAGGGGCGCGTCGCTGGAGGGACCGAGGTTCAAGAGGAAGTATGGAAAGAATAAGAGCTAGGTCCACCGGGTTCGCGTAGCTCTGCCTCCAATAAATGGCGTGGAGACTTAACGGGAATCCCAATATACATATACATATACATATACACTACAAAAAATTCGTATGAAATTTAATGTACTGGACTGGAAGTTTTTATGCAAAAGCTGGTATATTAAGTTTGATGTACAATTGTGATGAAAAATTCATGTTCAGCGGTCTTGAAACATTGGAAGTACTTTATTTTTTATAATTTACTTTAATTTAAATGAAAATGTACACTAATTTTTCCTCAAAATTGTACATTGAATTTAATTTACCAGTTTTTGCATAAAAACTTCCGGTCGGGTACATTAAATTAATTTTTTTTTTTCAGTGTATATTTATATATACATATATATTCATATACAAATACGTATGTATGTGTGTGCTGTTCGAGCGGCGAGGTTCCTGGCTGGTACTCGAGTAGAAGACGCTCACCGGCGTCTCGGGCGCCCCCTTCCTCGCGCTTCGTTACCCGCGTCTCCCGACGCCGTCGACTGGGGGCGCGCCTCTTCCGCCGCGACGCGCTAATGCATCGGCGTTCGGCTTCGATAAATCTCCGGCTTGCGAAGAGACCATACGGCAGTCTCTCGGCTCTCTCCGTCGGACCTGGAGCTTTCGTCCTTTTCCTTTCTTCAACGGTCCTCGGCGTGTAGCGGGCTCTCTATCGGTTTTCTCGCTCTCGCAATTTCTCACCCTTCGTCTTGGTAGCCCCCTCCAACCCACTGGGAACCCCACCGAGAGACGCCGGTCTGGCGTTATTACCGCCGCGAATTAAATTATGAATCGACGGCGCTGGATAACTCGCACCTTCCTCGCTTATTATTATGGTTTCTTTTTTTTTTTTTTTTTTTGGAGAAGAGCGAACGCGGGACGTGGACGCAAAGAAAAATGGTGACGAAAGAAAATGATGCGCATTTCAAGCCGCAGATGGGGGAGTTTATTTCTGCGATTTACTTTAAGGAGGAGAGCCTTTGGGAGGTCGTCAAACGTAGATGAATTTGTGTACTGTTCGACGAATTATGTTGAATTATTTTGTAAATCGAGGATTCGAAGAAAAATCGTAACGAGAGAAATTTATGCGCTTTTCTGAGCCGCAGATAGGGTAGTTTATTGCTGGGATTTACTTCACACAGGAGAATTGCCGAGAGGTCGTCAAAAGTAGATGAATTTGTGTATGGTTCGACGAATTATATTGAATCATATTGTAAATCGAGGATTCAAAGAAAAATTGTGACGAGAGAAATTTATGCGCGTTTCTGAGCTGCGGATCGGGTAGTTTATTGATGTGATTTATTTTAAGGAGGAGAGTCTTTGGGAAGTCGTTAAACATGGATGCATTTGTGTACTGTTTGACGGATTAGCTTGAATTACATTGTGAATTGACAAGCGTCGGATTATTAATACACTGTAAAAAAATTTGTTTGAAAATTAATGAACGGTGTTAAAAGCTTTTTTAGATAAACTGTTTTTGAAATTTCAAACACATGTGTGTTGTAATTTTGCAGTACAATTTATATTTTTAATGAACATTTTTGTAATTTTCGAACAAAAGATTTGTAATTTTAATATTTGGTATTTTAATTTTACAACAGAAAGTACATTAATGTTCAACTAATGTTAGTAATGTAAGCCAATTTCAAGTTCCAGTACATTAAATATACTATTTATTTTTACAGTGTACTTTCCTCGATTATTATTATTATTATTATTATTAATGTTATTATCTCTGTTTTTTTTTTTTTTTGAGTTCGGCGAAAATCGAAATCGCTAGAGGATGCAAAAAAGCATCGGTTTTTTGCATCCTCTAAGCATCCTCAAAAGATGCGGCTTACTTTACAGAAGAGAGTCTCCGAGTGGTCGTCAAACATGGATGAATTTTATCTGGAATTGTGTCGTGAAACAACGAACGCTGGATTAGTCGCACTTTTCTCGCTTATTATTATAATCTGTGTATTAAAAAAAAATGTTGAGCTCGGAGAAAATCAGACGCGGAGAAGGATGCAAAGAAGTAATCATGACGAGAGAAAATGTTGCGCATTTCAAGCCGCAGATGAGGTAGTTTATCCCTGCGATTTACTTTACAGAGAAGAATCTCTGAAAAGTGGTGAAACATAAATGAATTTATGAACTGTTCGACGGATCAGCTTGGATTATACAGTGAATCGACGGACACTGAATTACTCGCATCTTCCTCGCTTATATTATTGTCTGAGTATTGAAAGAAATAAAATAATTTAGTACGCCGATAATATGTATGTTAAAAAAAATATATATATTTTTCACCGTTCGTTGAAAAAGATCGGACGTAGGAATACAAAGCGAGAATCGTAACGATGGAGCAACGACACTATCGAGATAGCGAGTATGGTAATTATCGTTGACGTTTGTTTAACAGAGACCGATATCGCCGAGAGTTCGTCAACCGTTGCGGACGAAGTTACGTGTCGTTCGCCAAATTAGCTTAGTTATCGATTTAGCCTCGTACCAAGTTGTAGGATGTACAATAGCGTACACCCTCGCCGCGTGTGCGATCTCCCCGACACCGCGAACCGCTATGTCAGAGAGTAAGCGTATATAATAATTAATTTAAAGTCAGTGGTTCCGATAACGATTGATCGACCCAGTTACGCAGTTGTTCGAGTCTCGGGGCGTTTAATGCCGTATCGATTGTTAAAATTTGCCTCCGATGTCTACGATTGATATCGCTAATTCACGCTCTACAATATCCGTCGTTACTGCTGCGGCGAATAACGTTTTGTGTTTGACGCTTATTAAACATCGTTTTAATATTATCGACGATCCGTCGATTGCCGATAGCCAAATTCTCACGCCGCTGCGTCATTACGCCAGTAACCGCGCTACAAATACAATTAAGTATAACGTATCGTTCAATTTTCCGTATTATCGCGATGCTCCGATGGAAAACGCTCGGTGAATTGTTGATGAGCCTTTTCGAACGCCGGAAATGAGAACGAGGAGCTTTGTTCGACCGATTAGCCACGGAGTTTCTCCACCCCGAGGGAAATAAAGAGAGGACTTTTTTGCGTTGCTGTTCGACCAATCGGCATTCACTGCTTCTCGGTCGACGCCAACCGACGAGGGACGTTGCACGAAAAATGTTTGTGTGCTTTAACGAAATCTTTAAGAAAAATAGGAACAAATTATAGCGTATACCAATGAATTCTGTTTGTTAAAATTTATACAGTAGTAGTATTTTTATTTGTTATCAGATTAAAGCCTATTACAAATTGTTTTCAACGTGGAATAGTCTCGATCGGTGAACCAAATGCATTTCTTCACGTTAAATATTTGTGAACATTTTTTTTTTTTATAAATAAATCTCATTATTTCGATAAAGACATTGTTTTTCTTTTTTCAAACAAGAAAGATCGTTCAATCGGAAGCGATATCTCCGGAACGATCCATGAGTACACGTCTTTTCGGATACAGGTACAATCAATTAAGTCGATCGGTTAATTTTCCATCTGTACGGTTTAACCGGTGGCCGTGACGATAAAACATTATGCTCCATGAATCATTGATAAGCATGTAGAGTGGGGAAGATGAGAAGTGGCTGATTCAACGATTAGCGCGAGTTCTCGAGGGAAATGAAGAAGCTGGAGTAGAGGAAGTTGGAAGGAGGCGTCGGAGGATGAGTAGGAGGAGTGGGGGGATCGGATGGAGGGAAGGGGAGAAGGTGATGGCGCGCGTAGATTCTTTCATCCTACCGTTTCTGTTCACGGGAGGGATTCTCTTTCTCGTCGAACACGTGCCACGGCGAAACGAAGAGGCAGCGTCGATAAGGTGGAGGCGTAGTATAACGTTCAGCGTGTGCCAAGGGAAATACCGAAGGCGAGAGAAGAGAATCGCTTCTCGTCCGACCGCGATAGCGTCGCGAGAGAGGTGTGCAAGTGTATGTATATATATATGTATATATATATATGTGAATGTACATGGGGCTTTCCGCGTCAAATCAGCAACCCATGTCGATTTTGTTCATTTTTTTAGTATAAATGTTGTTACCGGCGTTTTCGGAATTTATTTTTCGACGATTTTAAAATTTCGCTAACGGTAGAAAAATCCGAAAAAATTCCGAGCATCTTACGAGTCAGTAACAATAACGTACCAAAACCGTATCAAAGTCGACGGGACTGAGGGACATGAGCTGCCGATTTGACGTGGAGTGCCCCACATGTAAATAAATATATATATATTTATATATACGAGTAGAACGCGCGAGCATGAGTGAGAGCGGAGAGGAGAGCGCCCGATAGCCCGAAGTCGCGCACTGCGACGACTCGGCGCTTCTCGTGGGGGCTCGCCCTACTCGGGTGTCCTGCGTGCCGACGATAGGTCCATCGCCAGTACGACTCGTGACGTCCGCGGGTGCGCCTCGTCGTACGCCAACCCGCCTCGTGCACAGAGTCATCCGTGTATCGTTCCAGTCTCACGGACGGAAAAAAAAACAAAAAAATAACAAAAACGTTATAAACTCAACAACGATATTAACGAAGAATTGTACGCCTCGCAGTTGTCTCGATCGGTCCGTCGGCCGGCCAAAAGCGCCGGACCTAAAGTCGCACGATCTGCGGAGAAAAGAAAAAAGAAACGAAAAACATAAACTCCTCTCGCCGAGTTCGACGAGTGAAGAAAGTTTCGCAGTCGGTACGACAGGATTAACGAAAGGTATACCGGAGAGATAATTCTTACGAACCGTGCGACGCATAGTTCGGTCTATCGACCGTGGTAAATCCCCACGAAGTCGGCGACCGATCGAATAAACATCGGTAATCGGTGCGTGCGTGCGCGCGCACACGGTGCTCTTCGGTCCAAAACGCGAGAGTCGAGCCGTGAGTCGCGACCGGTTTCCCTAACTCCCTCCCCCCCCCCTCCCCCCGCCCCTGCCCCGTTGCTGCTCCCTCCTCAGTGAATACAAGTGTGTGCGACTCGTCTCTCTTTGCTTTCTTTCTGTTTATTCATTCATGATTTCTTTAGGTTTTTTTTTTGCCGCTGAAACGTCGATGTATCGTTGATTTTTAAAAAATTATTTGTGTTGATTTTTTCAAAGTTCATTCCCGATACTGCAGCACCGTGAGGATACGGCGCTACCGGCGGCCTTGTGGATCGCTGGCTGTGTGTTTATTCGGTTTTCTCCGCGTCGTTTTTTCGCCGGCGAAACATCGACGAGTGACATTTCGGTGCGTCGAACGGCAATCAGCAGGTCGTAAAGTAAATTACGAGTTTTTTTTTTATTTTCTAAATTTCTTTCGACACCGGCTGTCGAACTTCGGCCGACTTAGCCGGAGAGACATCGAAGGAGTGAAATCGCCGACGAATAAAAACCTCGACTCTGACCACGGACGGACGGAGCGACGACTGCAAAGAGTTCTAACCTTCGAAGTGTCTTTTTTGTTTCTTTCTTTTTTAACGAAGGACTCTAACCGAAAGCTGTTTCGACATCCGCGATACTCCTCCGAAGATTCGATAGGAAGAAAACAAATTCGTTTAAGTTCGAGCCGGTGGTTCTCCGAGTCGCCGGCCGAGGCGCTAATCGCTCGGCTCTAATCGGCCATAATCGTCGGTTAGATCGTCGGCAGTTAACGGCGAGCGAGCCTCCGAGAACGAAAGTTAAAGACATCGAGTGCGTACAAATAAAAAAAAACCGAAGAAATTGAACAGAAGAAAATTGAAAAAAAGAATAATAATAATCACACCGTCGAAGTGCATCGTTCCGTAAGGTCTTTGGTCGTTGTTTTGTGAATAACTACGAGGAGCGCGCAGGACAGTTCTCGGCATCGCTCTCGCTGCTCGCTTTCTTGCCGCTCGAAGCGGAAGGAGAGAGTCGAGTGCGCGCACGAGTTACATCGGCGCGCCGCACGAGCGAAAGAGAAAAGAAAATAATATACGTGCGAGCGCGCGTCCAGCGAAACGAGACGCGAGCGAGAGAGGAATAATAATATCGAAGGAGAATTCTGTTCCCGAGAGCTCGAGCGATCGGGGCCCCGCGAAGTCGAGGACATGCGGTGCGGATTGTGGCGCGAGAAGAAGCAGCCGACGGGTTACGTCACGCATCGGAAAGATTCGCGACCCTACCTCTGTGGATCGTTCTCGTGTTAGCGTGGACGTTTTTTTTTTTTACTGTTGATCGTGCGAAAAAAATTTCGAAGTCATCGATATCGGTGTTTTTTTTGTGTTCACCGACGAAACTTCTTCGTCCTCGGCCCGATGAGGGCTTCCGGGAGTTGAGACATCCGTCCCGCTCGCCCGACTCCCCCCTCCACCTCTTCGGAGAGACCCGGTCACGTGGCTCGCCCGAGCCGCCATCGAAGGAGCGTAAAGCCGGGGAAGTGTCGGGGCGATACTTTTAACGCATATCGACACGCTGGGCATCAGCGAGGGAATAAGCGTCGGGACGCCCGGACGCCCAGTCCCCTCCCAGGATCACCTTAACCGGGACACCGGAAGTCATATGCCCATACGCGCGCGCAAAACGGTAAGCAACGGCTACTGACCTACCGAGCGTTAAGGTTGTTATCTCGCGACGGCGATCCAAAGTCGTGCGCAAAAACTTTCGACACGTTATTATTTAACTGTCAAATTTTACTTGCACAAAATCTCGAAGGCTCTTACCGTCCATTTTTTATAATATCGTCGGTCGACTGTCAGACGAAATCCTACTTAAAGCCTCCATTTTTTTCAGAAGAAAAAGAATCTTAGAAATTAAATAAACTCGGAATAAGGTAAATTTTCCTTTACCATCGATATCTCTTAATTCCGATCAGAATGGCAAGACAGCTTTTCGTTTCTCCGTTAATGGATTTAATGAATCGGCAAACAGAGATCAAAAAATATTTGACATTTATGTATGTATCTTCGAGTCATCAACATTTTATTCGTAAATTCCTTTATCTAAAATCTACAACGGCGCTTCTTGGAGAATGTAAAGGTCGCGCTACTTATCTATTTTCGAGGCGTACTAGCAATCGTGAATTGTCCAATTACCGGTCGAGCAAAATGCCAGACGATCCGAGCGTTCATCCAACGGGTTGAAAGAATGGATGAGTCGATAATTCAACTTTTACCTTTGACACAATATTTAACCCCTAGCCGAACCTCACGCTATCATCTTCGTCCATAATAATAATAATTATTAAAAAAAAAAAATAATAATAATAATACTAACAAAAATAATAATGGAAATGAGTTCTCGCAGAGTTGAAGAATAATTGAGGCAATAAAGAGACACGATAATTACCTCTGAAATTGCCTCAAGTTTCCCTCGAGTTGATTTCTTTCCCGTCGGGTCGAGTTTTCGCGTATTTAATACGAAACAAAGTTCATTTCGCAGCTATAAAAAAAAAAAAAATAATAAAAAAGAAGTAGCAGATACACAAACTCTTGACAGCAGTGGAGAAAGATCGGGAGAGTCAGGAGAGGGGACGAGAGAGTCACACACGAGAGTTACGAGGACGGGCCGCTAACGAGGCTCGTCGTTCTCGCGCTCATCCAGTCGCCGCAGAGTTCCACACAGAAAAACAGGGAGAGAGAGAGAGAGAGAGAGAGAGAGAGAGACTCGCGAGGCTCTGTTACACTGCATAAAGGTTACGCACCTGGAATCGTTCCACTTACTTCGCCTCCCGCGCCTTTCTCTCCGGTCTCGAAACGTTTTTTCGTCTTTCTTTTTCCATTTTATTTCTGCCCCTCGCACTCACACACACACGATAGGCACGCGCCTATAATTCGCGAGTTCCTTAACTCCGAACTCGTTCATAATCGTAGTTTCTCGTTTTAATTAGACAGACTCGTAAATCCATTTTTTTTACTCGCACACTCGACGTTGATGTTTTTTTTCAATTTTTTTTTTTTTCAATTATATTTTTTGCGCATTTGCGTGCCCGGATACGTAGCCGTTGGTTTCTATGGCAAACTACGTTTGTACAAACAGAAAAACCTCGTCGAAGTTCCCCGCCTCCCCTCTTACCCCCACCCCTCGTTCGGTCCCCTCTCTCTTTATTTCTTTCTCCCTTTCGCCTTCCGTTTCGCATTCGCTTCAGTATTTTTCCTCGTTTCGTCGTCGGCGTTTTACTTCTCGTTCTCGTTCGCTCACTGCAGCAAACTCGTTGCAGCACTCCGGCGAGCTCGTACGCGCCGGCTCGGCTGCCACTCGTCGACAGTCGGACCGGGCCATAAACAAGCCCGGCTACGACGCTCGGCCGAGGTTATTGGTTTTTGCGAGAGGCACGACGCCGAGCTTTCTGTCCCGCTCGCGAATCTCCCCCGTGTACCTTCAACATTCTCACCCCAACTGCGACGGCTCGGTAGCCAATGCTGCTCGCACACATCTGCGAACATTCGGGATACCGTGGGGCAAGACGGACCACCACTAAAATTCGTTCACAAATTTCTAATCAAATAACAACAACGATAATAACATTGATAACAACAATGATACACTCTCAAAGAAATCTGATTGGCGCTACAGCAAGACGTATTTCTGGTGTGACGTAACTTTCGGTAAAAAAATTAGATTTTTCAACCGGAGTCTTCTTTTTTTTTTTTTTTTTTTCACGAGGCTGATTATTCTCGTTTCTCATTGCCTCGTTGAAAAGTTTGGTGGGCATCGAAGATCGATGCTCTCTCGCGTTCACAATTTCGTAGTCGTCCGCCGCTGTTCTTTTTCTCTACGGCCGTTTACGCGCGATAACCATGCGCGCCCCCGGTATGGCCGCGCGGTTTCGCACATAAACACATATCACAGAGAATGCACACAGAATTGGACGGTGTACACGCTCAGGTACCAGAGGGTTTCACACGCGTCACTAATTCCCGGAGACAAACACTTTAATTATAACCTTTCGCCGTTGTGGGTGAGCTTCGCCCAGCGCCGTGCCTCCCACTCTAGTTCCACATATTCAAACACCCTCCATACCCCCCCCCCCCCCCCCCCCCCCCCCCACCCTCATCCTCGCCCCTCACTGCCCGGTTCCGCGGCTGCGTGTCTTTCTGTACACACACACGACAGATCGATGCTTTCATTAAGCGGCGAGTATTAATTAACGGGTACGGCAAGCGTACCACCCGAGTCCGTCATAACTACGGCTTGCTCTGGCGGTTTTCGTTCCCCGGGCGGTTGTTAAAATCGCACCGTCTCTGCCCGACAGAACCGGACCGGAGAGAGGGATAAATATTCGAAATTACGGAGGCCTCGAAAGCCCACGTGTGCTCGATGGATTAAATATGATTTTGGCCGTAGATCGATGCTTCGATGGTTACTATTTACTCCTATTTACTATTTTTATTCCTATCCCCCAACCTGGCGGTTTGTGTACCGTCGCTCGGCCAATTCTGCTCGATCTGGCGAATTATGAATCATGAATTATGATACACACGTACAACATGAAGGTTCAGTCGATATGGCGGCTTTCGATACCTCGATAATGTTCACTTCAATCGTCATGGTTAGAATTTGAAAATTCAATAAGGAATTTAAAAAAAACACAACAATAATACTTCACCCATCGCTCCCGAAACATTTGCTGTGTCCTCGCCACCGGCGCTTTGAATACTCGGCGAATTTTGCTCGATCGCGCGGATTATTAATTATGAACATAACGATGCACCCCTATCGTACGCAGCTTTAGTCAATACAACGGCTTTCGATGCTTCGATAATGTTCACTTTAGTCATTCATTATAGATAGAAGTTGAAAGTTCAATAAGGAATAATAAAAAATAATAAACATTAATATTAATCTTTCTCCCATTGCTCCGGAAACATTTGCTATCCCCCCCCCCCCCCCCCCCCCCCCCCCCCCACCTTCCCCGGCGGTTTGTACACTATCGGCCAATTTTGCTCGATCTCGCGGATTACGAATTATTGATACGCAACTTTCGATACCTCGACAGTGTGCACTTTAGTCATTCATCGTAGATAGAATTTGAAAATTCAACGAAAAAATTAAAAAAAAAAAAAAAAAACGAAAAACAAATAATAATATTTTCCTCGTCGCTCCGGAAAGTGGGTCGTTTTTGCCTCGGCGAGGCGGAGTGCTGGATACGCGGAACTGATAAAAAGTAGCGCGTCAACGGTAGGCACTGTAAAATAAGCCGAATGGAGGTAAATGCACAAAGCTTCCCTTTTCCCGTTTCAGTTTTCATCGTTACATCGGCTTTCGGTTTTGTTTCCTCGTGCTTTTTCTCTCGCTGCCTTTTTCGTAGCCGCGAGCCGAGTTTGGTTTTGCTTCGGATAGAAAGGGTTGAGAGTGG
Source organism: Amblyteles armatorius (assembly GCA_933228735.2). NCBI lineage: Eukaryota > Metazoa > Arthropoda > Insecta > Hymenoptera > Ichneumonidae > Amblyteles > Amblyteles armatorius. The sequence continues at coordinate 10,672,731 of OW121694.1, read as the reverse complement.
GCCGTGGCGATGGGGGGGGGGGGGGGGGGGGGGGGGGGGAGTTGTCGGGTCGGCGGTCGTCGACCACATTGCCCTGGCAATCGGAGGCTTTCAGCTTTCACTCGACGCTTTCGCGAAAGCTCATACACCCGTCGACTATGAGCTAACCCAGTGACGGTAAAGAGGGAGGGGGTGGGGGGAGGGGAGTCGGTATAAATGCAGGAAGTAAACGCGGTTGTTCCACGAGGCACCGGGCGTGTAGACGACTAAGCGAATTTAAACTCTCGGGAGCAACATTGGTAGAAACAGAAGCGGGCAGATTGTAGGGAATGGACGTTTGGGTCAGCTCACCCAAACGAACGGGAGAGACGTAGAAGAGATCCACATTAAGCTGTGATAATTTTGGGTTTTCTTGCTAAACCTACTTAATTTTTCGCCCATTTTAAAATTATAGTCCATTTTTTTTTTTTTTTTTACATTTTTACAATTTTAAATTTTTTCCCAATTCATCGATACGTGAATCGTTGGAGATTGAGAACTGAAAAAAAAAAACTTTCGCATTGACGCTGCCCCCCCCCCCCCCCCCCCCTCCCTCCCTCACCTGGCTCCTGTACCTTTGATCCATGACGAATTTTTTTTTCTCAGATCTTTTCAATTTTTTTTCTTTTTTTCTCCACGGTTTATTAATATTTGAACTGTTGGAGAATTGATGACTGGCAAAAAGCTCTCACATCGTCCCCATCGTCCCACATGGTTAAAGTGGAAAATACCGGCGGGCTCGTGGATCATTGATTCGCTTGGTAATTCCAACCGGACCTTTTTCGCCACTTTTGGCCTACCTTTCAATTCGTCATTGCATCGTTTTGTATCCCCCCACGATTCGTGAACAAATAATAATAATAATTCAAGCTGTTCGAGAGTTGTTCGAAACTAAAGCCTTTTACAATTTTTTAAGCTCCGATAACAAAAATTCAAACTATTCGAGGGTTGTTTTACAAAATATTGTGGATGCTCGGGCGGTACCACAAAAAAAAAAAAAAAAAAAAAAAACTAGATCGTCGGGTTCGTTCGATGCGAGAATTTCGTCGTTCCGCGAAGCTATCGGCAGCGAGACACAATTAACGAGAGTTCGAAGTCGCGTCGAGGTGGGAATAGGCTCGAAGAATGAAGTCGAAACATGGCCGTCGGCTGGGGAGGAGAGAGGAGGAGTGGAGGGAATTCTCTCGCGCGCTTTCCCAAACGAAATTGCGAATCCATCCCGTCCATCTCTTTTTTTCGCCCTCAACCGTCGCTCCCGTTATATTTCGAATTTTTTTCTTTCCTATTTTCACCACCGCGCTTCCCCATGCGTTCCTACCTTCCCCCCAGTTTTTATACCGTTTGTTTCGCGATAGTGTTTTCTCTCGCTCCTCCGTTTGAGTCCTCGAAAAGTCACTTTTTTTTTCTCTTCCGGCGCCCGCACAAAGCTACAGGTCTCCGCTGCGTCGCCGTCGATCATTCCCGCCGCCGGCGAAAGGGACAAACCGGCAGGTTTTCTGCCCGACGCTCGCGCCGAAGGCTCGATCGGAAGCCGCCGAGAGGCCAAAGAGCATTCGAAACGCGTGCGGGTCGCCCGTTGTTCCTCTGCATCGACTCATTTTTTTTTTTTTTTTTTTGACCAATTTCACGGACCGGTAACCGGTCTGCCTTCCTGTCAAACCTTCCCCCCTCCACCGTCCGCATTGTTTCGCGTTTCTGTACCATAAAAAAGAAAAAAAGAGATGTACCAAAGCAACGTTCGGCAATTTTCATCCCCGGCGTGTAAAACACATTCGCAGCGAACCTCGACCGGTCCAACATCGAGCGAGTGGGGGGGGGGTTAACGAAGTTTTCCATCGGAGAGTGTTGTTTCACCTCGGTAAATGGATCGTCATATTGCGCGTCATTCTCGCCGTCGCATCGGCGATGCGAAAAATTGCCGAGCCTCAATTTGTCCCTCCGTTTGATTTCTGCGCCGCGCGCTCGGTCCGCCCTTAATTCTGCCGCGCGAAACGGGTGGAAAAAAAATTAAATGGCGCATCGGGGGGGGGGGGGGGGGGGGGGGGCGTAGCACACGCTGATTTTCGTCGTTTAATTCGAAACAAACGTACCGGGAACGACGCGAAAGCCACTGCGCTTTTTTTTTTTTTTTACTTTGGGCTATGTGATTAAGAGCGATGAAAAAAAGAGGTAATGCGGTGCGGGCGGCGAATTGGGGAGAAAAGTTGCACGCACGCTCTCTCGCTTCCTCTCCCCACCCGGAGCATCCTGGCTGGACGGCATGCTGGAAATATTCAAGCTCGATTATATGGATTATGTAGCTATAACTTACTCCGACTATGTATGTATATATGTATGGGGCATTCCGTGTCAAATCGGCAGACCATGTCCTTGACCTCGGTCGATCTCGTTTTGCTTCCTCGTAGAGGAACAACCAGAAAAAAAATTTATTAGACTGCCACCGTTTATTTGGTTTAAGTAAAATATTTATTTGATTTACACAAATATTTATTTAATTTAAGTTGATAAACGGTGGCCGTCAAATAATTTTTTTTTCTGGGTGCATTGGAATTTTTTTTTTATGTGTCATAACTTTTTCGAATATCAATGGTTTTCAATTATTCTGAAATTTATAAGAATACCAGTAAGTCCGAACGCAATTGATGTAATTGAAAAAAAACAATCGCAAAGTATCGAAGCAAAAACTCGAAAACTCACGAAACGAAAAAATTTGACGTAGAATGCCCCACATATACATATGTATATAAGTATATATATAGGTATATATATAAGTATATATATATAAGTACATATTCATGTATTGGTATGCTATAAACATATATGTTTTCGGTAGTGTGCGTGTACGCTCTCGCGCATATTTTCGGGCAGCGAAAATGCAGCGCTGGCTCTCAACCGCCTCGTTCCTTTGTGCTCCGTTTAACGAACGATCCCCCGCCCTCCCCTCTTCGCCGTTCTCCACATTTTAATGCACTTTGTATAAATCAATTTTGTCGGAATTGCCGGACGGCCAACCCCACTCCCACTTCCCTATTTTATCCCCACTCTGTCCCGTTGCTCTTCAAATCCCCCCCCGCCCTCTCGCGACCGAATTTTATCCGGGGATTGTTACCACGTTCGGCAATTAATGATACTTCGACGGTCCAGCTTTTCATTTCACGCAAATCCACAATATAATTTTTTTTTTTTTTTGGCTCTTCGAATCTCGGGAGTTTTTCTGCAGATCAATTATCGGGAGTTTTTCTGCAAATCGCGTTGGATTAGATTACCAAAGTAAAAAAAAAAAAAAGAAAAATGAAAGGTCAGAGACTCAGTTTGGAATGATTTTAGTTTAGCGAAATTCAAGGCCTCTTCAAGGTCCCTTCAAGGACCGCCGGACCAGACATAGTGCAGTCCCAATCCTACACGACAATTTTTCGCAATACTTGCTCCAAAAAAAACCGTCAAAGGTGACATCGAAAAAAAATAAAGAAAATGAAGTCGAAGAGAAAAAGTGTCGAACGATAAGAGTGACGAGATGGTTATTGTACGATGGATAGCGAAGTCGACGAGTTTCGGGCCGGCCTTTCAGGGCGGACCGGCTTGTGTGTGGAGTGGCGAGGCGTGTCGTCGGTTTCGATTTCCATACGCAGCGACGACGCATTCCCCTCGTGGCTCGGCTCTCACCCGAACTCGATATACGCAAATTGCGTAACGCACCCGCCGGAGCGCCATGCACCTGTATATACTATATATATATATATATATATGTATATATGTATATATATATTTAAATGTATACATATATATATATGTATGTTGGAGCTGGACGGTGCAGCGCACGGAGCAATGTCGGCACAGGGGCGACCGTGTACGTACGTTGTCTATCCACCGGCTGTAGCGATGCGTGGATATCTAGGCTAGCGGAGCGCGTTCGCCTCTCGAGTTACCATCAACCCCCTGGTGCGGCCCGGCGGCGTATCGATTTGCCCTCACGGCGCGTTGCACACCGTTGCACCGACTCGCGATCTCTCAGCGATTGAGGAGGATCTAAGGTCCCTACCGGGCCCCGATGGACGACCGGAAGTGCACTTCGGATGTCGAATATCGACGTGCACTGTAGTGCGCTTTATCGAAAGACCGCGCGTGCCGGAGTATCGACGATGCAATTACGATAATTAGTCAGGCTTGAGGACCCTCGACGAGGCGAACGCGTTCGGAGCGATGACTTCGAATGTGCTCGCCACCGATTTGTTTTGCGTCACAAATACAGACCGAAAAGATATTTGAATTAAATCAACCAAAAATTGTAAATTGTATTAAAAAAAAAAACAAACAAAGTTTGTAAATTAACAAGTTGTATTGGGTTTTTAGATAATTGTAAAAAAAATCTGAATAAATGAAGATTGCATTTGTTGTACACGGGGAAGAGCGGGGCGAAATGGGACAGTGGGGCAAAACGCAGACGGTAGAAAAATAATTTATTTGATGGGCGCCCCGCAATTAAATTAACTGCAATTTATTTATGATATTCAATTTATTTCAAATTAAATAAA